>CM062295.1:514061834-514708161 GCA_031216915.1 Pictodentalium vernedei
CTCCATAATTGGGTCACAATATACAGTACAGACGCCATGGATTGGTCGTAAGCCACACGTGGGCAGTGATGTCCACGGATGTGTTTACCAGGTAATAAAAATCATCATCAGTAAAATATTAATTAATGAAGCACCGGGTTGTACCCGGTGCTTCATGAATTAAATTTTTGATGATTACATGTATTCCTATAGTTAGTGTTTGGAATCTAATATTATTGCATCCATGGAAATATTGCTCACCCGTCGAAAGTGACCCATACACGGCATCTGTACTGTAGCTATAGATGTCGAGGTTACCTTCAAATTAAACCCTCATGAATGCACACCCTTGCAGTTATGGTGACTTGATTTGAGAAAAATGTTCTATAAAAATCTATTTCACAAAAAACCTAGGTAAATGAATCAACCAATCGATGATGACTTCTTGTACAGCTATTAATTTAATTTAAATTCATTATTAAATCATCATGGCTGTTGTGAGGCAGCCATCATCCAACTGAACCCTTTACCTAATGTAGCGGCCAAAAACAGCCAGCACTATTCTCAAAACTCGCCAATTAATTTTCATTATTTTTCCATTTTTTGTCTCTAAAACATAGGTTATGACCCCTCGTTGGAACGAGCTCATCACGCTCATTCCAATGAGGCGTCATAACCTAGGTTTCTGAGACAAAAAATGAAAATAATAGTTATTCAAGAATTTTTTTTGCAAGTGTCGTCTGCTTTTCATGTTAGGTAAAGGGTTAACAAAGCATTCAAAACAAATGATTAACTTTTCCCTGGGAAAAGTGAAAAGTATTTTCATCACAAATTGCTTGATGGATATGGCCCTGAAGTTAGGTGAACAGTTAACAGCAGGCTCTCCAACTAAAGAGGTAAAATGAAAGTGTCAATGACACTGTAGCTCAACTTGTCAAGACAAAGACATGCACATGTATAGTATGTGACACAGCAATGACAAACATATAGGTAATGACCTGATAACAAAGGTACATATAAAGTATTGTAATGGTCTGTACATAAATACTGACCGTTGCCTGTAACAAATGTATAGGTAAAGTATTGTAAAGGTGGGTGACAGTCAGATGCTAAACTAGAAAAGAAAACTTTGAGTCCCAGAGTGGGTCTGACTGAACCCCAAAATATTTGTTCTCATAGCACAGTGATAACAAAGGCACCCCAAAACACACTCGTTCCTGTCCCAAGGTGAAAACAAAGGTACCCAAGAAGTTTTGTGAAGATCAATTCATAAATACGAGCTGTATAGAACTTGTGACAAAAAACTGATTGGACCTAATTTTGGTACAAAATGGCCACTGGCAGCCATCTTGAATTTTGGACCGTACCCAGAAACACTCATTCTCGTCCCAAGGTGATAACAAAGGTACCCAAGAAGTTTTGTGAAGATCGGTTCATAAATACAGCCTCTACCCTGAGCCGTATTGACATGTGTGCTCACATTGTGCAAGTAGCACTGAATAAGTCAAAGTTCATCTAATTTGCATAATTTCTGCACGAAAAAAAAAACCCTTAGAATATGTGATGTATTCCATGTTACTAAACATTCATACAAAAATTTATTCAAATCAGAACTTTCATACAGAAGTTCTGTACAAAAGACTGATTGCACTAATTTTGGTACAAAATGGCTGCTGGTGGCCATCTTGAATTTTGGACCACACCCAAAAACACTCGCTCTCATCCCGCGGTGATAACAAAGGTACCCAACAAGGTTCGTAAAGATTGGTTCATAAATATGGCCTCTAGTCTGAGCTGTATAGAAATTGTGTACAAAAAACTGATTAGACCTAATTTCGGTACAAAATGGCCACTGGCAGCCATCTTGAATTTTAGACCGCACCCAGAAACACTCATTCTCGTCCCAAGGTGATAACAAAGGTACCCAAGACATTTCGTGAAGATCAGTTCATAAATACAGACTCAAGTCTGAGCCGTATTGACATGTGTACTTAATGTGTGTAAGTCGCACTGAAATATCAAAGTTCATCTAATTTGCATAATTTCTGCACGAGAAAAAAACCCGTATTATATGTGATGTATCCCATGGTACTAAACATTCACACAAAAAATTATTCAAATCAGCGCTTTCATATGGAAGTTCTGTGCAAAAATCTGATTGCACCTAATTTTGTACAAAATGGCTGCCATCGGCCATCTTGAATTTCGGACTGGACCCCAAAACACTCGTTCTCGTCCCACGGTGATACCAAAGGTACCCAAGAAGTTTCGTAAAGATCGGTTCATAAATACGGCCTCTAGCCCGAGCCGTATTGGCATTTGCACTTACAGTGCTGAAATTAACACCAAAAAACATCAAAATTAGTCTAATTTGCACAATTTACGCACGAGAAAAAAACCCGTATTATATGTGATGTACCCCATGGTACTAAACATTCATACAAAAAATTATTCAAATCAGCGCTTTCATATGGAAGTTCTGTACAAAAAACAGATTTCTGCATCATCGGTACAAAATGGCGGCTGGCAGCCATCTTGAATTTCGGACCGCACCCAAAAACACTCGTTCTCGTCCCACGGTCATAACAAAGGTACCCAAGAAGTTTCGTAAAGATCGGTTCATAAATACGACCTCTAGCCCGAGCCATAGCCAATTGTTGACATACGGACAGACGGACGGCGGACGACGGGCCATGACAATAGCTCAAATTTGACTTCGTCAAAGTTGAGCTAAAAATACATTTTACAGTTCCAGTACAAAGAAAGATTAGATATAAATAAATAAAAACACCAAGTCCTGATCTCCACCAGAAGTAGAATGATGGAAGTTTGTCTTGCATACCACCAATATCATATAAATATTACTGCTAACAGGACTTGATACATGAAAGTGGGAAGAGGACTTTTTGTGACTGGGTATCAATTAGGGTGGGTAAAACCAGTCAAATTACATCACAATTCCAGGGACTCTTAAAAAGATCTGTGGTGCCTGACATTTGTCCAGCACCACAGATCTATGGAGGTCCCTGGCAATGAGACATTACCCTAGATATTGAGCATCTCCAACTGAGCAGGGCTTGACAATTCAGAATTTTGATGGACCCATTTGAAGGTTGCCCCATCACAAGTTCATTAACCTTTTGATCTTTTGCCCCAATTTTGGGGGGTTAACCCTTTACCTCACATAGCTTTCCCCCAGATATCCTGAACTTCATCATTAAAACCTTTGTCTCAAATATTCAACAGAAGTATACAAATGTGGATCTCATTGGAACCAGCTGATTCAGCTGGTTCCAATGATATCCATATTGGTATGGATTTATTGAGAAATTGCCATGATGTGTGAGGTTGTGTAAGCTAGACTTAGGCTAATTTTCTGGGCATTTTTGCCATTTTGTTAGGTAAAGGCTTTACCTCTTGGTTAACCATTATAATTGGCAGATTTGGGGATGTGAATTTTGTTTAGAAATAAGTCATTATGATTTATAATAATTTATCTTTTATCATTGTTACAGGTCTTCTTATGTCATTAACTTCCAATCAAATCTCCAATTATGAAACTATTTTTTGGTTAACCTATAAAGAGGTCTCCCAAAAACCTTTTTGCGTAACCTATAGGCAACCCGTCCTATAGGTTGTCCCAATTGTCATGCCCTGGTTACTACCGACTTGATTTCTTGTGAAAAAGTTTGAAGTTCACTAAAATCAATCGGAGTTGAGGTTTCCCAAGGGTCAGATTAATTTTAGTGAACGAGGTTAAAAAATTTCATGTCTAATCATGCAAATTTTATTATTTTTTTTCATTTTTTGCCTCAAAAAACATAGCTTATGACCCTTCACTTGAATGAGCTCATCAAGCTCATTCCAGTCATGGGTCATAAGCTGGGTTTTCAAGATAAAAATAAAAAAATATTTAGTTATTCAGGAAATGTTTTCTGCAATTGTCATCTGCTATTTGCATTAGCTAGACAGTCAATGGAAAAATAAGAGAAGATTAATTCAATTCTACTAGGGCTTCACGGTATTCGAAACTGAATACTGGTATCCATATTAAAAAAATACTGCGTTATTCCAGTATATGAAAAGACTGCTCAGATATCTGAACATACATACCATAATCTGTACTTGAGCCATCACAGTTGGTACGAATCAGCATACCTCAATGATGCAGTTAAAATAACACTTCACCCAATTCAGACGATAACACAATTTATTATTTTAAATATTACTTTATCAAATTTTTCAAAAAATTTCAACAGAACCATATCATGTGACCCCTCATTGGAATGAACTCAACGAGCTCATTCCAATGAGGGGGTTACATGATACAGTTTGGTGGAAAATTTTTTGAAAAATATTATTTTTTCAACTGCTCAATTTGTATATAATGTGTGTGGTGCGGCCGATTAGTTAGGTAAGAGAATAATATTATTTGTTTGGGACTACAGTTAACAAAAACAAAACTCGAGACATCTTGAAAATCAAATTGTGGATTAATAAATAATGATAAACCAATATTTTTGTAATTACACTGGTATTCAATCAATACTGGTTTTGAACACCGGTATGTGTCGATTTATCGATATACCATACAGCCCTGAATTAAACTTCAGAAACCAACTCACTCACAACGCTACCAAGTTGACATTGACTTCTGACGTCATTCCCATATTAGATGTGTTGTGAACAACATTCCATAATCTGCAATTTGATGGTGATTATGTGATAAATAATAATATTTTATTGCAGTTTAGAACTTACGTGTGATATGTTCAACACTTGGACTTCAATTCAGATTGGACTGAATTACAGGTAGAAAACACGGTAATTTTTTAAGGGGAATTTTCCTTGTTCAAAATGAGAGTGAGATAGAAATTCCATCTGTCAAGAGGTTTGGATTACACCCCTGTCAACCAACATCTTCATTTGGTGGGATGATCGGGTCCCATGAATATTGAAATTCAATTCAGTTTGATGAATTGCTTCCAATTGTCTTCGATTTTGAAATGGCATGATGAAACCTTTCAAATCTTTTCTCCATGAAGAGTGCACACAATTTTTCAAACATGAAGAGCACCAGTATACTGCCATGTATACTCGCTGTTTCCACTGAAACCATCACTCAGTGCCTTACACTCTTTTGCTGTCCACAGTTGGTGGTATCCGGTGCATTGGTTAAACCTGTATCACTTTTGTTGATGATTTTAACCCTTGTACCTAACATAGAGGCCAAAGATGGCCAGGAAATTGACCAAAAATGTCTGGCCCTGCCAACAAAGTTAGTCTTTTCCATAGCATCTATTCAAGCCATTGGGAAAGAGATGTCCTTGGGAAATGTTGTGAACACGTATGTCTGTGGTGAACATGCCAGCAATGGGATTTAAATAGTTAAAGTTTACATCTGCAGTGGAACTACATCCAAGATGACCTTTGGTGACCTCGACCTGAATAGCAAACTTGTCTAAATTTACCACTTGTCACCTCACGAAGAGTGAAATGAAAGCGGCAATTATTTATTACGTTTTTTAAATGAGTTTACCTCATAAGTTACAAAAAATTAACAAACATGCATTGTCTCATGTTAATAAAGCATCCGTAACTCGAAATAGTATGTTATTAAAATGAAAAAGGCCCCTTGATTTGCATTTTTCTTTTTCCATTTTGTTTCAGAGATAAATCTGACAGCAAAAGTACTGCCCACCGGTGCTCAATGTACACAAAAACTGCTGCTCAGTACAAGCAAGAAGAATATTGAGTATTGTATTATTTAACATTTAACGATCTGACGATCATGGTATAAATAAAATATACCCAAAGTAGCTTGGTGCAGATGCCTGGATATAATTTTTTTTTTTTTTTTTGGGGTGGGGGGGGGGGGGGGGGGCGGACAAAATGACAGGTACAAACTGACTCCTGTCAGACATTTAGAGACGCTGCCGGACATTTTTTTAGCATCAGTCGTAAACAGTAATTTTCAGTCTATTCAAAGCAGTTTAATGAGAAATGCAGTATATCTAACAGCTAGCAGCCATCCACTGAAATTAGCTCTGGGTTTGACATTCTACTTATAATTAAGAAAATATAACACATACCTTGAAGGGTTTATACCATATCATTGATAAGTCAGTTTGAAGACAGTACTGCAATCGAAAAACACTGCATTTGGGTTGCTTTTGACAATTGTGAATACGGAAATTCAAATCAAGGGGAAGCACTGCATGTTCGATACGTTGCGGGAGTAATCCCCTGGGAAAGTGTCCATCTACAAAATCCTTGTTTTATGTTTTTGTTTGCATTGAATTTTTATAATGTGGTATACAGAATTCATAAGTGATTGTCGTGTATTATGATGACGGGAAAAAAACTGTTATGGATTTGTAATTTCAATGAACAAAAAATAGAGGTGAGCGATAATTCATCCACAATTCCAACGCGTCACTGCCCATTTAACTATGAAAATTGGCCTTGGACAGAGTGACGGGCACAAGCAACTGGCCGTCTGACAAATGCATAACTGAGTCAGACTTTGTCCGTGTCTGACCTCTCATATCCAGGCTTGTTGGTGTAATTCATCCACAATTCCCATGGGCAGTGACACTCACCTCTATTTTTGTTCATTGAAAGTACAAATCATAACAGTTTTTTTTCCTGTCATCATAATACACAATTGCACATCAATGCTACTTTGGGTATATTCTATATATCTCTTATAAAATGATTTAATTCTAAACCTGATTTGATTTACATATATCCTGCTGGTTAGATTCAGTATATGATCCAAGTGAAAATTACTGACTGAAAGGATATTATTGGTAGATGTTTATTTATTGGAGTTCACAGCCACTTTTTGAAAAGCAAGGCCTTGGAATGTACTCGTAAGTAATACCCTGAAAAAAACTGCTTTTGTTACAAACAGATTTTGGAGTGTTTATTACCCTTTACCTGACATGAATAGCAGATGACACTTCCAGAAAAGTTCTTCAGTTGAACAACTGAAAATTTTAAATTCTTGCCTCCAAAATATAGCTTATTGCCCCCTCATTGAAACAACCTCATCAGCTTGTTCTAGTGAAGGGTCAAAGGCTATGTTTTTAGGTAAAATTTTAAAAATAATAAACTTTTGGGTTTTTGTAAATAGTGCAAGATGGGTATGGTCTTTATGTTAGAAGGGGTTAAACTGGAGTAGATACAGAAATATGTGAAAAAAATGGGAAGCTGTGGACCATGAAATTTTCACCGAGGGAAGTACTGAATAAAGCAATGCACATTTCAGTAGATAATGCAATCATCACACCCCAGTACCTTGGGTTTGTTTATTTATTGGGGCCTTAACAACATTTTCAAGAGCCAGGGTCGCATTACGTCAAGACAGTTTTATGGGTTGAGGAAGCCATACTACCCAGAGAGAACTGCCGAGCAGTGGCAAGCAACTGTCACTCTCCAACTTAATAACTGTGCACAAGCAGCAACTCAAGACAAGTGCACATGCAGTTCACCTCAGTGCACCACCATGCACCCATGTGGGCAAACAGGATTAAGTGTCTTACTCAAGGACACAATGTACTTACTACTGGGAAGGCTCAAATTGCCGACCTTTTGGTTTAAAGTCTAATTCTCTAGCCAGTGAGCCACAATGCTCCTGCTACCTTGGGTTGAATGCTAATGGACGCATATACATAACAAAATTATTTTCAATACCGAAAACCTTTAATGTTCACTTTGGAAATATCTGTATATTCAAGTTTTGGAACACATCAGACAAGTTTTGTCTCATATCCTACCGATTCTACTGCTTTTCAGCAATATTATTTTCACCTATGGTGACTGGTGGCCGAGTGAATAAGTGCATTGGTCCTTTCATGCCAGAGATCCTGTGATCAATCCTCGATTAGGAAAAGTTCTTGTGGTGTATTCAATCATGAGGTTGGTGCTGTCACAGCATACCATTCTATCTTTTATTGTATTTTATTTTAATTGAAGTTTAACAACACTTTCAACATCCAGGGTCATCTCATGTTGGAACCGTCCTACCAGCAGGGGACATAAAATGGCTGGTCCCTGTGCAGAGAGAGACACATTCTATGTAGGGCGAAAGGTTCCTTCATAGTATACAAGAACAGCAAGGCCACAAAGCTGGCACAAGGGAGGTCCTCCACATACCTACACAATTAGTCCAAGGAGATAATATAAGTTGTATAACTTGCCCGTCATTCCTTGTAAAATTAACCCTTTACCCAACGTAATGGCCAAAACCGACCAGTGCAAATCGCCAATTAATTTTCATTATATTTTCAGTCACATCTAGACCGACAAAGCTCTCTCAGACAAGATATGATTGGTTCAATCCACAGAACATGGGACAAAACTACTGCTTATTGTTGGAAATAAAGTGTATTTTCTGACAACACAAAAAAAGAGGAATTCCTCTGAAGAGAGGACGCGTCATATGCCTGGATAACCAGAAAAAAAAATCAAACAGGATAGAACCTTAATTGCCAGCAATCAATAAAAAGAATTTTCCTATAAAACTGAGAATGCACTCAAACAGCACCAGCAGTTAATTTTGTATCACATTCGATCACTTCCTCGATTTCCGAACTGATGAATGAAGTTATGAATTATAAATATTGATATTCTGCCTTTTTATTCTACGATTTCAACATAATTTGCCGGGAACATTCCCCTTTTTCCATCAGGACTTGTACCAATCCACCAACCACTGTCAACTTGGTCAATATCGGTTATGATATCGTCTGGATCAAATGATATTTCTGATTCATCATCTGAAAAATAAAATACTTCAGAAAATTAGCTGCTTGATCTCAGTCAATAAAGATACAGAACACTGGTCACTTTCCACGGGTGGGCAATATTTTCACAGATGCAATAATATTAGATACCAAGCACTAATTCTGGGAATAATAATCAAAAATTTAATTATCGAAGCACCGAGTACAACCCGGTGCTTCATTAACAAGGGTAACGCCCCCGGTCCCCCGACCAAGATGGCAAATTCAAGGGAGCTGTTAGGATGCAATTTGTTCGCAGAGCATGGCCATTTTTTAACTTGACCTGTATTTCCAACCAATTAAACCACATACTTAGTTTCGTTTCAATCAAATGATCCAAAGTAAAGTTATCATCCGGACAACACAAAAACCGTATTTTCTAAGTCGAAAAAGGGGAATAAATCCAGTAAAAATCAGTGGAGCGTGCCCATTTTCGAACTTGACCTGCATTTCCACCCAAATAAGCGGCATACTAAATTTCGTTTCAATCAAATGATCCTAACTAAAGTTATCATCCGGACAACACAAAAACTGTATTTTTTAAGTCGAAAAAGGGGAATAAATCCAGTAGAAATCAGTGGAGCGTGCCCATTTTCGAACTTGACCTGCATTTCCACCCAAGTAAGACACATACCAAATTTAGTTTCAGTAAAATCATCCAAACTAAAGTTATCATCCGGACAAGGGTGTGACAGATGCACAGACGGATGCACGGACGCATGCACGGACAGACGGATGGACAGACGGACACTGCTGATTACAATAGTCCCCCGAAGGGTCGGGGGACAATTAATATTCTACTAATGATGATTACTGATGCATCATGGACATCACTGCCCATGCGTGGATTATGACCAATCCACAGCAACTGCACCATATAATGGTATAAATGCTCAGTTTATCTCTAGAATACAGGTGTTTCGTTAATTAAAATTTTACTGATGATGCTTACTGATGCATCCGTGGACATCACTGCCCATGCATGGATTATGACCAATCCACAGCGACTGTACCGTATAATGGTATAAATGCTCAGTTTATCTCTAGAATATTGGTGTTTCATTAATTAATATTTTACTGATTATGATTACTGATGCATCCATGGACATCACTGCCCATGCGTGGATTATGACCAATCCACAGCGATTGTACCATATAATGGTATAAATGCTCAGTTTATCTCTAGAATACAGGAAAGGGACCAATTCCCTGTTAATTGAATCATTTTCAGTTAATGAGGTTCCACTGTATAGCATGAGTTCCTGTAAACCTTTACCCAATATAACGGCCATATATGGCCAAAAATCATCATTCAATTTTCATTATATTTTTTGTCTCAAAAACATAGCTTGTGACCCCTCACTGGAACGAGCTCAACCAGCTTGTTCCAGTGAGGGGTCATGCACTATGTTTTTGAGATAAAAATGAAAATGTTTAGTCATTCAAGAATTTTTTTGCGCATGTCATCTGCTGTTCTGATTGGGTAAAGGGATTTATTTGAATTAAAAACTTGTGATCGGAGCTACTCCGACTTACTCTGATAACCACAAAATTCTCCATGTTTACAGACCTCTTGCCTCAATTCATCCAACTTTAGCCTTTAACCCTTTACCTAATGAAGACAATATCAAAATTAATTATTTTAAATATCATTTTTTAAAAAAATTTCAACAGAACCATATCGTGTGACACCTCGTTGGAACAAGCTCAACGAACTTGTTCCACCGAGGGGTCACATGATATGGTTTTGTTGAAATATTTTGAAATATAATATTTTTTCAACTGCTGAATTTGCATATTACCCGGGCAGATGCGGGCGATTCGTTAGGAAAAGGGTTAACCCTTTACCCAATGCAGACGATTTCATAATTTATTATTTTACTTTGTTTTTTTTAATTTTTTCAAAAATTTTCAACAAAACCATATCATGTGAACGAGCTCGACGAGCTTGTTCCAATGAGGGGTCACATGATATGGTTTTGTTGAAATTTTTTGAAAAGTTAAAAAATTTATAGTAATTTATATATTTTTTATACTTACCAATGACCCAGACTTAGCTGGTGCTAACTCCACAAAAACCAGGGCCAAACACAAATTTTGCCCCCCAATCCCCAACATTTGCATCCAAAACAAAAAGAAATCATGTCCTAAAGGACCTCCATAGTACGACTCTACTGCGCATGCGCAGTGACGCAGTCGTCCCGAAATTGGCGCCAAATATCATTCTTACTGGCAGTGCCTGGTCAGCGCTATGTACTCAGCGGGGAGGCAAGAGTTCCCAACTCAGGGAGGGCCATCCCCGTCTGGGTCATTGGTAAGTATAAAAAATATATAAATTACTATAAATTTTTTAACATTTTTATACTGTACCAATGACCCAGACTTAGCTGAATAGTAAACAGGCTGGAGGGCCTAGGACATAGAGGAAAATCCAATAAGCTCAATTATAAAATAAAGAGGTAACCCCTTAAGGAGAAAAGGAGTATTAGGCTTTACATGTATCTTTCTTATTTAATATTTAAATTAGAAAGATACACTACCCTTAATAATTGAGCACAATAACATTCATGTTCTCTATTAACATCCAGTATAACCCTTATACTAATTATTTTTAAAGCAAGCCAATAAATAAAGTAGTCCAGAGAATTGAGACTCTTTATAATCATTTAAAAGTGTCCGAGTATTGTATATTAAAGCCCGTTTGACACTTGACATATACAAATGCTTCACACCGAGCTACACTTTAAAAATAAGACATGAATGAAATTAAACATTAATATTACACTTTAAAACCATCCCGGAAGCGACTCAGAAATACTGTCTTGGAGGAGGCATTCCCTTGCTTTTCACTATAAAGCAGGTGACCTAAGGGAACACCCGCCCCCCCCCCCCCCCCCCCCCCCCCTTCCCCTTGCCCTGGGTCAAATAGCCCAGAGCGAAGAGGGCAGTCGGACGGAGTCACTGCCGGAACAGAAAGCCTGCATAACTATAGTTGCAACTGTTTAGTGGACGACATTCTGAGCAACAGATAACGGACCTAAACAATGCAGGTCTCCAGAAATGGACTCAATATTTCTGAGATAAAAATTCGTAAATGTGGATGGCTGAGACCAATAAGCAGCCTTCATTAAATCTGTAATAGCAACACTATTAGCATAAGCCCAGGAAGTAGAAAGAGCTCTTACTTCATGAGCAGAAATCTTAAGCACAGACTGCTGAGAAGAAGATAAATCTTCATACGCAGTACGGATAGTTAACTGAATCCATCTAGCAATAGAATGGACTGAAATGTCCTTTCTGTTAGGCATCAAAGACAGAAAGAAACGTTTCCGTCCCTTTCTGATGAACTGAGATCTCTGTTTATAGATACGTAGTGCTCTAACAGGACAGAGTAAAGGCCTACGCCCGTCTGAAGACGGAAGAGCCTTAATAACAATAGGTTCCGGATATTTATTAGGAGCCTGATTCTTAGCTAAAAAACCGACATTAGTAGTGAAGGTGATAGTGTTCCCAACACTACGATAATGAGAATCATCCACCGATAGTGCATGAAGCTCACTGACTCTTCTGGCAGAAGAGAAAGCTAAGAGAAAAGCTGTCTTATAAGATAAGAATTTGAAATCTACTGTCCCAAGAGGTTCAAATGGCTTTTCCTTCAATTTAAGGAGAACCCAAGCTAAATTCCACTTAGGAATTAATCTAAGAGTTCTGGGTCTATTTATCGAAAAGTTTCTAACCAATTTCGATAAAGAGACATTAGATCCAATTTGTAAACTATCATGATGTGCATAGGTATCAGATAACATAGATCTATAACCCTTTATAGTAACAGGCTGCAGTTTGATTTCGTCAAACAAGTATACTAGAAAGTTAGCAATGTCTGGTATAGAGGGATCAAATATATCTACAGAATGATCCCTACACCAACGACGGAAAACCTTCCACTTAGCCGCATAGTTTAGCGAAGAGGAGGTCCTCCTACAGTTAGAAATCGCGTCCACTGCTCGTCCTGTAAAGTGCTTGCCATGCAAGAAGGACCGCACAACGGAAAAACGTGAAGGTTGAGACCTTGCGGGTTGTGATGTAGTTGGCGCGATTTCCCCTGCCAAAGAAGATCCTCTCGTGGAGGGAGCTTCCGCGGTAGGTCCCACAACAGACACCTGAGTAGATTTATCCACGGTCTCTGTGGCGACAGAGATGCTACCAACAGAATCTTGCATTGAGATTGTTTTATCTTTAGCAATACTTGTTGAATTAACGGCGCTGGAGGATACGCATATCCTATCATTACGTCCCAAGGGATCGACAGAGCGTCTACTGCAAATGCTCTTGGATCCGGACACGGGGACACATACGTTTGCAACTGATTGTTGAGATGTGTCGCAAATAAGTCTATCATTGGCCGTTCCCATTGGTAGCAAATCTGATTGAATACTTGTTTGTTGAGAGTCCACTCCGACGGCAACAAGCGACCCTTTCGTGAAAGGGAGTCTGCTAGCACATTCAGGCGACCCGGTATGTGACGGACCGAAAGAAGAACGTGATGTTCCAACGCAAACAGAAGGATTCTTTCCGTTAGATTGAACAACGGAACTGAATGAGTGCCTCCCTGATTCCGTATATACGCCACTACTGTCGTATTGTCGGATAGGATTTGGACATGAGCATCGTGAATAATGTCCATCCAGTGACGTAACGCAAGCCAAATTGACATCATTTCCTTGATGTTTATGTGCTTGCACAGGAATTGCGGATCCCAAAGACCCTGGCATCTCGAATCCGTTGGGATTAATGATGCACCCCAACCTGTTTGACTGGCATCCGTCATAATGGTAAAACTCGGATCCGGCAACTGCAGCGGAACTCCTTGAGTTAACCACTGAATGTTTGCCCAAGTCTGAATCTCTTGTTTCACTTGATCTGACAAGAGAACGTCTACATCGAGCGAATGAATTTTCACACTCCAATTCTGAGTCAGGAAAATTTGAAGAGGCCGTGTGCGTAGCCGTCCCATCGGAAAGAGATCCGCGGCGGCTCCGCACAGACCTATCAGTCTCATAAATTCTCTCGCCGTGACTTTGTCTGTATTCAGACAATAGCGAGCGTAACAACTGACTAATTTCGCTCTGGTTAACGGCAGACGAACGAGATTGTTGTGCGTCTCGAAGCTCATTCCCAGATGAGTGAATGACTTGGACGGCACCAGATCCGACTTCTCCTCGTTTACTATGAAACCGAGACGTCGGAGCAATAGAAGAAGATTCTGAACATCGTTCTGAAGCGTTAACTCGTTGCCGTACCTCTGAAGAATGTCGTCCAGGTAGGCCGACGTTACCGCAGACGAATGAGCTCGGAAGTAGATCATTACCGAGTTCATTACCCGAGTGAAAGCCCAGGGTGCTAGATTCAATCCGAAGCACATGGCCAGGAACTGATACACCACTCCTAGGACTGCGAAGCGTAGATACTTTCGGAATGTCGGATGTACCATGACGTGAAAGTACGCATCTTTGAGATCTATGCTCGTTGCATAATCGTTCACCCGAATACTCGCTCTGACCGATCGAATCGTCTCCATATAAAACTTCGGAGCGACGATCAGCTTGTTTATCCAGCTCAAATCTATAACTGGACGGAACGAGCCGTCTGGTTTCGGAACCAGAAACAGATGGCTGTAGAATCCCAGCGATTCCTGGTTTTCTACGACCTCTACCGCGTTCTTCATTAAAAGAGACTGCACCTCTGATAGCAGAGCGTCTCTTTTCTGAGGATTTGACGGAAGATGAGTCCATTTTGGACTTCGAGTTAATGGAGGCTTTCGTTTGAAGGATATCTTTAGACCTTCCGAAGTCACTCCTCTCACCCACGGGTCGTCCGTAATCGACGCCCACTCTTGAGAAAAACTTGACAACCTTCCGCCAACCGGAACGCGATAGAGGTTTAAGCCATCACCTCCTGGATCTGCGAGGCCTGCGGTAGGAGAAACCACGTCTTCCACGACCCGCACCTCGCCTCGTCGACCTCGGGGCGTCCGACCGATTGTCCCGGCCTGAAGGACGTCCCGAACGAGAGTCACTATCCTGACGGTCTCTCGAATAAGAGCTAGAGGACGCACCGGAACCTCTATAGGAACCTCTCTTGGGCGGATAAGACCCAGAAGTGCCCGCCTTATTCGTGTCTGCTGTATCCGACCTTTTAGGAGCGGATCTAAACAACAGAGAATCACTAGCTTTCTTTTTAATATTATCATAAATAGCGGAAAGCTTGCCGTCAAAGAGAAGATCTCCTGAGACCGAAGCGACTCTAAGAGAGTTCTTCACCTTAGAATCCACTAGTGTGGATGTAGCTAGGGCTGCGTCACGTCTAACCAACTCCAGATTTGCCACTGAAAGGGCGGAGTTACACGTGGAATAAGCTACTGCCCTTGAAAGAAGTCTTAAGGAGGATTGTATATCCTGAAACTCTTCCCCTTGAAGACGCAGTGATAACGCCTTAGTAAGGTGATCTGCGTAAGATAAGGCATCTAAATTGGCTCTGTTAGACGCAATAGCTGTTTCCAACACTGCGGTTGGAATAGAAGCTGACGACGGTAATGATAGCTCTAAGTCTTCCGCCTCGTCGTCCATACGCAGAGGAACTCTCGGTATACCCTGACCTGCCGTGTCGAATTTATTCCTTGCATTAATGAAAGGCAGGTTGAGAGTATTTGCGGACAAGAAACTTGCTTTCCCCGTCCTGGAAGCAAGTTTAAAAATAGCGTCGTTCAATAATTCAAATGTTCTTGCAACATTATTGGACTGCGACGGAAACTCGGGAGCGATGTCCCTGAACCGCTCGAAAAAATCAGAGTCCAATGACGCTATAATTCTCCTGTCCGGAAGCGCAGCAGTCTGGCCCGACGGAACAACTTGAGGAAGAAAGTGCCGGATGAAGTCCACGGCAGCTTTGTGTTGTTCCGAAAGGGATAGCTCCAATTCATCCGTATCCCTTTCACCATCCGGTCGGACCTCCCGATGTTCCCGGTCGTCCGCCCCCGATGCTTCGGCGGAGCGTACCGACCCAGCGCCGTCGGATAATTCTCGATCCGACACCGTTTCTGTCGGCTGCTGGGATGCTGCGATAAGCTGTGCTATCTGCACTAGAATGTCCGACGTCGAGACCTGCGGAGGAGCGGTCTTTCGCTGCTTCGCCGAGGGCAGCTCCGCATCAGATGGCTCCCGCATACTTTTCCTATGCGAACGTCCGGAGTCCATCGGTCTCGAATCCCTGGCTGCCGGATGGTGTGACCTGGTCGCCGAAGAATCCTTCATCGGTGAAGCTGGCAAAATATCGGAGGTCACGCAGCCAAGGTGCGGTCGTGTGCGCCGACGAGAAGAGGAAGCCTTAACAGTCTCTGCGGACTGCTTATACAACGGAGCGTCCCGAGCGACAGACGTATGCTCCGCTAAAGACACATTTTGTACCACAACATCTGGTCCCAGATGTTGTTGTACGAGAGAGGGGCCTCTCTCGCTCGCGGCCCGGCTGGACCTGGACGAGCTAGGAACCGGACTAAAAGGCTTCCTCCGTTCTCGTTCACTATCCGCCGTCACTGGGTGTGCATCTATTATTTTTATAGTGCTCGCATCACCCAAAATTTCCTCTTGGACCGCATTGGACGAACCCGGCTGCCGAACCATTCGGTGAATGGACGCTACACCGGGCGAGCTAGCGGACGACATTTGTCTAATCTCCATGAGCACTTTTGCCGCTAGCTCTGTATTTATTTGTGACGACGGACGCACACTTGAAGAAGATAACATGGAAACATCACCCTGTTCTGGTTCCTCTGAAATAGAAACTGAGAGAGTAGAGTGACCCTGTGGAGAAAGAGCCGGCATCGCTCTTTCTCCAGAAACAACATATCGTGACACACATTTCCAATGTTTCTCATCCCAATGTTCACATACAGGACAGGGATTAATGCGAGAACACTGACTACAATTAATACAATAATCATGAAAGTCAGAGGAAGATTTCTTCCTATTACAATTTGAACAAAGTCCCTTCATTGTGAAAGAACAACAATAAGTCCTAGTTACTCGCAAAAACCCCTGACACAAAGATACATAATAACATGATCCATTAATAAATGAAAAAACAATTGCAAAACAAAATAATTTTGAAAAAATATTTTTTCAGAGAAGCCCAAGTTGCTGAAAAGTAACGTTGAGCCCCGATGGATCCGATGGCAAAGTGTGGTCAAAAATTTTAAAATTATATAAAATAATTAATGAGACACTTTCGGATAATATAAATGTATCTTATAATGAGATAAACTACCACAAAGGCAAACAGCCCCCCTCAAAAAAGGCTGTTGCCAATGAAAACAAACAGTGTAAACACAGTAGAAAACATGACTCCAGGCACTGAAAAAACTGGCCCGGAATCAGTCATCAATTACACTCTATCTGATGCAAAACAGAGACTCCCAGGGGAGAATCTGCAGAACATCAGATGGAAGATGCAGAACACAAACGTTATACACCCATGGGTGAAAACGTAACTATGGGGAAAATAACAGAAAACATTCTGTAACCAAGCAACTCTCCCAGGGAATTTTAGAAATGAAACTTCTCAAAAATATGCCAAAAGCATAGGAGAATTGCAAGGGGGGACTTTAGAAGGCTAGGGGAGAGGAAACACTGAATAAGCAGTGCAACAATTAGCAAGAATGACAACAAGAGGCCCATGCCTCGAAAATAGGCAACTTAACATAATTTCAACAAAAAATTTTAAGTACAGCCCTGATTATTTTTTGCCACTTCTTTTTTCCTCTCCTCCTTCTATCCTCCTTAGAATCACATTTTCTCCAAGAATTACGTGTCTGGCATCCTTTAAACTGAGATTTACAAGCACAAAGATCAGTGAGATGTTGACTGATGAAGGGCCAAACAGAGAATGATATTTGGCGCCAATTTCGGGACGACTGCGTCACTGCGCATGCGCAGTAGAGTTGTACTATGGAGGTCCTTTAGGACATGATTTCTTTTTGTTTTGGATGCAAATTTTGGGGATTGGGGGGCAAAATTTGTGTTTGGCCCTGGTTTTTGTGGAGTTAGCACCAGCTAAGTCTGGGTCATTGGTACAGTATAAAAATATATATTTTTTTCAACTGCTAAATTTGTAAATTAGGTGGGCGGTTGCAGCCAATTCGTTAGGTAAAGGATTAACCTTGTTCAACCAGCACACATAAAATTAATGTTAGTACAGTGGAACCCTGTTAATTGAATAGCCACTTTGCCAATGGAAATTATTCAATTAGGAGGATTAATACTAATTTTATCCAACAGACCCACAGCGCCCCACATGGCTGTTGGATTAAATTATTACTGAACCTCCCTACAAATACAAAGAGGTTTCACCCATCCATCAGCCAATATGGTACGCATCAATCCCATTCAGGAACTCATTTTCAAAAAGTTAATTTTGCTCGACAAAGCTCACAGAGTAACAAGCTATAAGAGACTAAATTCTTAGTTTATAATCTAGAATACAGTGGAACCGTGTTAATCAGATAGCTACATTCCAATGAAAAATATACAATTAACAGGAGTATTCAATTAACAGGATTTTGGTAATTTTTCTGTACTCTTGTGGTAAACTGGGTATTTTTTCTATTATATCTTGTTTCGGCCTCACAAAGTAGATCTTCTGTTTCACGGGCCATTTTTTGTAAAATTACATGTGGGCGGGCATTTTTTATTTTATTTTTCATTTTTGTAATTATTTCTTTGCCATCAAAAGTTCATGTTCTTGGTTTGTTTTATGTTTTAGGTCTCATAATCTACAGAATAGCATGGGTGGTGGTGTATTTCGTCCCTTGAGTGCATGAAGGCATTGCAATGCTATAGCATTGCAAAGCCTTGTTGCACTCAAGGGACAAATTTATCAATTTTATTAACTTGGGTAAAATATCAAGACATAAGCCATTTAATTTTTGTTTTTTTAAATTTGCTTTGGTTATGAAAAGACAGCATGCGACAGCCAAAAAGACCATATGGGAGAGTCTGAGAAGTTAAAAAATTTATAGTAATTTATATATTTTTTATACTTACCAATGACCCAGACATAGCTGGTGCTAACTCTTAAAATATAGGGCCAAACACAAATTTTGCCCCGCAATCCCCAAAATTTGCATCTAAAACTAAAGAAAACATGTCCTGAAAGGCCCTCCACACTTCGCCCCTACTGCGCATGCGCAGTGTCAAGGACGTTCCGAAATTGGCGCCATTAATCATTCTAATAACCAGTGCCTGGTAAGCGCTATGTACTCAGCGGGGAGGCAAGAGTTCCCAACTCCTGGGAGGGCTATCCCCGTCTGGGTCATTGTTAAGTATAAAAAATATATAAATTACTATAAATTTTTTAACATTTTTATACTGTACCAATGACCCAGACATAGCTGAATAGTAAAAAGGCTGGAGGGCCAAGGACATAGAGCAAAATGGAATACGCTCAATAAAATAAAATAGAGTCATCCCCTGTAGGGAAAAAGAAGTAATAGGCCTTACATGTATCTTTCTTATTTATGATAAATTAGAAAGATACAACACCTTCCAAAATTGAGCTTCATACATCCATGTACTCTATTAATATCCAATATAATCCTTATACTAATAATTTTTAAAGTAAGCCAATAAATAAAGTAAGTCTAGAGAATAGAGACTCTTATACTCCTAAAAGTGTCTGAGGATTGCATAATCATGTCCGTTGACATATGCAATATTCAAAAGCTATACTTTAAAAACTAAGACTTGAATGAATTTTAAAAACCTAAACTTCTCACTAAACAACCATCCCAATAACAGCTCAGAATTACTAACTCCGGAGGAGGTATCCCCTTGTTTTCATAGTAAAACAGGTGACCCAAGGGAACACCCTCCCCCCCCCCCCCCCCCTTTTTCTTGCCCTGGGTCAAATAGCCCAGAGCGAAGAGGGCAGCCGAACGGAGACACTGCCGAAACAGACAGCCTACCTAGCTATAGTAGCAACTGTTAAGTGAATGACATTCTGAGCAGTAGATAATAGACCTAACAATAGAGGCCTCCAGAAATGGACTCGATATTTCTAAGATAAAATTCATGAATGTGGATGGCTGAGCGCAATGAGCGGCCTTCAAAAATCTATAATAGCGACACTATTAATGTAAGCCCAAGAAGTAGAAGAACTCTTACTTCATGAGCCGAAATCTTAAGCACAACTGCCAAGTCAATGATATACCATAAGCAGTACCGATAGTTAATAGAATCCATTAACAATAAAATGGAGCGTAACGTCCTTCTACTAGACATCAAAGACAGAAGAAGCTTACGCCCTTTGTAATAAACAGATATCTGTTTATAAATACATAAACTGTACCCGGAAAGAGTAAAGGCCTATGCCCATACAAAGACGGAAGGACCTTAAAATAATAGGTTCCGGATAATAGGAGCCTAACTCTTATGCAACAATCCAACCTAAATAGTAACGGAAGTATTGATTCCGAAACTATGAAAGTGAAAATCATCCATCGATAGTGCATGAAACTCACTGACTCTACAGTAAAAGAGAAACCAACAGAATTACTGTCTAAAAGGTCAGAATTTGAAAACTACTGTTTCCAGAGGCTCAAATGATTACTTAGCTAAATAAGAACCGAAGTTAAAATCCGTATAGGAATTTAATCTAAAGATTCTAAGTCTATTTATCAAAAAGTTACTAACTGACTTAGATAAAGAGACAAAAGACTCAATTGTAAACTATCGTAGAGTGCATAGGTATGAGGTAACATAAACCTATAACCTAAATAATAACAGGCTGCAGTAGATCTTGTGAAACAAGTATACTAAAAAATAGCAATGAGTAGTATGGAGGGATCAACAATATGAACATAATGATCCCTACCCACGACGGAAGAGCCTCCACTTTAGCCGCATAGAATAGCGAAGAAGAGGATCTCCTATAGTAAGAAATCGCGTCCAAAGCTCGTCCAGTACAGTGCTTACAATGCAATACGGACCACACAACGGAATACATGAAGGTTGCGACCTTGCTGGTTGTGATAAAGATGACACGATTTACCCAGTGAAAAAGATCCTCACATAGAGGAAGATTTCACGTTAAGACCCACAGTAGACAAGAGAGTCAATTACTCATGATCTCTGTGAAGATAGAGATGCTATCAACAGAAATGTATTGTGGTTGTTTATCTTAGCAATACCTGCTAAAACAACAGCGCCGGAGGATACGCGTATCCTATCATTCCGTCCTATAGATCAATAGAGCGTTAACAATATTAGCTCAGAGATCTGGACAAGCCAACACATACGTCTGCAATTGATTAGCAAGCTGTGTCATAAATAAATCATCATTGGGCGCTCCCATAGATAGCAAATCTGATTGAATACTTGTTTGTTGAGAGTCCATTCTGACAGCAACAAGCGACCCGTAAGAGAACGGGAGTCCGATAAAACAATCAGACGACCCGGAATATGACGGACCAAAACTGAACTTGGTGTACTATAACCAATAGACGGATTCTTTCCATTAAATTGAATAACGGAAACGAAAGAGTGCCTCCCTGGTTCCGGAGATACGCCACTACTGTCGAATTAAAGGACAGGAATTTGGGCATGCGTTTCTGAATAATGTTCATGCAATGACATAAAGCAAGCCTAAAAAACATTATTCCGCGGAAGTTAAACTGATTGCTAAAAGACTGCGGAACCCAAAGACCCTGGCACTTCGAATCCGTAGGGATCAGTATTATATCCCAATCTGTTTGACTGGCAACCATCATAACAGCCACACTCGGGTCCGGCAACTGCAGCGGCACTCTCTGAGTCAACCACCGAATGTTTGCCCCAGTCTGAATCTCTTGTAACACTAGATAGACAAGAGAACGTATAAATCGAGCAATTCATGGATTGCCGAAAAGTTGCCGTCGAAGAGAAGCTCCTCCGAGAACGAAGCGACTCTGAGAGAGTTCTTAACCTTACTATCCACGCGTGTGGATGTAGCTAGGGCTGCGTCACGTCTAACTAACTCCAATCAGCCACTGAAGGGCGGAGTTATACGTGAACAAACTACTGCCCTCAAAAGAAATTACATTGAGAATAATATCCCGTAAATCTTTTCTTGAAGACGTAATGATAACGCCTCAGTAAGGCGGATTACGTATAATAAAGCGTCTAAGTTAAGTCTACTATACATAATGTCGTTCCCAACATTGAAATTGGAAAAGACATAAACGGCGAAAAAGAATATATGCAGTCTTTAATCACACCGTCTAGACGCATATGAACTCTCGGTATGCCCTGCTCTGCCAAAATAAACTATTTGTATAAATGATAAAATGGCAGAAATGAGCAACGCGGACAAGAAACTAAACTATCATGCTTAGTAGCAGGCTTGTATATATATATATATAGCGTCGAAAAATAAAACACATGTTGTAATGACAATATTGGACTGCGTCGGTAAGTCAAGGACAATGTCCCTGAACCGATCGAAAAATCCGAGTCCAATGACGCTATAAGTCTCTTATCCGAGATCGCAGCAATGAAGTCCGAAATAATAATCATTGGAAGATAATGCCAGAAGATATGAAAGGCATCTTCCGATACTACTAAAGGGAAAACTCGAAGTCTTTCGAATCCCTTTCGCCATCCTGTCGGACCCTATAAAGCGTTCGGTCGTCCGTAGCTGATGCAACCGCGGACCGCACCGACCCAGCGCCGTCGGATAATTCCTGATTCGACCGAGAAACTGTCGATTGCTGGGATGCTGCGAAACAACTGTGCTAACTCGGATAGCACGTCCGTCACTGAGGCCTGAGGAGAAGCGGTCTTACGATGCATTGCCGCTGGAAGCTCCGTGATCGTTACCCCGTGCATACTACCAATATGCGAGCGAACGGAGTGTATAGGCCTTGTGTCCCTTGGCTACCGGATGGCGCGACCTATTCGCCGTGGAATCACTGAATGCCGAAACTGATCGGATACTCGAGGTCACGTAGCCAATGTGCGGTCGTGTGCCCTGCTGTGAGGATGAGGAAGCATTAAAGACAGTCTCTCGGACTGTCAATATAACGGAGCGTCCCGACCAACGGACATATGCTCCGAATGTAAAATATCTGAACCACAACATGCGGTCCCCTATGTTGTTGGGCGAGAGAGGGACCTCTCTCGCTCTCAGCCTGGACGGACCTGGACAAGCCAGGAACCGGACTAACAGGCTTCCTCCGATCTGTCCTCAATCTGCCGTCACTGGGTGAGTACTAAAGTAATTAAAGTGCTCGCATCACCCAAATCTCCTTCCTAGACCGCAACGGACGAACCCGGCAGCCGAACCATTCGATGAATGTACGCTACACTGGGTGAGCTAGCGAATGTCACTCCGTAGGCGATAGACATATTCCATGAGCACTTATTGCCGCTAACTCTTCATTAACTATGACGACAGAGGCACACTTTTGAAAGACATCTCCATAACTCTTCGAACAAGAAACCAGAAATGCTTGGATAGCAAGCATAAAATAATAATATATATAGCGTCGTTCAATAATTCAAAAGTTTGTGTGACATTATTGGACTATGTCGGAACTGAGGGACGATGTCCCTGAACCGAACCAAAAATTTCTAAGTCCACCGACGCTATCAGTTTCTTATCCGGCATCGCAGCATTCTGGTCCGACGAAAGAAGCTGTAGAAGACCAAGTCAGATGACATACACAACAGCATATGTTGTTCCGAAAGGGAAAGCTCGAAATCCTCCGAATCCCTTTCGGTATCCCGTCGGACCGGATGAAACTTTCGGACGTCCGTACCCGCTTCCGCGGAGCGTCCCGACCCAGCATCGTCGGATAAAATATATGCGACAGATTCAGTTGATGCTGGGATGCTGCGATAAACTGTGCTATTAAGGAAAGAACGTCCGTTCCCGAGGCCTGTGCAGTAGCGGTCTTACGATGCATTGCCGCCGGAAGCTCCATGTACGTTGACTCCCGCACACTTCCTATGCGAACGTCCGGAGTCTGCAGGCCTCGTGTCCCTGGCTACCGGATGGTGTGACCTGGTCGCCGAAGAATCCTTGATCGGCGAAGCTGGTAATATATCGGCGGTCACGCAGCCAAGGTGCGGTCGTGTGCGCTGACGAGAAGAGGAAGCCTTAGCAGTCTCAGCGGACTGCCTATACAACGGAGCGTCCCGAGCGACGGACGTATGCTCCGCTTGCGACACATTTTGTACCACAACATCTGGGGCCAGATGTTGTTGAACGAGAGAGGGGCCTCTCTCGCTTGCCGTCCGGATGGACCGGAACGAGCTATGAACCAGACTAAAAGGCTTCCTGCGTTCTCCCTCCGATCCGCCGTCACTGGGTGTGCATTAAGTTAATTTATAGTGCTCGCATCACCCCAAAATTCCTTCTAGACCGCAACGGACGAACCCGGCTGCCGAACCATTCGGTGAATGGACGCTACACCGGGCGAGCTAGCGGACGTCAAAGGCCGTCGAACCTACTAGGGTCCTCTTAGGCAATTGGCGTTTTTACATGAGCACTTTTCCACTAGCCCTTCATTAATTGTGACGACGGAGGCACAATGTTGGAAGACATCACAGATACATCACCCTAATCTTGATCGTCTGAAATAGAAATTGATAAAGTAGAGTGACCCTGCGGGGAAAGAACCGGAGTGTCCAAATCCCCAACAACATACCGTGACATACGCTTCCCATATTGTCATCGAAATCATACGATACAGAACAGGAGTTAATGCGAGTACACTGACCACATATAGAATGATAATAAAGTCAGAGGAAGACTTCCTCTTAAAGCAATTGATCAATATCCTTTCAATGTGAAAAGAAAACAAGTCCTGGTACTCGCACTAACCCCTGGCAATCAAAATACATAATAATAATATGATCCATTAATATAGAAAAAATAATTGAAATCAAAATATTTTGAAAAAATATTTTTTCAAAACAGCCCAAGTTTCTGAAAAGTAACGTTGAGCCCCAATGGATCCCAAGCCTAAGTGTAGACAAAAATTTTAAAAATATTTTAAACAATTTAATCAACACTTACGAACAATAATAATGTATCTAGTTATGATTAAAATAACATCAAGATATTATTTTTTAGAAATCCCCCCCTCACACAGAGGGCTGTTGTAAATGTAAACAATGAGTGTAAAAACACTAAAATAAGACTCCAGGCACCCAGGCCCGAAATCAGTTACCAAAAATACACTATCTGATGCAAAACAGAGACTTCCAGGGAAGAAACTGCAGAACATCAGATGGTAGATGCAGAACACAACGCCTAACCACCCGTAGGTGAAGACGTAAACATGGGGAAAGAACAGAAATCATTCTGTTATTCAGCTAAAACTCCCAAGAAATTTTAGTAATAATAATTACAGAAACTATGCCAAAAGCATGGGAGAATAGCAAGGGGGAACTTAAAGGACAGGGAGAGAGGAAAACACTTGAAAAACAGTGTAACTAAATAATCAGAATGACAACAAAATGGCTGCTGCCTTGAAAATAGGTAACTTAACATAATTTCATTAAAAAATTTTAAGTTACAGCCCTGATAATATTCTGTCACACATTCTTTTCCTCTCCTCCTTCTCTATCCTCCTTAGAATCACCATTTCACTAATATTTATGTGTCTGGCATCATTTAAACTGAGATTTATAAGCACAAAGATCAGTCAGATGTTAACTGATGAAGGGCCAAACTTAGAATGATTAATGGCGCCAATTTCGGAACGTCCTTGACACTGCGCATGCGCAGTAGGGGCGAAGTGTGGAGGGCCTTTCAGGACATGTTTTCTTTAGTTTTAGATGCAAATTTTGGGGATTGGGGGGCAAAATTTGTGTTTGGCCCTATATTTTAAGAGTTAGCACCAGCTATGTCTGGGTCATTGGTACAGTATAAAAATACAGATTTGTAACCTTTTTTGGCCTTGACTGAGCTCAGATTAAATGCTTATATTGGAGATACTGAGGTTAGGTAGGTATATAAACATGGGGAATTTAGTGGATGACAGAGTAATCCTTCAATAATTTTTTTATTCAACTAACAGGAGTTTACTCTATAGCCCATATACAATTAACACGGCAAATTTGTACTGAAGGTATGGCAAGTGGTTTGGTGTTTGGAATTTATATACAACACTAGCTGAAGTGGTCTGTGGTTTGGTATTAGGAATTTATATACAAGTAGTTAGCCGCTCTGTGGACTCATAATACTGGTTTTCATCTCCATTAAATAATACGTCGAGAATTGTTTTTTATTATACAGAATCTCCAATATGGCCTCCTTTATAGACCTTCACATGCTACAAACAGTGGTCACATTTGAGAGGAAGTAATAATTTTTGTGCCGTTAAAAGTCAGATAGATGGCATTCAGGTGTGCAGCCATGAACATTTCAGTAGGGAGCTCAAATATGTATTTATTTTCCATGTAAAGCTTTTTAGAGCACAACCTTGTGATTTTATGCTATATAAAAACTATGTACTATTATTATTACCACTTTAGCAGGCGTTCTCTAGTACATTAACATAGTTTAACTGGGCATTACAAGAACATAACACTCAACTTCAAAAAGTGACTTGACGTGTCGTGCCGCTAATGAGTGAAACTCTCATTAACAGCCCGACACGCCACGTGATTTTTGTTCCTTTTGTCGTCCACTCGGAAATGGAAATGGCTTCAACTTGTAAACAATGTGATTTTATTTAAATTATTAATTATGTAAAATGTCCAGTAAAGTTAGCCCCATAAGAACAAGCAGTTGTATATATGTAAGTAAGTCTGTATACATTTGAATCCTTTATTCTTGACTTAAAAGCGGTAAACATCGGGTCGGTTTTTAAGTTTTCTAACTTCGTTGCAATTGAAAACTACCAGTGCCGATCAAGTAATAATCACGTGACACCAGTTTTTTTGACAACAGTCGACATTATCATCTCGTCCCTGGAGTTACAATGTGTTCTATGTGCCAGTAGGCACACAAAACACATTGGAACTCAGGGGATGATCTGTTGAAATTAAAAACTTTAAAAATGTCATGTAAAATACAGAATCAAAACGTTCTCAGACTCCCAGTGGTAATAATAGTAATAACATGAATTTGTCGAGCCTTGTGGTTTATTAATGGCCCAACAGGTGTGAATAACAGCCCTTCAGCTTATTAACGACCCTCGACGTCGTATCAGGCCTTTTATAAGCAGTCGGGCTGTTATTCACACCTGTTGGGCCATTAATAAACCACAATGCCCTCCAAAGTCGTGTTATTGTTATATTATTATTAGAATTATGAGGGGGTATGGGGCTGGACCCCAAAATGTATCACTGACACATCCCCATCCAAAAGAATTAACAGGGAGCTCCTATATGGTGCAAGGACAAAAAGTGCTAGAAAGGCTTCAAATTTGCTCTGAATACATTGATTTTTGTAAAACGATTTCCCAAGGAGGACACAGATATTCCCTACAGTACCTTCCCCACTCAGTTACCTATTTACTGAGAGTCAAGTGGGTAGGGCTTAACTCAGGCCTCGAAATAAGAGGCGAACGCTCGTACCGTTCACCTATCGGTTACGCAGATTTGTTTTCAGGCGAACGCTCGATCGGTTAACCGAAAATCGCACCGATGGCCGACGAAGTTAGTTGTTACAGGATGAGAAAAGTTTTCTATGTTTTTCCTCCCACTGATTTAAAAGAATCACTGCGGTGCACAAAACGAGAACAAAATGCTCGTGGTTATCACACAGCGTGTTTCAATCATTACTGTACTTGTGGGGTATAAATCTATAGTATTAGCAGCACTGAAGATCTGCAGTACCAACTCGCAGCGCCCTCTGGCTCTCGAAACAATTAATTTGTTTCGATTCTGAGAAAGACGATTGTCTGTTACAGCTAAAGGGAGCTAACTGCTTTGTTAATACATAAATTTACCGCACGTGAGGTTTTAACTCTTGCACTGCGCGAAGCTGCAAATAAGTCTTCAATTCAATAAAAAGGAGACAGATTGAAAATCAAATGAGCTGTTGTTAATTATTTGCATTCCGCCCCTTTTTACCCTACCAATCCATGATAAAAAATTTTGAACACATTATGAAAACGTCTTTTATTCACCAATGTTGACTTCTTGTTTACGTGCTTATTCCATTTGAATAAACAGCCTGCATGGTTGTGAACATGGGTTTTTCCAAATGATTTTGAACATTGTGGCACAAATAAAGTTTTAGTTTGGAATTTTGGATTGCATTCTCTGGATTCCGAAATGTAGGGGAAGGTAGATACGATTTACAGTTATTTCTTTTCCAATGTTAATCAGAGACTGCCAATGCAACTCCCATGCCCTAAAGTTCAATGTATTCGTAATACAGACGTCCATCGACGGTATTTGATGCCATCCCCACACAATTGCCCATTTCCCACTCCCAGTTCGAGACAAATGTGTTTGGGTTTCTGAAATAATAAGCCACGCAGCAAAATAAACAATTAGTTTAATTTTCATTAGACACAAAAATCATATAAAGCAAAGAACAACAAATGTTAATGTGTGCACACGTGAATGTGCAATGTGTATGGGGGGGTGGGGGGGTGGGGGGGGAGGGGGCATGTGTATGTACCTGTTTTGTACTTCACCTGCCTTGGGTCCCTTGTGTCTAAACGCCAAACTAATTTGGGAGGAACTGTAGTTGGGTATGTCAGAAGCTTTGTCAGTTTTTAACTTTTAATACTTTTAATGCAATGGTTAACCAATAGGTTTATGAAAAAAATCTAGGTAACCGATCAACAGGTTAACCATTGTCAAATGAGGCAACCTGCTGTTAGGTTTATCAAAATCTTGTTATTTCGAAGCCTGTTAACTCATGTTTAATTGTCAAAATATCTTAGAGGCGTTTCATACCCCTCCTCACCAAGTGATCCAACACATGTTTCACGTAACACAGAGCAACACTGTTTAAAGGCCTACACATGCTACAATGATAAAAATGTCTTGTGAGAAGCCCCAACCAATGGGAGGGAAATGCCATCTCCTCTACAACCCCATCTGCTCAGCCCTGTGGTTGTTGAAAGCCGAGTGGGTCCTGTTTAACTATACGGCATATTTGTTGTACAGTTGAAACTAGAAGTCCTGTCCCAATTAGCACAGAAAATGATCATAGTTAAGGTGCTCCTTACTGCAGAAGAATGAAGTAGTCTGAAATACAAAAGATTATATGCGCTGTGCAATGCAAGATATAATGTGCTATTAACGAGGTCGGTAGTGAAATCACGAACTGAACCGATCAAACAGAAAGGAAATATTGAGAATGTTGGAGGTGAATAGCTACTAAATTGTTGTGGGATAGATTTTTCACTTGGAAATTATTTACAACTTCTGATGACAAAACACAAGAAGCACTTGCAGACTTTCATCACATGGACCCCCGGGTTGCACCCGGTGGTCCATGTGATGAAAGTTTGCAAGTGTTTCTTGTGCTGTTATGAACAATTATAAACATTTTTCGAATGGAAAATATATGGCTCTGCAATTAAGTAGCAATCACTTTCTTCATTTTATATATACAGTCGAATTTTAATATCTATTTTATGTACATCAATCACAGTAGAGTTTGGGAATGATGTTAATGACCTCTATTTACGAGTATAGAATTGTACAGGGTTGGGCATGCTGTTATTCAACAGGAATTGTTTTACACTAATGGTGAAGTTTCACAGGAACACAAGTGCACTTACTCAGCGTGCTATTAACTTCAAAATAGTGTGCAATACAGTCACAGGACTTCTGGTTTCAACTGTATGAAGCCTATTTACCTGCTTGATAATCAAATAATGCTTTTGCACACAAGACTTTGTTCGAGGAATCTGTTGGTTTGCTAGCAGGTTCTTCAACGTGGTTTGTATTTTCTTGCAAGTATTGCTCTTCTTCATATACCTCTGGTTCTGCCTTTTTTTCAGGGTAAACCACTGGTGGCTGTGCACCTGAAATATTAATCAATAAAAAGTAAATACAGTGGAGCCCACTTAATTGGATATCTCTTAACTGAATATAATTTCCCAACACAAAACCATTTACCATACCTCCAGTACAAATTTGACCTGTTAATTGAATATAGGTTATAGACAAAATTCCTGTTAACTGAATAAAAAGTTAAAAAATTTATAGTAATTTATATATTTTTTATACTTACCAATGACCCAGACATAGCTGGTGCTAACTCTTAAAATATAGGGCCAAACACAAATTTTGCCCCCCAACCCCCAAAATTTGCATCTAAAACTAAAGAAAACATGTCCTGAAAGGCCCTCCACACTTCGCCCCTACTGCGCATGCGCAGTGTCAAGGACGTTCCGAAATTGGCGCCATTTATCATTCTAATAACCAGTGCCTGGTAAGCGCTATGTACTCAGCGGGGAGGCAAGAGTTCCCAACTCCTGGGAGGGCCATCCCCGTCTGGGTCATTGGTAAGTATAAAAAATATATAAATTACTATAAATTTTTTAACATTTTTATACTGTACCAATGACCCAGACATAGCTGAATAGTAAAAAGGCTGGAGGGCCAAGGACATAGAGCCAAATGGAATACGCTCAATAAAATAAAATAGAGTCATCCCCTGTAGGGAAAAGAAGTAATAGGCCTTACATGTATCTTTCTTATTTATGATAAATTAGAAAGATACAACACCTTCCAAAAATTGAGCTTCATACATCCATGTACTCTATTAATATCCAATAATCCTTATACTAATAATTTTTAAAGTAAGCCAATAATAAAGTAAGTCTAGAGAATAGAGACTCTTATACTCCTAAAAGTGTGTGAGAATTGCATAATCATGTCCGTTGACATATGCAATATTCAAAAGCTATACTTTAAAAACTAAGACTTGAATGAATTTTATAAACTTAAACTTCTCACTAAACAACCATCCCAATAACAGCTCAGAATTACTAACTCCGGAGGAGGTATCCCCTTGTTTTCATAGTAAAAAACAGGTGACCCAAGGGAACACCCTCCCCCCCCCTTTTTCTTGCCCTGGGTCAAATAGCCCAGAGCGAAGAGGGCAGCCGAACGGAGACACTGCCGAAACAGACAGCCTACCTAGCTATAGTAGCAACTGTTAAGTGAATGACATTCTGAGCAGTAGAGAATAGACCTAACAATAGAGGCCTCCAGAAATGGACTCGATATTTCTGAGATAAAATTCATGAATGGATGGCTGAGCGCAATGAGCAGCCTTCAAAAATCTATAATAGCAACACTATTAATGTAAGCCCAAGAAGTAGAAGAACTCTTACTTCATGAGCCGAAATCTTAAGCACAACTGCTAAGCCAATGATATACCATAAGCAGTACGCTAGTTAATAGAATCCATTAACAATAAAATGGAGCGTAACGTCCTTCTACTAGACATCAAAGACAGAAGAAGCTTACGCCCTTTGTAATAAACAGATATCTGTTTATAAATACATAAACTGTACCCGGAAAGAGTAAAGGCCTATGCCCATACGAAGACGGAAGGACCTTAAAATAATAGGTTCCGGATAATAGGAGCCTAACTCTTATGCAACAATCCAACCTAAATAGTAACGGAAGTATTGATTCCGAAACTATGAAAGTGAAAATCATCCATCGATAGTGCATGAAACTCACTGACTCTACAGTAAAAGAGAAACCAACAGAATTACTGTCTAAAAGGTCAGAATTTGAAAACTACTGTTTCCAGAGGCTCAAATGATTACTTAGCTAAATAAGAACCGAAGTTAAAATCCGTATAGGAATTTAATCTAAAGATTCTAAGTCTATTTATCAAAAAGTTACTAACTGACTTAGATAAAGAGACAAAAGACTCAAATGTAAACTATCGTAGAGTGCATAGGTATGAGGTAACATAAACCTATAACCTAAATAACAACAGGCTGCAGTAGATCTTGTGAAACAAGTATACTAAAAAATAGCAATGAGTAGTATGGAGGGATCAACCATATGAACATAATGATCCCTACACCACGACGGAAGAGCCTCCACTTTAGTCACATAGAATAGCGAAGAAGAGGATCTCCTATAGTAAGAAATCGCGTCCAAAGCTCGTCCAGTACAGTGCTTACAATGCAATACGGACCACACAACGGAATACATGAAGGTTGCGACCTTGCTGGTTGTGATAAAGATGACACGATTTACCCAGTGAAAAAAGATCCTCACATAGAGGAAGATTTCACGTTAAGATCCACAGTAGACAAGAGAGTAAATTACTCATGATCTCTGTGAAGATAGAGATGCTATCAACAGAAATGTATTGTGGTTGTTTATCTTAGCAATACCTGCTAAAACAACAGCGCCGGAGGATACGCGTATCCTATCATTCCGTCCTATAGATCAATAGAGCGTTAACAGTATTAGCTCAGAGATCTGGACAAGCCAACACATACGTCTGCAATTGATTAGCAAGCTGTGTCATAAATAAAACATCATTGGGCGCTCCCATAGATAGCAAATCTGATTAAATACTTGTTTGTTGAGAGTCCATTCTGACAGCAACAAGCGACCCGTAAGAGAACGGGAGTGCGATAAAACAATCAGACGACCCAGAATATGACGGACCAAAACTGAACTTGGTGTAGTATAACCAACAGACGGATTCTTTCCATTAAATTGAATAACGGAAACGAAAGAGTGCCTCCCTGGTTCCGGAGATACGCCACTACTGTCGAATTAAAGGACAGGAATTTGGGCATGTGTTTCTGAATAATGTTCATGCAATGACATAAAGCAAGCCTAAAACATTATTCCGCGGAAGTTAAACTGATAGTTAAAAGACTGCGGAACCCAAAGACCCTGGCACTTCGAATCCGTAGGGATCAGTATATATCCCAATCTGTTTGACTGGCAACCGTCATAACAGCCACACTCGGGTCCGGCAACTGCGGCGGCACTCTCTGAGTCAACCACCGAATGTTTGCCCCAGTCTGAATCTCTTGTAACACTAGATAGACAAGAGAATGTATAAATCAAGCAATTCATGGATTGCCGGAAAGTTGCCGTCGAAGAGAAGCTCCTCCGAGAACGAAGCGACTCTGAGAGAGTTCTTAACCTACTATCCACGCGTGGATGTAGCTAGGGCTGCATCACGTCTAACCAACTCCAATCAGCCACTGAAGGGCGGAGTTATACGTGAACAAACTACTGCCCTCAAAAGAAATTACATTGAGAATAATATCCCGTAAATCTTTTCTTGAAGACGTAATGATAACGCCTCAGTAAGGCGGATTACGTATAATAAAGCGTCTAAGTTAAGTCTACTATACATAATGTCGTTCCCAACATTGAAATTGGAAAAGACATAGACGGCGAAAAGAATATATGCAGTCTTTAATCTCACCGTCTAGACGCATATGAACTCACGGTATGCCCTGCTCTGCCAAAATAAACTATATGTAAAAAAGATAAAATGGCAGAAATGAGCCACGCGGACAAGAAACTAAACTATCATGCTTAGTAGCAGGCTTGTATATATATATAAATATATAGCGTCGAAAAATAAAACACATGTTGTAATGACAATATTGGACTGCGTCGGTAAGTCAGGGACAAAGTCCCTGTACCGATCGAAAAATCCGAGTCCAATGACGCTATAAGTCTCTTATCCAAGATCGCAGCAATGAAGTCCGAAAAATAATCACTGGAAGAAATGCCATAAGATATGAAAGGCATCTTCCGATACTACTAAAGGGAAAACTCGAAATCTTTCGAATCCCTTTCGCCATCCTGTCGGACCCTATAAAGCGTTCGGTCGTCCGTAGCTTGATGCAACCGCGGACCGCACCGACCCAGCGCCGTCGGATAATTCCTGATTCGACCGAGAAACCGTCAATTGCTGGGATGCTGCGAAACAACTGTGCTAACTCGGATAGCACGTCCGTCACTGAGGCCTGAGGAGCAGCGGTCTTACGATGCATTGCCGCAGGAAGCTCCGAGATCGTTACCCCGTGCATACTTCCAATATGCGAGCGAACGGAGTGTATAGGCCTCGTGTCCCTTGGCTACCGGATGGCGCGACCTATTCGCTGTGGAATCACTGAATGCCGAAACTGATCGGATACTTGAGGTCACGTAGCCAATGTGCGGTCGTGTGCCCTGCTGTGAGGATGAGGAAGCATTAAAGACAGTCTCTCGGACTGTCAATATAACGGAGCGTCCCGAGCAACGGACATATGCTCCGAATGTAAAATATCTGAACCACAACATGCGGTCCCCTATGTTGTTGGCTTCCTCCGATCTGTCCTCAATCTGCCGTCACTGGGTGAGTACTAAAGTAATTAAAGTGCTCGCATCACCCAAATCTCCTTCCTAGACCGCAACGGACGAACCGAGCAGCCGAACCATTCGATGAATGTACGCTACACCGGGTGAGCTAGCGAATGTCACTCCGTAAGCGATAGACATATTCCATGAGCACTTATTGCCGCTAACTCTTCATTAACTATGACGACAGAGGCACACTTTTGAAAGACATCTCCATAACTCTTCGAACAAGAAACCAGAAATGCTTGGATAGCAAGCATAAAATAATAATATATATAGCGTCGTTCAATAATTCGAAAGTTTGTGTGACATTATTGGACTATGTCGGAACTGAGGGACGATGTCCCTGAACCGAACCAAAAATTTCTAAGTCCACCGACGCTATCAGTTTCTTATCCGGCATCGCAGCATATGTTGTTCCGAAAGGGAAAGCTTGAAATCCACCGAATCCCTTTCGGTATCCCATCGGACCGGATGAAACTTTCGGACGTCCGTACCCGCTTCCACGGAGCGTCCCGACCCAGCATCGTCGGATAAAATATATGCGACAGATTCAGTTGATGCTGGGATGCTGCGATAAACTGTGCTATTAAGGAAAGCACGTCCGTTCCCGAGGCCTGTGCAGTAGCGGACTTACGATGCATTGCCGCTGGAAGCTCCGTGTACGTTGACTCCCGCACACTTCCTATGCGAACGTCCGGAGTCTGCAGGCCTCGAGTCCCCGGCTACCGATAATTCTCGATCCGACACCGTTTCTGTCGGCTGCTGGGATGCTGCGATAAGCTGTGCTATGTGCACAAGAATGTCCGGCGTCGAGACCTGCGGAGGCGCAGTCTATCGCTGCTTCGCCGAGGGCAGCTCCGCATCAGATGGCTCCCGCATACTTTTCCTATGCGAACGTCCGGAGTCCATCGGTCTCGAATCCCTGGCTGCCGGATGGTGTGACCTGGTCGCCGAAGAATCCTTGATCGGCGAAGCTGGTAATATATCGGCGGTCACGCAGCCAAGGTGCGGTCGTGTGCGCTGACGAGAAGAGGAAGCCTTAGCAGTCTCAGCGGACTGCCTATACAACGGAGCGTCCCGAGCGACGGACGTATGCTCCGCTAACTACACATTTGTACCACAACATCTGGGGCCAGATGTTGTTGAACGAGAGAGGGGCCTCTCTCGCTTGCCGTCCGGATGGACCGGAACGAGCTATGAACCGGACTAAAAGGCTTCCTCCGTTCTCCCTCCGATCCGCCGTCACTGGGTGTGCATTAAGTTAATTTTATAGTGCTCGCATCACCCCAAAATTCCTTCTAGACCGCAACGGACGAACCCGGCTGCCGAACCATTCGGTGAATGGACGCTACACCGGGCGAGCTAGCGGACGTCAAAGGCCGTCGAACCTACTAGGGTCCTCTTAGGCAATTGGCGTATTACATGAGCACTTTTCCGCTAGCCCTTCATTAATTGTGACGACGGAGGCACACTGTTGGAAGACATCACAGATACATCACCCTAATCTTGATCGTCTGAAATAGAAATTGATAAAGTAGAGTGACCCTGCGGGGAAAGGACCGGAGTGTCCAAATCCCCAACAACATACCGTGACATACGCTTCCCATATTGTCATCGAAATCATACGATACAGAACAGGAGTTAATGCGAGTACACTGACCACATATAGAATGATAATAAGGTCAGAGGAAGACTTCGTCTTAAAGCAATTGATCAATATCCTTTCAATGTGAAAAGAAAACAAGTCCTGGTACTCGCACTAACCCCTGGCAATCAAAATACATAATAATAATATGATCCATTAATATAGAAAAAATAATTGAAATCAAAATATTTTGAAAAAAGTTAAAAAATTTATAGTAATTTATATATTTTTTATACTTACCAATGACCCAGACTTAGCTGGTGCTAACTCCACAAAAACCAGGGCCAAACACAAATTTTGCCCCCCAATCCCCAAAATTTGCATCCAAAACAAAAAGAAATCATGTCCTAAAGGACCTCCATAGTACGACTCTACTGCGCATGCGCAGTGACGCAGTCGTCCCGAAATTGGCGCCAAATATCATTCTTACTGGCAGTGCCTGGTCAGCGCTATGTACTCAGCGGGGAGGCAAGAGTTCCCAACTCAGGGAGGGCCATCCCCGTCTGGGTCATTGGTAAGTATAAAAAATATATAAATTACTATAAATTTTTTAACATTTTTATACTGTACCAATGACCCAGACTTAGCTGAATAGTAAACAGGCTGGAGGGCCTAGGACATAGAGGAAAATCCAATAAGCTCAATTATAAAATAAAGAGGTAACCCCTTAAGGAGAAAAGGAGTATTAGGCTTTACATGTATCTTTCTTATTTAATATTTAAATTAGAAAGATACACTACCCTTAATAATTGAGCACAATAACATTCATGTTCTCTATTAACATCCAGTATAACCTTTATACTAATTATTTTTAAAACAAGCCAATAAATAAAGTAGTCCAGAGAATTGAGACTCTTTATAATCATTTAAAAGTGTCCGAGTATTGTATATTAAAGCCCGTTTGACACTTGACATATACAAATGCTTCACACCGAGCTACACTTTAAAAATAAGACATGAATGAAATTAAACATTAATATTACACTTTAAAACCATCCCGGAAGCGACTCAGAAATACTGTCTTGGAGGAGGCATTCCCTTGCTTTTCACTATAAAGCAGGTGACCTAAGGGAACACCCGCCCCCCCCCCCCCCTTCCCCTTGCCCTGGGTCAAATAGCCCAGAGCGAAGAGGGCAGCCGGACGGAGTCACTGCCGGAACAGAAAGCCTGCATAACTATAGTTGCAACTGTTTAGTAGACGACATTCTGAGCAACAGATAACGGACCTAAACAATGCAGGTCTCCAGAAATGGACTCAATATTTCTGAGATAAAAATTAGTAAATGTGGATGGCTGAGACCAATAAGCAGCCTTCATTAAATCTGTAATAGCAACACTATTAGCATAAGCCCAGGAAGTAGAAAGAGCTCTTACTTCATGAGCAGAAATCTTAAGCACAGACTGCTGAGAAGAAGATAAATCTTCATACGCAGTACGGATAGTTAACTGAATCCATCTAGCAATAGAATGGACTGAAATGTCTTTTCTATTAGGCATCAAAGACAGAAAGAAACGTTTCCGTCCCTTTCTGATGAACTGAGATCTCTGTTTATAGATACGTAGTGCTCTAACAGGACAGAGTAAAGGCCTACGCCCGTCTGAAGACGGAAGAGCCTTAATAACAATAGGTTCCGGATATTTATTAGGAGCCTGATTCTTAGCTAAAAAACCGACGTTAGTAGTGAAGGTGATAGTGTTCCCAACACTACGATAATGAGAATCATCCACCGATAGTGCATGAAGCTCACTGACTCTTCTGGCAGAAGAGAAAGCTAAGAGAAAAGCTGTCTTATAAGATAAGAATTTGAAATCTACTGTCCCAAGAGGTTCAAATGGCTTTTCCTTCAATTTAAGGAGAACCCAAGCTAAATTCCACTTAGGAATTAATCTAAGAGTTCTGGGTCTATTTATCGAAAAGTTTCTAACCAATTTCGATAAAGAGACATTAGATCCAATTTGTAAACTATCATGATGTGCATAGGTATCAGATAACATAGATCTATAACCCTTTATAGTAACCGGTTGCAGTTTGATTTCGTCAAACAAGTATACTAGAAAGTTAGCAATGTCTGGTATAGAGGGATCAAATATATCAACAGAATGATCCCTACACCAACGACGGAAAACCTTCCACTTAGCCGCATAGTTTAGCGAAGAGGAGGTCCTCCTACAGTTAGAAATCGCGTCCACTGCTCGTCCTGTAAAGTGCTTGCCATGCAAGAAGGACCGCACAACGGAAAAACGTGAAGGTTGAGACCTTGCGGGTTGTGATGCAGTTGGCGCGATTTCCCCTGCCAAAGAAGATCCTCTCGTGGAGGGAGCTTCCGCGGTAGGTCCCACAACAGACACCTGAGTAGATTTATCCACGGTCTCTGTGGCGACAGAGATGCTACCAACAGAATCTTGCATTGAGATTGTTTTATCTTTAGCAATACTTGTTGAATTAACGGCGCTGGAGGATACGCATATCCTATCATTCCGTCCCAAGGGATCGATAGAGCGTCTACAGCAAATGCTCTTGGATCCGGACACGGGGACACATACGTCTGCAACTGATTGTTGAGATGTGTCGCAAATAAGTCTATCATTGGCCGTTCCCATTGGTAGCAAATCTGATTGAATACTTGTTTGTTGAGAGTCCACTCCGACGGCAACAAGCGACCCTTTCGAGAAAGGGAGTCTGCTAGCACATTCAGACGACCCGGTATGTGACGGACCGAAAGAAGAACGTGATGTTCCAACGCAAACAGAAGGATTCTTTCCGTTAGATTGAACAACGGAACTGAATGAGTGCCTCCCTGATTCCGTATATACGCCACTACTGTCGTATTGTCGGATAGGATTTGGACATGAGCATCGTGAATAATGTCCATCCAGTGACGTAACGCAAGCCAAATTGACATCATTTCCTTGATGTTTATGTGCTTGCACAGGAATTGCGGATCCCAAAGACCCTGGCATCTCGAATCCGTTGGGATTAATGATGCACCCCAACCTGTTTGACTGGCATCCGTCATAATGGTAAAACTCGGATCCGGCAACTGCAGCGGAACTCCTTGAGTTAACCACTGAATGTTTGCCCAAGTCTGAATCTCTTGTTTCACTTGATCTGACAAGAGAACGTCTACATCGAGCGAATGAATTTTCACACTCCAATTCTGAGTCAAGAAAATTTGAAGAGGCCGTGTGCGTAGCCGTCCCATCGGAATGAGATCCGCAGCGGCTCCGCACAGACCTATCAGTCTCATAAATTCTCTCGCTGTGACTTTGTCTGTATTTAGACAATAGCGAGCGTAACAACTGACTAATTTCGCTCTGGTTAACGGCAGACGAACGAGATTGTTGTGCGTCTCGAAGCTCATTCCCAGATGAGTGAATGACTTGGACGGCACCAGATCCGACTTCTCCTCGTTTACTATGAAACCGAGACGTCGGAGCAATAGAAGAAGATTCTGAACATCGTTCTGAAGCGTTAACTCGTTGCCGTACCTCTGAAGAATGTCGTCCAGGTAGGCCGACGTTACCGCAGACGAATGAGCTCGGAAGTAAATCATTACCGAGTTCATTACCCGAGTGAAAGCCCAGGGTGCTAGATTCAATCCGAAGCACATGGCCCGGAACTGATACACCACACCTAGGACTGCGAAGCGTAGATACTTTCGGAATGTCGGATGTACCATGACGTGAAAGTACGCATCTTTGAGATCTATGCTCGTTGCATAATCGTTCACCCGAATACTCGCTCTGACCGATCGAATCGTCTCCATATAAAACTTCGGAGCGATGATCAGCTTGTTTATCCAGCTCAAATCTATGACTGGACGGAACGAGCCGTCTGGTTTCGGAACCAGAAACAGATGGCTGTAGAATCCCAGCGATTCCTGGTTTTCTACGACCTCTACCGCGTTCTTCATTAAAAGAGACTGCACCTCTGATAGCAGAGCGTCTCTTTTCTGAGGGTTTGACGGAAGTTGAGTCCACTTTGGACTTCGAGTTAATGGAGGCTTTCGTTTGAAGGATATCTTTAGACCTTGCGAAGTCACTCCTCTCACCCACGGATCGTCCGTAATCGACGCCCACTCTTGAGAAAAACTCGACAACCTTCCGCCAACCGGAACGCGATAGAGGTTTGAGCCATCACCTCCTGGATCTGCGAGGCCTGCGGTAGGAGAAACCACGTCTTCCACGACCCGCACCTCGCCTCGTCGACCTCGGGGCGTCCGACCGATTGTCCCGGCCTGAAGGACGTCCCGAACGAGAGTCGCTATCCTGACGGTCTCTCGAATAAGAGCTAGAGGACGCACCGGAACCTCTATAGGAACCTCTCTTGGGCGGATAAGACCCAGAAGTGCCCGCCTTATTCGTGTCTGCTGAATCCGACCTTTTAGGAGCGGATCTAAACAGCAGAGAATCACTAGCTTTCTTTTTAATATTATCATAAATAGCGGAAAGCTTGCCGTCAAAGAGAAGATCTCCTGAGACCGAAGCGACTCTAAGAGAGTTCTTCACCTTAGAATCCACTAGTGTGGATGTAGACAGGGCTGCGTCACGTCTAACCAACTCCAGATTCGCCACTGAAAGGGCGGAGTTACACGTGGAATAAGCTACTGCCCTTGAAAGAAGTCTTAAGGAGGATTGTATATCCTGAAACTCTTCCCCTTGAAGACGCAGTGATAACGCCTTCGTAAGGTGATCTGCGTAAGATAAGGCATCTAAATTGGCTCTGTTAGACGCAATAGCTGTTTCCAACACTGCGGTTGGAATAGAAGCTGACGACGGTAATGATAGCTCTAAGTCTTCCGCCTCGTCGTCCATACGCAGAGGAACTCTCGGTATACCCTGACCTGCCGTGTCGAATTTATTCCTTGCATTAATGAAAGGCAGGTTGAGAGTATTTGCGGACAAGAAGCCTGCTTTCCCTGTCCTGGAAGCAAGTTTAAAAATAGCGTCGTTCAATAATTCAAATGTTCTTGCAACATTATTGGACTGCGACGGAAACTCGGGAGCGATGTCCCTGAACCGCTCGAAAAAATCAGAGTCCAATGACGCTATAATTCTCCTGTCCGGAAGCGCAGCAGTCTGGCCCGACGGAACAACTTGAGGAAGAAAGTGCCGGATGAAGTCTACGGCAGCTTTGTGTTGTTCCGAAAGGGATAGCTCCAATTCATCCGTATCCCTTTCACCATCCGGTCGGACCTCCCGATGTTCCCGGTCGTCCGCCCCCGATGCTTCGGCGGAGCGTACCGACCCAGCGCCGTCGGATAATTCTCGATCCGACACCGTTTCTGTCGGCTGCTGGGATGCTGCGATAAGCTGTGCTATCTGCACTAGAATGTCCGACGTCGAGACCTGCGGAGGAGCGGTCTTTCGCTGCTTTGCCGAGGGCAGCTCCGCATCAGATGGCTCCCGCATACTTTTCCTATGCGAACGTCCGGAGTCCATCGGTCTCGAATCCCTGGCTGCCGGATGGTGTGACCTGGTCGCCGAAGAATCCTTCATCGGTGAAGCTGGCAAAATATCGGAGGTCACGCAGCCAAGGTGCGGTCGTGTGCGCCGACGAGAAGAGGAAGCCTTAACAGTCTCTGCGGACTGCTTATACAACGGAGCGTCCCGAGCGACAGACGTATGCTCCGCTAAAGACACATTTTGTACCACAACATCTGGTCCCAGATGTTGTTGTACGAGAGAGGGGCCTCTCTCGCTCGCGGCCCGGCTGGACCTGGACGAGCTAGGAACCGGACTAAAAGGCTTCCTCCGTTCTCGTTCACTATCCGCCGTCACTGGGTGTGCATCTATTATTTTTATAGTGCTCGCATCACCCAAAATTTCCTCTTGGACCGCATCGGACGAACCCGGCTGCCGAACCATTCGGTGAATGGACGCTACACCGGGCGAGCTAGCGGACGACATTTGTCTAATCTCCATGAGCACTTTTGCCGCTAGCTCTGTATTTAATTGTGACGACGGACGCACACTTGAAGAAGATAACATGGAAACATCACCCTGTTCTGGTTCCTCTGAAATAGAAACTGAGAGAGTAGAGTGACCTTGTGGAGAAAGAGCCGGCATCGCTCTTTCTCCAGAAACAACATATCGTGACACACGTTTCCAATGTTTCTCATCCCAATGTTCACATACAGGACAGGGATTAATGCGAGAACACTGACTACAATTTATGCAATAATCATGAAAGTCAGAGGAAGATTTCTTCCTATTACAATTTGAACAAGTTCCTTTCATTGTGAAGGAACAACAATAAGTCCTAGTTACTCGCAAAAACCCCTGACACAAAGATACATAATAACATGATCCATTAATAAATGAAAAAACAATTGCAAAACAAAATAATTTTGAAAAAATATTTTTTCAGAGAAGCCCAAGTTGCTGAAAAGTAACGTTGAGCCCCGATGGATCCGATGGCAAAGTGTGGTCAAAAATTTTAAAATTATATAAAATAATTAATGAGACACTTTCGGATAATATAAATGTATCTTATAATGAGATAAACTACCTCAAAGGCAAACAGCCCCCCTCAAAAAAGGCTGTTGCCAATGAAAACAAACAGTGTAAACACAGAAGAAAACATGACTCCAGGCACTGAAAAAACTGGCCCGGAATCAGTCCTCAATTACACTCTATCTGATGCAAAACAGAGACTCCCAGGGGAGAATCTGCAGAACATCAGATGGAAGATGCAGAACACAAACGTTATACACCCATGGGTGAAAACGTAACTATGGGGAAAATAACAGAAAACATTCTGTAACCAAGCAACTCTCCCAGGGAAATTTTAGAAATGAAACTTCTCAAAAATATGCCAAAAGCATGGGAGAATTGCAAGGGGGGACTTTAGAAGGTTAGGGGAGAGGAAACACTGAATAAGCAGTGCAACAATTAGCAAGAATGACAACAAGAGGCGTTTGCCTCGAAAATAGGCAACTTAACATAATTTTAACAAAAAATTTTAAGTACAGCCCTGATTATTTTTTGCCACTTCTTTTTTCCTCTCCTCCTTCTATCCTCCTTAGAATCACATTTTCTCCAAGAATTACGTGTCTGGCATCCTTTAAACTGAGATTTACAAGCACAAAGATCAGTGAGATGTTGACTGATGAAGGGCCAAACAGAGAATGATATTTGGCGCCAATTTCGGGACGACTGCGTCACTGCGCATGCGCAGTAGAGTCGTACTATGGAGGTCCTTTAGGACATGATTTCTTTTTGTTTTGGATGCAAATTTTGGGGATTGGGGGGCAAAATTTGTGTTTGGCCCTGGTTTTTGTGGAGTTAGCACCAGCTAAGTCTGGGTCATTGGTACAGTATAAAAATATATTTTTTCAGAACAGCCCAAGTTTCTGAAAAGTAACGTTGAGCCCCAATGGATCCCAAGCCTAAGTGTGGACAAAAATTTTAAAAATATTTTAAACAATTTATTCAACACTTACGAACAATAATAATGTATCTAGTTATGATTAAAATAACATAAAGATATTATTATTTAGAAATCCCCCCCTCACACAGAGGGCTGTTGTAAATGTAAACAATGAGTGTAAAAACACTAAAATAAGACTCCAGGCACCCAGGCCCGAAATCAGTTACCAAAAATACACCATCTGATGCAAAACAGAGACTTCCAGGGAAGAAACTGCAGAACATCAGATGGTAGATGCAGAACACAACGCCTAACCACCCGTAGGTGAAGACGTAAACATGGGGAAAGAACAGAATTCATTCTGTTATACAGCTAAAACTCCCAAGAAATTTTAGTAATAATAATTACAGAAACTATGCCAAAAGCATGGGAGAATAGCAAGGGGGAACTTAAAGGACAGGGAGAGAGGAAAAACACTTGAAAAAACAGTGTAACTAAATAATCAGAATGACAACAAAATGGCTGCTGCCTTGAAAATAGGTAACTTAACATAATTTCATTAAAAAATTTTAAGTTACAGCCCTGATAATATTCTGTCACACATTCTTTTCCTCTCCTCCTTTTCTATCCTCCTTAGAATCACCATTTCACTAATATTTATGTGTCTGGCATCATTTAAACTGAGATTTAAAAGCACAAAGATCAGTCAGATGTTAACTGATGAAGGGCCAAACTTAGAATGATAAATGGCGCCAATTTCGGAACGTCCTTGACACTGCGCATGCGCAGTAGGGGCGAAGTGTGGAGGGCCTTTCAGGACATGTTTTCTTTAGTTTTAGATGCAAATTTTGGGGGTTGGGGGGCAAAATTTGTGTTTGGCCCTATATTTTAAGAGTTAGCACCAGCTATGTCTGGGTCATTGGTACAGTATAAAAATATCTTGTAACCTGTCGAGAAATTACCCTGACTCTCCCCAGTTTTCCTTTGTTTGTAGACCAATTTTGCCTCAGTACATCCAATACAGGTATTTAATCTATTATATCTTCTTTGGCAGAGCTCATGGAGCTCTTACAAACAAGATATAATAGAATAAATGCTAAGTTTATCTCTAGAATACAGGTAAGTGACACAGTCCCTGTTAATTGAATATTCCTGTTAACTGAATAATTTTCATTGGCAAAGTGGCTATTCGATTAACAGGGTTTCAATGTACAATAACAATTCTACCAAAAAAAAGTTAAAACATTTATAGTAATTTATATATTGTTTATACTTACCAATGACCCAGACTTAGCTGGTGCTAACTCCTTAAATTCTAGAGCCAAACACAAATTTTGCCCCCCAATCCCCAAAATTTGCATCAAAATCCGAAATTTCAATGTCCTATGTGGTCCTCCATACCTTTTACCCACTGCACATGCACAGTGTCAAGGAGGTCTCGAAATTGGCGCAAATGTCATTCTTACAACCAGTGCCTGGTAAGCGTTATGTAATCGGCGGGGAGGTATGAGTTCCCAACTCATGGGAGGGCCATCCCTGTCTGGGTCATTGGTAAGTATAAAAAATATATAAATTACAATAAATTTTTTAACATTTTTATACTGTACCAATGACCCAGACTTAGCTGAATAGAAAAAAGGCTGGAGGGCCTAGGACATAAAGGAAAATCCAATAGGCTCAATTACATGTAAACAGAATTATCCCCTCAAGGCAAAGAGGAGAACAGGTTTTACAAGTATCTTTCTTGTTTGTATCAAAAAAGAAAGACACAATACCATTCCGTAATTGAGCACAATAACATCAATGATCTATTTTAACATCCAGTATAACCCATTATACTAATCTTTTTAAAGGAAAGCCAATAAAGAAAGATAGTCCAGAGAATAAGACTCTTTATACTCATTTAAAAGTTTCTGAGGATTGTATATTAGTGCTCTTATGACACATGACATATACAAATGTTTCACATCGAGCTACACTTTAAAAATATTACATAAATGAGATAGACATTAACTTTACACTTTTAAAACTATCCCGGCACCGACTCGGAATTACTGACTCCAGAAGAGGTATTCCTTTGCTTTTCACTATAACGCAGATGATATAAGGGAACACCCCCCCCCCCCCCCCCCCCATCCCCCTTCCCCTTGCTCTGGGTCAAGTACCCCAGAACGAAGAGGGCAGCAGGACAGAGTCACTACCGGAACAGAAAGCCTGCATAACTATAGTTGCAACTGTTTAGTGGACGACATTCTAAGCAACAGATAACGGACCTAAACATCGAAGGTTGCCAGAAATGGACTCAATATTTCTAAGATAAATAAAAATTCGTGAACGTGGAAGGCTGAGACCAATATGCAGCCTTCATCAAATCGGTAATAGCACTATTAGCATAAGCCCAAGATGTAGACAGCACTCTTACTTAATGCGCCGAAATCTTAAGCACAGACTGCTGAGTTGACGATAATTTTTCATAAGCAGTACGGATAGTTAATTGAATCCATCTTGCAACAGAATGGACTGTAATGTCCTTTCTAGTATGCAGTAGAGACAGAAAGAAACACTTAAGTCTCTTTCTGATAAACTCAGATCTACGTTTGTAAATACACATGGCTCTAACTGGACAGTCAAAGGCCTATGACCATCTGAAGACGGCAGAGCCTTAATAACAATAGGTTCAGGATACTTATTAGGAGCCTGATTCTTAGCCAAAAATCCAACATTAGTAGTTAAAGTTATAGTATTACCAACACTACGATAGTAAGAATCATCAACTGATAGTGCATGAAGCTCACTAAGTCTTCTGGCAGAAGAGAAGGCTAAGAGAAAAGCTGTCTTATAAGATAAGAATTTGAAGACCACTGCATCAAGGGGCTCAAATGGCGCTTCTTTTAGCTTCAGAAGAAACCAAGCTAAATTCCACTTAGGAATTAACCTAAGGGTTCTAGGTCTATTATCGAAAAGTTTTTCACTAACTTAGATAAAGAGACATTAGATCCAATCTGTAACCTCTCATGATGAGCATAGGAATCCGATAGCACAGACCTATAACCCTGAATGGTTATTGGCTGTAGTTTGATCTCGTCAAACAAGTATACCAGAAAATTAGCAATGTCTGGAATGGAGGGATCATAAATATCAATAGAATGATCCCTACACCACCTATAGAAAACCTTCCACTTAGCTGCATAATTTAGCGAAGAGGAGGTCCTCCTAGTTAGAAATTGCATCCACTGCCCATCCTGTGAAATGCTTGCCATGCAAGAAAGTCCGCACAACGGAAATACGTGAAGGTTGAGACATTGCGGGTTGTGATGCAGTGTGCACGATTTCCCCTGCGAAAGAAGATCCTCCTGTGGAGGAAGCTTCCGCGGCATGTCCCACAACAGACACCTGAGTAGATTTATCCATGGTCTCTGGTGTGACAGAGATGCTACCAACAGAATTTTGCAGTGAGATTGCTTTATCTTGAGCAATATCTGCTGAATCAATGGCGCTGGAGGATACGCGTATCCTATTACTCCGACCCAAGAGATTGAGAGAGCGTCTACTGCAAACGCTCGAGGATTTGGGCATGGCAACACATACATCTGCAACTGATTGTTGAGATGCATCGCAAATAAGTCTATCATTGGACGATCCCATTGGTAGCAAATCTGAGTGAATACTCGTTTGTTGAGAGTCCATTCTGACGGCAACATGCAACTTTTCCGAGAAAGGAAGTCTGCTAGAACGTTCAGACGACCCGGTATATGACGGGCCGATAGACGAACTTGATGCTCTAGGACAAACAGAAGGATCCTTTCTGTTAAATTGAATAACAGAATAGAATGAGTGCCTCCCTGGTTCCGAATGTACGCTACTACTGTCGAATTGTAGGACAGAATTTGAACATGCGAATTCTGAAGAATGTTCATTCATTGACGTAGCGCAAGCCATACTGACATCATCTCTTGATGTTTATGTACTTGTTAGAAACTGCGGATCCCAAAGACCCTGGCACCTCGAATCCATTGGGCTCAGAGTTGTGCCCCAACCTGTTTGACTCGCATCAGTCATTATCGTAAAACTCGGATCCGGCGATTGCAGTGGAACTCCCTGAGTTAACCACTGAATAACTCTGCCCAAGTCTGAATCTCTTGTTTGACTTGATTCAACAAGACGATGTTCGTATCGAGCGAATGAATCTTCACACTCCAATTCTGAGTCAGAAATATTTGGAGTGGCTGAGTACATAGCCGCCCCATCGGAATAAGATCTGCGGTGGCTCCGCACAAACCTATCAGTTGCATGAATTCTCTTGCTGTAACTATGTCGGAGTGAAGACAAAAGCGAGCGCAACAACTGATTAATTTCGCTCTGGTTAACGGCAGACGTATAAGATTGTTGTGCGTCTCGAAACTCATTCCCAGGTGGGTGAATGACTTGGATGGCACCAGATCCGACTTCTTCTCATTTACTATAAAACCAAGACGTCGGAGCAGTTGAAGCAGATTCTGAACATCGTTCTGAAGCGTTAACTCGTTGCCATACCTCTGAAGAATGTCGTCCAGGTAGTCCGACGTTACTGCAGACGAATGAGCTCGGAAATGAGTCATTACCAAGTTCATTATTCGAGTGAAAGGCCAGGGCGCTAGATTCAGACCGAAGCACATTGCTCGGAACTGATAAACGACTCCTAGAACAGGGAAGCGAAGAAACTTTCTGAACGCCAGATGTCCCATGACGTGAAAGTACACATCCTTGAGATCTATGCTCGCAGCATAGTCGTTCACTCGAATGCTCGCTCTGACCGATCGAATGGTCTCCATATAAAATTTTTGAGCCATGATCAGCTTGTTTATCCAGCTCAGATCTATGACTGGACGAAACAAGCCATCTGGTTTCGGAACCAGAGATTCCTGGTTTTCTACAACCTCTATCGCATTCTTCTCCAGAAGAGACTGAACATCTAATAGAAGCGAACCTCTCTTCTGAGGATTTGACGGAAGCCGAGTCCATCTTGGACTTCGAGTTAACGGAGGTTTTTTTTTGAAGGACAGTTTTAGTCCTTCTGAAATCACCCCTCGAACCCAAGGGTCATCCGTAATCGATAACCAATTGGTTAAGAAACTCGATAGCCTTCTGCCCACTGGAACATGATAGAGGTTTGCACCATCACCTCCTGGACCTGCGAGGCTTGCGGGAGGAGAAACCACGTCCTCCACGACCCGCACCTCGCCCCGTCGACCTAGGGGCATCTAACCGGTTGTCTCGGCCGGTATTAGACCTACAGGACTTATAAGAACCTCTATAGGAACTTCCCTTGGACGTACTCGCCCCAGAAGTGCCTGTCTTACTCTTCTCCGCTGAATCCTACTTTTTAGAAGCGGACTTAAACAGCAGAGAGTCTGAAGCTTTCTTAGTAATCTGATCACAGATTAAGGAAAGCTTGCCATCGGAGACCGGAGCGACTCGAGAGTTTTTCACCTTACGATCCACCCGAGTGGATGCAGCCAGGGCAGCATCACGTTTAACTAACTCCAGATTTGCCACTGAAATGGCGGAGTTATACGTAGAGTATGCTATGGCCCTCGAAAGAACTCTTAAGGAAGTCTGAACATCCTGGAATTCTTTTCCTTCGAGACGTAATGATAACGCTCTGGTAAGGTGATCTGCGTACGATAATGCGTCTAAGCTGATCCTGTTAGACGAGATTGTCGTCTCCAACGTAGTGGCTGGAATAGACATAGACGACGGCAAAGACAATTCTAGGTCTTCAGCCTGGTCGTCCAGACGCAGAGGAACTCCTTGAATTGATGAAAGGCAGCTGTAGAGCATTGGCCGCTAAGAAACTGGACTTGCCCATCTTGGAGGCAAGTTTGAATGTAGGGTCATTCAAAAGTTCAAATGTCCGTGAGACAAATGTCCGTGAGGCCTGGAGGAACAACATCAGGAAGGTATTGCCGGATGAAATCTACGGCTACCTTATGTTGCTCAGAAAGGGAAAATTCCAGCTCCTCTGAATCCCTTTCGCCATCCGGGTGGACCACTTGATAATCTCGGTCGTCCCTTCCTGACTCTGCAGTGGAAAGAACCGACCCAGCTTCCTCGGACAATTCCTGATCCGAAAAAGTTTCTGACGGCTGCTGGGATGCTGCGATGGGATGTGTTATCTGCGATAGCAAGTCCGTTATGGAGGCCTGTGGGGCCGTGGTCTTACGTGATTTAGCCGCTGGAAGCTCCTGGGACGCTGAATCCTGCGTACTTCTTTTATGCGAACGTCCCGACTATAAAGGCCTCGTATCCCTGGCTACTGGATGGCGTGACCTGGTCGACGTGGAATCCCTGGTCGGCGAAGCTGGTTGGAAATCAGCCATCACATAGCCAAGATGCGGTCGTGTGTGCTGCCATGAGGATGAGGAAGCCGATAGACTAGTCCCTCCGGACTGTCTATACAACGGAGCATCCCGAGCAGGTGGAGTGGACGTATGCTCCGAATGATGAACGTTACGTACAACAACATCTGGGCCCAGATGTTGCTGTAAGAGAGAGGGGCCTCTCTCGCTCACGGTTTGGGTAGACCTGGGCGAGCTAGCTACCGGACTGACAGCCTTCCTCCATACTATCCTCGGATCCATCGTCGCTGGGTGTGCACGTTCAATGTTTATAGTGCTCGCATCACCCAAACTCCTTCCCTGGATCGCAACGGACAAACCCGGCTGCTGAGCCATTCGATGAATGGTCGCTTCACTGAGCCAGCTAGCAGATGACAACGCCGTCGATCCTACTTGGGACCACTTAGGCAATTGTCGTATTTCCATGAGCACTTTAGCCGCTAGCTCTTTGTTAGACTGCAACGACGGAGGCACACTTCTTGAAGACATCACAGAAACATCACCCTGTTCTTGTTCCTCTGAAAAAGAGACTTAAAAACTAGGGTGACCCTGCAGATGGAGGACCGGCATGGACCCCTCCTCGCAAACAATATACTGTGACACACGTCTCCAACGTTTGTCATTCCAATTGACACACACTGAGCAAGAATTAGTGCAAGTACATTGACAACAAGAAACACAATGAACATGAGAATCAGAGGAAGACTTCCTCGCATTACAATTTGAACAATATTCTTTCATCATGAAAAAATATAAACAGTCATAGTACTCGCACTAACCCTTGAAAACAAAGATACATAATATAATATAATCCATTATAACATTTCGAAAAAATAATTCAAAAGAAAAAAAAATTTTCGAAAAATTTCAGAAGAGCCCAAGTTCCCAATGGGAACAATGAGCCCAAATGGATCCCAAAAAAGCATATTTAAAAATTAATGTAACACTTATGGACAATATTAATGCATCTGGCTATCAGCAGAACTAAACAGAAGACAAGTAATCACTATCAGAAGTAACCGTTGTCAACATAAACAAAAGTGTACAAAAACCGGAAACATGACTCCAGGCACTGTAAACATGGCCCAAAATCAGTTACCAATTTAAACACTATCCGATATAAAACGGAGACTTCCAGAGAAGAAACTGCAGTACATTGGATGGTAGATGCAGACAAAAATGCCTGACCACCCAAGGGTGAGGACGTAAGCATGGGGAAAAACAGAATAATTATTCTGTTACCAAGACAAAACTCCCAAGAAATTTTAGTAAAAAAAATTACAAAAATTATGCCAAAAGCATGGGAGAATAGCAAGGGGGGAATAAAGGAAAGGGAGAGAGGAAACACTGAACAAACAATGGTAAATTCATAGCAAGAATGACAACATCAGGCCCATGTCCCAAAATTAGGGAACATGAAATAATTTCATAAAAAAATTATAAGTTACAGCCCTGAACACATCCTGCCACTGTTTCTTCCTCGCATCCTTTTATTTCCTCCTTAGATCCACCATTTCTTTCATAATTATGTGTCTGGCATCATTTAAACTGAGATTTACAAGCACAAATATCAGTGAGATGTTACTAAATTTAGCGCCAAACAAAGAATGACTTTTGGCGCCAATTTCGAGACCTCCTTGACACTGCACATGTGCAGTGGATAAAAAGTATGGAGGACCACATAGGACACTGAAATTTCGGTTTTTGATGCAAATTTTGGGGATTGGGGGGCAAAATTTGTGTTTGGCCCTAGAATTTAAGGAGTTAGCACCAGCTTAGTCTGAGTCATTGGTACAGTATAAAAATTTAAAAAATTTATAGTAATTTATATATTTTTTATACTTACCAATGACCCAGACATCATGTCGTGTACGCTGCCCATATGAACACAGAAATTGAGACCCCACTAATTACACTACGAGGTGGGGTCTCAAAACCCCACCACGTGACTTCAATTTATCTATAATTAACTTGTGTTTTTTGCAAGTGCGGTAATCAGGTTTATTCTTCCACCAAAAATAGTTTCAGTTCATTGTTGTTTAGTGATTGTTAGGTATTGCACTTAAGTATAAATTGAATATGTATGCTCCATACATGTTTTTTGATAATAAAAAGCATTAATATGGCAGAAAAAACAATCAAAATATGGAGTTTGAATTGTGTTTTTAATATCGCATGAATATGTCAAACTGTGTGATGGGATGTTCGGCTGACGTCGGTTTATCTTTTGATCTCTCAGTCTCCGGCTCTTAATGAGATCAAATTTTTTCACAGTCAGTGAAATATTACTTTTATTTTTACTTGAAATATTAAAAAGATAGTTCAATATTTGAAAAGGTTATTGAAAACTATTGCGATTCGTAATGTTGTTCATCAAAATCGATTTAGTACTCGAGGAATTATGAAAAAATAAATATTATACCGTACTGAAATCATGGATGTGAGTTGAAAAAATTATAACTTGACCAGTACAATATCTGGACATTTCCCCGACGGTCTTTTACCTAACTGTAGCTATTGACGAAGAAGAATCATGTTACCGGTATTGAATTTTGAATAAATTGTGGGTTGGGGAGGAAGGGAATCCGATTGACGATTTTAAAAGTTAAGTTCAGAGTGGAATGTTAAAATGTAAATGTTGAGAGCGGAATTAACATAAATAAACTACATTAACGAAAAAGGAATGCTTGTGGTGGCCCTGGGATGTTTCAGCCCAAGACGCTTCGGAATCCATATATTGAAGCGCCTGCATGTACTAGCAAGGAAAACTGACCAAGATGGGGGGTGGGGGGGGGGGGGGGGGGTGGAGAGGGGGGGCAGATCGGCAAGCAATCAATGATATAGGCCTATTTGTGCGTGTGGGTTTATGGGAGTCTGGGGTCCAATTGCCTCGTTTCGGGGATGGGGAGGGAGGGGGAGGGCTATTTACTTCACCATTTAGGAGTGGTATGGATGACTGAATCTTACACTGCCAAGACACTGAAATTTTTGATGTGCTGGCTGCATGCAAAAATCAGGGGTGGCGCCAGAAAATCTCCGATAGAGGAACTAAAATCTCCTGTCTGATAGACCTATTTTAATTTTTGGGGTTTCAAGACACGTGTGGGGGGACAAAACAAAAAAATTATAATACGAAATTTCAGGGCATGTTTTAGCTAGGGTTACGATGTATGGTGGTCTGGCTTGTCGATCGGCGTGTCATTATTGGAAATAAAAAAAAATATCATTTTCTATTGATTTTATTGACATATGGTTATAATTATGCTTACTGAATTAATAAAAAGTAATTATTATATTGATTTGTCTCGTATTTTTTCTCCAGCTTGTCATGTGCAGAGGTGTTAAAACAGATTTTGGTTTGAAGGACAGCTCTGTGCTTTGTCTCACCACTCAAATGTCATTTCACACCTTGTGCAATTGGTAGTTTAATCTACTGTACCTAATTAATCACTTCAATCCCGACTACTTTAATGTAGTAGCAGTAGAATAATATTTTATTTAACTGTCACATTTCAATACGCATGCATAATATACATAGGGTATGTTCAAAATATTTATATGAAATCCAGCCTATGAAGGCTTATGAGACACAGGTAGGTCTTTTTTTACAGTAGTTCATAAAAAAAACAAAAAAAAACAACAACAAAAAAACCCCAAACCCGAAAAACTAAAACACATGCACGCACACCAAAATACACACCCTTGTGGACACCCCCCCCCCCCCTGCCCCCCCCCCCCCCACACACACACAAACACACAGAGAGTAATATGCAGACATACGCCCACATGCACTTCCCCCCCCCCCCCCCCCCCATCACGTATATCTGTCTCTCTCTATCTCTTTCCCACTGAAGTGTACTCTCTCTTAGAATGGCACATTCGCAGATATTTTAATTCAGCATCTCCCTTATATTCACCCACGTATTTTTACATACACACAGGCTTAGCTATTTCAATTGATAATACAAATAACAACAATGTAGAGGAACGTTGAAAAATCTGCAAATGCAAAGAGTATAAAAGTATGTACAAACCCCTACAGAATTGGATGAAGGATATTTATTTCTGTATGCAAATATCTCCCGTCCACCCCCCTCCCCCCTGCGAAATAATCATTAGTTTCAGTCTCGAGTGAGATACTTTTTGGTATCCATTCAAAAACACTATATTTTCTTTTTACTATATCATTTTTATAAGAATCTTTAAGTGCGTTGCCCGACAAGAGTAAGACAGGAAAGAGGATGTGCTGGTCAGGTTGACTCAATGTCGTGAACTGGTATCACTTCGATCATTAGCCGTGCGCAGTGGGCGCTTTCGTGGCGCAGGAGGCTTTTTCGCCCCCACTTCCCACCCAAGAAAAACACGGCTCATCACGTGTTGGCCTACAGCTGTAAACAAAATGTGAAATTGGGAACTTCGCGAATATTAGTTGTTTTTCTCAAGTCTGGTTTATTTTTTTGCTCGATCAAATCGATCGCGCAAACACAACAGTTTAGTTTCGAAAGTGACGAGGACTTTGCACTTAACCAAATGGAACTGACTGTTCTATTCCCAATTTACAATTTCAAACCACAGCAATAGTCGCCGTCTGCCTCCTCCAAATTCCAATTTTAATTTAAAATAAATTATCTACTACCAGTAACAAACGCAGTAGTCTTGCCAGTTGACGTCACAAGACAGTATTTATTAATCAGCAGAGAAACGGACATGCGAAAGCAATTAAACTAATCGTTAACGCTCGTGACCACGGTGGGTCACAGTGTTTTGAAAACTGTCTTCCACTGATCAAACACTGCGGTCCACTGGAACTCCACGGAGGAGAACACACCGCGGTGGCGTTTTTGTTTCAATCCACGTTGAACGTACTGCAATGTTAGTTATAAGAAACCAAATGAAGTTAAAAATTAAAAAATGACAACTCATTTATGTAAATATCAATGTGCAAAAAACAAACTTATTTATGTCAATATCTATGTGCAGTGTAGTATGTTTCTATAGTTTATTGCTCGTTAAAAGTTAGAAAGAACACTTGAATGAAATAAAATATATCAAAGCCAATGTTCCTGTTATTGTTGCTCTGTTGTCAATGAAGATAAGTAATTAATTGAACACGCCCACTCATAAATAGTTCCTCTATAAATAGACAGCACTAATCTAAATTTAGCATCAATAACTGGGGTATTTATTGACCAGTCTCATATGGGTACTGTACACGTAATGTAGCTGGTGCTAACTCTTAAAAATCTTGGGCCAAACACAAATTTTGCCCCCCAGTCCCCAAAATTTGCATCTAAAACCAAAGAAATCATGTCCTGAATGGCCCTCCATACTTCGCCTCTACTGCACATGCGCAGTGTCAAGGACATCCCGAAATTGGCGCCATTTATCATTCTTACAATCAGTGCCTGGTCAGCGCTATGTACTCAGCGGGGAGGTATGAGTTCCCAACTCCTGGGAGGGCCATCCCCGTCTGGGTCATTGGTAAGTATAAAAAATATATAAATTACTATAAATTTTTTAACATTTTTATACTGTACCAATGACCCCGACATAGCTGAATAGTAAAAAGGCTGGAGGGCCTAGGACATAGAGGAAAACCCAATAAGCTCAACTATATAAAATTGAGTCATCCCCTCGAGGAGAAAAGGAGTATTAGGCTTTACATGTATCTTTCTTATCTATGATAAATTAGAAAGACACAACACCCTCCATAATTGAGTATCATAACATTCATGTTCTCTATTAACATCCAGTATAATCCTTATACTAAGTATTTTTAAAGTAAGCCAATAAATAAAGTTGGTCCAGAGAATTGAGACTCTTTATACTCTTTTAAAAGTGTCCGAGGATTGAATATTAACGCCCGTTTGACACGTGACATATTCAAATGCTACACTTTAAAAATATGACATGAATGAATTTTTTAAACATTAACTTTTCACTTTAAAACCATCCCAGTAACAGCTCAGAATTACTGACTCCGGAGGAGGTATCCTCTTGTTTTCACTATAAACACAGGTGACCCAAGGGAACACCCTCCCCCCCCCCCCTTCCCCTTGCCCTGGGTCAAATAGCCCAGAGCGAAGAGGGCAGCAGGACGGAGTCACTGCCTGAACAGAAAGCCTACATAACTATAGTTGCAACTGTTTAGTGAACAACATTCTGAGCAGCAGATAACGGACCTAAACAATGCAGGTCTCCAGAAATGGACTCAATATTTCTGAGATAAAAATTCATGAATGTGGATGGCTGAGACCAATATGCAGCCTTCATTAAATCTGTAATAGCAGCACTATTTGCAGAAGCCCAAGATGTAGAAAGAGCTATTACTTCATGAGCCAAAATCTTAAGCACAGACTGCTGAGTTAAAGATAGATTATCATAAGCAGTACAGATAGTTAATTGAATCCATCTAGCAATAGACGGGACCGTAATGTCCTTTCTATTAGGCATCAGAGACAGAAGACGCTTACGTCCTTTCAGATAAACTGAGATCTTGTTTATAAATACATAAAGCTCTAACCGGAAAGAGTAAAGGCCTATGCCCATCTGAAGACGGAAGGGCCTTAATAACAATAGGTTCCGGATATTATTAGGAGCCTGATTCTTAGCCAAAAATCCAACATTAGTAGTAAAGGTAATAGTGTTCCCGATACTACAAAAGTGAGAATCGTTCACCAATAGTGCATGAAGCTCACTGACTCTTCAGCAGAAGAGAAAGCTAAGAGAAATGCTGTCATATAAGACCAGAATTTGAAATCTACTGTCTCAAGAGGCTCAAATGGTTTTCCTTTTAGTTTAAGAAGAACCCAAGCTAAATTCCATTTAGGAATTAATCTAAGGGTTCTAGGTCTATTTATCGAAAAGTTTCTAACTAATTTAGATAAAGAGACATTAGATCCAATTTGTAAACTATCATGGTGTGCATAGGTATCAGATAACATAGACCTATAACCTTTAATAGTAACAGGCTCCAGTTGATCTCGTTAAACAAGTATACTAGAAAGTTTGCAATGTCTGGTATGGAGGGATCAAAATTATCAACATAATGATCCCTACACCAATGACGAAAGACCTTCCACTTTAGCCGCATAGTATAGCGAAGAGGAGGTCCTCCTACAGTTAGAAATCGCGTCCACTGCAGGTCCTGTACAATGCTTGCCGTGCAAGAAGGACCGCACAACGGAATACGTGAAGGTTGAGACCTTGCGGGTTGTGATGAAGTTGACACGATTTCCCCAGCAAAAGAAGATCCTCTCGTGGAGGAAGTTTTCGCGGTAAGTCCCACAGCAGACACCTGAGTAAATTTATCCATGGTCTCTGCGGAGACAGAGATGCTACCAACAGAATTGTATTGAGATTGATATTTCTTTAGCAATATTTGCTGAATCAACGGCGCTGGAGGATACGCATATCCTATCATTCCGTCCCACGAGATCGATAGAGCGTTTACTGGATATGCTTGGGGATCCGGACATGGTGACACATACGTCTGCAATTGATTGTTGAGTTGCGTCGCCAATAAGTCTATCATTGGCCGCTCCCGTTGGTAGCAAATCTGATTGAATACCTGTTTGTTGAGAGTCCATTCTGACGGCAACAAGTGACCCTTCGTGAAAGGGAGTCTGCTAATACATTCAGACGACCCAAAATATGACGGACCGAAGCAGAACTTGGTGTTCTAGAACAAACAGAAGGATTCTTTCCGTTAAATAGAATAACGGAACGGAATGAGTGCCTCCCTGGTTCTGGATATACGCAACTACTGTCGTATTGACAGACAGGATTTGGACATGCGCTTTTTTGAATAATGTTCATCCAATGACGTAGTGCAAGCCAAATTGACATCATTTCTTGGATGTTTTTGTGCTTGCCTAGAAACTGCGGAATCCAAAGACCCTGGCACTTCGAATCCGTTGGGATCAATGTTGTACCCCAACCTGTTTGACTGGCATCCATCATAATCGTAAAACTCGGATCTGGCAACTGCAGTGGAACTCCCTGAGTCAACCACTGAATGTTTGCCCAAGTCTGAATCTCTTGTTACACTTGATTGACAAGAGAACGTCTATATCGAGCAATTCGTAGATTGCTGAAAGGTTGCCGTCGAAGAGAAGCTTCTCCGAGACCGAAGCGACTCTGAGAGAGTTCTTCACCTTACTATCCACGCGCGTGGATGTAGCTAGGGCTGCGTCACGTCTAACCAACTCCAGGTTTGCCACTGAAGGGCGGAGTTATACGTGGAAAAGCTACTGCCCTTGAAAGAAATCTCATTGAGGATCATATCCTGGAATTCTTTCCCTTGAAGACGTAATGATAACGCCTTAGTAAGGTGGTCTGCGTATGATAAAGCGTCTAAGTTGAGTCTGTTAGACATTATTGTCGTTTCCAACATCGTGGTTGGAATTGACATAGACAGCGATATAGACTATTCCCAGTGTTCAGCCTCGTCGTCTAGACGCAGAGGAACTCTCGGTATGCCCTGTCCTGCCGTTTCAAATTAATTCCTTGAATTGATGAAAGGCAGATTTAGAGCATTTGCGGACAAGAAACTAAACTTGCCTGTTTTGGTAGCAAGCTTATATATAGTGTCGATCAATAATTCGAATGTTCTTGTGACATTATTGGACTGTGTCGGCAACTCAGAGACGATGTCTCTGAACCGATCCAAAACTCTGTGTCCAATGACGCTATTAGTCTCTTATCCAGCATCGCAGCATTCTAGTCCGACGGAACAACCTCTGGAAGATAATGCCGGAAGAAATCTATGGCAGCTTCTGTTGTTCAGAAAGGGAAAGCTCGAAATCCTCCGAATCCCTTTCGCCATCCTGTCGGACCCTATGAAGTGCTCGGTCGTCTGTACCAGATGCTTCAGCGGAGCGAACCGACCCAGCGTCGTCGGATTATTCCTGATCCGACAGAGATTCTGTCGTTTGCTGGGATGCTGCGATAAGTTGTGCTATTTTGGATAGCCTGTCCATCACTGAGGCCTGTGGAGAAGCGGACTTACGTTGCTTTGCCGCTGGAAGCTCCGTGTACATTGCCCCGTGCATACTTCTATTATGCGAGTGTCCGGAGTCTACAGGCCTCGTGTCCTTTGGCTACCGGATGGCGTGACCTGTTCGCCGTGAAATCCCTGAATGACGAAGCTGGCAGGATATTCGAGGTCACGTAGCCAAGGTGCGGTCGTGTGCGCTGCCGTGAGGATGAGGAAGCCTTATCGACAGTCTCTCGGACTGTCTATATAACGGAGCGTCCCGAGCGGCGGACATATGCTCCGAATGCAAAACGTCTGTACCACAACATCTGGTCCCAGATGATGTTGTACGAGAGAGGGACCTCTCTCGCTCGCAGCCCGGACGGACCTGGACGAGCTAGGAACCGGACTAACAGGCTTCCTCCGATCTCTCCTCTGATCCGTCGTCACTGGGTGTGTACTATTGTCTTATTATAGTGCTCGCATCACCCAAAACTCCTTCCTGGACTGCAACGGACGAACCCGGCTGCCGAACCATTCGATGAATGGACGCTACACCGGGTGAGCTTGCAGATGTCAACGCCGTCGATCCTACTAGGGACCTCTTAGGTGATTGACGTATTTCCCTGAGCACTTATTGCCACTAGCTCTTTTTAACTATGACGACAGAGGCACACTCTTGAAAGACATCACGGTAACTTTTGCGAACAAGAAACCAGACTTGCTTGTTAATAGCAAGTATATATAAATAGCGTCATTCAATAATTCGAAAGTTCCTGTGACATTATTGGACTGTGTCGGAAACTGAGGGACGATGTCCCTGAACCGATCAAAAAGTTAAAAAATTTATAGTAATTTATATATTTTTTATACTTACCAATGACCCAGACTTAGCTGGTGCTAACTCTAACAAAACCAGGGCCAAACACAAATTTTGCCCCCCCAATCCCCAAAATTTGCATCCAAAACCAAAAGAAATCATGTCCTATAGGACCTCCATACTACGCCCCCACTGCGCATGCGCAGTGTCAAGGACGTCCCGAAATTGGCGCCAATTATCATTCTAACAAGCAGTGCCTGGTCAGCGCTATGTACTCAGCGGGGAGGTATGAGTTCCCAACTCCTGGGAGGGCCATCCCCGTCTGGGTCATTGGTAAGTATAAAAAATATATAAATTACTATAAATTTTTCAACATTTTTATACTGTACCAATGACCCAGACTTAGCTGAATAGTAAAAAGGCTGGAGGGCCTAGGACATAGAGGAAAATCCAATAAGCTCAACTATATAATAAAGAGGTAACCCCTTAAGGAGAAAAGGAGTATTAGGCTTTACATGTATCTTTCTTATTTAATATTAAATTAGAAAGATACAATACCCTTAATAATTGAGCACAACAATATTCATGTTCTCTATTAACATCCAGTATAACTCTTATACTAATTATTTTTAAAGTAAGCCAATAAATAAAGTAGTCCAGAGAATTGAGACTCTTTATAATCTTTTAAAAGTGTCCGAGTATTGTATATTAAAGCCCGTTTGACACTTGACATATACAAATGCTTCACACCGAGCTACACTTTAAAAATAAGACATGAATGAATTTTAACATTAATATTACACTTTAAAACCATCCCGGAAGCGACTCAGAAATACTGACTTTGGAGGAGGCATTCCCTTGCTTTTCACTATAAAGCAGGTGACCTAAGGGAATACCCCCCCCCCCCCCCCTTCCCCTTGCCCTGGGTCAAATAGCCCAGAGCGAAGAGGGCAGCCGGACGGAGTCACTGCCGGAACAGAAAGCCTGCATAACTATAGTTGCAACTGTTTAGTGGACGACATTCTGAGCAACAGATAACGGACCTAAACAATGCAGGTCTCCAGAAATGGACTCAATATTTCTGAGATAAAAATTCGTGAATGTGGATGGCTGAGACCAATAAGCAGCCTTCATTAAATCTGTAATAGCAACACTATTAGCATAAGCCCAAGAAGTAGCAAGAGCTCTTACTTCATGAGCGGAAATCTTAAGCACAGACTGCTGAGAAGAAGATAAACTCTCATAAGCAGTACGGATAGTTAATTGAATCCATCTAGCAATAGAATGGACCGAAATGTCCCTTCTATTAGGCATCAAAGACAGAAAGAAACGTTTCCGTCCCTTTCTGATAAACTGAGATCTCTGTTTATAGATACGTAACGCTAAAACAGGACAGAGTAAAGGCCTACGCCCGTCTGAAGACGGAAGAGCCTTAATAACAATAGGTTCCGGATATTTATTAGGAGCCTGATTCTTAGCTAAAAAACCCACATTAGTAGTGAAGGTGATAGTGTTCCCGACACTACGATAGTGAGAATCATCCACCGACAGTGCATGAAGCTCACTGACTCTTCTAGCAGAAGAGAAAGCTAAGAGAAAAGCTGTCTTATAAGATAAGAATTTGAAATCTACTGTCCCAAGAGGTTCAAATGGCTTTTCCTTCAATTTAAGAAGAACCCAAGCTAAATTCCATTTAGGAATTAATCTAAGAGTTCTGGGTCTATTTATCGAGAAGTTTCTAACCAACTTAGATAAAGAGACATTAGATCCAATTTGTAAACTATCATGATGTGCATAGGTATCAGATAACATAGACCTATAACCCTTAATAGTAACAGGCTGCAGTTTGATTTCGTCAAACAAGTATACTAGAAAGTTTGCAATGTCTGGTATAGAGGGAGCAAAAATATCTACAGAATGATCCCTACACCAACGACGAAAAACCTTCCACTTAGCCGCATAGTTTAGCGAAGAGGAGGTCCTCCTACAGTTAGAAATCGCGTCCACTGCTCGTCCTGTAAAGTGCTTGCCATGCAAGAAGGACCGCACAACGGAAAAACGTGAAGGTTGAGACCTTGCGGGTTGTGATGGAGTTGACGCGATTTCCCCTGCGAAAGAAGATCCTCCCGTGGAGAAAGCTTTCGCGGTAGGTCCCACAACAGACACCTGAGTAGATTTATCCACGGTCTCTGTGGCGACAGAGATGCTACCAACAGAATCTTGCATTGAGATTGTTTTATCTTTAGCAATACTTGTTGAATTAACGGCGCTGGAGGATACGCATATCCTATCATTCCGTCCCAAGGGATCGACAGAGCGTTTACTGCAAATGCTCTTGGATCCGGACACGGAGACACATACGTCTGCAACTGATTGTTGAGATGTGTCACAAATAAGTCTATCATTGGCCGTTCCCACTGGTAGCAAATCTGATTGAATACTTGTTTGTTGAGAGTCCACTCCGACGGCAACAAGCGACCCTTTCGTGAAAGGGAGTCTGCTAGCACATTCAGACGACCCGGTATGTGACGGACCGAAAGAAGAACCTGATGTTCTAGTGCAAACAGAAGGATTCTTTCCGTTAGATTGAACAACGGAACTGAATGAGTGCCTCCCTGATTCCGTATATACGCCACTACTGTCGTATTGTCGGATAGGATTTGGACATGAGCATTGTGAATAATGTCCATCCAATGACGTAACGCAAGCCAAATTGACATCATTTCCTTGATGTTTATGTGCTTGCCCAGGAATTGCGGATCCCAAAGACCCTGGCATCTCGAATCCGTTGGGATCAATGATGCACCCCAACCTGTTTGACTGGCATCCGTCATAATGGTAAAACTCGGATCCGGCAACTGCAGCGGAACTCCCTGAGTTAACCACTGAATGTTTGCCCAAGTCTGAATCTCTTGTTTCACTTGATCTGACAAGAGAACGTCTACGTCGAGCGAATGAATTTTCACACTCCAATTCTGAGTCAAAAAAATTTGGAGAGGACGCGTGCGTAACCGCCCCATCGGAATGAGATCCGCGGCGGCTCCGCACAGACCTATCAGTCTCATAAATTCTCTCGCTGTGACTTTGTCTGCGTGCAGACAATAGCGAGCGTAACAACTGACTAATTTCGCTCTGGTTAACGGCAGACGAACGAGATTGTTGTGCGTCTCGAAGCTCATTCCCAGATGAGTGAATGACTTGGACGGCACCAGATCCGACTTCTCCTCGTTTACTATAAAACCGAGACGTCGGAGCAATAGAAGTAGATTCTGAACATCGTTCTGAAGCGTTAACTCGTTGCCATACCTCTGAAGAATGTCGTCCAGGTAGGCCGATGTTACCGTAGACGAATGAGCTCGGAAATAGATCATTACCGAGTTCATTACCCAAGTGAAAGCCCAGGGTGCTAGATTCAGTCCGAAGCACATCGCCCGGAATTGATACACCACTCCTAGGACTGCGAAGCGTAGGTACTTTCTGAATGTCGGATGTACCATGACGTGAAAGTACGCATCTTTGAGATCTATGCTTGTTGCATAATCGTTCACCCGAATACTCGCTCTGACCGACCGAATCGTCTCCATATAAAATTTCGGAGCGACGATCAGCTTGTTTATCCAGCTCAAATCTATGACTGGACGGAACGAGCCGTCTGGTTTCGGAACCAGAAACAGATGGCTGTAGAATCCCAGAGTCTCCTGGTTTTCTACGACCTCTACCGCGTTCTTCATTAAAAGAGACTGCACCTCTGATAACAGAGCGTCTCTTTTCTGCGGATTTGACGGAAGTTGAGTCCACTTTGGACTTCGAGTTAATGGAGGCTTTCGTTTGAAGGATATCTTTAGGCCTTCCGAAGTCACTCCTCTCACCCAAGGGTCGTCTGTATTCGACGCCCGTTCTTGTGAAAAGCTCAACAACCTTCCGCCAACCGGTACGCGATAGAGGTTTAAGCCATCACCTCCTGGACCTGCGAGGCCTGCGGTAGGAGAAACCACGTCCTCCACGACCCGCACCTCGTCCCGTCGACCTCGGGGCGTCCGACCGGTTGTCCCGGCCCGAAGGACGTCCCGAATGAGAGTCGCTACCCTGACGGTCTCTCGAATAAGACCAAGAGGACGCACCGGAACCTCTATAGGAACCTCTCTTGGGCGCATTAGACCCAGAAGTGCCTGTCTTATTCTTGTCTGCGGTATCCGACTTCTTAGAAGCAGATTTGAACAACAGAGAATCCGAAGCTTTCTTTGTAATTTTATCATAAATAGCAGAAAGCTTGCCGTCAAAGAGAAGTTCTCCGGAGACCGAAGCGACTCTAAGAGAGTTCTTCACCTTAGTATCCACGAGTGTGGATGTAGCTAGGGCTGCGTCACGTCTAACCAACTCCAGGTTTGCCACTGAAAGGGCGGAGTTACACGTGGAATAAGCTACTGCCCTTGAAAGAAGTCTTAAAGAGGATTGTATATCCTGAAATTCTTTCCCTTGAAGGCGCAGTGATAACGCTATAGTAAGGTGATCTGCGTAAGATAAGGCATCTAAATTGGCTCTGTTAGACGAAATAGCTGTTTCCAACACCGCGGTTGGAATAGAAGCCGACGACGGTAATGATAGCTCTAAGTCTTCTGCCTCGTCGTCCATACGCAGAGGAACTCTTGCGATACCCTGTCCTGCCGTGTCAAATTTATTCCTTGCATTAATGAAAGGCAGGTTGAGAGTATTGGCGGACAAGAAACCTGCTTTCCCCGTCCTGGAAGCAAGTTTAAATATAGCGTCGTTCAATAATTCAAATGTTCTTGCAACATTATTGGACTGCGACGGAAACTCGGGAGCGATGTCCCTGAACCGCTCAAAAAATTCAGAGTCCAATGACGCTATAATCCTCTTGTCCGGAACCGCAGCAGTCTGGCCCGACGGAACAACTTGAGGGAGAAAGTGTCGGATGAAGTCCACGGCAGCTTTATGTTGTTCCGAAAGGGATAGCTCCAAATCATCCGTATCCCTTTCACCATCCGGTCGGACCTCATGATGCTCCCAGTCGTCCGCCCCCGATGCTTCGGCGGAGCGTACCGACCCAGCGCCGTCGGATAATTCTCGATCCGACACCGTTTCTGTCGGCTGCTGGGATGCTGCGATAAGCTGTGCTATCTGCACAAGAATGTCCGGCGTCGAGACCTGCGGAGGCGCAGTCTTTCGCTGCTTCGCCGAGGGCAGCTCCGCATCAGATGGCTCCCGCATACTTTTCCTATGCGAACGTCCGGAGTCCATCGGTCTCGAATCCCTGGCTGCCGGATGGTGTGACCTGGTCGCCGAAGAATCCCTGATCGCCGAAGCTGGTAATATATCGGCGGTCACGCAGCCAAGGTGCGGTCGTGTGCGCTGACGAGAAGAGGAAGCCTTAACAGTCTCTGCGGACTGCTTATACAACGGAGCGTCCCGAGCGACGGACGTATGCTCCACTAAAGACACATTTTGTACCACAACATCTGGTCCCAGATGTTGTTGTACGAGAGAGGGGCCTCTCTCGCTCGCGGCTCGGCTGGACCTGGACGAGCTAGGAACCGGACTCAAAGGCTTCCTCCGTTCTCACTTACTATCCGCCGTCACTGGGTGTGCATCTATTATGTTTATAGTGCTCGCATCACCCAAAATTTCCTCCTGGACCACATCGGACGAACCCGGCTGCCGAACCATTCGGTGAATGGACGCTACACCGGGCGAGCTAGCGGACGACATTTGTCTAATCTCCATGAGCACTTTTGCCGCTAGCTCTGAATTCATTTGTGACGACGGACGCACACTTGTAGAAGATAACATGGAAACATCACCCTGTTCTGGTTCCTCTGAAATAGAAACTGAGAGAGAAGAGTGACCTTGCGGAGAAAGAGCCGGCATAGCCTTTTCTCCAGAAACAACATATCGTGACACACGTTTCCAATGTTTCTCATCCCAATATTCACATATAGGACAGGGATTAATGCGAGAACACTGACTACAATTAATACAATGATCATGAAAGTCAGAGGAAGATTTCTTCTTATTACAATTTGAACAATGTCCCTTCATTGTGAAAGAACAACAATAAGTCCTAGTTACTCGCAAAAACCCCTGACACAAAGATACATAATAACATGATCCATTAATAAATGAAAAAACAATTGCAAATCAAAATAATTTTGAAAAAATATTTTTTAAGTTGCTGAAAAGTAACGTTGAGCCCCGATGGATCCGATGGCAAAGAGTGGTCAAAAATTTTAAATTTATATTAAATAATTAATGAGACACTTACAGATAAATATAAATGTATCTTATAGTGAGATAAACTACAGCAAAGGCAAACAGCCCCCCTCAAAAAAGGCTGTTGCCAATGTAAACAAACAGTGTAAAAACACCAGAAAACATGACTCCAGGCACTGAAACAACTGGCCCAGAATCAGTTATCAATTTACACTCTATCTGATGCAAAACAGAGACTCCCAGGGGAGAATCTGCAGAACATCAGATGGAAGATGCAGAACACAAATGTTATACACCCATGGGTGAAAACGTAACTATGGGGAAAATAACAGAAAACATTCTGTAACCAAGCAACTCTCCCAGGAAATTTTAGAAATGAAATTTCTCAAAAATATGCCAAAAGCATGGGAGAATTGCAAGGGGGGACTTTAGAAGGCTAGGGGAGAGGAAACACTGAATAAGCAGTGCAACATTTAGCAAGAATGACAACAAGAGGCCCATGCCTCGAAAATAGGCAACTTAACATAATTTCATCAAAAAATTTTAAGTACAGCCCTGATTATTTTTTGTCACTTCTTTTTCCTCTCCTCCTTCTATCCTCCTTAGAATCACATTTTCTCCAAAAATTACGTGTCTGGCATCCTTTAAACTGAGATTTACAAGCACAAAGATCAGTGAGATGTTGACTGATGAAGGGCCAAACAGAGAATGATAATTGGCGCCAATTTCGGGACGTCTGCGTCACTGCGCATGCGCAGTAGAGGCGTAGTATGGAGGTCCTTTAGGACATGATTTCTTTTTGTTTTGGATGCAAATTTTGGGGATTGGGGGGCAAAATTTGTGTTTGGCCCTGGTTTTGTTAGAGTTAGCACCAGCTAAGTCTGGGTCACTGGTACAGTATAAAAATATTCTTGTGTCCACCGACGCTATCAGTCTCTTATCCGGCATCGCAGCATTCTGGTCCGACGAAACAACCTCTAGAAGATAAAGCTGGATGACATGTACAGCAGCTTATGTTGTCCCAAAAGGGAAAGCTCGAAATCCTCCGAATCCCTTTCGCCATCCTGTCGGACCCTATGAAGTTTTCGGACGTCCGTACCTGATGCTTCAGGGGAGCGTACCGACCCAGCATCATCGGATATTACATGATGCGACAGAGATTCTGTTGTTGCTGGGATGCTGCGATAAGTTGTGCTATTTGGGATAGCACGTCCGTCACTGAGGCCTATGGAGTAGCAGTCTTACGATGCTTGCCGCTGGAAGCTCCGTGTACGTTGACTCCTGCATACTTTTCTTATGCGAACGTCCTGAGTCTACAGGCCTTGTGTCCCTGGCTACCGGATGGCGTGACCTGGTCGCCGTGGATTCTCTGATTGGCGAAGTTGGCTGGATATCCGAGGTCACGTAGCCAAGGTGCGGTTGTGTGTGCTGCCATGAGGATGAGGAAGCCTTATTGACAGTCTCTCCGGACTGTCTATATAACGGAGCGTCCCGAGCGGCGGACATATGCTCCGAATGCAAAATATTTTGTACCACAACATCTGGGGCCAGATGTTGTTGTACGAGAGAGGGGCCTCTCTCGCTCGCAGCCTGGATGGACCTGGACGAGCTAGGAACCAGACTAATAGGCTTCCTCCGTTCTCTCCTCTGATCCGCCGTCACTGGGTGTGCACTTGGTTGATTTATAGTGCTCGCATCACCCAAAACTCCTTTCTGGACCGCAACGGATGAACCCGGCTGCCGAACCATTCGATGAATGGACGCTACACCGGGCGAGCTAGCGGACGTCAAAGGCCGTCGATCCTACTAGGGACCTCTTAGGCAATATTCCCATGAGCACTTTGCCGCTAGCTCTTCATTAATTGTGACGACGTAGGCACACTTTTGGAAGACATCACGGATACATCACCCTGTTCTTGTTCGTCTGAAATAGAGATTGATAAACTAGAGTGACCCTGAGGAGAAAGGACCGGCATGGCCATTTCCCCGCTAACATACCGTGACACAAGCTTCCCATGTTGTCATCGAAATTAACACATACTGAACAGGAGTTAGTGCGAGTACACTGACTACATTTATACAATGATTATGAAAGTCAGAGGAAGATTTCCTCTTATTACAATTGAACAATATCCTTTCATTGTGAAAAGAATACAAAAAGTCCTAGTACTCGCACCAACCCCTGAAAACAAAAATACATAATAACATGATCCATTAACATACAAAAAATAATTGAAAACAAAAAAAAATTTTTTGAAAAAATATTTTTTCAGACAAGCCCAAGTTTCTGAAAAGTAACGTTGAGCCCCAATGGATCCCAAGCCTAAGTGTGGACAAAAATTTTAAAAATATTTTAAAAAATTAATGCAACACTTACGAATAATAATAAAGTATCTAGTTATGATTAAACTAACACAAAGACAAGAAATCCCCCTCCACAGAGGCTGTTGTCAATGTAAACAAGAAGTGTAAAAACACCAGAAACATGACTCCAGGCACTGATAACCCTGGCCCGAAATGAGTTACCAATAATACACTATCTGATGCAAAACAGAGACTTCCAGGGAAGAAACTGCAGAACATCAGATGGTAGATGCAGAACACTACGCCTAAACACCCATGGGTGAGGACGTAAACATGGGGAAAAGAACAGAATTCATTCTGTTATCCAGCTAAAACTCCCAAGAAATTTTAGTAATAATATTACAGAAAATATGCCAAAAGCATGGGAGAATAGCAAGGGGGGACTTAAAGGAAAGGGAAAGAGGAAAACACTGAACAAGCAGTGTAACTTTATAGCAAGAATGACCACAACAGGCCCATGCCTCGAAAATAGGTAACTTAACATAATTTCATTAAAAAAGTTTAAGTTACAGCCCTGATTATTTTCTGTCACTCATTTTTCCTCTCCTCCTTCTATTTCCTCCTTAGATCCACCATTTCTGTAATATTTATGTGTCTGGCATCATTTAAACTGAGATTTACAAGCACAAAGATCAGTCAGATGTGAACTGATGGAGGGCCAAACAAAGAATGATAAATGGCGCCAATTTCGGGACGTCCTTGACACTGCGCATGTGCAGTAGAGGCGAAGTATGGAGGGCCATTCAGGACACGATTTCTTTGGTTTTAGATGCAAATTTTTGGGATTGGGGGGCAAAATTTGTGTTTGGCCCAAGATTTTTAAGAGTTAGCACCAGCTATGTCTGGGTCATTGGTACAGTATAAAAATATGAGGTTTTCAATTTATTCTTAGTGTTTTTATGCCCCCACAACAAAGCTTGGGGAAATTAAGTATTATTCATATTCACCCATATAACATCAGGGACTGATCCAGTAGACAACAGGGGCCAAATATCGGTTTAATTCTCAATGCGAATTTGGAATAATTTTTGTCCAAATTTGACCCTAAAAAATTCCAGTTCCACCATCTGGTGGATATGTTAAATACCAAACACGAGGCCTGCATCGCCAAGTGCTGCTAATCCTCCCCCAACCCCACCCCAATTGGGGAGGGGGCATAGGGTTTTTTTCCCCACATAAATCTAAAATACGGCCAAACCTATCTTGAAGGTAAAAAATGAAAGTGTCAATGACACTGTAGCTTAACATGTCTGTGTGTTGTGGTTGATGAAAAGGATAATGTTCAATGTTTATGAAAGGATTATGAAATAAGACAAGAATTGTGATAATTGGGAATATGTAATTTCTGTTCCCTGTATGCTATGTTTTTAAAAAAATAATATGAGGTGTAGACTGTACTAAAGAACTGAGGGGTGGGTTAATGTGGCCTTCACAGTTAATGTATGTGGCCCTCACAGTTAACGTATGTCAACAAAAGTTACCAAGTTACAGTGAAGTTATTCCACAATGAGTCATCCTATCAAGTTACAATGAAATCCCTTCATAAATATGGCCTGTTGACTGTGTTAAAGGTTTTTGGGCTTCAGGCCTGTGTAGCCATCACAGTTGACTGATTGCAACTAAAATGGGATGTCATCATCTCGACATTACACTGAGTCATCTACCAAGTTACAATGAAATCCCTTCACAAATACGACCTGTAGTTTGTACTTTCGGGTTTTTGGGCTCGGGCAGCCATCATGGTTGAATGATCATGACCAAAAGGGGACGTTCTCATCTGGGCATTATCTGGAGTGATCCTACGAAGTTACAATGAAATCCCTTCCTAAATATGACCTGTAGACTGTGCTAAAGGTTTTTGGGCTTCGGTTCCCTGTAGCTGTCACAGCTGACCAATTGCATCCAAAAGGGGTCATTCTCATCTAGACATTATATGAAGTCAACCTACCAAGTTACAATGAAATCCCTCCATAAACATGACCTGTAGACTATGCTAAAGGTTTTCTGGTTTTGGGCTCGGGCAGTCATCACGGTTAACAGATCGCGACCAAATGGGGAAGTTCTCATCTAGACATCATACTGAGTCATCCTTCTTAGTTACAATGAAATCCCTCCATATTAAATATGACCTGCAGACTGTGCTAAAAGTTTTTGGGTTTTGGGCTTGGGCAGCCATCACAGTTGACAGATCATGACCAAAAGGGGACGTTCTCATCTAGACATTATACAGAGGCATCCTACCAAATTACACTGAAATCCCTTCATAAATATGACCTGTAGACTGTGCTAATGATTTTCGGGTTTTGGGCTTGGGCAGCCATACCGGTTGACTGATCGAGACCAAAAGGGGACGTTCTCATCTAGACATGACCCCAAACCTGCATACAAAATTTTGTGATGATCAGACAAGAACTATGGGGTGTAGCCTGTGCTAAAGGAAAATGTGAACAGGCTCGCAGACTAACAGACTCACAGACTAACAGACTTCCGCACGCATGATGGCAATAGCTTATCTTGACTTTGTCAAGTTAAGCTAAAAATTTGTGACCTGATTGGACAGGGGGAGGGAGTGGGGGGGTCATAGGAGTCAATTTTTTTCTGCATGTAATCAGTTTAAATCATTCAAAATGCATTTTTGAGCAAAGGGAAAAACACCTAATTGACACATGGGTGGGGGGGGGGTCATAGAAGTAAAAAAAAATTTCTGCATGTACGCACTACTCTACATCCTTCAAAATGAATTTTACAGGAAAGGAAAAAAAATTCAAAATGCCTTCTGCAGGAAAGGAACAAAATTGCCTAATTGACACTGAGGGAGGGGTGGGTGGGTGGGTGGGGCAATAACTCCGACAAATTGAATTTCATTGGGTAATGCTGGTCATCGAACTTGAGGTAGACACTGTTCCAAAAGAGGTTTATACCAACAAACAAAACTTGATATTTGGTAACTAATGTTTCAGTTACTCCATAAACAAACATTACACAATATTTTTTAATAAAGGGCAATAACTCTCATAATTTTCATCGAATATTGCTGTTCATCGAACTTGATGTAGACATTGTTGCTAGAAAGACATATACCGAAATAAATTAAATCCGTTTTTTATTGTTAAAGTTAGGCCATAAACAAGCATTACACTATATTTTTTATTAAAGAAAGGGCAATAACTCCAATAATTTTCATCAGATATCGCTGGCCATCGAACCTGATGTAGACATTGTTGCTATAAAGACATGTACAGAAAAGAACTGAAATTTGTCAACTATTGTTCAAGTTATACCATAACCAAGCATTACACGATATTTTTTATTAAACAAAGGGCACCAACTCCCATAATTTTCATCGGATATCGCTGATCCTCGAACATGACATAGACATTTTTGCTATAGAGACATTCAACGAAAAGAATTGAAATCTGACAACTATTGTTCAAGTTAAACCATAAACAAGCATTACATATTTTTTTATTAAACAAAGGGCAATAACTCCCATAATTTTCATCAGATATTGTTTTTTTTTAAACAAAGGGCTATAACTCATTGGATCTCACTAAACAATGTTGCTATAGAGACATATACCAAAAATAATGAAAATTTGTTAACTATTGTTTAAGTTATGCCATAAACAAGATTTACAGAATATTTTTCTAACAAAGGGCAATAACTCCTACAATTTTCAAGATGTATCGGTGGTCATCGAACATGACGTAGACATTGATGCTATAGAGACATATACCAAAAAGAATTGAAATCCGTTAACTATTGTTCAAGTTATGCCATAAAGAAAGTTTGGATGGATGTAAAGATGGATGGATGGACAGATGGATGGACAGACAGATGGATGGACGGACGGATGGCCGGAGCTCTATGCTATATAGAGTACAGGGAAAAAAACCTAATTAAAAAACACCCTAAGGAAAAAGTACCTATGGAAAAAACCCTAATAATAGAAAGGAAAAAAAAGTATTTGCACAGTAGATTATTGTTCCCTCCCCCCCCCCCCCCACCCCTGCAAGGGAGGGATATAGCCTAGCATCCTAATAATTGTCTTTATAGACTGGAAGACGTGTGAAAAACACAGAACAACACGTGTGTGTGAATGGGTTAATCGATATGGCTCTTGTGTCATTGCAGAAGGATAAAACTCAAGGTCTATGGCCCTCTCATTCTGCACTCGTGCCATATTGATTAACCCACACATATGTCGTTTTGTGTATTTGTGTGTAAAAGAAATTCTTAGTTCAGTCTTTTACAATGCAAGTTTTTCCAATAGAAATTGCCTTGAACTCTTTCCCCAAAAAGTGTGTATAGAACCCTGAGCTGTGTATCCAATATCATGACATCTCAACCATTTACTACACTGTCAGTAGAAATTTGACAGAGTTTGCTGCTTATGGGTTATGGAGTGAATCCCTGTTAATTGAATGAAAATGCAACCAATAGAAAAATTACTCAGATAGCAGTTGCATCTTTTCCAATATTATAGACCTTTTTGGGAATTTTTGGATTCTGAGCCCATCTGAACTTCCAATAAACCATTTACTAATTTATACCTTGTTTGGCAGAGCTCCATCAAACACGATATTATTGAACAAGAAGCAAGCATCGCAAAGTGCTGCTAATACCCCCCGAACAAAAAATGTTCTAAGTCAAAAGAGTGTAAAAGAGCCATAACTCTGGGAAAAATGTGGACGAACAGATGGACGGATGGATGAACGGATGGACGGAGGTCTCTACTATATACCCCTTTGACTTTTCAAGTCAGGGGGCATAATAAATACACCATTAATTGTCAGAATGTTGGAATATGGCCAAAATCTAGTAAACTGAATGCCATAGCTAACTGAATATTTTTCACTGGAAAATGAAAAAATTTAAAGTAATTTATATATTTTTTATACATACCAATGGCCCAGACTTAGCTGGTGCTAACTCAAAAATATCTAGGGCCAAACACAAATTTTGCCCCCCAATCCCCAAAATTTGCATGCAAAACCGAAAATTAGAAGTCCTATCTGGCCCTACATACATTTACTCTCAGCGCATGCGCAGATGCCAGGAAGTCACCGAAACTTGCACCAACATCATTCTTTGTAAAAAAGATTATAATATAATAATTCAGCGGGGAGGTATGAGTGCCCAGTACTGCCCACTCATGGGAGGGTCATTCCCGTCTGGGCCATTGGTGAGTATAAAAAATATATAAATTACTTTAAATTTTTTCATATTTTTATACTGAATACCAATGGCCCAGACTTAGCTGAATCGTAAAAAAGGTGGAGGGCCTAGAACTTCCGAAATAGTAGATCAACATAGATCAAATCCTTCAATCCATGATGAAGAAAATTAGAATAATTAGAATTTACATGTATGTCTCTTTATACCATAATAGATGAGACATATCCTAATATGGATCCCAATTATGTAAATCCTAAATCTTAGCATGAAATCATGCTAATTAGGATGTAACGAGTTCACAAATTTTTAAGGCTGGTCTGGACTAAGCCCTAAAAATTAGGATGGCATATTTGAGAATGAGAGAAAATTGCCCATAAACCTACAACATACAATAATACTACAGCTGGATGCCAAATATAGCACGGACAAAACAGCTCCCTTCATAGTTACATACCCAATGAGCCAGAGAAGTGGAGAAAATGACCCCTCCTCCCTTTTTTGGAACATATCTTCAAAAGAAAGAGGGGAGAGCTCTGGAATCAATAAGCGGTATCAGGAAACAATATAAATAAATATCGATCAGGCACTCAGGAATTAATTCATGAATAAAAAATGGTGCTTAATGCCACTTCACAAGCCAAGGCTATAGCGATGATTTTGGTAAATAACATTATCTGCTACAAAATACGCACTGCAGATGGCGTATACAGGTATGACGAAATCAGTGAAATAATAATATAACATACACATATTAAAGCGAGATACGGTGAACAATCTCTGCAGAGAAAACACGCTTCAAAGATCATTCACAGGCAGCCTCTGTACAATTAAATCCGGTAAGAACACTCTCCAACGTGTACTATTTGGTATCTACAACTATAAACACGTGAGAATATGTGATTTGAGAACTGACAAAATAGAGAGCAGGATCTAGAAATGAAGGTAGATATGATTAACCGGCTCCAACACAGACCGCCCCCGAAATATATAATAATTTCAAGGTCCACCAAGCCATAACGTAATAACATATTGCGTGAGTGCATTAAAATCCAGCCTGTAATCATCTAAAAAATAGGCCTATGAAATCGTCAGATGTGTACCCATACGCACAACTAGTAGAAAGCTGTATGACAGAGGGCCATCCTGGATGCTGACATTATGTACACCATACATGGTATGGGTACATAAAGAACTGGATTGGAGGAGTGCCTAATTTGATGGATAAAGGGTTAATATCTCCGGATCAAATTATTAGATTTACATTAAAAACTATACAGCACAGCACATCAGTAAACTGAATGCATATATAAAGTAACCTGATAATCGGATTAATATTTATTGAGTTAACGCATGCCGAAGAAATGGATTGGAGGAGTTCTCAATTTGAAGGATAAAGGGTTAATATCACAGGATCAAATTATCAGATTTACACGAAAAACTATACAGCTCGGCACATTAGTAACCTGAACACAAATATAAAGTAACTTGACAATCCAAGCAATATTTTTCAAGTTATCAAATGCCAAAGGGATTGGAGGAATTTTCAATTTGAAGGATAAAGGATTAATATCTCAGGATCAAAATAACAGATTTACACCAAAAACTATACAGATCGACACATCAGTAACCTGAACACAAATATAAAGTAACTTGACAATCCAAGCAATATTTTTCAAGTTATCGAATGCCAAAGGGATTGAAAGAATTTTCAATCTGAAGGATAAAGGGTTGATATCTCAGGATCAAATTATCAGATTTAGACCAAAAACTATACAGCTCGGCACATCAGTAACCTGAACACAAATATAAAGTAACTTGACAATCCAAGCAATATTTTTCAAGTTATCGAATGACAAAGGGATTGGAGGAATTTTCAACTTGTAGGATAAAGGGTTAATATCTCAGAATCAAAATTACAGATTTATACCAAAAACTATACAGCTCGGAACATCCGTAACCTGAAGATATATATAAAGTAGCATGACAATTGGATTGATATTTTTTGAGTTATCTCATGCCAAAAGGATTGGAAGAATTCTCAATTTGAAGGATAAAGAGTTAATATCTCAGGATCAAAGTATCAGATTTACACGAAAAACTATACAGCTCGGCACATCAGTAACCTGAACACAAATATTAAGTAACTTGACAGTCCAAGCAATAATTTTCAAGTTATCGAATGCCAAAATAATAGTTACGGATGCTGGACGGACAGACGGATGGACAGACGGACAGACAAAGGATGGACGAACGACAGATGGCCACCCTGGATGCCGGCATTATGTGTACCATACATAGTATGGGAACACATAAAAACCACTAAGTGGTTGTGCAGTCACCTATGAACTCAAATAGCAGCAATTATGATGATTTAATAAGTGCTTGTATATTAGAAATTAGAAAATAAGCACCGGAAGCTAATGCAACAAAACTGCGTATATGTCTATGAGGGCACCATGCAACACGACCCAAATGCATAGTATGTATGTATATATACGCGACAGTGTGTGAGTGGGGGGGGGGGGGGGGGATTCAAATTCATGTCAAAACCTCCTCACCCACATTACTTAATCATTGCTGGTCCGGACAGCAAAGATATAGTAACCGCAAAGCTGCCTCATGTCTGATATTCTCTGTCATACCACTGACAGCGGAGAATGACGTGAACAACAAAACTTCCCTTGAAGAAGAAAACCCTCTCGTGGGGAAGCTTCTGGCGAATGTTCAATAACAGACACTTAACCTCAATGTAATCAACAGAAACAAATGAACTGAAGGATGCACATGTCCTATCATTCATTCCCATGAATACGGCTGAGCGTCAATTGTATGCGCTCAAATGCCTAATACTGGCGACACAAATGATGGAAACTATTATTCCTGTGTGCCGCATACTTAACTATCCTGAAGCGATCCTATATAAGATCATGTAATAGCCATACAGTTAGAATAAGACCAAGCTGCTGCCAGCGCTTTTATTTCATGCGCTGAAATCTTAAGCACTGACTGCTGATTGGAAGATAAATTTTCCTAAGCAGTACGAATAGCTAATTGAATCCATCTAGCAATAGAATAAACCGAAATGTCCTTTCTATTGGAAATTAATGACAAAGAAGCATTTCTTCTCTTCTGATAAACTCTGATCTGCGTCTATAAATACATGATCGCTAATAATATAAATTCAATGATGTAACGTAAACAATAAGACATCATTTCTGAATATGTGGTCTCAAAGAACCGAGGGTCCCAAGAACCCTGCATAGAGAGACCATCGGACTCAGGATGTAACCCAATATATGAACTCATTTTCGTCCTAATTGAGAAAAACATTAAATACATGCCGAAACTTGACCTTATGTTAAAAGATTTGCTAAAACAAAACAGGTCTAGAGCGAAAAACGTCTACTACTCCAGTTAAGAAAAAACTGGAGGGGACGTGTGCGTAAGCGACCCATCGATATAACATTCATAGCCGCTCCGCACAACCCATCCGGCGCATAAAATCTTACGCTGTTAATGCGTCTGATAAAAGATAAAAGCGAGCCAAACAACAGGCTAATTCGCTCTGTGAAACAACAGATGAACTGGCTTGTTGAAAAAAATGAATTGTAGGATATGTGTATCCTATCATTCATCCCTTGATACATTATCTAGTTCATTATTCAAGTGATCTAAGAACTATTCTCGCCGCATCGCCGATCATACGAACGCTCCCTTTTCGACTGAAAGATTATCATGAATAACCTAATTATCCAGATCAGTCAAAATCTGTCGGACCGAGCTCTATAAGAGCCTCGAGCCCCCGACACAGGGGTGTCTGATCAGTAAACTCAAACAGACCTAAACCTCCTATCCAAGTGGCTGTATAGTCAATCCCTAAAGTAATATATAGGAGGAATACCTATACCTTCACTACGAGTCCCTATAGACGATCTGAGTCTGGGACATCTCTTACTCTGTCTGCTGGTGACAGTCAATTAGACCCCAACTTAAAGAGCCAAGTATTGATGCTTTCTTGTAGCTTAATCCTACATTAATGAAAGCTTACCACCATCAAAGACTTAGTGTCTGGAAAACTAAACCGACCTGCAGCAAGTTTTCCACCTAGTCAAATGTTAAAGATGACGACGCAAGGCTTTGTCACATCAGAATAGCTCCCACTTAACATCTGTTAAGAAAGAGATGTATATGATAAATAGGGCTGGAAAGAATTTTTTAACGGTACAAACGACCACAAAATTCCTTTCCATATAGATGTTGCGTTACAGTACTTAAAAATGAAGTACATAAGACCATGAGTCTAAATTCGCTCTGAATAGGAAATTATCTTCTCAATTGTGTCGAACGAACAGCGAAATGATGAAGTTAAGGCTACAACTAAGATCTTAGCCTGCTCATGCAATGCAGGGAAACTCTCAACACATCTTCCCCGGTCATTTGTTAAATGTATATGATCAAAAAACGGTTTAATATACAGAAGATGATGATAAGAAACCGTATTACTTCTTCCCACTGGAAGTTAAATATATGGTGTCTTCTACATAAACGAAGACCTGTGACACCAGTGTAGACTTAACCGGAAAGAGATTTTATTATCCTGCTCTTTGTCCGGATGAAGTCAGCGTCTAACAACACTACTTGCAGCATAGTGATTCACTGGAACAAGTTCAAGGAAACGATAATGATAGTATCCATATCATCCATGAGTTCTTCCAGAAGGAAAGGTTTCTCATCCGTATCCCTTTCATCATTCGTCTAAATCAGTTTAAAATCACGGTCACCGGCATCTGAACAGACAGATGACTGGACCAATCAAGCACCATTCAACAGCTCAAGTTTTGAGACTGACGTTGAGTGCTTCTGCCTTAGCAGGAATACTGCGATGAGCTTCGCAATTTGCGATAGCTAGTCCGTTACGGAGGCCTGAGGAGCAGCGGTCATGTATTGCTTGTCTGCCAGCTGCTCATGGACAGTGTGCCCGAGATGGCTCTTACTGTGGACATCCCGATGAATGAAGCCTCATCTTCTTGGCAACTAGATGGTGCGACTTTCTTCACAAAAAATGGACCTTTTGATGATGCAGACTAGATATCACTTAGCCAAGGTGCAGTCGGGAGTGTTTGGTAGATGCTGAAGAAGCCAAACTGTAGCCGTCCCTGGCTAAGAATTGAACTGAGTGTACTGGACAATAGGTATGTACGTAAAAATCTGACTGACACAAGTTCCTACCAACAACACTCGGCCCCAGATATTGTTAAAAGGGAGAGAGGGGTCTCCCGCTTGCTCGCGGTCCTGGGAGATCGACGCAGGGTGAGCATGGTTGGATTTTATAGTGCTCGCTACACCCGTTCTCTCTCGACCGCTACAGACATACCCGGCGTCACACTACCCATATTCTGAGTAACGATCCGCCAGTTGAGCTAGCTGGAGACAAGGTCATAAACCCTATATTCTAAGGTCTAGGAACTTGTCTTATATCATTAAGCACTTATGCCGCTAGCTCTGAATACAATGCACATGCGACACATCCGGTGTCACGGTCCTCATATTCAATCTTAACCGCTTCACCGGCGAAGGGAACTGAAACCACTCATCGCGGTTTATAGCCCTGTGCAATATAAAGAGCACTTTATCCGTTATATAGAGGAAGCCCTAAGACTAGCCGACCCCGGCTGCCTATTAGACAGGACGTCCCGGACAGGAGGCATGGACGTAAACTCCGACTGACGCAAGTTCGTACCAACAACATCTGTCCCCAGATGATGCTGTAAGAAAGAGAGACCTCTCTCTTGCTCGTGGTCCTGGCTGACCTGGTCGAGCGTACCTCAGAACTTGCCGGCTTCCTCCTTCCGTCGTCGCTGGGTGAGCATGGTTGTATATTATAGTGCTCGCTCCACCCTATATCATCTACTAGCCAGGAGCGGACACACCCGGCGTCACAGTTCTCAGATGCCTGAGTAACCATTTCACCGGTCAAGCTAGCTGGAGACAAAGGACTTTGTGCGGTCGTGTGTGCTTTTTGAATGTAGAGGAAGCTATAAGACTAGCCGACCCCAGCAGCCTATTAGAAGGTGCGTCCCGGACAGGAAGGCATGGACGTAAGCTCCAACTGATACAAGTTCCTACCAACAACCTCTGACCCCAGATGTTGTTATAAGAGAGAGAGGCCTGCCTCTCTCTTGCTCGCGATCATGGTAGATCTGGACGAGCAAAAATCAGAACTTGTCTGCTTCCTCCTTTCCGTCGTCGCAGGGTGAGCATGTTCAAATTTTTATAGTGCTCGCTACACCCTTGTTCCTCTTCTTGACCGCTACGGACATACCCAGTGTCACACCACCCATATTCTGCGTGATAGATCTGCCGGTTGAGCTAGCTGGAGACAAGGGACATAAACCCTATATTCTAAGGCCTAGGTCCTTGTCTTATATCACTGAGCACTTTTCCGCTAGTTCTAATAGTATAATGCGATGACGGAAGCACACTCTCTCACGGCGTCACGAAACCTCACCCTGTTCTTTTTCCTCTGTAAATAGAAATTAAAAAACTATAGTGACATTTTGGCGAGAGGACCAGCAGTGTCCCCTCGCCGCGAGAGGACTGATAGTCACCTAACACAAATCATGACACCCGTCATCAACATTGTCAATATCTGACACATGGAGCAAGAATTAGTGGTAGTACATCAACTATATGCAAGACAACTACCATGTAAATAAAGGAAAGGCTTCCTCTTATTTGCCCTACTATTAGGTAAATATTATTATCTAAAATCCAACATAGGTCAATTGTACTACTACCAAATCTACATAAATATAAGATAACATTAAAATACGATTGATGAAATAAATGCATCCCAAAGAAAAATTCCTTCAAAAAATTTTTTTTAAAATGTTCTTGTATAAGAGCCCAAGTTCCCAAAGGGAACTATGAGCCCAAAAAAGCCTAAGTGTGGACAAACTTATAATAATATGCCATAAAATTAACTACCACACTATCAGAATATTTAATGTTACTTACAACTGTTGTTCCTTAAAAATAATAGGAAACTACCTAGAGAATTGTCAATGTAAACTTCAAAACCAAAAACCAAAAACAAGACCCCAGGCAACACGGCCCGAAGTCAGTAACAGCAACAAGACCATCCGATGTAAAGGAAGATCTTCATCAGAAGAAAAAATGATACATCGGATATATGATGCATGACCAAAACGCCTAAACACCCCCAAGGGTGAAGAAGTAACCGTGGGGATGTACATAATAATCTTCTGTATAATACGTTAAACTCCCAAGACATTTTTATAAACAATTTCAATAAAACAAGCCAAGAATCTTGGGAGCTTAACTGGGGGAATCAAGGGAAGGTAGGGAAGGAATACTAAATAAACAGTGGACAGATCATTATCAATCAATGATGACATCAGGCCCATGTCCCGAAATTGGGGAACATGAACTAATTTTTATAATTATTATAAAATTACAGCCCTGAACGTTTCAAACCACCATTTCTTCCTTCCTTCATCCAGTTGTGTCCTTGGATCCACAAAAATAACCATTGATTTGTGTCTGGCATCATTAAAATTGAGATTTAAAAGCACAGATGTCAGTTTGTTATTATCTGACTGAGGGCCAAACAAAGCATGATGTTGGTGCCAGTTTCGGTGACTTCCTGGCATCTGTGCATGTGCAGAGAGTAAATGTAAGGAGGGCCAGATAGGACTTCTAATTTTCGGTTTTGCATGAAAATTTTGGGGATTGGGGGGCAAAATTTGTGTTTGGCCCTAGATATTTTTGAGTAAGCACCAACCAAGTCTGGGCCATTGGTATACAGTATAAAAATATTGGATATCTGATTGGCAGGGTTCCACTGCACACTTTTTCTTTGTTTGCAGTACACCCACCGTGGACTGCTCCCTTTTCCTCGGGTGGGCAATATTTCCACGGACACAATAATATTAGATTTCAAACACTGATTACAGGAATAATCAACAAAAATTTAATTAATGAAGCACCAGGTACAACCCGGTGCTTCATAAATTAAAATTTTGCTGCTGATGATTTTTATTACTTGGTAAACGCATGCGTGGACATCACTGCTCATGTGTGGATTGTGACCAATCCACGTCAACTGTACTGTACCACTGCCACTGCCTACTAAAATTTTCGTACTTTTCCCCAGAGGTGTTTTAAGAAATGTTTCACTGTTGAAAATGAATGTCTCACTGACATTGTAGCTTAACCCCCTGCACACTGATGTCAAAATATCCAGATTTGAAGTAGCCATTTTCCCCATAATGCAACTGGGAATTTAACCAATTCAGTCTTGTTTGGCAGAGCTGTCAAACAAGACTGAATTGGTTAAATTTCTAGTTGCATTATGGGAAATATCTAAATTTTATAGTAAATTTCCTTTCTTATTATACCTACCACAATTGTTTACTACAGGCTTGCACTACAGTGGAAGTCCCTAACTCGGATAAAATACTCTCTATTTTTGTCTTTCCCAAGCAAGTTGGGAAAGAAAAGTGGTGCAAAAGCACCAATAAAAATAAGCCAAAACTGGGTCGAGTGCAACCGGCGCAGACCCAGTACGGGACGCTCTCTCCCAAGTACAACTCCACGACTTCCGTTGCCAGTGCGCATACCGTCTCTAAAGACTCATTCTTTTTGAATCCGTAAACGTTAGAGTTATATGATCAGCGGGGAGGAAAGATTCTTTACCCGTAAAGAAGACGGGAGGGCCTCCATGTAAACAATTGTGGTAGGTATAATAAGAAAGGAAATTTACTATAAAATTTAGATTTCTTATCAACCTACTCACAATTGTTTACTACAGGCTGAATAGACAAAAGGCTGGAGGGAATCGCATAACCAACCCCCACATAACCCTAGTGCACTGGAACCGTGAAGCAGAAGGAAGAGGTCCCGAGGCTTATCAACCAGAATGTCGCAATCATTGGTAAAGGACAATGAAAAGAGACATATGAGCCTGTGTGACACACAGACAGAAAAAAGGGCAGTAACAGCACAAGGCTGAAACTGACCTTCAAGAAGCCTAATGGCTATGGCAGACAACAGCCTGAGCAGAAGAAAGAGGACCCAAGGCAAAAAGGTCCTCCGACTGCTCCTGCAACTGGCGTAAATAAAAGGTGGAGAAAGTAGAAGCATTTCTCCAGTAGGCTGCCTGCATAACATCCGACAACTTGACGGAGTTAGAATAAGCCCAAGAGGTAGACAGTGCCCGCACCTCGTGGGCAGAAATACGATTGGTAATACAATCGCCAGCTGCTAAACGACTATAAGCCGTACGAATAGCAAGACAAATCCATCGAGAAATGGATTGAGGAGAGATCTTCTGTCGACCCGGAATGAGAGACAGAAAAAAACGTTTTCTGCCCTTCCGTATGAAGCGTGTCCGATCAAGATAAATGCGAATAGCACGGACCGGACAGAGCAAAGGGCGAGTACCCTCAACAGAGGGAAGAGCCCTGATACAGATAGGAGGAGGAGTAGTATCTGGTAACTGATTCTTAGCCAAAAAGGAGCAATCAGTGGTAAAAGTAACACTGTTGGGAGAACTCCTAAAAAAGGCCGGGTCAACCGAGAGGGCGTGAAGCTCACTAACCCGTCTGGCCGAAGCAAATGCCATCAGAAAAGCCGTCTTGTATGTGAGAAATTGCATATCCACCTGGGATAAAGGTTCGAACGGCGCCCCCCCCCAAGCAAAGCAGCACCCACGAAAGATTCCATCGTGGAGTAAGCTGCAAAGTCCGAGGCCTTTTCAAAGAAAAGTGCCGAACAAGCTTGGAGAGGTAAGGATTAGTGCCGATACGACGCTTCCCCACATAAGAAAAAGTCTCTGAAAGCATAGACCTGTAACCCTTGATGGTAACAGGCTGGAGACCCCGAGAATCAAACAGATATACCAGAAACTCCGCAATCTGTGAAATCGAAGGATTGGCATAATCAACAGAGTGATCAGCACACCATCGACAGAAGACCTTCCATTTAGCTGCATAAGCTAAACCAGTGGAGTGCCTCCTTGAAGAAGAAATGCACTCCACTGCTCGTCTCGAAAAACCTCTACGGAGGAGACAGGACCTGACAAAAGATATGCGTGAAGGCACAATGAAGTCGGGTCGACGTGAAACCTCCTCGGGCGACCTTGACAAAGAAGGTCGCGACGTAGCGGGAGACGTGCCGGAACCGCCGCCAGCAGCGAGCGGAGCTGATTGATCCACACCCGCTGAGGCGACAGGGGAGCAATCAGAATGATTCGACAACTGCAGGTTCGAATTTTGGCGAGAACCTGAGGAAGAATCGGAACCGGCGGGAAGGCGTAGCCGACTAGACCGTTCCAATCGAGTGACAGAGCGTCCACGGCAAAAGCCAGAGGATCTGGACACGGGGACATGAAAGTGTCCACCTGATGGTTCCAACGAATCGCAAAGAGATCGATGTGGGGACGTCCCCAGAGATCACAAAGCGACTGGAACACTGCCCTGTGAAGCATCCACTCGGTGGAAATAACCCTGCCCTGTCGGGACAGGGAGTCGGCTAGGACGTTCAGACGACCGGGAATGTGACGAACAACCACCCCGGTGTGAACCTCCTGAGCGAGCAGTAAAAGATCCCGAGCTAACTCGTACATCGGAAGCGAGTGCGTGCCGCCCTGGTTCCGAATGTAAGCAACCACTGTCGAATTGTCGGATAGTAGAAGGACCTGGCGATTCGACAAGTGAGGGATCCACTGCCTGAAACTCAGAAGAAGAGCAAGAAGCTCCTTCTGGTTGATGTGTAGAGCTGCTTGATCCTGGTCCCACATCCCGTGTAGGGAAAGACCGTGAGGATCCAACGTCGCACCCCATCCGAGATCGCTGGCATCTGCCATCAGGACGCGATCGGACGTGGGTAAGTCCAGCGGAACACCCTGCGTAATCCACTGAACATCTGTCCAGGGAAGAAGGTGAGGATACAGAGAGTCCGGAAACGGAAGCACCTGATCCAGAGAATCTACATTCGGTCTCCAACGACTGAGCAGAAAGTGTTGGAGAGGTCTGACACGCAGCCGACCTAGAGGAATGAGATCCGTCACCGAACCGCAGAGACCGATCACCCGGAGAAAACTCCGAGCGGTCGCGGACCTGGACTGGGACAGAGTCAGAGCAAAAGCTGAGAGAATCACAGCCTTGGCCTGGGGAACAGCCACCAAATTGAATTTGGTTTGGAAAGACATCCCCAGATGACAAAACGACTGAGAAGGGACCAGGTCCGACTTCTCCTCGTTGACTCTGAATCCTAGCGACGTGAGCAAGCTCAACAGAGTGGCGACATCCGATTCCAGTAAGGCAGCATTGGAATGCCTCTGGAGGATATCGTCCAGATATGCCGAAGTAGTCACCCTGGACTGTGTGCGATGGAACGCTATCACATGCGACATCAGTCTGGTGAACGCCCAAGGAGCCAGGTTGAGGCCGAAAGGCATGGCCTTGAACTGGTAAACTCGCCCCAGAAAAGCGAACCTGAGATACTTCCGTGACGCCCGATGCATCGGAACGTGGAAGTAAGCGTCTCGCAGGTCGATGCTGGCGGCGAAATCTCCCTGGTGAAGTGAATGGCGGACCGACCTGAAAGTCTCCATGCTGAACTTGGGAGCAATGATAGACTGGTTCAGGATGCTCAGATCGATAACCGGTCGGAGTCGGCCGTCCTTCTTCGGCACCAAGAACAGGCGGGAATAGAAACCCACTGACTGAACGTTCTTGACGACCTTGATCGCCCCCTTTGCCAGGAGATTGGCAATCTCCGTGGACAAAAGTTCCCGACGTAAAACGTCTGAAGGAACTGTGGTTGGAAGAGGCACCCTTGACAGAGTGGGGTGCCGTCGGAAGGATATGCGCAGCCCGGACCGAACAACATCTAACACCCATGGATCGGATGTGATGGTGGTCCAATGGTCTGCAAACTCTGCTATCCTTCCTCCAACCTGGGACGAGTCGAGGTGAGGACCTTCATTTCGAGCCCCGACGAGGCCCGCGAGAGGAGAAACCACCTCCTCTGCTAAATGAAGAATCCTGAGACTTCCCTCGATTCTGCCGACCCCTACCTTTACCCCGTGAGTAAGAAGCAGAGGCGGCGGCAGAAGGACCAGCCTTTTGCTTCACAGAGGAAGCAGAAGGGTACTTGTTAGGCTTGGAACGGCCCTTGCCTCCCCGAGAAGGCTGATCAAGCTGACGAAACAGCAGCTGATCTTTGGAATGACGTAGGACGTCATCCCGGACCGTCGACACGGAACCATGGAAAAGTTGCGGACCTGCCAAAGAAGCAGATCGAAGAGTAGCACGCTGCTCCTCGGGAAGGGATCGTCCTGTGTCCAGCACAGCATCCCTTCGAACTAATTCCAAATTGGCCGTGTTACAGGCATGCGTGTGAGTAAGGTGCATAAGCGCCTTGGACAGCACACGCAAAGGAGCCTGTACCTCGTCAAACTTATCTGGAGGCAGATAAGCAGCCAAAGCTGAGACGACGTGATCTGAGAGAGAAAGCATGCCAAGCATCTCTCTAGATAAGCCCAACGTGGACTCCAGAGTCGTCATTGGAATGACGGCAGACTTGGGCTTGGAAAGCCCGAGGGAAGTGGAGTCCTGATCCAGAACCGTCAAAGCCTGGCAGACTGACGGATTGGCGGAATCGTAGGAACGATAACGCACAGGAGGCAAAAAGGTGTCAACCCTGGTGAAGAACGAAGTCTTCAAAGCCTTGGCATTCAGCTTGGCATCCAAGGCTGAAAAAGCTTCAACCACCTGTACCGACTGGCACGGTCGAAGGCGCCCAGAAGCAGGTTGCTCCATAGGCTGTTGGCGCGCGACCGAAGATCGCGGCCAGGCTGACACTGTCGGCTGGTTAGCAGGTTTGAGCTCAGGCAGAAACCCAAACACAAAGTCAAGAGCCGCCCCCAAGTCCGAAGACTGCTGGCCCTCGACCTCAAGCATGTCGGACTCCTCCCCAGAGTCGGAAGACACATAGCCCATCGTGGGCAAACCAGCCGACGCCTCCCATGGTGTCGGGACACCAGAGGAATCGGAAACCGGCCTGTTTCCAATCCCGGGAGGCGGCGCCATATGAGGCGCCTGGAAACCACCCATAGCCTCGCTGGAAGCAACAGGAAGGCTCTTTGAGAGAACCTGAGTGAGTAAGGAGAGGGCCTCCCTAAGCTCACTGCCTGTACCGACCGGTTCGACAGGGGAGCGAACCGGCAAAGTGGCTTCACCTCTGACCCTCTTAACCAGCGAAGGGTCACGATCCTCCAAAACACCCGACGCGGGACGACGGGCGGCAGCCGAAACATCTGAAGGCAGACGTGTATAGGGGTACGATGCACCCCGAGGATCAATATTGCGAGAACTCATGAGAGTCACCGCGGACCTCTGCGGGGCAGAAGGTCCAGGCTGCACAAAAGGCATTGGTCCCCCAAAACTGGTCGTGTGACCAGAGTGAGCAGACGGAAACGCCACGGAGTTCATAGTGTTTCCACTATGAACATCCGAATCCAAAGACACAACTGTGGTACTCGACGGCGACGAGACCACAGCGATGGGCTCGGCCGGCAGCCCCTTCCGACTTCGCCGAGTTGAAGTCAGGGAAGGCTGGGGCCGATATCCCACGTCTACAGTATCGGACAGTTCTGCAGTCCCCTGCAGCGAAAAGCCGAGGCCGGCTGAAACAGACAACGAAGCAGACGGACCAGCAGCAGTAGTAGATACGTCGAGAGTCGTTGAGGCTGGTGAAATAATGGAGAGAGCACACCGGCTCGGCTCCGAAGGAGGAGTCACAACCCTAGTGACAGCCTCAGATGTCGACTGGAGGGGGACCGTAGTCCCGGAACCAGGCATCTCTACACCAGAACACTCAACGGCTCCCGCAGTATCCACCACAGGAAAAGACTGCACATCCCCCACGGAGGAGGAATAACTCTCACCAGACAGAGTCGGCTCGGGAGGCCCCGAACGACCACGTTCTCCTTTCCCGCGGGAGCGGGAGGCACGGCCACGAGAACGAACGACACGATTTACAGACGCCCAAAAGGTGGAAGACCATGTTCCACAGACACCACACGGCCGCTCGGCCGAACACCCATTACAGGAGGAACACGACGAATGTACATCGTCCACATGCTTAGGCAGCAGACACTGCCCACAAGGAATTGTCCTAGGCATGAAAGAGGTGAGAGGAGCAGAGAAGGTGAGATCAGAAAACAGAACACCCCCAAAGAGAGAAAGGTGACAGAAACAAAGACCCCAGACGGCCGACCGGGAACCACCCAACAGGAAGACTACTCTCAACAGAAAGAAGAAACACTGTAGGAGTGGTACCCCGCTGACACCTAACTCTAACACAATTAAAAAATTTTGCAAAAAAAAAGCATTAACAATAATTGTGAAATAATCTAAGTCCGAACCGCGTGGCCCGCGAAATTCGCGCGCGACTCGAGAGAGAGCAAATAAATATACATGATGGACATATAATAGAAAAAAGAGAATATAAAACACTGTTCCTGAGAATACAAAGGATACACTGTGGTATAATGAATCAGGAATCATAAAACATCGAGTTGGTGGAACACTGATAAGCGTGCAAAAACATCTCGACACGAAGCGGATTTTAAAAAGAATGAGTCTTTAGAGACGGTATGCGCACTGGCAACGGAAGTCGTGGAGTTGTACTTGGGAGAGAGCGTCCCGTACTGGGTCTGCGCCGGTTGCACTCGACCCAGTTTTGGCTTATTTTTATTGGTGCTTTTGCACCACTTTTCTTTCCCAACTTGCTTGGGAAAGACAAAAATAGAGAGTATTTTATCCGAGTTAGGGACTTCCACTGTAGTGCAAGCCTGTAGTAAATAATTGTGAGTAGGTTGATAAGAAATTTGTACCCTGAACTTTAGATATTTCAACATCAGTATATGGAGGGGGTTAATTTGACTGTCTGTAGTGTTTAATGAATAGGATAATGTTCAATGTTTATGAAAGAATTATGAAATAAGACAAGAACTGTGATAATTGAGAATATGTTAATCTCTGTACTCTGTATGCTATGTTTTCAATAAGAATAATTTGAGTGTAGACTGTACTAAAGAATTAAGACCTGGGTTGATGTGGCCCTAGCAGTTAGCGTATGTCAACCAAAGTTACAGTAAAATCATTCCAAAACGAGTTATCCTACCAAGTTACAATATAATCCCTTCATAAATATAACTCCTATACTTTGCTAAAGGAATCCAGGTCATGTGACAGTTGGTGGTCATGGTTGACCAATCATGACCAAAATAGGAGTCTCATCGAGATAAGTTACAATGAAATCCTTCATAAAAACAACCTGTAAGCAGTGCTAAAGGAATCCAGGTCAAGCGAATAGGCGGCGGTAATGGCTGACCAATCGTGACCAAAATAAGACAGTCTCATCTAGACATCATACCAAGTTATCCTTCCAAGTTACAATGAAATTGCTTCATAAATATGAATTGTAGACTGTGCTAAACAAATCTAGGTCATGTGCCTGTGCAGCTATCACGGTTCATTGATCATGTCCAAAATAAGACGTTCTCATCTAGACATTATACAGTGTCATCCTTCCAAGTTACAATGAAATCCTTTCATAAATACAACCTGTAGACTATGCTAAAGGTTTTCAGGTTTCGGGCTATCGCAGCCATCACAGTTGATCGATTGTCCAAAATTGGTGTTCTCATCTAGAAATTATATGAAGTCATCCTACCAAGTTACAATGAAATCCCTTTATAACTATGGCAACATGCAGACTGTGCTAAAGGTTTTCGGGTTTCAGGCTCTCGCAGCAGTCATGGTTGACCGATCATGACCAAACAGGGACGTCCTCATCTAGACATTATACAGAGTCATCTTACCAAGCTACAATGAAATCCCTTCCTAATAACGACATGTAGACTGTGCTAAAGATTTTGGGGTTTCGGGCTCTCGCGGCCATCACGGTTGACCGATCGTGACCAAAAGGGGACACTCCCATCTCGATATTATATGAAGTCATTCTACCAAGTTACAATGAAATCCCTTCATAAGTTTGACGACCTGTAGACTGCACTAAAGGTTTTGGGGTTTTGGGTTCTCGCAGCCATCTCGGTTGACCGATTGCGACCAAAAGGGGATGTTCTCATCTAGATATTATACAGTGTCATCCCACTCAGTTACAATAAAATCCCTTCATCAGTACAACCTGCAGACTGTGCTAAAGGTTTTCAGGTTTTGGGCTCTTGCAGCAGTCATGGTTGACCAATCACAGCTAAAAGGGGAGGTTCTCATCTAGACATGACCTCAAACCTGCATATGAAATTTTGTGATGATCAGACAAGAACTACGGGGTGTAGCCTGTGCCAAAAACCAAAAAAAAATGTGAACAGACTAACAGACTCCCCCACGTGATGGCAATAGCTTATCTTGACTTTGTCAAGTTAAGCTAAAAATTAGGAAAAAAACTCAGAATTCACCCTTTACCCAACGCCAGCGATATCAAAATTTATTATTTTAAATATTATTTTTTCAATTATAAACAAAATTTCTCTACAAAACCATATCAAATGACCACGCATTGGAAGAAGCTCAGTGAGCTCGTTCCAATGAGGGGTCACATGATATGGTTTTGTTGAATTTTTTTTTTAAGAGAATGTTTTTTTCAACTGCTCAGTTTGTATGTTATGAATACAGATGCAGTCAAGTCGTCAGTCAAAGGGTTAAACTAATTAAGACTGCGACAACTTTTTATCCAACTTAAATAGTAGACAAGACTTGGAAAAAAATTCTTGAATATTATCAGTTTTTCCACAAAAATTTACTTATGACCCCTCAATGGAACTAGCTCAATGAGTTCAGTCCAATGAGGGGTCAACTATATCTTTCAAGACAAAAATGAACATATAATAAGGCCCCAGAAAGTAGATCTTCTGTTTTTCAGGCCATTTTTTTGTAAAACTGCATGCAGGCAGGCGTTTTTTTATTTTTTAATTTATTAATTATTTCTTTGCCATGAATAATTTATGTTCTTGGTTTTTTATGTTTTAGGCTTCATAATCTACAGAATAGCATGGTAGCGAATTTCATCCCTTGAGTGCAAGTAGGCTTTGAAATGCTGAAGCATTGCAAAGCCTTGTTGCACCCAAGGGACAAATTTATCAATTTTATTACCTTGGGTAAAATATCAGACATAAACCATTTAATTTTTATTTTTTTAAGTTTGCATTGGTTATCAAAAGAGAGCATGCAGCAGCCCAAAGGACCATGCGGGCGGGATTGAGTAACAGATTTTTACCTTTTTTAGGCCTAAACTTAGAATTTTGATCTTTGTGAATAATGCCGGCTGTTTTACACATTATGTTACATAAAGTGTTAACCTACTTTCTCCCCAATCAGCATCATTATCATCATCCTCTTCTTCATCTGAGTCTTGACGTCTTGGCATTCCATCTGCCAAAATATTTGGAATTTTTGGAACAATATCTGGCATGTTTTGAGAAACAGGTTCTGGAGAGGGTTCTCTTATACTCTGAGGGGGTGGTGAGGCTTCTCTTTGTGGAGGAGAAGGTTCTCTTAGTGGAGGAGAAGGTTCTCTCTGCATAGGTCGCACAGGCTGAATAGGCCTATCTGGTTCGTGTTGTTGAGTTGATTCAAAATTCTGTTGCAATTTTCTGTAAATAAAAGTTCAAGCAGATTTAACTCTTGTACTTTACAGATTTGATGACCAAGTGTTACAAATTTTATCTTACAAGAAAGTATTTCCCCCAATACAAATGAAAATGTCTAGACAAAATACAAATGTGGATTGAGGGAAGCAATCACAGGTGCGATCATTCAATTCTGAAAAGAGAGTTTTTTTAGAGCTGCACTCATCACAAACTGAATACACGTGTCAAGGCCATCGTTTTTGATACGAGTAATTAAATGATAAATAAATCACCAGCTCAACAAAATAAATTAGACCAAATCATTTTTTTTTTGCCATGATGATATTTTTATGTATGCCTACCCAGGGACAAGTCTAAGGGGGAATTGTAGGGAGACTTCATGTCTCACTCCAGAAAATATAGGGAGACTGCAGTCAAGTAGGGAGGCTTCATAGGCAAGTGGGGAAAATTAAGAATATTTATGTGCTGCCCCTTCATATTTTCAGATCATGGACCTCCATTAATGCCCGATTAATCCAGGTCCATTTGTCTATGATGCATTCTATGCCAAGTTAAATGAAAGTGTCAATGGCACTGTAGCTCAACTTGTGTAAGACATGTACATGTATAGCATGTGGCACAGCAATGACAAATATCGAGGTAATGGCCTGATAAACAAGAGGCCCCAAGGGGCCTGAGGGCGCTCAGCTGACATGGTAGCCTAAATATCAACCCAGAGAATTGATTTCAACAAGTTGCATCTGCTCCTCCTAAGAAAAGCTTATACCAAATATCCAAAGATTCCCACAGGGAGCCCATATATGAACCCAAGGATTTGGCTTTAACAAACTTGAATCTCACCCCCCTAAGGATGCTGCACACCAAATATCAAAGCATTCCGACTGGTGGATCTGAAGAAGAAGATTTTTAAAGAAAATTCCTCATTTTGAAGTAAGTTACAATTCGAGCTCCCACAGTGAGTCCAAATATGGACCTAGGGACATGGCTTGAACAAACTTGAATCTCACCCCCTAAGGATGCTGCATACCAAATATCAAAACATTCCGACTGATGGATCTGAAGAAGATTTTTAAAGAAAATTCCTCATTTTGAACTAAGTTATCATTCGGGCTCCCACAGTGAGTCCAAATATGGACCTAGGGACATAGCTTGAACAAACTTAAATCTCACTCCCCTAAGGATGCTGCATACCAAATATCAAAACATTACGACTGCTGGATCTGAAGAAGATTTTTAAAGAAAATTCCTCATTTTGAACTAAGTTATAATTCGGGCCACCACATTGAGCCCAAATATGAACCCAGGGACTTGGCTTGAACAAACTTGAATCTCACCCCCCTAAGCATGGTGCATACCCAATATCAAAAGATTCTGCCTGTGGATCTTGAGAAGAAGATTTTCAAAGAAATTTGCCTGAAATGCACTAAGTTCAAATTTGGGCTCCTATACTGAGAATTTGGGCTTCTATAGTGAGCCCAAATATACACCCAGGGGGCCGATTTGAACAAACTTGAATCAGATCCACCCCACAATGTTGCATACCAAATATAAAAAGATTCTGCCTGCTGGATCTGGAGAAGAAGATTTTTTAAGAAATTTGCTTGAAATGCACTAAGTTCGAAATCGGGCTTCTATAGTGAGCTCAAATATGAATCTAGGGAGCCATTTTGAACAAACTTGCATCACATCCACCCCACAATGTTGCATACCAAATATCAAAATATTCTGCCTGCTGGATCTGGAGAAGAAGATTTTTTAAGAAATTTGTCTGAAATGCACTAAGTTCGAATTCGGGCTTCTATAGTGAGCCCAAATATGAATCTAGGGAGCCGATTTGAACAAACTTGAATCAGATCCACCCCACAATGTTGCATACCAAATATCAAAAGATTCTGCCTGCTGGATCTGGAGAAGAAGATTTTTTAAGAAATTTGCCTGAAATGCACAAAGTTCGAAATCGGGCTCCTATACTGAACCCAAATATGAACCCAGGGGACCGATTTGAACAAACTTGAATCAGATCCACCCTACAATGTTGCATACCAAATATCAAAAGATTCTGCCTGCTGGATCTGGAGAAGAAGATTTTTTAATCTTTTTCCCATTGCCTCCAGTGTTTAAAAGTGCTGACTCAGCACTTTTTCAAAGTCCTGAAAAAAGTGCCTTGTAATCAAACCGATAGGGATTTTTTTTAACCATTCTATTCTACTGGATAAAAGTAAGCTTTATACAAAATAAGAATTCTCTGTGTCGTGTAGTTTTGGAGATATGGCAGTTTTAAGGTTTTTCCTATTTTTAGCTCCCGAGGTTCCCACGGGGCAATGAGAAAATTTTTTTTTGCATCAATCAACTACTTGTGACCCATTATCATCACATATCAAATTTGGTTCAAATCGACCTCACGGTTCAGAAAGTTAAAAAATTTATAGTAATTTATATATTTTTTATACTTACCAATGACCCAGACATAGCTGGTGCTAACTCTTAAAATATAGGGCCAAACACAAATTTTGCCCCCCAATCCCCAAAATTTGCATCTAAAACTAAAGAAAACATGTCCTGAAAGGCCCTCCACACTTCGCCCCTACTGCGCATGCGCAGTGTCAAGGACGTTCCGAAATTGGCGCCATTTATCATTCTAATAACCAGTGCCTGGTAAGCGCTATGTACTCAGCGGGGAGGCAAGAGTTCCCAACTCCTGGGAGGGCCATCCCCGTCTGGGTCATTGGTAAGTATAAAAAATATATAAATTACTATAAATTTTTTAACATTTTTATACTGTACCAATGACCCAGACATAGCTGAATAGTAAAAAGGCTGGAGGGCCAAGGACATAGAGCAAAATGGAATACGCTCAATAAAATAAAATAGAGTCATCCCCTGTAGGGAAAAGAAGTAATAGGCCTTACATGTATCTTTCTTATTTATGATAAATTAGAAAGATACAACACCTTCCAAAAATTGAGCTTCATACATCCATGTACTCTATTAATATCCAATAATCCTTATACTAATAATTTTTAAAGTAAGCCAATAATAAAGTAAGTCTAGAGAATAGAGACTTTATACTCCTAAAAGTGTGTGAGAATTGCATAATCATGTCCGTTGACATATGCAATATTCAAAAGCTATACTTTAAAAACTAAGACTTGAATGAATTTTATAAACTTAAACTTCTCACTAAACAACCATCCCAATAACAGCTCAGAATTACTAACTCCGGAGGAGGTATCCCCTTGTTTTCATAGTAAAAACAGGTGACCCAAGGGAACACCCTCCCCCCCCCCCCCCTTTTTCTTGCCCTGGGTCAAATAGCCCAGAGCGAAGAGGGCAGCCGAACGGAGTCACTGCCGAAACAGACAGCCTACCTAGCTATAGTAGCAACTGTTAAGTGAATGACATTCTGAGCAGTAGATAATAGACCTAACAATAGAGGCCTCCAGAAATGGACTCGATATTTCTGAGATAAAATTCAGGAATGTGGATGGCTGAGCGCAATGAGCAGCCTTCAAAAATCTATAATAGCAACACTATTAATGTAAGCCCAAGAAGTAGAAGAACTCTTACTTCATGAGCCGAAATCTTAAGCACAACTGCTAAGCCAATGATATACCATAAGCAGTACGCTAGTTAATAGAATCCATTAACAATAAAATGGAGCGTAAAGTCCTTCTACTAGACATCAAAGACAGAAGAAGCTTACGCCCTTGTAATAAACAGATATCTGTTTATAAATACATAAACTGTACCCGGAAAGAGTAAAGGCCTATGCCCATACGAAGACGGAAGGACCTTAAAATAATAGGTTCCGGATAATAGGAGCCTAACTCTTATGCAACAATCCAACCTAAATAGTAACGGAAGTATTGATTCCGAAACTATGAAAGTGAAAATCATCCATCGATAGTGCATGAAACTCACTGACTCTACAGTAAAAGAGAAACCAACAGAATTACTGTCTAAAAGGTCAGAATTTGAAAACTACTGTTTCCAGAGGCTCAAATGATTACTTAGCTAAATAAGAACCGAAGTTAAAATCCGTATAGGAATTTAATCTAAAGATTCTAAGTCTATTTATCAAAAAGTTACTAACTGACTTAGATAAAGAGACAAAAGACTCAATTGTAAACTATCGTAGAGTGCATAGGTATGAGGTAACATAAACCTATAACCTAAATAACAACAGGCTGCAGTAGATCTTGTGAAACAAGTATACTAAAAAATAGCAATGAGTAGTATGGAGGGATCAACAATATGAACATAATGATCCCTACACCACGACGGAAGAGCCTCCACTTTAGTCGCATAGAATAGCGAAGAAGAGGATCTCCTATAGTAAGAAATCGCGTCCAAAGCTCGTCCAGTACCGTGCTTACAATGCAATACGGACCACACAACGGAATACATGAAGGTTGCGACCTTGCTGGTTGTGATAAAGATGACACGATTTACCCAGTGAAAAAAGATCCTCACATAGAGGAAGATTTCACGTTAAGATCCACAGTAGACAAGAGAGTAAATTACTCATGATCTCTGTGAAGATAGAGATGCTATCAACAGAAATGTATTGTGGTTGTTTATCTTAGCAATACCTGCTAAAACAACAGCGCCGGAGGATACGCGTATCCTATCATTCCGTCCTATAGATCAATAGAGCGTTAACAGTATTAGCTCAGAGATCTGGACAAGCCAACACATACGTCTGCAATTGATTAGCAAGCTGTGTCATAAATAAAACATCATTGGGCGCTCCCATAGATAGCAAATCTGATTGAATACTTGTTTGTTGAGAGTCCATTCTGACAGCAACAAGCGACCCGTAAGAGAACGGGAGTGCGATAAAACAATCAGACGACCCAGAATATGACGGACCAAAACTGAACTTGGTGTACTATAACCAACAGACGGATTCTTTCCATTAAATTGAATAACGGAAACGAAAGAGTGCCTCCCTGGTTCCGGAGATACGCCACTACTGTCGAATTAAAGGACAGGAATTTGGGCATGCGTTTCTGAATAATGTTCATGCAATGACATAAAGCAAGCCTAAAAAACATTATTCCGCGGAAGTTAAACTGATAGCTAAAAGACTGCGGAACCCAAAGACCCTGGCACTTCGAATCCGTAGGGATCAGTATATATCCCAATCTGTTTGACTGGCAACCGTCATAACAGCCACACTCGGGTCCGGCAACTGCGGCGGCACTCTCTGAGTCAACCACCGAATGTTTGCCCCAGTCTGAATCTCTTGTAACACTAGATAGACAAGAGAATGTATAAATCGAGCAATTCATGGATTGCCGGAAAGTTGCCGTCGAAGAGAAGCTCCTCCGAGAACGAAGCGACTCTGAGAGAGTTCTTAACCTACTATCCACGCATGGATGTAGCTAGGGCTGCGTCACGTCTAACCAACTCCAATCAGCCACTGAAGGGCGGAGTTATACGTGAACAAACTACTGCCCTCAAAAGAAATTACATTGAGAATAATATCCCGTAAATCTTTTCTTGAAGACGTAATGATAACGCCTCAGTAAGGCGGATTACGTATAATAAAGCGTCTAAGTTAAGTCTACTATACATAATGTCGTTCCCAACATTGAAATTGGAAAAGACATAAACGGCGAAAAAGAATATATGCAGTCTTTAATCACACCGTCTAGATGCATATGAACTCTCGGTATGCCCTGCTCTGCCAAAATAAACTATTTGTAAAAAAGATAAAATGGCAGAAATGAGCCACGCGGACAAGAAACTAAACTATCATGCTTAGTAGCAGGCTTGTATATATAAATAAATATATAGCGTCAAAAAATAAAACACATGTTGTAATGACAATATTGGACTGCGTCGGTAAGTCAGGGACAAAGTCCCTGTACCGATTGAAAAATCCGAGTCCAATGACGCTATAAGTCTCTTATCCAAGATCGCAGCAATGAAGTCCGAAAAATAATCACTGGAAGAAATGCCAGAAGATATGAAAGGCATCTTCCGATACTACTAAAGGGAAAACTCGAAATCTTTCGAATCCCTTTCGCCATCCTGTCGGACCCTATAAAGCGTTCGGTCGTCCGTAGCTTGATGCAACCGCGGACCGCACCGACCCAGCGCCGTCGGATAATTCCTGATTCGACCGAGAACTGTCAATTGCTGGGATGCTGCGAAACAACTGTGCTAACTCGGATAGCACGTCCGTCACTGAGGCCTGAGGAGAAGTGGTCTTACGATGCATTGCCGCAGGAAGCTCCGAGATCGTTACCCCGTGCATACTTCCAATATGCGAGCGAACGGAGTGTATAGGCCTCGTGTCCCTTGGCTACCGGATGGCGCGACCTATTCGCTGTGGAATCACTGAATGCCGAAACTGATCGGATACTCGAGGTCACGTAGCCAATGTGCGGTCGTGTGCCCTGCTGTGAGGATGAGGAAGCATTAAAGACAGTCTCTCGGACTGTCAATATAACGGAGCGTCCCGAGCAACGGACATATGCTCCGAATGTAAAATATCTGAACCACAACATGCGGTCCCCTATGATGTTGGCTTCCTCCGATCTGTCCTCAATCTGCCGTCACTGGGTGAGTACTAAAGTAATTAAAGTGCTCGCATCACCCAAATCTCCTTCCTAGACCGCAACGGACGAACCATTCGATGAATGTACGCTACACCGGGTGAGCTAGCGAATGTCACTCCGTAAGCGATAGACATATTCCATGAGCACTTATTGCCGCTAACTCTTCATTAACTATGACGACAGAGGCACACTTTTGAAAGACATCTCCATAACTCTTCGAACAAGAAACCAGAAATGCTTGGATAGCAAGCATAAAATAATAATATATATAGCGTCGTTCAATAATTCGAAAGTTTGTGTGACATTATTGGACTATGTCGGAACTGAGGGACGATGTCCCTGAACCGAACCAAAAATTTCTAAGTCCACCGACGCTATCAGTTTCTTATCCGGCATCGCAGCATATGTTGTTCCGAAAGGGAAAGCTTGAAATCCTCCGAATCCCTTTCGGTATCCCGTCGGACCGGATGAAACTTTCGGACGTCCGTACCCGCTTCCGCGGAGCGTCCCGACCCAGCATCGTCGGATAAAATATATGCGACAGATTCAGTAGATGCTGGGATGCTGCGATAAACTGTGCTATTAAGGAAAGCACGTCCGTTCCCGAGGCCTGTGCAGTAGCGGACTTACGATGCATTGCCACTGGAAGCTCCGTGAACGTTGACTCCCGCACACTTCCTATGCGAACGTCCGGAGTCTGCAGGCCTCGAGTCCCCGGCTACCGACCCAGCGCTGTCGGATAATTCTCGATCCGACACCGTTTCTGTCGGCTGCTGGGATGCTGCGATAAGCTGTGCTATGTGCACAAGAATGTCCGGCGTCGAGACCTGCGGAGGCGCAGTCTATCGCTGCTTCGCCGAGGGCAGCTCCGCATCAGATGGCTCCCGCATACTTTTCCTATGCGAACGTCCGGAGTCCATCGGTCTCGAATCCCTGGCTGCCGGATGGTGTGACCTGGTCGCCGAAGAATCCTTGATCGGCGAAGCTGGTAATATATCGGCGGTCACGCAGCCAAGGTGCGGTCGTGTGCGCTGACGAGAAGAGGAAGCCTTAGCAGTCTCAGCGGACTGCCTATACAACGGAGCGTCCCGAGCGACGGACGTATGCTCCGCTAGCGACACATTTGTACCACAACATCTGGGGCCAGATGTTGTTGAACGAGAGAGGGGCCTCTCTCGCTTGCCGTCCGGATGGACCGGAACGAGCTATGAACCGGACTAAAAGGCTTCCTCCGTTCTCCCTCCGATCCGCCGTCACTGGGTGTGCATTAAGTTAATTTTATAGTGCTCGCATCACCCCAAAATTCCTTCTAGACCGCAACGGACGAACCCGGCTGCCGAACCATTCGGTGAATGGACGCTACACCGGGCGAGCTAGCGGACGTCAAAGGCCGTCGAACCTACTAGGGTCCTCTTAGGCAATTGGCGTATTACATGAGCACTTTTCCGCTAGCCCTTCATTAATTGTGACGACGGAGGCACACTGTTGGAAGACATCACAGATACATCACCCTAATCTTGATCGTCTGAAATAGAAATTGATAAAGTAGAGTGACCCTGCGGGGAAAGGACCGGAGTGTCCAAATCCCCAACAACATACCGTGACATACGCTTCCCATATTGTCATCGAAATCATACGATACAGAACAGGAGTTAATGCGAGTACACTGACCACATATAGAATGATAATAAGGTCAGAGGAAGACTTCCTCTTAAAACAATTGATCAATATCCTTTCAATGTGAAAAGAAAACAAGTCCTGGTACTTGCACTAACCCCTGGCAATCAAAATACATAATAATAATATGATCCATTAATATAGAAAAAATAATAGAAATCAAAATATTTTGAAAAAATATTTTTTCAGAACAGCCCAAGTTTCTGAAAAGTAACGTTGAGCCCCAATGGATCCCAAGCCTAAGTGTGGACAAAAATTTTAAAAATATTTTAAACAATTTATTCAACACTTACGAACAATAATAATGTATCTAGTTATGATTAAAATAACATAAAGATATTATTATTTAGAAATCCCCCCCTCACACAGAGGGCTGTTGTAAATGTAAACAATGAGTGTAAAAACACTAAAATAAGACTCCAGGCACCCAGGCCCGAAATCAGTTACCAAAAATACACCATCTGATGCAAAACAGAGACTTCCAGGGAAGAAACTGCAGAACATCAGATGGTAGATGCAGAACACAACGCCTAACCACCCGTAGGTGAAGACGTAAACATGGGGAAAGAACAGAATTCATTCTGTTATTCAGCTAAAACTCCCAAGAAATTTTAGTAATAATAATTACAGAAACTATGCCAAAAGCATGGGAGAATAGCAAGGGGGAACTTAAAGGACAGGGAGAGAGGAAAACACTTGAAAAAACAGTGTAACTAAATAATCAGAATGACAACAAAATGGCTGCTGCCTTGAAAATAGGTAACTTAACATAATTTCATTAAAAAAATTTAAGTTACAGCCCTGATAATATTCTGTCACACATTCTTTTCCTCTCCTCCTTTTCTATCCTCCTTAGAATCACCATTTCACTAATATTTATGTGTCTGGCATCATTTAAACTGAGATTTAAAAGCACAAAGATCAGTCAGATGTTAACTGATGAAGGGCCAAACTTAGAATGATAAATGGCGCCAATTTCGGAACGTCCTTGACACTGCGCATGCGCAGTAGGGGCGAAGTGTGGAGGGCCTTTCAGGACATGTTTTCTTTAGTTTTAGATGCAAATTTTGGGGATTGGGGGGCAAAATTTGTGTTTGGCCCTATATTTTAAGAGTTAGCACCAGCTATGTCTGGGTCATTGGTACAGTATAAAAATATAGAAATTTTAGGCGTGGCCAAACTTTTGCCCCTCCCATAACGAAGGCAAATAATGCCCGACAAACTTCTCTTGAACAAACTTGATTCTACACCTCAAAAGAAAGCTGCATACCAAATATCAAGTCTCTGCTACTGCTGTTTCATGAGAAGAAGATTTGTAAAGATTTTGGTGCCCCTTGGAGGCGTGGCCCCACCCAGGAGGAGGGGCAACTTCATTTGAACAAATCTGAATTGACATTAGGTAATAAACATTTACCCAACATTTGAAAAATATTGGGCCAGTGGTTTCTTCGGAGAAGTTGGTTTTGTAAAGTTTACGCCTGATGACGACGGACGGACGGAAAGCGATTAGTAAAGATCACCTTGAGCTTCGCTCAGGTGACCTAAAAAGGTACACATAAAGTATTGTAACAGTCTGTACATAAACAGCTGTAACAAATGTATAGGTAAAGTATTGAAAGGTGGGTGACAGTTAGATGCTAAACTAGAAAAGAAATCTTTTGAGTCCCAGAGTGGGTCTGACAGAACCCCAAAATATTTGTTCTCAGTGTTCCTGTCCCAAGGTGATAACAAAGGTATTCAAAAAGGTTCGTGAAGATCGGTTCATAAATACAGACTCTCGCCCGAGCCATATTGACATGTGCACTTAATGTGCATAAGTAGCACTGAATAAATCAAAGTTCATCTAATTTGCATAATTTCTGCACAAGAAAAAAAACCTATTATATGTGATGTATTCCATGTTACTAAACATTCATTCAAAAATTTATTAAAATCAGAACTTTCATACAGAAGTTCTGTACAAAAAACTGATTGCACTAATTTTGGTACAAAATGGCTGCCGGTGGCCATCTTGAATTTCGGACCACTCCCAAAAACACTCGTTCTTGTCCCACGGTGATAACAAAGGTACCCAAGAACTTTCGTAAACATTGGTTCATAAATATGGCCTCTGGCCTGAGCCGTATAGAAGTTGTGTACAAAAAAAAGATTGGACCTAATTTCGGTACAAAATGGCCACTTGCAGCCATCTTGAATTTTGGACCGCACCCAAAAACAACCGTTCTCATCTCAAGGTGATAACAAAGGTACCCAAGAAATTTCGTGAAGATCGGTTCATAAATAGAGCCTCTAGCCAGAGCCGTATGGGCATGTGCACTTACTGTGTATGTGTAGCACTGAATAAATCAAAGTTCATCTAATTTGCATAATTTCTGCACGAGAAAAAAACCCGTATTATATGTGATGTATACCATGTTACTAAACATTCATTCAAAATTTATTCAAATCAGAACCTTCATACAGAAGTTCTGTACCAAAAACTGATTGTACCTAATTTTGGTACAAAATGGCTGCTGGCAGTCATCTTGAATTTCGGACCACACCCAAAAACACTCATTCTCGTCCCAAGGTGATAACAAAGGTATCCAAGAAGTTTTGTGAAGATTGGTTTATAAATTCAGCCTCCAGCCCTAGCCATATTGACAATTGTACTTACAGTGTATAAGTGGCACTGAATAAATCAAAGTTCATCTGATTTGCATAATTTCTGCACGAGAAAAAATCCTGTATTATATGTGATGTATTCCATGTTACTAAACATTCATACAAAAATTTATTCAAATCAGAACTTTCGGACATCTTGAATTTCGGACCGGACCCAAAAACACTTGTTCTCATCCCACGGTGATACCAAAGGTACCCAAGAAGTTTCATAAAGATCGGTTCATAAATACGGCCTCTAGTCCGAGCCGTATTGGCATTTGCACTTACAGTGCTGAAAGTAACACTAAATACATCAAAGTTAGTCTAATTCGCATAATTTACGCACAAGAAAAAAACCCGTATTATATGTGATGTATCCCATGGTACTAAACATTCATACAAAAAATTATTCAAATCAGCGTTTTCATATGGAAGTTCTGTGCAAAAATCTGATTGCACCTAATTTTGTACAAAATGGCTGCCAGCGGCCAACTTGAATTTCGGATCGAACCCCAAAACACTCGTTCTCATCCCACGGTCATAACAAAGGTACCCACGAAGTTTCGTAAAGTTCGGTTCATAAATACGGCTTCTAGACTGAGCCGTATTGAATTGTTGACGGACAGATGGACAGACGGCCAGATGGACAGATGTACAGATGGACAGATGGCCAGACAGACAGATGGCCAGGCAGACAAATGGATGACTGGCCATGGCATAAGCTCAAATTTGGCTTTGCCAAAGTTGAGCTAATAATGACGATAAATTGATATTTTTGTAATTACACTGGTACTGGTTTGAATACTGGTATGTATCGGTTTATATTTAATTATTATATCATTACCATAAATAGCCCCTCAATACCACTATAGTTTGCCCATCAAATCCAGCACTCCGAAAAACAAGAGTGTCAAGTTTTCCAGATCATTATCATGCCTGTCTCAAACGAGGTGCACGTGAACGGACTATTTCTACCAGTGACCAATGAATAAATCAATAAATTCCACAAATACATCACGGAATTCCATAATGCAAGCATTCGATCTTGAGTCGTTTATTATTACCGTATGAGAAAACACTGCTTTTTTCTGACCAGTTACAGAACTCAATAAAAACATAACTCTGGTAAGAATGTGTGGACGAAACATGAAATATGTGGATATACAGGGCTTATATTTCATCTAAATTTGGGAGTGTTAATATTTCAGGTTATGTCAGCCTTGTATTGGTTAATTTACCTAATGCTATAACAGGTAAAGGGTTAAAATGGCTCAATTCTTTTCACGGGAATCTTAGCAGAGGTGCAGCGTGAATCTACATGGATTCTCACTGGTTTTGTTGCATGGATCTTTGCGTGGTTCGATTATCGGATTCTCGTCAAAATATAAGCCCTGATATACTTTCCCACATGCAGATCTCTTACCATACCATAGGACATTAAAATCCAACAACCAGTACTTGAGCTTTAATGTAATAAGTTTGTATGGACACTTGTAAAAGTCTAACACATGTAATAACTTTCAAGAATGTGTGGACAAAACCCGTAATATGCGGATATTCTTCCCCCAATGCTGGTCTCTCACCATACCAAAGGACATCAAAATCTGACAACCGGTACTTAAGTTACAATGCAAAATGTTAAAATGGAAGTGTGGATGTACTGTGGGAGCCTCGATATTCAGAACTATCACTTCTACTTCTACGAATCACCGCTTATTATTCCGAATCTTAGTTTGCTTTGAATTATCTGTACAACTCTCCAGGGTTGTGGCTAGAGGTTTCCGATTTGGGGTGTAGGGTAGTAAATCTCCAAATAGAGGGAGGAACTGAGAGGGGGAAACCCCCTCCCAGCCTCTCCCCCTAGATGGAAATTCACTACTGAGAAAACTTTTGAAAATGAAGCCATGAAAGGGGGCATAAAATTGATTCTAGTAACTGAAATGCCAACACATCTATAATAGAACTATCAGGTTATTATTATTTGGTATTATTCTGGGAACTGAATATGTACCAAACAAATGCTCAAGTCAAGAACTGAGCAATTCACACTGTCCTAACATTAAATCAGATCTTATGCAGGAGTGATCAATTTTCGAAGTTTCATCATTTTGTGACTGTGAATGATGGAATTAACTCAGGATAACGATTTTACATGATGTGACTGTCTTGAAGTGCATTTTGAGGATTTTTTTTTTATTACAATAAGCAATGCCAATTTTCCTTATCACTTGAATAACAGTGAATGATTTGACACGAAAAAATTGGTTGCACCTAGTAACGCATCAACCCTAGTTTTGTTCACATCAGCTGAGATTGGCATATTATCAGCTGTGTTTGAAGGCATATCTGACAAGCATGTTATTTAAATGAGCAATGCTGGGACAGAAAAATCATACATAATACATACATTGTAATATTGTTGAAGAATTTAAATAAAAGTCTAGTGGGGGTAATGTAAATTTTATTCAGGATAAGAACTTGACAATTTTTGTTAACTTTGGAGATGATCTGGTTGGATAAGATTAGTGCCCAACTTTCATTTTAACATCACCACCACAAATGCCTGAGTTTTTTTTCAAATAACTGGTATAGGTCTGGACATTCAATTGCATATAAAACTTGGTCATATAAGGTCACAGGACCATGGCAACCAAGATGGCTGCCACACTAAAGTAAGGAAATATCACCATATTCTTATCTTTTGTGTGATAGAGTCAATCTATTTGTAGCTAAATAATGGATTTTTATATTAAATGTTGTACTACTATTGTGGTTATAGTACAAATTGATCAGCATATTTGAAAAAAATATTACAGATGGTCCTTATACTGAACTGATTTGTGGGGGGGGGGGGGGGGGGGGGGGGGGATGTTGAAAATCAAGATCCCTGGTCGTGGTCGGTATGGCTGAATCCAACATGAATTGGACAGATCTGCAAAAACATATATTTGCCAGTCAAAACTAAATGGGTCATTTGCTGACTCTGATGACTTTTCTACCTCGAATCCTGCAGAATTTCTGACAACACCACCATTTCGAACCAAATATTGGCCTGGAGGTGTTAATATGTCCAAATCTTGGCCTTGAGGGGTTAATATGTCCATATCACTGGCCGCATCATTGAGGAATTCCCCATCTTCAGTTTCAGAACCACATTCACTATCCAAGTCTTGAAAAATACGTTCTATAACCTCATTTGTCTTGAAACTTTCCCAAGTAGAATTCCCCACAGACATTTTGTCTGAAAGATGTGTCAAAACAAGTGATCACACGTTTTGATCCATGATGTATTCCTATTTGAGGGTGGTTGTGACATGAAATTTTACTTGACCTTTGACATTGAAAATAAATGGAACACCACAATATCGCAAATCACAAAAAAATAAGACAGTTACACCCCTAGAACAGTTGTACTGCTATCTGGTTTCAAATTTCAACTTCAGTCGCGGTCGACAGAGATTGGGTAATTGGACTTTAGTTGCCTTCGGCAGTGAAATAGTTAAGATTCAATGGTGACACTGACTCCTGATTCGATTCGAGGATAGAAATTCTGAACTGCAGGGCCCTAGGTATATGAACTGAGAAAAGCACATGTAAGCACTGGGAACCCTGCTAAAGGTCACCATGATGTTTACCTAGAAGGGGGTGGTTCATGTCTTGAATCATCATCAAACTGTGATCTTCGTCCTTGCTCAAATACCTGTCTTGATGACTTAGCTTTATTTGCTGCCAATGCTTTTGCTTCCTGGAAAAGATAAAAATAACAATAATAATCGGAGCATGGTGGTTCAGTGGTTATGGCATTGGACTTCAAACTGAAAGGTCCATGGTTCTCTAGCCACCAGGGGTAATTGCGTTGTCTCCTTGAGCAAGACACTTAATCCTGATTGACTACATGGGGACACAGTGGTGCTGTGTACTAAGGCTTAGAGCTTGCCGATGTTCCACTTGTCTTCAACCAAGGCTAACCCTGCATGTGCGGTATTAGTACATTGGGAAGTCTAGACAACTGCTCGCCACTTCTCGGTGGTTCTCTCCAGGTACTCCAACTTCCTCCACCCATAAAACCCCAATAAAAAAAAAACATAATAAGGTATGAATGCATCATGACATTTGCTACACAAAGTTTTAGGGAGAAATAAACGGTGTCAGAGTTAACTCTTTAACTAATACATATGATACATGAATAAATATTTTCTTGTATTTATTATTTATTTATTGGTGTTTAATGTATATTTTTCTACTTTTTATCAGTTTATATCCTGTGGCTTTTGCCATTGTTTCTAGGCCAGTCTTGGCTACCTGTGATGTTAACTTGCTAGTTCCACCAGACAGCATGCTGGGCAACCTGTTCTGATGGATCGAAAAGTGGACAAAGTCAGAGTTAGGTCCTTGAGAGTTAAGGTCACATATTTCTGCACACAAGGCAAAGCATGACCACAGCATGGATATTAAGTCAAGTCCACCAAGTTTTCTTTTTCAATTTATTTTCTTGCAAACCAAGAATTTTCCGGTTTTTTGCCACAAGAACATAGCTTATGAACCCTATTGAGAGCTCATATGTTATGTTTTGGAGGCAGAAAATGGAAAAAAATATATTAAAATCCAAAGGGTGATTTTTGTAAACAGTGCTGGCCAAATATGGCCATTGTTTTGGGTAAATAATAACTGATAATGGGTCTCACTTCATTTGATAATGCTTAACCCCTGCACAGAGATGTCAAAATTTCTTAATTTCAAGTTGTGATTTTTTTCCCACAACGTAACTAGGAAATTAACAAATTCAATTTTGTTTGACACAGCTAAATGAACTCTGCCAAACAAGATTGAAATTGGTTATTACGATATTTAAAAAAAAATTCTTGTTTCTTATGCACCTCCCTCTCATGATAGAAATTCTGCTTCATCACCTTTTGTCACCTGGAAATCTCTTCTATGACACAATTTTACACTTGTAGGACAAGTATTTACCCAACAAAACCTTGTTTGACAGCTCTGTCAAACAAGATATAGTTGGTTAAATTTACAACTACATTATGGGAAATTGTCACTGTTGAAAACTTTGGTTTGCCACATGATAGTGTAAGTAGTTAAATTTCTGATTCCAACTATTTCCAGAACTGTTTTCTGAATAAACAAAAAGAACACAAAAATGCCTCCCTCCCTCATCATAAAATTTTGGAAAAATTGCCTGAGAAACAAGAAAAAAATTTATGGGTTTTATGGGAAAAAATTTCATATTGAAATTTGAATATTTCACCATCAGTTATAGGGGATTAATAGAATAACCCATAGAGCTTTGTCAAACAAGATATAATAGATTAAATGCCTGTATTGGATGTAATGAGGCAAAATAGATCTATAAATAAGAGTACATTGGTGATTTCTGTATATATATTACAAGAATTTTTATTCAGTTAACAGGAGGTTACTCCATACCTATATGCAATTAACAGGTCAAATTAGTACTGAACACATGGTAAAATGGTTTTGTGTTTGGAAGTTATATTCAATTAACAAGGTTTTTTCAGTAAAGAGTTAGCCAATTAAAACAAGCTATTAACTGAAAATGAAAAAATTTATATTAATTTATATATTTTTTTATACTTACCAATGACCCAGATTTAGCTGGTGCTAACTCTTAAAAATTCAGGGCCAAACACAAATTTTGCCCCCCCCCCCCCCCCCCCCCCCGCCCCCCCCATCCCGAAAATTTGCATCAAAATCCAAAAAATCAATGTCCTATATGGTCCTCCATACTTTTGTCCACTGCGCATGCACAGTGTCAAGGAAGTACCGAAATTGGCACCAAATCTTCATTCTTACAACCATTGCCTGGTAAATGTTATATAATCAGCGGGGAGGTATGAGTTACCAACTCATGGAGGGCCATCCCCGCCTGGGTCATTGGTAAGTATAAAATATATATAAATTACTATAAATTTTTTCATATTTTTATACTGTACCAATGACCCAGACTTAGCTGAATAGAAAAAAGGCTGGAGGGCCTAGGACATAAAGGAAAATCTAATAGGCTCAATTACATATAAACAGAATTATCCTCTCAAGGAGAAAAGGAGAAACAGGATTTACATATATCTGTCTTGTTTATACAAAAAAAGAAAGACATATTTCCAATCCGTAATTGAGCACAATAACATCAATGATCTCTATTAACATCCAGTATAACCCATTATACTAATTTTTTTTAAAGGAAAGCCAATAAATAAAGATAGTCCAGAGAATGAGACTCTTTATACTCATTTAAAAGTGTCCGAGGATTGTATATTAACGCTCATATGACACGCGACATATACAAATGCTTCACACCGAGCTACACTTGAAAATATTACATAAATGAGATAAACATTAGCTTTACACTTTAAAACTATCCCAGCACCGACTCGGAATTACTGACTCAAAAGGAGGTATTCCCTTGCTTTTCACTATAAAGCAGGTGATATAAGGGAACACAACCCCCCCCCCCCCCCCCTTCCCCTTGCTCTGGGTCAATCACCCCAGAACGAAGAGGGCAGCAGGACAGAGTCTCTGCTGGAACAGAAAGCCTGCATAACTATAGTTGCAACTGTTTAGTGGACGACATTCTGAGCAACAGTTAACGGACCTAAACAACGAAGGTCGCCAGAAATAGACTCAATATTTCTAAGGTAAAAATTTGTGAACGTAGAAGGCTGAGACCAGTATGCAGCCTTCACCAAATGGGTACTAGCAATACTATTAGCATAAGCCCAAGATGTAGACAGAGCTCTAACTTCATGCACTGAAATCTGAAGCACAGACTGCTGAGTAGAAGATAATCTTTCATAAGCAGTACGAATAGTCAATTGAATCCACCTTGAAATTGAATGGACTGTGATGTCCCTTCTATTAGGCAGCAGAGACAGAAAGAAACGTTTTCGTCAATTTCTGATAAACTCAGATCTACGTTTGTAAATACGCATAGCTCTAACTGGACACAACAAAGGCCTATGGCCGTCTGAGGATGGAAGAGCCTTAATAACAATAGGTTCAGGGTACTTATTAGGAGCCTGATTCTTAGCCAAAAATCCAACATTGGCAGTCAAAGTAATAGTATTACCAACACTACAATAGTGAGAATCATCAACAGATTGAGCATGAAGCTCACTAACTCTTCTAGCAGAAGAGAAGGCCAAGAGAAAAGCTGTCTTATAAGATAAGTATTTGAAATCCACTGTATCAAGAGATTCAAAGGCACTTCTTTTAGCTTCAGAAGAACCCAAGCTAAATTCCACTTAGGAATTAACCTAAGGGTTCTAGGTCTATTTATCGAAAAGTTTTTAACTAACTTTGATAAAGAGACATTAGATCCAATTTGTAAGCTATCATGATGAGCAGAAGTATCCAATAGCATAGACCTATAACCCTTAATAGTTACTGGCTGCAGTTTGATCTCGTCAAACAAGTAGACCAAAAAGTTAAAAAATTTATAGTAATTTCTATATTTTTTATACTTACCAATGACCCAGACATAGCTGGTGCTAACTCTTAAAATATAGGGCCAAACACAAATTTTGCCCCCCAATCCCCAAAATTTGCATCTAAAACCAAAGAAAACATGTCCTGAATGGCCCTCCACACTTCACTTCTACTGCGCATGCGCAGTGTCAAGGACGTTCCGAAATTGGCACCATTAATCATTCTAATAACCAGTGCCTGGTAAGCGCTATGTACTCAGCGGGGAGGCAAGAGTTCCCAACTCCTGGGAGGGCCATCCCCGTCTGGGTCATTGGTAAGTATAAAAAATATAGAAATTACTATAAATTTTTTAACATTTTTATACTGTACCAATGACCCAGACATAGCTGAATAGTAAAAAGGCTGGAGGGCCAAGGACATAGAGCAAGATGGAATACGCTCAATAATATAAAATAGAGTCATCCCCTCTAGGGAAAAAGAAGTAATAGGCCTTACATGTATCTTTCTTATTTATGATAAATTAGAAAGATACAACACCTTCCAAAATTGAGCATCATACATCCATGTACTCTTTTAATATCCAATATAATCCTTATACTAATAATTTTTAAAGTAAGCCAATAAATAAAGTAAGTCTAGAGAATAGAGACTCTTATACTCCTTAAAAGTGTCTGAGGATTGCATAATCATGTCCGTTGACACATGCAATATTCAAAAGCTATACTTTAAAAACTAAGACTTGAATGAATTTTTAAAACATAAACTTCTCACTAAACAACCATCCCAATAACAGCTCAGAATTACTAACTCCGGAGGAGGTATCCCCTTGTTTTCATAGTAAAACAGGTGACCCAAGGGAACACCCTCCCCCCCCCCCCTTTTCTTGCCCTGGGTCAAATAGCCCAGAGCGAAGAGGGCAGCAGAACGGAGTCACTGCCGAAACAGACAGCCTACCTAGCTATAGTAGCAACTGTTAAGTGAATGACATTCTGAGCAGTATATAATAGACCTAACAATAGAGGCCTCCAGAAATGGACTCGATATTTCTGAGATAAAAATTCATGAGTGTGGATGGCTGAGCGCAATGAGCAGCCTTCAAAAATCTATAATAGCGACACTATTAATGTAAGCCCAAGATGTAGAAGAACTCTTACTTCATGAGCCGAAAACTTAAGCACAACTGCTGACACAATGATATACCATAAGCAGGACTGATAGTTAATAGAATCCATTAGCAATAGAATGGAGCGTAACGTCCTTCTATTAGGCATCAAAGACAGAAGAAGCTTACGCCCGTAGTAATAAACAGATATCTGTTTATAAATACATAAACTCTAACCGGAGAGAGTAAAGGCCTATGCCCGTACGAAGACGAAAGGACCTTAATAACAATAGGTTCCGGATATTAGGAGTCTAACTCTTATGCAAAAATCCAACCTAAATAGTAAAGGAAGTAGTGATTCCGAAACTACGAAAGTGAAAATCATCCATCGATAGTGCATGAAACTCACTGACTCTTCAGTAAAAGAGAAACCAACAGAAATACTGTCTAAAAGGTCAGAATTTGAAAACTACTGTTTCCAGAGGCTCAAATGATTACTTAGCTAAATAAGAACCGAAGTTAAATTCCATATAGGAATTTAATCTAAAGATTCTAAGTCTATTTATCAAAAAGTTACTAACTGACTTAGATAAAGAGACATAAGACTCAATTGTAAACTATCCTAGAGTGCATAGGAATGAGGTAACATAAACCTATAACCTTAATAATAACAGGCTGCAGTAGATCTTGTCAAACAAGTATACTAAAAAGTTGCAATGAGTAGTATGGAGGGATCAACAATATGAACATAATGATCCCTACACCAACGACGGAAGAGCCTCCACTTTAGCCGCATAGAATAGCGAAGAAGAGGATCTCCTATAGTAAGAAATCGCGTCCAAAGCTCGTCCAGTACAATGCTTACAATGCAATACGGACCACACAATGGAATACGTGAAGGTTGCGACCTTGCAGGTTGTGATAAAGATGACACGATTTACCCAGCGAAAAAAGATCCTCTCATTGAGGAAGATTTCACGTTAAGTCCCACAGTAGACAAACAGAGTAAATTACCCATGGTCTCCGTGAAGATAGAGATGCTATCAACAGAAATGTATTGTGGTTGTTTATCTAAGCAATACCTGCTGAAACAACAGCGCCGGAGGATACGCGTATCCTATCATTCCGTCCTATACATCAATAGAGCGTTAACAACATTAGCTCAGAGATCCGGACAAGCCAACACATACGTCTGCAATTGATTAGCAAGCTGTGTCGTAAATAAATCATCATTGGGCGCTCCCATAGATAGCAAATTTGATTGAATACTTGTTTGTTGAGAGTCCATTCTGACAGCAACAAGCGACCCCTAAGTGAACGGGAGTCCAGTAAAACAATCAGACGACCCGGAATATGACGGACCGAAACAGAACTTGGTGTACTATAACCAACAGATGGATTCTTTCCATTAAATTGAATAACGGAAACGAATGAGTGCCTCCCTGGTTCCGGAGATACGCCACTACTGTCGAATTAACGGACAGGATTTGGGCATGCGTTTCTGAATAATGTTCATGCAATGACATAAAGCAAGCCTAAAAAACATTATTCCGCGGAAGATAATTGGTTGCTAAGAGACTGCGGAACCCAAAGACCCCGGCACTTCGAATCCGTTGGGATCAATATTATATCCCAATCTGTTTGACTGGCAACCGTCATAACTGCAACACTCGGGTCCGGCAACTGCAGTGGCACTCTCTGAGTGAACCACCGAATGTTTGCCCCAGTCTGAATCTCTTGTAACACTAGATAGACAAGAGAACGTGTAAATCGAGCAATTCATGGATTGCTGAAAAGTTGCCGTCGAAGAGAAGCTTCTCCGAGAACGAAGCGACTCTGAGAGAGTTCTTAACCTTACTATCCACGCGCGTGGATGTAGCTAGGGCTGCGTCACGTCTAACCAACTCCAATCAGCCACTGAAGGGCGGAGTTATACGTGAACAAACTACTGCCCTCAAAAGAAATCACATTGAGAATAATATCCCGTAAATCTTTTCTTGAAGACGTAATGATAACGCCTCAGTAAGGTGGATTACGTATGATAAAGCGTCTAAGTTAAGTCTACTAGACATCATTGTCGTTTCCAACATTGAGGTTGGAAAAGAGATAGACGGCGAAAAAGAATATTTCCAGTCTTTAACCACACCGTCTAGATGCATATGAACTCTCGGTATGCCCTGCTCTGCCAAAATAAACTATTCGTATAAATGATAAAACGGCAGAAATGAGCAACGCGGACAAGAAACTAAACTATCATGCTTGGTAGCAGGCTTGTATGCATATATAGCGTCGAAAAATAAAACACATGTTGTAATGAAATTATTGGACTGCGTCGGTAAGTCAGGGACAAAGTCCCTGAACCGATCCAAAATTCCGAGTCCAATGACGCTATAAGTCTCTTATCCAACATCGCAGCAATGTAGTCCGAAATAACAATCACTGGAAGATAATGCCCGAAGATATAAATGGCAGCTTCCGATACTACGAAAGGGAAAACTCGAAATCTTTCGAATCCCTTTCGCCATCCTGTCGGACCCTATAAAGCGTTCGGTCGTCCGTACCTGATGCAACCGTGGACCGCACCGACCCAGCGCCGTCGTATAATTCCTGATTCGACCAAGAAACTGTCGATTGCTGGGATGCTGCGAAACAACTGTGCTAACTCGGATAGCACGTCCGTCACTGAGGCCTAAGGAGAAGCGGTCCTACAATGCATTGCCGCTGGAAGCTCCGTGATCGTTACCCCGTGCATACTACCAATATGCGAGCGAACGGAGTGTATAGGCCTCGTGTCCCTTGGCTACCAGATGGCGTGACCTATTCGCCGTGGAATCACTGAATGACGAAACTGATCGGATACTCGAGGTCACGTAGCCAATGTGTGGTCATGTGCCCTGCTGTGAGGATGAGGAAGCATTATGGACAGTCTCTCGGACTGTCAATATAACGGAGCGTCCCGACCGACAGACGTATGCTCCGAATGTAAAATATCTGAACCACAACATGCGGTCCCCTATGTTGCTGGACGAGAGAGGGACCTCTCTCGCTCACAGCCCGCACGGACCTGGACAAGCCAGGAACCGGACTAACAGGCTTCCTCCGATCTGTCCTCAATCTGCCGTCACTGGGTGAGTACTAAAGTAATTAAAGTGCTCGCATCACCCAAATCTCCTTCCTAGACCGCAACGGACGAACCCGGCAGCCGAACCATTCGATGAATGCACGCTACACCGGGTGAGCTAGCGAATGTCACTCCGTCGATCCTACAAGGGATCTCTTAGGCGATAGACATATTTCATGAGCACTATTGCCACTAGCTCTTCATTAACTATGACGACAGAGGCACACTTTTGAAAGACATCTCCGTAACTTTGCGAACAAGAAACCAGAAATGCTTGGTTATAGCAAGCATATAATAATAATATATATAGCGTTGTTCAATAATTCGAAAGTTTGTGTGACATTATTGGACTATGTCGGAACTGAGGGACGATGTCCCTGAACCGAACCAAAAATTTCTAAGTCCACCGACGCTATCAGTTTCTTATCCGGCATCGCAGCATTCTGGTCCGACGAAAGAAGCTGTAGAAGACCAAGTCAGATGACATACACAACAGCATATGTTGTTCCGAAAGGGAAAGCTCGAAATCCTCCAAATCCCTTTCGGTATCCCGTCGGACCGGATGAAATTTTAGGACGTCCGTACCCGCTTCCGCGGAGCGTCCCGACCCAGCATCGTCGGATAAAAAATATGCGACAGATTCAGTTGATGCTGGGATGCTGTGATAAACTGTGCTATTTAGGAAAGCACGTCCGTTTCCGAGGCCTGTGCAGTAGCGGTCTTACGATGCATTGCCGCCAGAAGCTCCGTGTACATTGACTCCCGCACACTTCCTATGCGAACGTCCGGAGTCTGCAGGCCTCGTATCCCTGGCTACCGGATGGTGTGACCTGGTCGCCGATGATTCTCTGACTGGCGAAGCTGACTGGATATCGGAGGTCACGTAGCCAAGAGCGGTCGTGTGCGCTACCATGAGAATGAGGAAGCCTTATTGACAGTCTACTCCGGACTGACTATATGTCGGAGCGTCCCGAGCGACGGACGTATGCTCCGAATGCGAAACATTTTGTACCACAACATCTGGGGCCAGATGTTGTTGTACGAGAGAGGGGCCTCTCTCGCTCTCCATCCGGATGGACCAGAACGAGCTATGAACTGGACTAAAAGACTTCCTCCGTTCTCCCTCTGATCCGCCGTCACTGGGTGTGCATTTGTTTGATTTATAGTGCTCGCATCACCCCAAAATTCCTTCTAGACCGCAACGGACGAACCCGGCTGCCGAACCATTCGGTGAATGGACGCTACACCGGGCGAGCTAGCGGACGTCAAAGGCCGTCGAACCTACTAGGGTCCTCTTAGGCAATTGGCGTATTTACATGAGCACTTTTCCGCTAGCCCTTCATTAATTGTGATGACGGAGGCACACTGTTGGAAGACATCACAGATACATCACCCTAATCTTGATCGTCTGAAATAGAAATTGATAAAGTAGAGTGACCCTGCGGGGAAAGGACCGGAGTGTCCAATTCCCCCCTAACATACCGTGACATACGCTTCCCATATTGTCATCGAAATCATACGATACAGAACAGGAGTTAATGCGAGTACACTGACCACATATAGAATGATTATAAAAGTCAGAGGAAGACTTCCTCTTATTACAATAGATCAATATCCTTTCAATGTGAAAAGAAAACAAGTCCTGGTACTCACACTAACCCCTGGCAATCAAAATACATAATAATAATATGATCCATTAATATAGAAAAAATAATTGAAATCAAAATATTTTGAAAAAATATTTTTTCAGAACAGCCCAAGTTTCTGAAAAGTAACGTTGAGCCCCAATGGATCCCAAGCCTAAGTGTGGACAAAAATTTTAAAAATATTTTAAACAATTTATTCAACACTTACGAACAATAATAATGTATCTAGTTATGATTAAAATAACATCAAGATATTATTTTCCAGAAATCCCCCCCTCACACAGAGGGCTGTTGTAAATGTAAACAATGAATGTAAAAACACTAAAATAAGACTCCAGGCACCCAGGCCCGGAATCAGTTACCAAAAATACACTATCTGATGCAAAACAGAGACTTCCAGGGAAGAAACTGCAGAACATCAGATGGTAGATGCAGAACACAACGCCTAACCACCCGTAGGTGAAGACGTAAACATGGGGAAAAGAACAGAATTCATTCTGTTATTCAGCTAAAACTCCCAAGAAAATTTAGTAATAATAATTACAAAAACTATGCCAAAAGCATGGGAGAATAGCAAGGGGGGACTTAAAGGACAGGGAGAGAGGAAAACACTGAAAAATCAGTGTAACTAAATATTCAGAATGACAACAAAATGGCTGCTGCCTCGAAAATAGGTAACTTAACATAATTTCATTAAAAAATTTTAAGTTACAGCCCTGATAATATTCTGTCACACATTTTTCCTCTCCTCCTTCTCTATCCTCCTTAGAATCACCATTTCACTAATATTTATGTGTCTGGCATCATTTAAACTGAGATTTACAAGCACAAAGATCAGTCAGATGTTAACTGATGAAGGGCCAAACTTAGAATGATTAATGGCGCCAATTTCGGAACGTCCTTGACACTGCGCATGTGCAGTAGAGGTGAAGTGTGGAGGGCCATTCAGGACATGTTTTCTTTGGTTTTTAGATGCAAATTTTGGGGATTGGGGGGCAAAATTTGTGTTTGGCCCTATATTTTAAGAGTTAGCACCAGCTATGTCTGGGTCATTGGTACAGTATAAAAATATTAGCAATGTCTGGAATGGAGGGATCATAAATATCAATAGAATGATCCCTACACCAACGAAAGAAAACCTTCCACTTAGCAGCATAATTTAGCGAAGAGGAGGTCCTCCTACAGTTAGAAATTGCGTCCACTGCTCGTCCTGTAAATTGCTTGCTGTGCAAGAAGGACCGCACAATGGAAATACATGAAGGTTGAGACCTTGCGGGTTGTGATGCAGTGAGCGCGATTTCCCCTGCGAAAGAAAGTCCTCCCATGGAGGAAGCTTCCGAGGAATGTCCCATAACAGACACCTGAGTAGATTTATCCATGGTCTGTGGGGTGACAGAGATGCTACCAACAGAATCTTGCCGTGAGATTGCTTGATGTTTAGCAATATCTGTTGAATCAACGGAGATGGAGGATACGCATATCCTATCATTCCGTCCCAAGAGATTGAGAGAGCGTCTACTGCGAACGCTCGAGGATCTGGGCATGACGACACATATGTCTGCAACTGATTGTTGAGATGCGTCGCAAACAAGTCTATCATCGGACGATCCCATTGGTAGCAGATCTGATTGAATACTCGTTTGTTGAGAGTCCATTCTGATGGTAACATAGACCTTTCCGAGAAAAGGAGTCTGCTAGAACGTTCAGACCCGGAATATGACGGACTGACAGAAGAACCTGATGCTCTAGGACAAACAGAAGGATTCTTTCCGTTAAGTTGAACAACGGAATGGAATGAGTGCCTCCCTGATTCCGAATATACGCTACTACTGTCGAATTGTTGGACAGTATTTGAACATGTGAATTCTGAATAATGTTCATCCAATGACGTAGTGCAAGCCAAATTGACATCATCTCTTTGATGTTTATGTGCTTGTTCAGGAATTGCGGATCCCAAAGACCCTGGCACCTCGAATCTGTTAGGCTCAATGTCACGCCCCAACCTGTTTGACTCGCATCCGTCATAATCGTAAAAATCGGATCCGGCAGTTGCAGTGGAACTCCCTGAGTTAACCACTGAATATCTGCCCAAGTCTGAATCTCTTGTTTTATTTGGTTCAACAAGACGATGTTTGTTTCGAGCGAATGAATCTTCACACTCCAATTCCGAGTAAAAAAATATCTGGAGTGGACGAGTGCGTATGTGCCCCATCGGAATAAGGTCTGCGGCGGCTCCGCACAAACCTATCAGTCGCATAAATTCTCTCGCTGTTACTGCATCTGAGTGGAGACAAAAGCGAGCATAACAACTGACTAATTTCGCTCTGGGTAACGGCAGACGAACCAGATTGTTGTGCGTCTCGAAGCTCATTCCCACGTGAATGAACGACTTGGACGGAACTAGATCCGACTTCTTTTCGTTTACTATGAAACCCGAGACGTCAGAGCAATTGAAGCAGACTCTGTACATCGTTCTGAAGCATTAATCTGTCGCCGTACCTCTGAAGAATGTCGTCCAAGTAGGCCGACGTTACCACAGATGAATGAGCTCGGAAATGAGTCATTACCGAGTTCATTATTCGAGTGAAGGCCCAGGGCGCTAGATTCAGTCCGAAGCACATTGCTCGGAACTGATAAACGACTCCTAGGACAGCGAAGCGAAGGTACTTTCTGCACGCCGGATGTACCATGATGTGAAAGTACGCATCCTTGAGATCTATGCTTGCAGCATAGTCGTTCACTTGAATGCTCGCTCTCACCGATCGAATGGTCTCCATATAAAATTTCGGAGCCACGATCAGCTTGTTTATCCAGCTTAGATCTATAACTGGACGGAACGAGCCATCTGGTTTTGGTACCAGGAACAGGTGACTGTAAAAAACGGGAGATTCCCAGTTTTCTACGACCTCTATTGCGTTCTTCTCCAGAAGAGATTGCACCTCTGATAGAAGCGAATCTCTCTTATGAAGGTTTGACGGAAGCTGAGTCCATCGTGGACTTCGTGTTAACAGAGGTTTTTCTCTGAAGGACAGTTTTAGACCTTCCAAAATGAAAGTGTCAATGACACTGTAGCTCAACTTGACAAACTTGAACTTGGTAAGTTATAAATGAAATGGCAAAATTGAAGATCATTGGTACCAATGTCATTTTTTTTGCCAGTGGCAACATTTTTTGACAGAAACCGAAGAAAATCGATAGCTCCCATCTAGAGGCCTCCCCAAACAAGCATGCCAGGTTTCAAAGCAATCCGATCATAAATGTGCCCTGTAGGGTGTATAAAAGGGAAATATTGTGGTCTGACTAGACTAAATTCTAAGAACGTTGGCCGTGGCAACATTTTTTGACAGAAATGGAAGAAAATCGATAGCTCCCATCTAGAGGTCACCGTAAATAAGCATACCAGGTTTCAAAGCAATCTAATCATAAATGTGCCCTGTAGAGTGAGCCAAAGGGAAACAGTGTGGTCTGACTAAACTAAGTTCTAAGAATGTTGGCTGCAGCAACATTTTTTGATGGAAATTGAAGAAAATCGATAGCTCCCATCTAGAGGTCACCCCAAACAAGCATGAAAGGTTTCAAAGCAATCCGATCATAAATGTGCCCTGTAGGGTGTGCCAAAGGGAAATATTGAGTCTTCTGACTAAACTAAGTTCTAAGAACGTTGGCCGCGGCAACATTTTTTGATGGAAATTGAAGAAAATCGATAGCACCAATCTAGAGGTCTCCCCAAACAAGCATACCAGGTTTCAAAGCAATCTGATCATAAATGTGCCCTGTAGGGTGTGCCAAAGGAAAATATTGAGGTCTGACTAAACTAAGTTCTACGAACGTTGGCCTTGGCAACATTTTTGGCCGGAAATTGAAGAAAGTCGATAGCTCCCATCTAGAGGTCACCCTAAATAAGCATACCAGGTTTCAAAGCAATCCGGTCATAAATGTACCCTGTAGGGTGTGCCAAAGGGAAATATTGAGTCTTCTGACTAAACTAAGTTCTAATAACGTTGGCCGCGGCAACATTTTTTGACAGAAATTGAAGAAAAATCGATAGCTCCTATCTAGAGGTCACCCCAAACAAGCATGCCAGGTTTCAAAGCAATCCGGTCATAAATGTGCCAAAGGGAAATATTGAGTCTTCTGACTAAACTAAGTTCTAATAACGTTGGCCGCGGCAACATTTTTTGACAGAAATTGAAGAAAATCTATAGCACCCATCTAGAGGTCTCCCCAAACAAGCATACCAGGTTTCAAAGCAATCTGATCATAAATGTGCCCTGTAGGGTGTGCCAAAGGAAAATATTGAGGTCTGACTAAACTAAGTTCTACGAACGTTGGCCGTGGCAACATTTTTTGCCGGAAATTGAAAAAAATCGATAGCTCCCATCTAGAGGTCACCCTAAATAAGCATACCAGGTTTCCAAGTAATCAAATCATAAATGTGCCCTGTAGGGTGTGCCAAAGGGAAATATTGTGGTTTGACTAAACTAAGTTCTAAGAACATTGGCCGCGGCAACATTTTTTGACGGAAATTGAAGAAAATCGATAGCTCCCATCTAGAGGTCACCCCAAACAAGCATGCCAGGTTTCAAAGCAATCCGGTCATAAATGTACCCTGTAGGGTGTGCCAAAGGGAAATATTGAGTCTTCTGACTAAACTAAGTTCTAATAACGTTGGCCACGGCAACATTTTTTGACAGAAATTGAAAAAAATCGATAGCACCCATCTAGACGTCTCCCCAAACAAGCATACCAGGTTTCAAAGCAATCTGATCATAAATGTGCCCTGTAGGGTGTGCCAAAGGGAAATATTGAGGTCTGACTAAACTAAGTTCTACGAACGTTGGCCGTGGCAACATTTTTTACCGGAAATTGAAGAAAATCGATAGCTCCCATCTAGAGGTCACCCTAAATAAGCATACCAGGTTTCAAAGTACTCTGATCATAAATACGACCTGTGAGGTGTGCCAAAGGAAATTGTGGACGTATGTACTAACGTACTAACATACTAACGTACGTATGTACGTACGTACGTACGCCGACGGACGAGAAGTGATGGCAATAGCTCTGCTTGACTTTGTCAAGTTGAGCTAATAACCTCCTGAACCCATCGGTCGTCCGTAATTGACAACCAATTGGTTAAGAATCTCGACAGCCTTCTGCCCACTGGAGCACAATAGAGGTTCTGACCTTCACCTCCTGGACCTGCGAGGCTTGCGGGAGGAGAAACTACGTGCTCCCCGACCCGCACCCTGACCAGTCGACCTGCGGGCATCTGACCAGTTGTCTCGGCCAGCATCACATCCCCTACCTGAGTCGCTACTCTGACGGTCTCTGGAGTAAGACGGAGAGGCTTTCTTAGATCCTCTATAGGAACTTCCCTTGGATGTACTCGCCCAGAAGTCCCTGACTTACTCCTCTCTGCTGAGTCCGTTTTTTTCGAAACGGACTTAAAGAGCAGAGAGTCTGAAGCTTTCTTGGTAATCTGATCATAGATTAGTGAAAGCTTACCATCAAAGAGAAGTTCTCCTGAAACCGGTGCGACTCGAAGAGAGTTTTTCACCTTAGAATTCACCCTAGAGGATGAAGCCAGGGCAGCATCACGTCTGACTAACTCCAAATTTGCCACTGAAAGGGCGGAGTTATTTATGGAATATGCGATTGCCCTCGAAAGAACTCTCAAGGAAGTTTGAACATCCTGGAATTCTTTACCATCGAGATGTTGTGCTAACACTCTAGTAAGGTGATCTGCGTATGATAAGGCATCTAAACTGGCTCTGTTAGACGAGACTGTCATCTCCAACGTACTGGAGAGAATCGACATAGACGCCGGCAATGACAACTCCAAGTCTTCTGCCTGGTCGTCTAAACGCAGAGGAACTCTTGGAACGCCCTGTCCTGCCGTTTCAAATTTATTTCTACTGTTGATGAACGGATCTGCCAGTCTTAGAGGCGCGATGTCGTTAGTTCGGCCAAGAAGTCTGTGTCCAGTGACGCTAACAGTCTCTTATCTGGTATCGCAGCTCTCTGGTCCGGAGGAACAACTTCTGGAAGGTGTTGCCGGATGAAATCTCTGGCCACCTTATGTTGTTCTAGAAGGGAAAAATCCAGCTCCGCAGATTCCCTTTCACCATCCGACTGGACCAAATGTGAATCTTGATCATCCCTATCTGACATTGCAGGGGAGCGTACCGACCCAGCTTCTTCAGACAATTCCTGATCTGAAAGAGTTTCCGAAGGTTGCTGGGATGCTGCAATGAGTTGCGCTATCTGCGATAGCAATTCCGTCACGGAGGCCTGTGGAGCTGCGGTCTTATGTTGTTTAGCCGCTGGAAGCTCCTGGGACAGTGCCTCTTGCATAATTCTTTTATGCGAACGTCCCGACTGGAAAGGCCTTGGCTACCGGATGGAGTGACCTGGTCGGCGTGGAATCCCTGGTCGGCGAAGCAGGCTGGATATCTGAGGTCACGTAGCCAAGGAGCAGTTGTGTGTGCTGGCGTGTGGAAGAGGAAGCCATTAGACTAGTCGCCCACGGCTGTCTATGCGACGGAGCGTCCTGAGCAGGAGGAGTGTACGTATGCTCTGACTGATGAACGTTATGTATGACAACATCTGGCCCCAGATGTTGTTGTAAGAGGGAGGGGCCTCTCTCGCTCATGGTCCAGGTAGACCTGAACGAGCTAGCTACTGGACTGACTGGCTTCCTCTGATCCATCCTCCGATCCGTCGTCGCCGGGTGTGCGTGATCCGAGATTATAGTGTTCGCAACACCCCTTCTCCTCTCCTGGACCGCAACGGACGAACCCGGCATCACATCACCCACTCTACAAGTGATAGCTTCGCCGGGCGAGCTAGCTGGTGACAAGGTCGTCAATCCTACTAAGGATCTAGGCACTTGTCAAATTTCCTTGAGCACTTTTACCGCTAGCTCTTCATTTCATTGCGACGACGTCAGCACACTTCCTGAAGACATCACGTAAACATCACCCTGTTCTTGTACCTCTGAAAAACTAGAGTGACCCTGTGGTGAGAGGACCGGCATGGACCTCTCACCACTAACAATATACCATGACACACGTCTCCAACGTTTGTCATCCCAATTGGCACACACTGAGCAAGAATTAGTGCAAGTATAGTGATTACAGCAAATACAATGAGCATAAGAATCAGAGGAAGACTTCCTCGATTTACAATTTGAACAATATTCTTTCATATTTAAAAAATATTAAACAGCCATAGTACTCGCACTAACCCTTGAAAATACAAAGATACATAATAATAATATAGTCGATTACAAAAATTTCGAAAAATAATTCAAAAGAAAAAATTTTCGAAAAAATTTTGACATGAGCCCAAGTTCCCAAAGGGAACGATGAGCCCAAACGGATCCCAAAAAAGCCTAAGTGTGGACAAAAATTTTAAAACATTTCTAAAAATTAATGTTACACTTACAGACAATATTAATGTATCTGGCTATATAATGAACCTTACAGAAGACAAGGAATCACTGACAGAAGTAACCATTGTCAACGTAAACAAAAGTCAATAAAAACCAGAAACAAGACTCAAGGCACTGAAAAACGGGGCTCGAAATCAGTAACCAGTTTAAAACACTATCCGATGTAAAACAGAATCTTCCAGAGAAGAACTGCAGTACATCGGATGGTAGATGCATGACCAAAATGCCTAAACACTCCTAGGGTGAGGACGTAACCATGGGGATAACAGAATAAACATTCTGTAACTATGCTAAAACTCCCAAGAAATTTCAATAAAAAAATTTCAAAAATTATACCAAAAGCATGGGAGATTAGCAAGGGGGGTATAAAGGAAAGGGAGAGAGGAAACACTGAACAAACAGTGGAGATTTCATAGCAAGAATGAAAACATCAGCCCCATGCCCCGAAATTAGGGAACATGAAATAATTTTACATAAAAATTATAAGTTACAGCCCTGAACACATCCTTCCACTGTTTTTTCCTCTCATCCTCTTATTTCATCCTTGGATCCACCATTTCCTTCATGATTTTGTGTCTGGCATCATTTTAACTGAGATTAAAAGCACAGATATCAGTGAGATGTTACTGATTGAAGGGCCAAACAAAGAATGACGATTTTGCGCCAATTTCGGTACTTCCTTGACATTGCGTATGCACAGTGGACAAAAGTATGGAGGACCCTAATTAAAGGACATTGATTCTTTGGATTTGGATACAAATTTTGGGGATTGGGGGTGGGGGGGGCAAAATTTGTGTTTGGCCCTGAATTTTTAAGAGTTAGCACCAGATAAGTCTGGGTCATTGGTACAGTATAAAAATATGATAAATTTAAAGTAATTTGTATATTTTTTATACTTACCAGTGGCCCAGACTTAGCTGGTGCAACCTCAATATTATTAAGGGCCAAACACAAATTTTGAACCTCCCAATCCCCAAAATTTGCATACAATACTGAAAATTAAAAGTCCTATCTGGCCCTCTATATTTTTGGTACTTGCACATGCGCAGTACCAAGGAAGAGACCGGAATTGGCGCCAACATCATTCTTCCTAGCTGTGCCTACTTAAGTGATAACTCAGCGCGGAGGTATGAGTGCCCACTCATGGGAGGGTCATCCCCGTCTGGGCCATTGGTAAGTATTAAAAATATATAAATTACTTTAAATTTATCATATTTTTATACTGAAACCAATGGACCAGACTTAGCTAAATCGTAAAAAGGCGGAGGGCCTAGGACATAAAGAATTAGCAGACCACAATACAGCTCCATAGCCTGCATTAGAACTCCCAAAGTGAAAAGGAGTTTCAATATTTTAAGGAATTACCAATATGTCTCGCTATACCACAATATAGAAGACATACCACTGAAATAAAGAGCAATATCCAAGTAATTCCCTATAACTTAGCATAAATGATTATGCTAAATGGGTGTAACAAACCCCCAATTTTAAGGCTAGTCCAGAATAAAACACTTAAAATTAAGAAAAGCATGTCCGAGAGTGAGAGACTAACGCCCACAAACACACGCCATATATAATGTAACAAGCTGTCCATAATATCAGAATAATCTACAGACGATCACAGCTTAACTCATAGTTACACACTTTTTAAAAGGCCAGAAGAGGTAAGGAGAAAACACCCCTCCCAACCCCTTTTTTGAATGAATAATCTTCAAAACAAAGAGGGGAGTAGTCTGGAAATGGTGAAAAAGCAGTAAAGAATAATATATATATTTGTCTAAAAGGCATCCGGCTATTATTATTAATTTATTATTAATTTATTGGTGGTTAACGCCACATTAGAAGCTAAGGCTATATCGTGGCGATCCCAGTTATTAAAATCGCAAGTTTCAAAATGTATGCCGCATCTGGAATACGGAGACAGGTCGAAAACTGGTGATATAAAAATGTACAACCTTAAAACTTGTCCAACTGAATTCCAAAGGAAAGTTATCTAATAGAACAATACGCTTCTTAGCCAATACACAAGTGACCACGTTCAGGTGTACAATTCCAATAATGAACCACCAATTGTAACCGTACAATTATATGAGTGTAGGAATAAGCCTTGTGAACCACTTTACGGTTGAAAATTATAAATTTTAAGTAATTTGTATATTTTTTATACTTATCAATGTCCCAGACTAGCTGGTGCTAACTCAAAAATTAATCCAGGGTCAAACACAAATTTTGCCCCCCAAACTCCAAAATTTGCATGCAAAACCGAAAATTTAATGTCCTATCTGGTCCTCCATACTTTTTAGATCTGCGCATGCGCAGTATCCAGGAAGACACCGAAATTGGCGCCAACCATCATTCTTTCTATAATTGCCTGTTAAATGTTGTAAACAGCGGGGAGGTATGAGTGCCCACGCATGGGAGGGCCATACCCATCTGGGCCATTGGTAAGTATAAAAAATATACAAATTACTTAAAATTTATATTTTTATACAACAACCAATGGCCCAGACTAGCTGAATTGTAAAAAGGCTGGAGGGAAAGTAAAGGATATCTCCTACAGGAGAATAGGAGAAGAAACGAGAAAGACATAACACCAACAATGTAATTGAGTATTACATAATATATAATTCTCCATTTAATGCCACCATAACTCATTATGCTAATTCGGCAGAGGAAAGCCAAAATATAGAAACAGTCCAGAGAATGAGACTCTTTACATTCATTTAAAAGTGTCTGAGGATTGTATATTAACGCCCGTTTGACACGTGACATATACAAATGCTTCACAGTGAGCTACACTTGCAGTACATAAATGAGACAAAGTTATTGCTTCACACCGAGCTACACATTAAAACCATCCCAGCACTGACTCAGGACTACTGACACCAGAGGAGGTCTCCCCTTGCTTTTTTTACTTTAAAGTCAGATGATCATAAGGGAAAAAGCCGTCCCCCCCCCCCCACCCCACCCCACCTTCTTGTTCTGAGGTACCTGGCCACAGAACGAAGTGGGCAGCGGAACAGTGTCACTGCTGGAACGGGCTGCCTAAATAACAGTAGATGTAACCATTAATGAACGACATTCTGAGCAACAGAAAGAGGACCTAAAGATCTAAGGTCACCGGAGATGGACTCTAAATTTCTCAGATAAAACTTGGTAAATGTAGAGGGCTGTGTCCAGTACGCAGCCTTCATGAGATCAGTAATGGCTATACTGTTAGAATAGCCCAAGAAGTGGACAGAGTTCTAACCTTGTGTGCTGATATCTTATTAACAGAGCGTTGATTCGAAGATAGATTTTCATAGGCAATGCGTATTGCCAACTGAATCCATCTAGCAACTGCATGAACAGAAATATCTTTCCTGTTAGGAATTAATGAAAGAAAGAAATGTTTTCTTCCTTTTCTAATAAAATCTGATCGACATTTGTATATGCACATAGCTCTGACTGGACACAGCAGAGGTCTGCAGATGTCCGAGGATGGCAGAGCCTTAATGGTAACAGGCTCAGGCCATTTGTATGGAGTCTGATTCTCAGCCAAAAATCCTACTTCCAAAGTCAGGGTAATGGTATTACCCACACTACGGTAGTGAGATTCATCAACTGATAAAGCATGAAGTTCACTAACTCTTCTAGCAGATGCAAAGGCTAACAGAAATGCCATTTTATGGGTCAGAAATTTGAACTCTGCAACATCCAACAGCTCAAATGGAGCTTCTTTAAGCTTCAACAGAAACCAAGCCAAATTCCATTTAGGAATTAATCTGAGGGTTCTAGGTCTATTAATAGAGAAATTTCTAACTAGCTTGGACAATGAAGCATTATATCCAATAGCCAAGTTATCATGATGAGCGCAAGTGTCTGATAACATAGACCTATAACCCTTAATAGTGACAGGCTGCAGTTTGAGATCGTCAAACAAGTAGACCAGGAAATTTGCAATATTTGGTATGGACGGATCATAAATGCCTATCAACTGATCTTTACACCAACAGAAGAAAACCTTCCACTTCCCTGCATAGTTCAACGAAGAGGAGGACCTCCTGCAGTTAGAAATTGCATCCACTGCTCATCATGTAAACTGTTTTCTGTGCAAAAAGGACCGCACAACGGAAATACGTGAACGTTGAGACTTTCCAAGTTGTGATGCAGTGCACGTGACTTCCCCTGATAAAGAAGGTCCTCTCATGGAGGGAGCTTCCGGGGAATATCCCATAACAGACACCTGAGAAGATTGATCCAAGGTTTCTGTGACGACAGAGGTGCTATTTGTAGAATTTTGCAATGAGACTGTTTGATCTTTAACAGAATCTGCTGAATCAACGGAGTTGGAGGATACGCATATCCTATCATTCCGTCCCATGAGATAGACAGAGCATCTACTGCGTACGCTCGATGGTCTGGACATGGCGACACAAACGTTGGTAACTGATTGTTCAGGTGTGTCTATCATGAGACGATCCCACTGGTAGCAAATCTGCCTGAATACTCGCTTGTTGAGCATCCACTCCGATGGCAACAGGCGACTTTCCGAGAGAGCGAGTCTCCTATTACGTTCAGATGACCCCGGTATATGACGGACAGAAAGCTGAACCTGATGATTCATGACATATAGAAGAATCTTCTCCGTTAGTTTGCATAACGGAATCGAATGAGTGCCGCCCTGGTTCCTGATGTATGCTACTACTGTCGAGTTGTCCGACAGAGTCTAATTATTATGTGAATCCAATGTTGTAGCGCTAGCCATAATGACATCATCTCTTTGATGTTTATGTCTTTCTCCAGGAACCGAGAGTCTCAAAGACCCTGACACTTCAAGTCTGCGGGACTTAGGGTCGCGTCCCAATCCGTTGGACTCGCATCCATCATAATCGTGAAAGCCAGATCTGGCAGTTGCAGCAAAAGAACATGAGTTAACCACTGAATATCTGCCCAAATCTGAACCCTTTGTTTTATCAGGTTTGTTAAAACAATACTGGTTTTGAGTGAATGCGTCTTCACACTCCAGTTCTGAGTAAAGAATATCTGGAGGGGACGCGTGCGCAGACGACCCATCGGAATAAGATCCGCTACCTCTCCGCACAGCCCCAACAGTCGCATGAATTCCCTCGATGTTAATGCATCTGAGTGTAGACAAAAGCGAGCATAACAACTGACTAATTTTGCTGTGGGTAATGGCAGACGAACCAGATTCCCTCATTCCCAAGTGAATGAACGACTTGGATGGAGCTAGATCTGACTTTTTCTCGTTTACGATGAAACCGAGATGTCGGAGTAATAGAAGCAGACTGTGAACATCGTTCTGAAGAATAATTCTGTTGCCATATCTCTGTAGAATGTCGTCCAAGTAAGCCGACGTTACCACAGACGAATGAGCTTGGAAGTGTGACATTACCAAGTTCATTATTCGAGTGAATGCCCAGGAAGCCAGGTTCAGACCAAAGCACATTGCCCTGAACTGATACACCTTCCCTTGTACGGCGAACCGCAGGTACTTTCTGAATGCCAGATGTACCAGGATATGAAAGTACCCATCCTTTAGACCTATGCTTGCCGCATAGTCGTTCACTCGAACGTTCGCCCTTACCAACCGAATGGTCTCCATGTAGAACTTTGGAGCCACGATAAGCTTGTTTATCCAGCTCAGGTCTATAACCGGTCAGAATGAGCCGTCTGGCTTTGGTATGAGGAACAGGTGACTGTAGAAAACTTGAGAATTTTGATTCTCGACGACCTCTATTGCTTTCTTTGATAAGAGAGCTTGTATCCCTGCTACGAGAGACTCTCTTTTGCAAGGATCTGACGGAAAATTTGTCTAACGTGGACATCTTTTTAGTGGGGGTTTTGCTTGGAATGATAGCCATAGGCCGTCCTAGACTACACTTCTTACCCACTGGTCTTCCGTGATTGTTATCCAGTTTTTCGCGATGCTTGATAACCTTCGGCCAACTGGTAAGCAATAGAGGTCTTGACCATCACCTTTACAACCTGCAAGGCTTACGGGAGGAGAAACCACATCCTCCCCGTGGAAAACCTCATCCCGTCAGCCTAGGGGCATCTGACCAATAGTCCCATCAGACCTCCACCCCTTTCCTGAGTAGCTATACTGACAACCTCCAGAGTAAGAATAAGAGGGTTTCCTATACCCTCGTGAGGAGTCCCCTTTTGACGATTTCTGTCTGGAACATCCTCCTTTACTCTTGTCTGCTGTAGCGGGTCGATGTGACGCCAACTTTAAAAGCAGAGCATTTGACGCTTTTTTAGGAGCCTGGTCATAGACTAATGAAAGCTTGTCATCGAATATAGTATGTCCGGATACCGGAGTGACTTGGAGAGTTTTTCACCCTGTCATCTATCAGTGATGACGACGCAAGGGCAATGTCACGTCTAATTAACTCCAAATTAGCCACTGTTAGGGCGAAGTTATACATGGTATACATAATTGCCCTGGAAAGAACTCTAAGAGAGGTACGAATGTCCTCAAATTCCTTTCCGTTGAGACATTGCGCCATAGCTCTTGTAAGGTGATCTGCGTAAGACATATCATCCAAATTCGCTCTATTTGAAGAAAATACCGTCTCAATTGTGTCTGAGCGAATTGTGAATGATCCAGGTAAGGAAACCTCTAGATCCTCGGCCTGCTCATCCAAACGCAGAGGAACTTTCTGAACATCTTCTCCGACCATTTTAAATGAACGTGATCCAAGAAAAGGTATGTTTATAGAAGATGAAGTTAAGAAACCGCCTTTCTTCCTTATACTTGAGAGATTAAATATGGCGTTGTCTACAAGGGCGAAGGCCTGCGACACCTGCCTAGACTGAACCGAAAAAAAGGACCTCCTCCTTTGTCCGGATAAAGTCTGCATCCAACGACGCCAGCAGTTTCTTCCTTGTCATCGCAGCATTCTGATTCGACGGAACAAAATCAGGGTAGTATTGATGGATGAAATCCATCGCAACCATGTATTGTTCCGAAAGGAAGGGTAATCTTCTTCCATATTCCTTTCACCATCCGAGAGAATCAGTTGTGAATCTTGGTCCCTTGCATCTACGTCAACAGACGACTGGACCGACCCAGCACCATCCGACAGCTCATGTTCTGAGTCTGCTCTTGCACTTGCTGCGATCAGGTGTGCAATCTGCGACAGCAAGTCTATCACCGAGGCCTGAGGAGCAGCATTTTTTTGTTTCTTTGCTGCTTGCTGCTCCTGGGACGGTGTGTCGGAGATGGCTCTTTCTCCGAACATTCCGATGATCGAGGTCTCGTCTCCCTAGCTGGCGGATGGTTCGACTTCACGTTGTCCCTTCTTCGCCTAGCAGGCTGGATATCCGAAGTCGGGTAGCTGGGATGCAGTCATATGTGCTTAGTAGATGAAGTGGAAGAAGCCATAACTGTAGCCGAGGCCGGGCTGTGATCTATATGGAGCATCCCGAACGACAGGTGTGGACGTATGCTCCGACTCATGCAAGTTCATTATCGCAACATCTGGTCCCAGATGTTGCTGTGATAGAGAGGGACCTCTCTCGTTTGCGGTCTTGTCAGACCTCACCGAGCTTCCCACAATACTTGCAGGCTTCTTCCCTTGTTCCGTCATCGCTGCGTGAGCAAGTTTATGTTTTAAAGTGCTCGCTCTACCCAATCCACTTCTTTACCCAATCCACTTCTTAAGACCGCAACGGACTTACCCGGCATCACAGTACCCACGGACGGAGTAACCGCTTCACTGGTCCAGCTAGCTGCAGACAAGGGACTAATACCACCGGCTAGTGGCTTTATCCCCTGCCTAATATTCATGAGAACTTTGGCAGCTAGCTCTGTTTGCTCATCAGAGCGCGACAACGGTAGCACACTTCTGGAAGGTGTCACATAACCATCACCATGTTCTTGTTCCTCTGAAAAAGAAACTGAGAAACTTGAAAGACCTTGCAGCGAGAGGACCGGCATTGGCCTCTCACCGCTAACAACATACCGTGACACCTGTGTCCAACATTTGTCATCCCAATCAACACATGTAGGACAAGAATTAGCAGAAGTACATCGACTATGAGCAAGGCAACCAGCATGTAAATCTGAGGAAGATTTCCCCACCTTGCATTTTGAACAATAAGCTTTCATAATTAATCAAACAAAGTCGAATGTACTCCCACCAACTCCACAATAAATATATGATAAAGATACATAATAAACAACATTCAAAATACAAATCGAAAAATTAATTTCAAAAAAATTTTTGACAAAAGCCGAAGTTCCCAAAGGGAACAAGACGAGCCCAAAGGTATCCCGATAGAGCCTAAGTGTGGACAAAATTTCAAAAATAATTGCTACACTACCGGAATATTATACCATTTATCTATAACAATCCAACAGTAATAATAAGTAGAAACTACATATATTTATAGGACCGTTGCCAATGTAAACAACGTCAATGACAAAAAACAGAAACAAGATCCCAGGCACTGAAAAAAAAGGCCCGAAGTCAGTAACAGATTTTAAAGCTACCCGATGTAAAGCAAGATCTTCAGATGAAGAAAAAACAATACATCAGACAGAAGATGCATGACCCAAACACCCCTAGGGTGAGAACGCAACCCTGGGGATATACAGAATAAACATTCTGTAATACACATAAAACTCCCAAAAAAATTTCAATAAAAATAAGCCAAAAGCTTGGGAGTTTAACAGGAGGGCTTCAAGGAAGGATAGGGAAGGAACACTTAACAAACAGTGGAAAAATCATTAGCAAGAATGATGACATCAGGCCCATGTCCCGAAATAGGGAGACATGAAACAATTTTGATAAAAATTATAAAGTTACAGCCCAGAACATTCCTGACCACCGTTGTTCACTTCCATCATCCATTTATGTCCTTGGATCCACCAATTTTACTATTGATTTGTGTCTGGCATCCTCAAAAATGAGATTTAAAAGCACAGAGGTCAGTTCATTGTTGTCGACTTCAGGGCCAAACAAAGAATGATGATTGGCGCTAATTTCGATGTTTCCTGGATACTGCGCATGCGCAGATCTGAAAAGTATGGAGAACCAGATAGGAAATTAAATTTTTGGTTTTGCATGCAAATTTTGGGGACTGGGGGCAAAATTTGTGTTTGGCTCTGGATTAATTTTTTAGTTAGCACCAGCTAGTCTGGGCCATTGGTTGTTGTATAAAAGTTTAAAAATTTATAGTAATTTATATATTTTTTATACTTACCAATGACCCAGACTTAGCTGGTGCTAACTCTTAAATTCTAGGGCCAAACACAAATTTTACCCCCCAATCCCCAAAATTTGCATCTAAAACCGAAAAATACATGTCCTATATGGTCCTCCATACCTTTCCTCCACTGCGCATGCGCAGTGTCAAGGAGGTCTCAAAATTGGCGCCAAAAGTCATTCTTACAAGCAGTGCCTGGAAAAGCGTCATGTACTCAGCGGGGAGGTATGAGTTCCGAACTCATGGGAGGGCCATCCCCGTCTGAGTCATTGGTAAGTATAAAAAATATATAAATTACTATAAATTTTTTAACATTTTTATACTGTACCAATGACCCAGACTTAGCTGAATAGTAAAAAGGTTGGAGGGCCTAGGACATAAAGCAATCCAATAACTCAACTATATATATACAGAATTATCCCCTCAGGAGAAAGGAGAAATAGGCTTTACATGTATCTTTCTATTCTGCATCAAAAGAGAAAGACACAACACCATTCTGTACTTGAGCATAATAACATCACTGATGTCTATTAACCTCCAGAATAATCCATTATGGTAATTATTTTTAAAGGAAAGCCGCTAAATAAAGTAGTCCAGATAAATGAGACTCTTATATTCATTAAAAGTGACCGATAATTGTATATTAACGTCTGCATGATATGTGACATATACAAATACTACACACCGAGGTACACTTAAAAAAATATTACATGGATGAGTAAAAAAGATCTTTGCACTTTAAAAATCATCCCGGTACCGACTAGAATTACTGACTCTAGGGGAGGTATTCCCTTGCTTTTCACTATAAAGCAGGTGACCTAAGGGAACACCCCCCCCCCCCCTTCCCCTTGCCCTGGGTCAAATACCCCAGAGCGAAGAGGGCAGCAGCACAGAGTCACTGCCGGAACCAAAAGCCTACACAGCTATAGTTGCAACTGTTTAGTGGACATTCTGAGCAACAGATAACAAACCTAAACAATGCCGGTCTCTAGAAATGGACTCAATATTTCTGAGGTATAAATTCGTGCAAGTGAAAGGCTAAAACCAATATGCAGCCGTCATTAGAACTGTAATAGCAACGCTATTAGCATAAGCCTCTGAAGTAGAAAGAACTCTTACTTCAAGAGCTAAAATCTTAATCGCAGACTGCTGTGTTGAAGATATTATCATAAGCAGTACTGAAAGCTAATAGAATCCATCTAGCTATAGAATGGACCGAAATGTGGAGGAAGCTTCCACAGCATAAGCCACAACAGACACCTGAATAGATTAATGCACGGTCTTTGTGGAGACAGAGGTGCTACCAACAGAATTGCATTGAGATTATTTAACTTAAGCAATATCTTCTGAATCAACGGCACTGGAGGATACCAATATCCTATTATCCCGTCTCACGAGATGGATAGAGCGTCAACTGCAAACGCTCGAGGATCCGAACATGTTGACACATACACTTGCAACTGATTGTTGAGATGCGTCGCAAAAAAGTCCATCATTGGCCGCTCTCATAGGTAGCAAATCTGATATAAATACTCGTTGTTAAAAGTCCATTTGACTGCAACAAGCGGCCCTTTCGTGAAAGGGAGTCCGCTAATACGTTCTGACGACCCGGAATACGACGGACCGATAGGAGAACTTGAAGTTCTAGTACCAACAGAAGGATTTGTTCCGTTACAGTGAATAACAGAATGGAATGAGTACCTCCCTAGTTCCGAAAATACGCTTATATCGTCGAATTGTCGGACAGAATTGCCTGTGGGCATTCTGGATAACATTCATGCAATGACATAACGCAAGCCAAAATAACATCAATTCCTGATGTTTATGTGCTTGATTAGGAACTACGGATCCCAAGGACACTGGCACTTAAAAACCATTGGGCTCAATGTTGGGTCCCAACCTATTTAACTGGCATCCGTCAAAACTGTAAAACTCGGATCCGGCAATTGCAGTGTAAGTTATTTCCCTGAATAAACCACTGAATATCTGCCCAAGTCTGAATCTGTTCACTTGACTTACACGAGGATGTACGTAACGAGCGAAAGAATCTTCACCCTCCAACTCTGTTCTTTTTGAGTCAAAAAGATTTGGAGAGGACAAGTGCGTAGCCGCCCCATTGGAATAAAATCCGCGGCAGCTCCACACAACCCTATCAGTCTGATGAATTCTCTCGCTGTAATTTTGTCTAAGTGAAGACAATAGCGAGCGTAACAACTGATTAATTTCGCTCTAGTTAACGGCAGATGAACGAGATTGTTGTGTGCCTCGAAGCTCATTCCCAAGTGGGTGAATGACTTGGACAGCACCAGATCCGACTTCTCCTCTTTTATTATAAAACCGAGACGTCGGAGTAATAGAAGCAGATTCTGCACATCGTTCTGAAGCGTTAACTCGTTGCCGTACCTCTGAAGAATGTCGTCCGGGAAGGCCAACGTTACCGCAGACGACCTCTACCGCGTTCTTCTCCAGAAGAGACTGTACTTCTGATAGAAGAGCGTCTCTTCTCTGTGGATTTGACGGAAGCTGAGTCCATTTGGACTTCCGAGTTAATGGAGGCTTTCGTCTGAAGGATATTCTTAGTCCTTCCGAAATTACCCTTCGAACCCAGGGGTCGTCCGTAATTGACGCCTAATTGTTTATAAAACTTGACAATCTTCCGCCTACCGGAACACGATAGAGGTTCATACCATCACCTCCTGGACCTGTGAGGCTTGCGGAAGGAGAAACTACGTCCTCCACGACCCGCACCTCGCCCCGTCGACCTAGGGACATCTGACCGGTTATCTCGGCCAGAATAATGTCCCCCACGTGAGTCGCTGCCTTGACGGTCTCTAGAATAAGGCCTAGAGGACGCATAGGAACCTCTATAGGAACTTCTCTTGGGTGTACTTGTCCCAGAAGTGCCTGTCTTACTCTTTTCTGCTGTATCCGACTTTTTAGAAGCGGATTTGAATAGCAGAGAATCTGAAGCTTTCTTAGTTATTTGATCATAGATTGCTGAAAGCTTGCCGTCGAAGAGAAGCTCTCCGGAGACCGAAGCGACTCTGAGAGAGTTTTTCACCTTACCATCCACATGCGTGGATGTAGCTAGGGCCACCTCACATCTAACCAACTCCAGGTTTGCCACTGAAAGGGCGGAGTTATACGTGGAATAAGCTGTTGCCCTTGAAAGAACTTTTAAGGAAGATAGTACATCCTGGAATTCTTTCCCTTCAAGGCGTAATGAAAACGCTTTAGTAAGGTGATCTGCATACCATAATGCGTCTAAGATAACTCTGTTAGACATTATTGTCGTTTCCAACATCGCAGTTGAAATTGACATAGACGACGGTATAGATCATTCTAGATCTTCGGCCTGATCTTCTAGTCGCAGAGGAACTCTCGGTATGCCCTGTCCTGCCATTTCGAAATTATTCCTTGAATTGATGAAAGGCAGATGTAGAGCATTCGCCGATAAGAAACCTGACTTGCTCATTTTGGTAGCAAGCTTATATATAGTGTCCTACAAGAGTTCAAATGTTCTTGTGACATTATTGGACTGTGTCGGAAACTCAGGGACGATGTCCCTAAACCGATAAAATTATTCTGTGTCCAGTGACGCTAACAGTTTCTTATCCGGCATCGCAGCCTTTGGTCCGACAGAACAACTTCTGAAAGATAATGCCAGATGATATCTACGGCAACTTTATGTTGTGACGAAAAGGGAAAAAACCAACTCCTCGGTATCCCTTTGCCATCATGTCGGACCACTTGAAATTCTCGGTCGTCCGTACCTGATGCTTCAGCGGAGAGTACCGACCCAGCGTTGTCGGATAAATCATGATCCGACAGGGATTCTGTCATCTGCTGGGATGTTGCGATAATTTGTGCTATTTGTAATAGCACGTCTGTTACGGAGACCTGTGGAGCAGCGGTCTTACGTTACTTAGCCGCTGAAAGCTCCCTGGACGTTAACTCCTGCATATTACTTATGCGAACGTTCGGAGTCTATAGGCCTCGTATTCCTGACTACCGGATGGCGTGACCTGGTCACCGTGAAATCCTTGGTCGGCGAGACTGGCTAGATAACAGTGGTCACGTAGTCAAGGTGCGGTCGTGTGCGCTGCCGTGAGGATGAGGAAGCCATTAGAGCAGTCTCTCCGGACTGTCTATATAACGGAGCGTCCCGAGCGGTGGATGTATGCTCCGAATGAGAAACATTTGTACCACAACATCTGTTCTCAGATGTTGTACGAGAGAGGGACCTCTCTCACTTGCAGCCCGGGTGGACCTGGACGAGCTAGGAACCGGTCTTAAAGGCTTCCTCCGTACCCTCCTCATATCCATCGTCACTGGGTGTGCATGTAGTATATTTTATAGTGCTCGCATCACCCAAATCTCCTTCCTGGACTGCAACGGACGAACCTGGTTACCGAACCATTCGATGAATGGACGCTACACCGAGCGAGCTAGCGGATGCCAAAGCCGTCGATCCTACTTGGGACCTCTTAGGCAATTGACGTAATATCATGAGCACTTATCTGCTAGCTCTTCATTTGAATGTGACGACGGAAGCACACTTTGAGGACATCACAGAAAATCACCGCATTCTTATTCCTGAATGAGGCCTGTGGAGCCGTGACTTACATAATATCCACTGGCAGCTCCAGGGATGTTCATTCCTGCATTTATATAATATGCGAACGTCCCATCAGGAAAGACCTCATATCCTTGGCTAACATATGAAGTAACCTGGTCGACAATATTCCCTGGTCGGCAAAGCAGGAGCTCTAGGAACGTTCATTCCTGCATTTATATAATATGCGAACGTCCCCTGAAACTCTGTGGTCACAAGCCAAGGTGCGGTGGTGTGTGTTGACATGAGGATGAGGAAGCCCATAACACAGCCAGTTCGGACTGTGTATGTGACGGAACGTCCCGAACAGGAGGATTGGACGTATGTTCCGACTAACAACAAACATACAACAACATTGCGGCCCAAATGTAGTTGTAAGAGAGAGGGGGGCCTCTCTCGCTCACGGTCCGGATAGACCTGGACGAGCTAGCTACTAGACTGACAGGCTTCCTACATACTATCCTCGGATCCGTCGTTGCTGGGTGTGCACGTTTCAAGTTTATAGTGCTCGCATGACCCACACTGCTTCCCAGAACCGTAACGGACAAACCCGGCTGCCGAGCCATTCGATGAATGGTCGCTACACCGGGCGGAATAGCGGACGATCAGTGCCTTCGATCCTACTAGGGACCTCTTCGGCAATTGTCGTATTACCTTGAGCACTTAGCCGCTAGCCCTAACACTGCAACGACGGAGACACACTTGTTGAAGACATCACGAAAACATCACTCTGAATTCTGAAAAATAAAATAATATAGAGTGACCCTACGGAGAGAGGACCACTATGGACCCCTCCCCGCAAACACAATATCGTGACACACGCCTCCAATGTTGTCATTCAATCAACACACACAGAGCAGGAATTAGTGCGAATACATTGAACCTGAGAATTAGAGGAAGAAATCCTCGCATTATAAATAAAAAATATTTTTTCATCAATAAAAAATACACAGTCATATTAGTCGCACTATCCCTTGAAATAAAGATACATAATATAACATAATCGATTATAATGTTTGAAAGAAAATAATTTTCAAAAAAAAAATTTTTTGAACAAATTTTTCAGAAGAGCCCAAGTTCTCAATGGGAACACCGAGCCCAAATGGATCCCAAAAAAGCCTAAGTGTGGACAAAAATTTTTAAAACATTTTAAAAAATTAATGCAACACTTACATACAATATTAATGTATCTTGCTATGTCTAAACTAATGTAAAGACAAGAAATCACTATCAGCAGTAACCGTTGTCAATGTAAACAAGAAGTTGTACCAAAACCGGAAACATGACTCCAGGCACTGATAAACGTGGCCCAAAATCAGTTACCAATTTAAACACTATCTGATGCAAAACAGAGATTTCCATAGAAGAAACTGCAGAACATCAGATGGTAGATGCAGATCACAATGCCTAAACACCTAAGGGTGAGGACGTCAACATGGGGAAAAGAACAGAAATTCATTCTGTTACGAAGCCAAAACTCCCAAGACATTTTAGTAATAATTATTACAGAAAATATGCAAAAAGCATGGGAGAATAGCAAGGGGGGAATAAAGGAAAGGGAGAGAGGCAACACTGATCAAGCAGTGGAACTTTCATAGCAAGAATGATAACAACAGGCTCTTGTCTCGAAATTAGGGAACATAACATAATTTCGTAAAAAATTTCAAGTTACAGCCCTGATTATATCCTGCCACTGAATTTTCCTCTCATCCTTCTATTTCCTCTTTAGATCCACCATTTCTCTCATATTTATGTGTCTGGCATCATTTAAACTGAGATTTACAAGCACAAATATCAGTCAGATGTGAACTGATGAAGGGCCAAACAAAGAATGACTTTTGGTGCCAATTTCGAGACCTCCTTGACACTGTGCATGCGCAGTGGAGGAAAGGTATGGAGGACCATATAGGACATGTATTTTTCGGTTTTAGATGCAAATTTTGGGGATTGGGGGGTAAAATTTGTGTTTGGCCCTAGAATTTAAGAGTTAGCACCAGCTAAGTCTGGGTCATTGGTACAGTATAAAAATATACTGGATTCCAAATATGGAATGGGATACGATTAAAAAGCCTGTCACGGACAGTCCCAAATAATTCATTGTTCCCTAGTTCCGTTAAAACCAATGACTGTTTGGAGAGAGAATTTACCACTCCGAATAATGAAGTCAAAATTAGAGAATGTTTGCTTAGACGGTCTGTTGGAAACTCCATAACTAATCCAACTAGCCCCAAAATTCTCATAAGCTCTATAGTAATGCAGAACCAGAATCCAGAGAATCTATTCTGTAATAAGTCTGACTGATAATGTATACATATTATGCACGCAATAAACAGAATACCACCTTAAAACCACATTAATGTGATTGACCTGAGGAATAGAGTCATACCTCGTAAGAAAAACAGACAGCTCTGAGCGTAACTACTCAGAGTAGACTAATTGCCACATTTGGAGAATGTCGCTCAGATAACCGACTCCCCTACCAAACCGGAACACGAAGGCTTGTACTATCAACCGAATGTATTCATGATAGAATTTGGAATCTAAGAACAGTTACTGTTCAGGAATCATATACTCATATATCACTTATGAACGATCAATCACAGGAAGCAAACCAACTGGAGTGCTGGGCCCCTGATGTCGCTTTTAGACCAAAACCCACCCGCCAATCGAAGAGCAATGATGGGCATGCATATAATTGAATGCATACAAGGCTTACAGAAAGAGCACTACATCCAGCCCTGTAATCGCCTCTTAACATATTGGCAATACTTGAAATGCTAGATAAAGCCAGCGCAGTAATATTAAGGCTTGGGACAGTGACAAATTCCTTTGTCGCTATAAGAAAAAGAAACTTCACACTACATTCCCAAGCTATACTGCTGCTGCTATTCTCAATAAAGAGTAATACAGCTAAAAAGCTTGTAGTTAGCCCAAGCAAGCAGAATGGCACTAACTCGGCACGACTCGTAACGCTTTAGTGTTAGTTATCAAGAATAGTACCGAAACCATATGGCTCCTTCACGTCTGACCGACTCCATAATGCCACTACATGTACGGACGGAGAGGAACATGATGAATATGGCACTATTGCAAGAAATATACCCGCTGAAACAGTGTCAACAAAGCCCTTGAAATCAAGACAATATGCCATGTCGTCAAATAATACACCATATAGACAAAAGAGACTGACTTCTAGTGGAAGCAAGCCTCTTTCCTGCGTACTTGACGGAAACTGAGTCCAATCTTGGACTTCGAGTTAACGTAAGTTACGTTTGAAGGACAATATAGTCCTACCGAAATCACCCTTTGAAACCAAGGGACGTCCATAAACTACTCCCAAAAGTTTGAGAAACTCGACAGTCTTCCGCTCACTGTACACGATAGAGGATAAGACCAATACCTCCCGGTCCTGCGAGGCTAGCGGAAAGAGAAACCATGTCTTCCACGGCCCGCACCTCACTCCGTCGACCTAGGGGCGTCTGACCGGATGTCTCGGTCAGAATTACAGCCCCTACCTGAGTCGCTACTCTGACAGTCTCTAGAGTAAGACCTACAGGACGCATAGAAACCTCAATAGGAACTTCCCTTGGGCGTATTCGCCCCATAAGTGCCTGTCCTACTTTCTCAGCGGAATCCGACTATAGGAAGCAGATTTGAATAGCAGAGAGATTAAGCTTACTTAGTTATCTGATAATATATTGCGGAAAGCTTGCCGTCAAAGAGAAACTCTCCAGAGACCGGAGCAACTCTGAGAGAGTTTTTCACCTTACTATCCACATGTGTGAATGCAACCAGGGCCGCGTCACGTCTAACCAACTCCATATTGCCACTAAAGGGCGGAGTTCTACGTGAGGCCCTTGAAAGAATTTATAGGAGGATATACATCCTGGAATTCTTTTCCCTTGAGGCGTAATGATAACGCTCTGGTAAGGTGATCTGCGTACGATAATGTGTCTAAGCTTGCCGTATTAGACGATATTAACGTTTCCAACATGGTTGGAATAGACATAGACGAAAGTATAGACAACTCTAGGACTTAGATCTGGTTGTCTAGACGCAGAGGAACTCTCGGAATGCCCTGTCCTGCGGTTTCAAATTATTCCATAAATTGATGAAAGGCAGATGAAGAGCACTTGCCGATATGAGACCAGACTTACTCTATTAATAGCAAGTTATATATAGCGTCATATAAAAATTCAAATGTGTCAGAGACATTTCTGGACTGAGACGGAAACTGAGGGACGATGTCCCTGAACCGATTAAAGAAATCTGTGTCCAGTGGAGCTATCAGTCTTTTATTCTGCAACGCAGCATTTTGGTTCGGAGGAACAACGTCAGAAAAATTCAACTATTCCTTATCCCTTTCGCCATCCAGTCGGACCACTTGTAATACTTGGTCGTCCATGTCTGCACCTGCAGTGGAACGTACCGACCCAGCTACTACGGATAATTCCTGATCCGACAGAGTTTCTGTCGGCTGCTGGGATGCTGCGACAATTTGTGCTAACTGCAGTGGCATGTCCGTAACGGAGGCCTGTGGAGCTGCGGTCTTACAATATTTAGCCGCTGGAAGCTCCTAAGACGTTGACTCCTGCATACTTTATAATGCGAACGTCCAAAGTATGAAGGCCTCGTATCCTTGGCTACCGGATGGCGTGACCTGGTCGCCATGAATTCCTGGTTGGCAAGATTGTCTGGATATCACTGGTCACGTAGCCAAGGTGCGGTTGTGTGCACTGCCGTGAGGATGAGGAGGCCAATAAAGCTCAGTCTCTCCGGACTGTCTATATCATGGAGCGTCCCAAGCGGTGGACGTATGCCCCGACTGAGGAACATTCTGTACGACAACATCTGTACCCAGATGTTGTTTTACGAGAGAGGGACCTCTCTCGCACACAGCCTGTGCGGAGCTGGACGACCTAAGAAACGGACTAATAGGCTTCCTCCGTACCATCCTCGTATCCGTCGTCACTGGGTGTGCACGTGTATTTATAGTGCTCGCATCACCCAAGCCTCCTCCTGGACCGCAACGGACTAACCCGGGTGCCGAGCCATTCGCTGAATGGTCGCTACACCGGGCGAGCTAGCGGACGTCAAATCCGTTGATCCTACTTGGGACCTCTTAGGCAATTGACGTATCTGCACAAGCACTCTTGCCGCTAGCTCTTCATTTGATTGTGACGATGGAAGCACACTTTGACGACATTGGAAACTCCAGGGACATTCATTCCTGCATTTATATAATATGCGAACGTCCCAACTGGAAAGGCCTCGTGTCCTTGGCAAGCAGATGTAGTGACCTGGTTGACATGGAATCCCTGGACGGCGAAGCAGAAGATCCTGGAACGTTCCTTCCTGCCATATATATCATATATGAACGTCCTCCGGAATCTGTGGTTACAAAGCCAAGGTGCGGTCGTGTGTGCTGACGTGAGGATGAGGAAGCCAATAGAACAGCCGTGTCGGACTGTCTATGCGACGGAGCATCCTGAACAGGAGGAGTGGACGTATGCTCCCACTATCAAACGAACATACAACAACATCGCGGTGCAGATGTTGATGTAAGAGAGAGGGGGGCCTCTCGTTCACGGTCCGGATGGACCTGAATGAGCTAGGAACCGGACTAACAGGCTTCCTCCGTACTATCCTCTGTTCCGTCATCACTGGGTGTGCACATGGTATGTTTATAGTGCTCGCAACACCCGAAATTCATTCCTGGACTGCAACGGATGAACCCGGGTGCTGACCCATTCGGTAAATGGGGGCGACACCGGGCGAGCTAGCAGACATTGACGTCAATGCCGTCGTCCCTACTAGGGGCCTCTTAGGCAATTGCCGTATATCCATGAGCACTTTTTGCAGCTAGCTCTTCGTTGTGGCGACGGAAGCACACTCTTAGACGACATCACAGAAACATCACCCTGTTCTTGTTCCTCTGGAAAAGAGAGTGAAAAACTAGAGTGACCCAGTAGAGAGAGGGCCGCATGGTCCTCTCCCCACTAACAACCTACCGTGACACATGCCTCCGACGTTTGTCATCCCAAATAATACACATTGAACAAGGGTAAGTGCGAGTACAATTAATACAGAAATCAGAGAAAGATTTCCTCCCATTACAATTGAACAATAAATTTTTCAAAGTGAAATAGTAAACAGTCAAAGTACTCGCACCAAACCCTGAAAACAAAGATACATAATAAAATAATCCATTATAACATTGCGAAAAAATTATTCAAAAAGAAAAAAAATTTTGAAAAAATTCTCTCCGTAGAGCCCAAGTTCCCAATGGGAACCCTGAGCCCAAATAGATCCCAAAAAAGCCTAAGTGTGGATAAAAATTTTAAATCATCTTGAAAAATTAATGTAACACTTAGGGACAATATTAATGTATCTTACTATGAACTAAATTAAGCAGAAGACAAGTAATCACTGTCAGAAGTAACAGTTGTCAACATAAGCAAAAGTGTCAACAAACCGGAAACATGACTCCAGGCAATGAAACAAACATGGCCCGAAATCAGTTACGAATTAAAACACTATCTGATGCAAAACAGAGGCTTTCAGAGAAGAAACTGCAGAACATCAGATGGTAGATGCAGACCAAAACGCCTAAACACCCCTAGGGTAAGGACGTAACATGGGGAAAAAACAGAAAATAATTCTGTTAGCAAGCCAAAACTCCCAAGAAATTTCAGTAATAAACATTACAAAAATAAGCCAAAAGCATGGGAGAATAGCTAGGGGGGAATAAAGGAAAGAGGAGAGAGGAAACACGGATTAAACAATGGAAAATTCATAGCAAGAATGACCACAACAAGGCCATGCCTCAAAAATAGGTAACATGAATAATTTCGTAAAAAAATTATAAGTTACAGCCCTGAACATTTGTATCCACTGTTTTTTCCTCTCCACCTTCTATTTCCACCATATATCCACCAATTCTCTCATAATTATGCGTCTGGCATCTTAAAACTGAGATTTACAAGCACAAATAACAGTGAAGTGTATTTGTATTGAGGGCCAAACAAAGAAAGACTTTTGGCGGCAATTTCGAGACCTCCTTGACACTGCGCATGCGCAGTGGAGTAAAGGTATGGAGGACCATAATTTTCGGTTTTAGATGCAAATTTTGGGGACTGGGGGGGTAAAATTTGCGTTTGGCCCTAGATATTTAGAGTTAGCACCAGCTAAGTCTGGGTCATAGGTACAGTATAAAAATATATAAAGTTACAGCCCTGAACATCTGAAACCACCGTTATTCACTTCCAGCATCCTGTTACACTGCTGATTTCATGAAAACCATCATTGATTTGTGTCTGGCATCTTCAATGAAAGTGTCAATGACACTGTAGCTCAACTTGTTTTAGACATGTACATATATAGTGTGTGACACAGCAATGACAAACATCTAGGTAATGACCTGATAGCAAAGGTACGTGTAAAGTATTGTAATGGTCTGTATATAAATGCTGACCATAGCCTGTAACAAATATATAGGTAAAGTATTGTAAAAGTGGGGCGACAGTTAGATGCTAAACTAGAAAAGAAATCTTTGAGTCCCAGAGTGGGTCTGACTGAACCCAAAAATATTTGTTCTCATAGCACAGTGATAACAAAGGCACCCAAAAACACTCGTTCCTGTCACAAGGTGATAACAAAGGTACCCCAAGAAATTTTGTGAAGATCAGTTCATAAATGCAGACTCTAGCCCAAGCCGTATTGACATGTGCACTTACTGTGTATAAGTAGCACTGAATAAATCAAAGTTCATCTAATTTGCATAATTTCTACACGAGAAAAAAACTTGTATTATATGTGATGTATTCCACATTACTAAACATTCCTACAAAAAATTATTCAAATCAGAACTTTCATACAGAAAGTTCTGTACAAAAAACTGATTGCACTAATTTTGGTACAAAAAGGCTGCTGGTGGTCATCTTGAATTTTGTACCTCACGAAAAAACACTCGTTCTCATCCCACAGTGATAACAAAGGTACCCAAGAAGTTTTCGTAAAGATCGGTTCATAAATACGGCCTCTAGCCTGAGCCGTATAGAAGTTGTGTACAAAAACTGATTGGACCTAATTTCGGTACAAAATGGCCACTGGCAGCCATCTTGAATTTTGGACCGCACCCAGAAACACTCATTCTCATCCCAAAGTGATAACAAATGTACACAAGAAGTTTTGTGAAGATCAGTTCATAAATACAGCCTATAGCCCAAGCAGTATTTACACATGCACTTACTGTGTATAAGTAGCACTGAATAAATCTCAAAGTTCATGTACAAAAAACTGACTGCACTAATTTTGGTACAAAAAGGCTGCTGGCAGCCATCTTGAATTTCGGACCGCACCCAAAAACACTCGTTCTCGTCCTACAGTGATAACAAAGGTACCCAAGAAGTTTTGTAACGATCAGTTCATAAATAACAAAGGCACCCAAAAACACTTGTTCCTGTCACAAGGTGATAACAAAGGTACCCCAAGAAGTTTTGTGAAGATCAGTTCATAAATGCAGACTCTAGCCCGAGCCGTATTGACATGTGCACTTACTGTGTATAAGTAGCACTGAAAAAATCAAAGTTCATCTAATTTGCATAATTTCTGCTCGAGAAAAAAACCTGTATTATAAGTGATGTATTCCATGTTACTAAACATTCATACAAGAAATTTATTGAAATCAGAACTTTCATACATGGTACAAAATGGCCACTGGCAGCGATCTTGAATTTCGGGCCGCACCCAAAAACACTCGTTCTCATCCCACAGTGATACAAAGCAGGGTTTCTGCCATACCAGCAGCGGGTCCATCGACCGGACCCATTCCCCCCGCCGATCATACTATGATCAGTCAGAAAAGCTGGTGGTTAAAATGTCGAGTACAATGCTGTATCGTAACGACACTCGGGATCCTTTGTTTCCACGTAATATAGGCACAATTATGTTGTATACTATGCCTACTATTACTGGCGACAACCTGATACCTTATAACCCCCAGACGAGAGAGGGAAACAAAGTTCAAATCCTAAACGTCGCCTATAAAATTTTGGACTCAAATTGTCGTGTTTGGTCCGAAATCACTGGCTTTTATTTTGAGCGACAAATCATGTACTCGTTTTGGAAGTTTTCACTTGTTTCAAATGAGCGTGCAGGCTGCTGTCAGGAGTTGTCTGAAACACACCCACAACATATAGTTTTCACAGATTTCACAGTGGTTGAATATCATCAGAAAGATACTGATTGAACACTGCCACTTTCGAGCGGTGCACAACTCATTGTGAAAGAACACTGCCACTTTCGAGAGTGCACAACTCATTGTGAAAAACGGGTGTTCAGAAATTAATGAGAAAGTGGTAATTAAAAATAAAAAATAATTACAACTCTGGTATTTGAGAATTATATAACAATATAACCAGGGATATGATTTATGACTTATTGGTTCAATAAAACATGCTCATTTATCATTTCATTATACCCTGCAACATGTGAAGTTATGACTTTCAGTGTAAAATCAATTTTTCGAATGGTGCCAAGGGAGGCAACTATTTTGTTATTCATATTTCGCTGTGTAAATTTTATCTGGTCTTCATATTATGATTCTTTTATTGAGTTTGTGTGAAGCTATATTTTGTTTTATTTGTAAATTTTTTTAAAAATGTACATATTTAAAAAAACCTCTATTTTTAAACAGACAATGTTTGTCTGTTTTCAAGGGGGTGGTTTGCAGTGCTGATTGACATACTTAACGTCCCTTTCTGGCTTCGACTTTCGAGAGTAGCCTGTACAAAAAAAAAATGAAAACAACACCGCATGGTTTTCTGTTTGTTTTATTCATTAAATTGAGGATAAAAACCCGAAATCTGAAAATGAAACATATGTACAAGATAATTATGAGAATTTTTAAAGCAAATTCTATAAAATTGGTAGGCGGTTTCCAAAGAAATGTAACATATCCAGTGGATATTTACTTGCCTTATATCACCAATTTCAGACGCACCCCAACGCGTCTTGCAAGCACTATTACTCGTCCCGAAGCCTCCCCCCCTCCCCCCTCTCCCCCACACACACACTTTGCAATTTATCCACTACAAGCACCCCCCGGGCTTCTACACGAGTCAGTACGGTAATTGCACGTGCATGACGTCACACGTCCGCATCATGGTCTTTTCGAATATTACAGCGAGCTGTTGTAAACAAAGCTCAGTCACTGTTAGGATTCGTGGATTTTGTGTTGTTTTGGGTTTGTATTTTTATGAAACCTCCGACCAGATGTAGTATTGTGTGTCCCGTGGGAATTTAGAGAATTGTAGGAGGAAAAAATACATATTTTCCACATCAATTATTCAGCATTTTAGCGACCAGAATGTCCCCAAAGGCCACCAGAGAGCACCTAAAAATCAAAATTTTCCTGGGGGGAGAACCCCTCCCCCCCCAGACCCCCTCTATACGCATGTGCCTTCGGCACGTGCGGCACACGCCTTCGGCGTGTGAGTTTCACTTTCTTTAGACTACCAGACACACAAATTTTCCCCTAGCGGAAACCCTGACAAGGTAACCAAGAAGTTTTGTAAAGATCGGCCCGAGCCGTATTGGCATTTGCAGTTACAGTGCTGAAAGTAACACAAAATAAATCAAAGTTAGTCTAATTTGCATAATTTATGCACGACAAAAGAACTTGTATTATATGTGATGTATCCTATCGTACTAAACATTCATACAAAAAATTATTCAAATCAGAGCTTTCATATGGAAGTTCTGAGCAAAAATCGGACTGCACCTAATTTTGTACAAAATGGCTGCCAGCCGCCATCTTGAATTTCGGACCGGACCCAAAAACACTCGTCTCACAATGATAACAAAGGTACCCAAGAAGTTTTGTAAAGATCGGTTCATAAATACGGCCTCTAGCCTGAGCCGTGTGTATGGCGCGACGGACAGACGGACGACGGGCCATGACAATACCTCAAATTTGGCTTTGCCAAAGTTGAGCTAAAAGTTAAAAAATTTATACTAATTTATATATTTTTTATACTTACCAATGACCCAGACTTAGCTGGTGCTAACTCCTTAAATTCTAGGGCCAAACACAAATTTGGCCCCCCAATACCCAAAATTTGCATCAAAATCTGAAATTTCAATGTCCTATGTGGTCCTCCATACCTTTTATCCACTGTGCATGCGCAGTGTCAAGGAGGTCTCTAAATTGGCGCCAATTGTCATTCTTACAACCAGTGCCTGGTAAGCATTATGTAATCAGTGGGGAGATATGAGTTCCCAACTCATGGGAGGGTCATCCCCATCTGGGTCATTGGTAAGTATAAAAAATATATAAATTACTATAAATTTTTTAACATTTTTATACTGTACAGAAAAAAGGCTGGAGGGACTAGGACATAAAGGAAAATCCGATAGGCTCAATTACATGTAAACAGAATTATCCCCTCAAGGAGAAGAGGAGAACAGGTTTTACATGTATCTTTCTTGTTTGTATCAAAAAAGAAAGACACAATACCATTCTGTAATTGCACACAATAACATCAATGATCTCTATTAACATCCAGTGTAACCCGTTATACTAATTTTTTTAAATGGAAAGCCAATAAATAAAGGAAATCCAGAGAATGAGACTCTTTATACTCATTAAAAGTATCCAAGGATTGTATATTAACGCTCGTATGACATGTGACATATACAAATACTTCACACCGAGCTACACTTTAAAAATATTACATGAATGAGTTAAACATTAGCTTTACACTTTAAAACCACCCCGGTACCGACTCGGAATTACTGACTCCAGAGGAGGTATTCCCTTGCTTTTCACTATAAAGCAGGCAGGTGACCTAAGGGAACACCATCCCCCCCACCCCCTTCCCCTTGCCCTGGGTCAAATACCCCTGAGCGAAGAGGGCAGCAAGACAGAGTCACTGCCGGAAAAGAAGCCTGCATAACTATAGTTGCTACTGATTAGTGGACGACATTCTGAGCAACAGATAATGGACCTAAACAACGCAGGTCGCTAGAAATGGACTCAATATTTCTAAGATAAAAATTTGTGAATGTGGAAGGCCGAGACCAATATGCAGCCTTCACCAAATCGGTAATAGCAACACTATTAGCATAAGCCCAAGATATAGACAGCGCTCTTACTTCATGCGCCAAAATCTTAAGCACAGACTGCTGAGTTGAAGATAATTTTTCATAAGCAGTACGGATAGTTAATTGAATCCACCTTGCAATAGAATAGACCGTAATGTCCCTTCTATTAGGCAGCAGAGACAGAAAGAAACGTTTACGTCCCTTTCTGATAAACTCAGATCTACGTTTGTAAATACGTATAGCTCTAACAGGACAGAGTAAAGGCCTATGCCCGTCTGAAGATGGAAGAGCCTTAATAACAATAGGTTCCGGATACTTATTAGGAGCCTGATTCTTAGCCAAAAATCCAACCTTAGTAGTCAAGGTAATAGTATTACCTACACTACGGTAGTGAGAATCATCAACAGATAATGCATGAAGCTCACTAACTCTTCTAGCCGAAGAGAAAAGCTGTCTTATAAGATAAGAATTTGAAGACCACCGTGTCAAGAGGCTCAAATGGCGCTTCTTTTAGCTTAAGAAGAACCCAAGCTAAATTCCACTTAGGAATTTATCTAAGGGTTCTAGGTCTATTTATCGAAAAAGTTTTTCACTAACTTAGATAAAGAGACATAAGATCCAATCTGTAAACTATCATGATGTGCATAGGTATCAGCTAGCATAGATCTATAACCCTTAATGGTTATTGGCTGCATTTTGATCTCATCAAACAGGTAGACTAGAAAATTAGCAATGACTGGAATGGAGGGATCATAAATATCAATAGAATGATCCCTACACCACCGATAAAAACCTTCCACTTAGCAGCATAATTTAGCGAAGAGGAGGTCCTCCTACAGTTAGAAATTGCGTCCACTGCTCGTCCTGTAAATTGCTTGCCGTGCAAGAAGGACCGCACAATGGAAATACGTGAAGGTTGAGACCTTGCAGGTTGTGATGCAGTGTGCGCGATTCCCCCTGTGAAAGAAGATCCTCCAGTGGAGGAAGCTTCCATGGCATGTCCCACAACAGACACCTGAGTAGATTTATCCACTGTCTCTGGGGTGACAGAGATGCTACCAACAGAATTTTGCAGTGAGATTGCTTTATCTTGAGCAATATCTGCTGAATCAATGGCGCTGGAGGATACGCGTATCCTATCATTCCGTCCCAAGAGATCGAGAGAGCATCTACTGCAAACACTCGAGGATCTGGACACGGCGACACATACGTCTGCAACTGATTGTTGAGATGCGTCGCAAATAAGTCTATCATCGGATGCTCCCATTGGTAGCAAATCTGATTGAATATTCGTTTGTTGAGAGTCCATTCTGACGGCAACATGCGACCCCTCCGAGAAAGGGAGTCTGCCAAAACATTTAGACGACCCGGAATATGAAGGACCGATAGGAGAACTTGATGCTCTAGGACAAACAGAAGGATTCGTTCTGTTAAGATGAATAATGGAATGGAATGAGTGCCTCCCTGGTTCCGAATATATGCTTCAACCGTTGAATTGTCGGAGAGAATTTGCACATGTGAATTTTAAATAATGTTCATGCAATGACGTAGCGCAAGCCAAATTGACATCATTACTTTGATGTTTATGTGCTTGTTTAGGAACTGCGGATCCCAAAGACCCTGGCACTTCGAATCTGTTGGGCTCAAAATTGCGCCCCAACATGTTTGACTGGCACCCGTCATAATCGTAAAACTCAGATCCGGCGATTGCAGTGGAACCCCCTGAGTTAACTACTGAATATCTGCCCAGTTCTGAATCTCTTGTTTGATTTGATTCGACAAGACGATGTTCGTATCGAGTGAATGAATCTTCACACTCAAATTCTGAGTCAGAAAGATTTGGAGTGGCCGAGTACGTAGCCACCCCATCGGAATAAGATCCGCGGTGGCTCCGCACAAACCTATCAGTCGCATGAATTCTCTCGTTGTAACTATGTCAGAGTGAAGACAAAAGCGAGCGTAACAACTGATTAATTTCACTCTGGTTAATGGCAGATGAACGAGATTGTTGTGCGTCTCGAAACTCATTCCCAGGTGGGTGAATGACTTGGACGGCACCAGATCCGACTTCTTCTCCTTTACTATAAAACCGAGACATCGGAGCAGTTGAAGCAGATTCTGAACATCGTTCTGAAGGGTTAACTCGTTGCCATACCTCTGAAGAATGTCGTCCAGGTAGGCCGACGTTACCGCAGACGAATGAGCTCGGAAATGAGCCATTACCGAGTTCATTATTCGAGTGAAAGCCCAGGGTGCTAGATTCAGACCGAAGCACATTGCTCGGAACTGATAAATGACTCCTAGGGCAGCGAAGTGAAGATACTTTCTGAACGCCAGATGTACCATGACATGAAAGTATGCATCCTTGAGATCTATGCTCACAGCATAGTCGTTCACTCGAATGCTCGCTCTGACCGATCGAATGGTCTCCATATAAAATTTTGGAGCCACAATCAGCTTGTTTATCCAGCTCAGATCTATGACAGGACAAAACGAGCCGTCTGGTTTCAGAACCAGAAACAGATGGCTGTAGAAACCTGGAGATTCCTGGTTTTCTACGACCTCTATCGCGTTCTTCTCCAGAAGAGATTGGACTTCTAATAGAAGCGAACCTCTCTTCTGAGGATTTGACGGAAGCTGAGTCCATCTTGGACTTCGAGTTAACGGAGGTTTTCTTTTGAAGGACAGTTTTAGCCCTTCTGAAATCACCCCTCGAACCCAAGGTTCATCCGTAATCGACAACCAATTGGTTAAGAAACTCGATGGCCTTCTGCCCACTGGAACACGATAGAGGTTTGCACCATCAGCGCCTGGACCTGCGAGGCTTGCGGGAGGAGAAACCACGTCCTCCACGACCCGCATCTCGCTCCGTCAACCTAGGGGCATCTGACCGGTTGTCTCGGCCAGTATGACAGCCCCTACCTGAGTCGCTACCTTAACGATCTCTGGAGTAAGACCTAGAGGACTTATAAGAACCTCTATAGGAACTTCGCTTGGACGTACTCGCCCCAGAAGTGCCTGTCTTACTCTTCTCCGCTGAATCTGACTTTTTAGAAGCGGACTTAAACAGCAGAGAGTCTGAAGCTTTCTTGGTAATCTGATCATAGATTAAGGAAAGCTTGCCGTCGAAGAGAAGCTCTCCGGAGACCGGAGCGACTCGAAGAGAGTTTTTCACCTTACGATCCACGCGAGTGTTTGCAGATAGGGCAGCATCATGTTTAACTAACTCCAGATTTTCCACTGAAAGGGCGGAGTTATACATAGAGTATGCTATGGCCCTCGAAAGAACTCTTAAGGAAGTCTGAACATCCTGGAATTCTTTTCCTTCAAGACGTAATGATAACGCTCTGGTAAGGTGATCTGCGTACGATAATGCGTCTAAGCTGGTCCTGTTAGACGAGATTGTCATTTTCCAACATAGTGGCTGGAATAGACATAGACGACGGCAATGACAATTCTAGGTCTTCAGCCTGGTCGTCCAGACGCAGAGGAACTTTCGGAATGCCCTGTCCTGCTGTTTCAAATTTATTCCTTGAATTGATGAAAGGCAGCTGTAGAGCATTGCCCGCAAAGAAACCAAACTTGCCCGTCTTGGAGGCAAGTTTGTATACAGCGCCATTCAAAAGTTCAAATGTCTGTGAGACATTTCTGGGCTGGGTCGGAAACTCCCTATTCCGGCCGAAAAAGTCTGTGTCCAGTGACGCTATCAGTCTCTTATCCGGCAATGCAGCATTCTGGTCCGGAGGAACAACATCAGGAAGGTATTACCGGATGAAATCAACGGCTACCTTATGTTGCTCCGAAAGGGAAAATTCCAACTCCTCTGAATCCCTTTCGCCATTCAGCTGGACCACTTGAAATGTGGAACGAACCGACCCAGCTTCCTCAGACAATTCCTGATCGGAAAAGGTTTCTGAGGGCTGCTGGGATGATGCGATGAGATGACCTATCTGCGATAGCAAGTCCGTTACGGAGGCCTGTGGAGCCGCGGTCTTACATGATTTAGCCGCTGGAAGATCCTGGGACATTGAATCCCGCATACTTCTTTTATGCGAACGTCCCGATTGTAAAGACCTTGTATCCCTGGCTACATGACCTGGTCGATGTGGAATCCCTGGTCGGCGAAGCTGGCAGGATATCAGCGGTCACGTAGCCAAGGTGCGGTCGTGTGTGCTGCCGTGAGGATGAGGAAGCCGATAGACTAGTCTCTCCGGACTGTCTATGCAACGGAGCATCACGAGCAGGTGGAGTGGACGTATGCTCCGACTGACTAACATCACGTACAAGAACATCTGGTCCCAGATGCTGCTTTAAAAGAGAGGGGCCTCTCTCGCTCACGGTCCGGGTAGACCTGGACGAGCTAGCTACCGGACTGACAGGCTTCCTCGTACTATCCTCGGATCCGTAGTCGCTGGGTGTGCACGTTCAATGTTTATAGTGGTCGCATCACCCAAACTCCTTCCCTGCACCACAACGGACAAACCCGGCTGCCGAGCCATTCGATGAATGGTCGCTACACCAGGCGAGCTAGCGGACGACAATGCCGTCAATCCTACTAGGGACCTCTTAGGCAATTGTCGTATTTCCATGAGCACTTTAGCCACTAGCTCTTTGTTAAACTGCAACGACGGAGGCACACTTCTTGAAGACATCACAGAAACATCACCCTGTTCTTGTTCCTCTGAAAAAGAGACTGAAAAACTAGAGCGACTCTGCGGAGAGAGGTCCGGCATGGACCCCTCACCGCTAACAATATACTGTGACACACGTCTCCAATGTTTGTCATCCCAATTGACACACACTGAGCAAGAATTAGTGCGAGTACATTGACTACAAGAAACACAATGAACATGAGAATCAGAGGAAGACTTCCTCGCATTAAAATGTGAACAATATTCTTTTATCATGAAAAAATATAAACAGTCATAGTACTCGCACTAACCCTTGAAAACAAAGATACATAATATAATATAATCCATTATAACATTTCGAAAAAATAATTAAAAAAAAAAAATTTCACGAAAAATTTCAGAAGAGCCCAAGTTCCCAATGGGAACAATGAGCCCAAATGGATCCCCAAAAAGCCTAAGTGTGGACAAAAATTTTAAAACATTTTTAAAAATTAATGTAACACTTATGGACAATATTAATGTATCTGGCTATGAACAGAACTAAACAGAAGACAAGTAATCACTATCAGAAGTAACAGTTGTCAACGTAAACAAAAGTGTACAAAAACCGGAAACATGACTCCAGGCACTGTAAACATGGCCCAAAATCAGTTACCAATTTAAACACTATCCGATGTAAAACAGAGACTTCCAGAGAAGAAACTGCAGTACATCGGATGGTAGATGCAGACCACAATGCCAAACCACCCAAGGGTGAGGACGTAAGCATGGGGAAAACCAGAATAATTTATTCTGTTACCAAGCCAAAACTTCCAAGAAATTTTAGTAAAAAAAAATTACAAAAATTATGCCAAAAGCATGGGAGAATAGCAAGAGGGGAATAAAGGAAAGGAGAGATGAAACACTGAACAAACAGTGGTAAATTCATAGCAAGAATGACAACATCAGGCCCATGCCCCGAAATTAGGGAACATGAAATAATTTCGTAAAAAAAATATAAGTTACAGCCCTGAACACATCCTGCCACTGTTTCATCCTCTCATTCTTCTATTTCCTCCTTAGATCCACCATTTCTTCCATAATTATGTGTCTGGCATCATTTAAACTGAGATTTACAAGCACAAATATCAATGAGATGTTACTTAATTTAGGGCCAAACAAAGAATGACAATTGGCACCAATTTCGAGACCTCCTTGACACTGCGCAAGCGCAGTGGATAAAAGCATGTAGGACCACATAGGACATTGAAATTTCGGATTTTGATGCAAATTTTGGGGATTGGAGACAAAATTTGTGTTTGGCCCTAGAATTTAAGGAGTTAGCACCAGCTAAGTCTGGGTCATTGGTACAGTATAAAAATATGAGAATTTAAAGCACAGATGTCAGTTCAGTTGTTACTGACTTTGGGCCAAACAGAAGAATGATGTTTGCGCTAATTCCGGTCTCTTCCTGGGTACTGCGCATGCACAAGTACTAAAAGTATGGAGGGCCAGATAGGACGTTTAATTTTTGGTATTGTATGCAAATTGTATGCAAATTTGGGGGATTGGGGGGTTCAAAATTTGTGTTTTGGCCCTTGATAATATTGAAGTTGCACCAGCTAAGTCTGAGCCATTGGTTTTAGTATTAAAATATGCACAGGGTTAGTTGGTTACAAGTTACAAAGGGTTCAGGATTCAAGGAAGGAAATACTTATACAGGATTGTGGAAATGTTTTTTAAAGTGAATTCCAAAAATGAAAACATCTATTTTCAGTTAATAGATACAGATTACTACAATAGTCTGGCATCTTGTTTGATCTGGCCGATCTCATCTCGTCAATTAGATGGAATACAACAACACAGATCAATTGACTGTTGTAGTAATTTGTTTATTATATGGCAATTAGTATTTTAAACTGATCACAACACCTGAAAAATCAAATACAACAAAAATTATATGAGCCAAATAACCATTAATAATTTCTGGAATTGGGGAATCCCAAAAGAGTAGTAATATCGAACGTTCATTTCGAACATGAAACTTTAAAATCAAAACAATGGGGCAAGACTTGAATTTCAATCGGAATCGCTTTCGATAACACAGATTCTCCTACATTTTGTTGGATTTGAATCTTGAAAATAGATGTTAACTGTTATTTTGTAATTGTTCAGCATTCACAACATCATGATGAACAGCTTTCAGGAATCTCTGGTTATAGACAGCTCAGCAAATACTACCAAAGTAGAAGCCAGTTGATCCATAGTTATTGTACTAGGAAATTATTTTGGTGAGAAGTGACATTTATTGAAGCCTCTTCTTCACATATAGAGGATCATTTTCGAAATCACACTTTTAAAGGTTGAATGTACGAATGTCAGGTACCCTACCTCTACTATAACTTTACTTATTAAATGCATCTATGTCATACAGAATATCCCAGTTGAATGAAAAGCCTTATGACAGGGTCCTGCAAATCGGAAATTTGACTTTGAATCAATTCTTGAATCGAATTATGCAACAGATTTGTGAATCAATTCTTGTTTTGAATCGAATCAGCAGAATAATGTTCAAAACTTCCCGTTTTCATCACGTTAGGCAGTGGATGCAATGACACATTCAAAATTCCGAAATCAACCCAATTGCAGCAGTTTTCTTCAAAAATAATTCACTCACTCTCTCTCTATTGCCCTCGGCATTGTGAGGAAAATTGCATGTCATCCCTTGAGTGCAACAAAATGCTATATGCAATGCTTTAGCATTGCAGATGGCACCTTGTTGCACTCGAATTGGGCCTTTAAATTCATTTATTTTGAGCACACCCTTCTGCCCTAATGTGGGCACATTAAAACCAGAAATATGTCTTATCCTGTTGTTTTATTGCCATGCCTTTCTTTGTGTTTCTCTGGTCATATTATGATGAAAATTATTCTCCAATATAGAAGAGGCATAGAGAAATTATATATTTTTCATGATGTCTTCACAACTTTACTAATTTGGACACACCTGTAAACAGTGTGAAACCGCGGTAACCTAAAGGCCCGACAAGGTGCAATGAATTCCATTGGAAGAAGTTGTGCAAGTCGCAGAGAAACTGGAAACTCAGTCTTTTTTGCAGCCAAGCTTGCATCATGCACATGTAAACTTGAGTAATATGCTGTGATTTAAATTTTATGTAATGCTAAATATACTGTAAATATACTGCAAATATAATGACATCGTGACTACAGTGGGAATTCTGCGCTAATCGGAAGATGGACCACCTTCAAGGAAAGATATTTGCCTCAGGCACTGGGCAAGTCTTGTGTCTCAGTCAATTATCTTTCCCCTTGGGTGAGAATTTCTCCATCACAGCCCCACACCACCCAAAGATAATAATACCAGTAAAGCAGAGTATTTTACCACAGTGAGGAATCAGCATTTCACTTCTTGAGGATCCCACAGGGGAAATGAATGTTTAACAAGTGCACCGCCAGGTGTGGCTAACTATGGCCATTAGCCATTTTGAACTTTACGGACTTTGGTTTAGATCAAATTGAGATCCAAACTGGAGTTATCGGTCGGAAACCAGAAATGTTAATAGATGGCTGAATTCTAAGTCGAAAAAAGAGCCGTAGCTCATGTAAAAATAACTGGATGGAAACCATATTCGCCTTATTTACTAGCTGAGTAATACACGTACCAACTTTAATTGGGATCAAATGATCCAAACTGGAGTTAGCGGTCGGAAACCAAAAATGTTTAATGGATAGACAGACAGACTGACAGACACACAGACATGGAGGGAGGGACAGACTGATTACATAACATGACCATTTTTCAAACAGGCGTATAAAGAAAGGAAAAAACGACATAAACTTACTGCAGCTCTCTCATGTCTGGATTGCTCAGATTTCTTTCTATTTTCTTCATCCTCCTCAACTGACTTTTGTTGTTCTAATGCCTTCAAAAGAAAAGTTATTTTTTACTCTCTTTCTCTTATGCCAAACAATAAAATACCTTGGATTTTTTTTTAGCCATTAATTATTCAAATCAATGGGGAAGGGTGGCTTTTATTTTCATTTTTTATTTTCTGTTTGTTAACTGGTTGACATATTTAGGCTCCATTCTCAAGAGCAGGTACCACAATTTAAAGGTTTCATCTTCTGTGGATGTGGTTTACATTATCTTTGAAGTGAATTTATTTCATCTGTATGAATTTGCCTTGTTACAATTTATGGGAGAGTGCCATTAGGCACTCTCCCATAAATTGTAACAAGGCTAAGACATATGAATAAATTTTGGCCACCAAGAAATAACTAGCTCTCTACTAGTTTATAAGCGAAATATCGAATACATTTGTGTTCAGTTATATTTAAGCACCTTTTTTCGAAACGTAAGTACAGTAGAACCTGTCTTGAGAGACCGCCCTTTGGGCCACACAAAAGTGGTCTCTCAAGACAGGTGGTCTCTAATAACAGGTTTCAGGTTTCCTCAAGTCAGTGAATAACCAACCACAAAATTCAGAAATGGAGAAGAATAGATTTTTGTAATTACTTTGTAGTTGTTCTTTTTTATTAAGTTTTTGTAACAAATTGAAATGGACTGTTATAAAAATAAATTAGTGTTGAAAATCTTCAATGAAGATTTTCAACACCAATTTATTTTTATAACAGTCCATTTCAATTTGTTAATGAAGATTTTCAACACTAATTTATTTTTATAATTTTTATAACAGTTCATTTCAATTTGTTACAAAAAGATTTTCAACACAAATTTATTTTCATTCCTATCTGTCACATTTCAGGTATGTATGAAATTATTTATTCAGCAATAAACTTAATCTTTTCACAGGGGTCATATAAAAACATCTCAATCTTTAATGAGTTTGCAATTGAATCCCAATTAAGAGCATTTAATACCTTTAATTATGTTAGTATAACCACAATGGATTTTCCAATTCTAGAACAGGTACAAAGGTCATGGTTTCAGTCTTCAAAGGGGTGGTCTCTCAAGACAGTCTATTATGGCATAAAAATACAAGTTGGTACAAGGTCACAGTGGTCTCTCAAGACAGGTGGTCTCCCATAGCAGGTCCATTATAGAGTAAAACCAATCAGTGCCTGGTATATGTGGTCTCTCAAGACAGGTGGTCTCTCAAGACAGTGGTCTCTCAAGACAGGTTTTACTGTACTATCCACATAATATACAAGTTATTAGCTTCAGAACATAGTAAACCGGATTTATTTATTTGTGTTTCTGCGCAATGGCTAATTGTGACCGCAACATGAAGATAAAGTCAAGTATAGTCAATCGTTATACCCATTTTAGAGGAATTCCACCACAAGCATTGGTGACTGGGTCCTATTTTACCAGTTAATTAAAGCTTGTTTATCACAGTAAACAAGCAATGCTTCACTTCCCAAGGTTCCCACAGGAGAGCAAACTGGATGTTTACAAGATTTATTTATTAAGGTTTAATGACACTTAAACAGCCAAGATCATATGTCGGTGGCAGTTTTACAGGTGGAGGAAGCCAGAGTACCCAGAGAGAACCACCGAGCAACAAGCAGCTGCCAGCTCCCCAACATCATAACTCCGCACTGCAACACAGGCAGGGTTAGATTGGTTGAAGACATGTGCACCATCGACATGCAGTACGCCTTAGTCATCATGCCCCCATATGGATAATCAGGGTTAAGTGCCTTGCCCAAGGACAAAACGCAGGAGTCCGAATCGATCACTCAGATGGTCACCCATCCAAAGACTAACCGGGCTCGATGTTGGGATGTTTAGAAGACTATCATAATAAACAGACACTGTATTTTAATCATGCTTTGTAGCAAATATGTGTAAATAAAAAACCAGAGGTTCAAGTGAGCCTAAAACGCTCACCTGGCTCAAATTGTCAAAACAGATGAGTGTATCAGTAAGTGATCAGCAGCAAGAGCAATTTTTTTTGATTTGCTATGACACAACCAAAGGCAACTATTTTGGCCATTCATTTCTGCTGGTCCTAGGAAAGCTTCCTAGCAAGCTCTGTTCTGTGAAGCATTAAAAAAACAACTGAACAAAATTTTTGTTTTGTTTTAAACTACTGTGGTTCTCTCTAGCCCTCCACCCCTAATAAAAAAGAAGAAAAAACAAGCAAATCAATTTGAACAAACTTGAATTTGACACCCCCTTTTTGATGTTACATACCAAATATCTAAATTTTATAGTAAATTTCCTTTCTTATTATACCTACCACAATTGTTTACTACAGGCTTGCACTACAGTGGAAGTCCCTAACTCGGATGAAATACTCTCTATTTTTGTCTTTCCCAAGCAAGTTGGGAAAGAAAAGTGGTGCAAAAGCACCAATAAAAATAAGCCAAAACTGGGTCGCGTGCAACCGGCGCAGACCCAGTACGGGACGCTCTCTCCCAAGTACAACTCCACGACTTCCGTTGCCAGTGCGCATATACCGTCTCTAAAGACTCATTCTTTTTGAATCCATAAACGTTAGAGTTATGTGATCAGCGGGGAGGAAAGATTCTTTACCCGTAAAGAAGACGGGAGGGCCTCCATGAAAACAATTGTGGTAGGTATAATAAGAAAGGAAATTTACTATAAAATTTAGATTTCTTATCAACCTACTCACAATTGTTTACTACAGGCTGAATAGACAAAACGCTGGAGGGAATCGCATAACCAACCCCCACATAACCCTAGTGCACTGGAACCGTGAAGTAGAAGGAAGAGGTCCCGAGGCTTATCAACCATAATGTCGCAATCATTGGTAAAGAACAATGAAAAGAGACATATGAGCCTGTGTGACACACAGACAGAAAAAGGGCAGTAACAGCACAAGGCTGAAACTGACCTTCAAGAAGCCTAATGGCTATGGCAGACAACAGCCTGAGCAGAAGAAAGAGGACCCAGGGCAAAAAGGTCCTCCGACTGCTCCTGCAACTGGCGCAAATAAAAGGTGGAGAAAGTAGAAGCATTTCTCCAGTAGGCTGCCTGCATAACATCCGACAACTTGACGGAGTTAGAATAAGCCCAAGAGGTAGACAGTGCCCGCACCTCGTGGGCAGAAATACGATTGGTAATACAGTCGCCAGCTGCTAAACGACTATAAGCCGTATGAATAGCAAGACAAATCCATCGAGAAATGGATTGAGGAGAGATCTTCTGTCGACCCGGAATGAGAGACAGAAAAAAACGTTTTCTGCCTTTCCGTATGAAGCGTGTCCGATCAAGATAAATGCGAATAGCACGGACCGGACAGAGCAAAGAGCGAGTACCCTCAACAGAGGGAAGAGCCCTGATACAGACAGGAGGAGGAGTAGTATCTGGTAACTGATTCTTAGCCAAAAAGGAGCAATCAGTGGTAAAAGTAACACTGTTGGGAGAGCTCCGAAAAAAGGCCGGGTCAACCGAGAGGGCGTGAAGCTCACTAACCCGTCTGGCCGAAGCAAATGCCATCAGAAAAGCTGTCTTATATGTGAGAAAATGCATATCCACCTGGGATAAAGGTTTGAACGGCGCCCCCCCCCCCAAGCAAAGCAGCACCCACGAAAGATTCCATCGTGGAGTAAGCTGCAAAGTCCGAGGCCTTTTCAAAGAAAAGTGCCGAACAAGCTTGGAGAGGTAAGGATTAGTGCCGATACGACGCTTCCCCACATAAGAAAAAGTCTCTGAAAGCATAGACCTGTAACCCTTGATGGTAACAGGCTGGAGACCCCGAGAATCAAACAGATATACCAGAAACTCCACAATCTGTGAAATCGAAGGATTGGCATAATCAACAGAGTGATCAGCACACCATCGACAGAAGACCTTCCATTTAGCTGCATAAGCTAAACCAGTGGAGTGCCTCCTTGAAGAAGAAATGCACTCCACTGCTCGTTTCGAAAAACCTCTACGGAGGAGACAGGACCTGACAAAAGATATGCGTGAAGGCACAACGAAGTCAGGTCGACGTGAAACCTCCTCGGGCGACCTTGACAAAGAAGGTCGCGACGTAGCGGGAGACGTGCCGGAACCGCCGCCATCAGCGAGCGGAGCTGATTGATCCACACCCGCTGAGGCGACAGGGGAGCGATCAGAATGATTCGACAACTGCAGGTTCGAATTTTGGCGAGAACCTGAGGAAGAATCGGAACCGGCGGGAAGGCGTAGCCGACTAGACCGTTCCAATCGAGTGACAGAGCGTCCACGGCAAAAGCCAGAGGATCTGGACACGGGGACACGAAAGTGTCCACCTGATGGTTCCAACGAGTCGCAAAGAGGTCGATGTGGGGACGTCCCCAGAGATCGCAAAGCGACTGGAACACTGCCCTGTGAAGCATCCACTCGGTGGAAATAACCCTGCCCTGTCGGGACAGGGAGTCGGCTAGGACGTTCAGATGACCGGGAATGTGAAGAACAACCACTCCGGCGTGAACATCCTGAGCGAGCAGTAGAAGATCCCGAGCTAATTCGTACATCGGAAGTGAGTGCGTGCCGCCCTGTAAGCAACCACTGTCGAATTGTCGGATAGTAGAAGGACCTGGCGATTCGACAGGTGAGGGATCCACTGCCTGAAACTCAGAAGAAGAGCAAGAAGCTCCTTCTGGTTGATGTGTAGAGCTGCTTGATCCTGGTCCCACATCCCGTGTAGGGAAAGACCGAGAGGATCCAACGTCGCACCCCATCCGAGATCGCTGGCATCTGCTGTCAGAACGCGATCGGACGTGGGTAAGTCCAGTGGAACACCCTGCGTAATCCACTGAACATCTGTCCAGGGAAGAAGGTGAGGATACAGAGAGTCCGGAAACGGAAGCACCTGATCTAGAGAATCTACATTCGGCCTCCAACGACTGAGCAGAAAGTGTTGGAGAGGTCTGACACGCAGCCGACCTAGAGGAATGAGATCCGTCACCGAACCGCAGAGACCGATCAGCCGGAGAACACTCCGAGCGGTCGCGGACCTGGACTGGGACAGAGTCAGAGCAAAAGCTGAGAAAATCACAGCCTTGGCCTGGGGAACAGCCACCAAATTGAAGTTGGTTTGGAAAAACATCCCCAGATGACAAAACGACTGAGAAGGGACCAGGTCCGACTTCTCCTCGTTGACTCTGAATCCTAGCGACGTGAGCAAGCTCAACAGAGTGGCGACATCCGATTCCAGTAAGGCAGCATTGGAATGCCTCTGGAGGATATCGTCCAGATATGCCGAAGTAGTCACCCTGGACTGTGTGCGATGGAACGCTATCACATGCGACATCAGTCTGGTGAACGCCCAAGGAGCCAGGTTGAGGCCGAAAGGCATGGCCTTGAACTGGTAAACTCGCCCCAGAAAAGCGAACCTGAGATACTTCCGTGACGCCCGATGCATCGGAACGTGGAAGTAAGCGTCTCGCAGGTCGATGCTGGCTGCGAAATCTCCCTGGTGAATTGATTGGCGGACCGACCTGAAAGTCTCCATGCTGAACTTGGGAGCAATGATAGACTGGTTCAGGATACTCAGATCGATAACCGGTCGGAGTCGGCCGTCCTTCTTCGGCACCAAGAACAGGCGGGAATAGAAACCCACTGACTGAACATTCTTGACGACCTCGATCGCCCCCTTTGCCAGGAGATTGGCAATCTCCGTGGACAAAAGTTCCCGACGTAAAACGTCTGAAGGAACTGTGGTTGGAAGAGGCACCCTTGACAGAGTGGGGTGCCGTCGGAAGGATATGTGCAGCCCGGACCGAACAACATCTAACACCCATGGATCGGATGTGATGGTGGTCCAATGGTCTGCGAACTCTGCTATCCTTCCTCCAACCTGGGACGAGTCGAGGTGAGGACCTTCATTTCGAGCCCCGACAAGGCCCGCGAGAGGAGAAACCACCTCCTCTGCTAAATGAAGAATCCTGAGACTTCCCTCGATTCTGCCGACCCCTACCTTTACCCCGTGAGTAAGAAGTAGAGGCGGCGGCAGAAGGACCAGCCTTTTGCTTCACAGAGGAAGCAGAAGGGTACTTGTTAGGCTTGGAACGGCCCTTGCCTCCCCGAGAAGGCTGATCAAGCTGACGAAACAGCAGCTGATCTTTGGAATGACGTAGGACGTCATCCCGGACCGTCGACACGGAACCATGGAAAAGTTGCGGACCTGCCAAAGAAGCAGATCGAAGAGTAGCAGGCTGCTCCTCGGGAAGGAATTGTCCTGTGTCCAGCACAGTGTCCCTTCGAACTAATTCCAAATTAGCCGTGTTACAGGTATGCGTGCGAGTAAGGTGCATAAGCGCCTTGGACAGCACACGCAAAGGAGCCTGTACCTCGTCAAACTTATCTGGAGGCAGATAAGCAGCCAAAGCTGAGACAACGTGATCTGAGAGAGAAAGCATGCCAAGCATCTCTCTAGATAAGCCCAACGTGGACTCCAGAGTCGTCATTGGAATGGCGGCAGACTTGGGCTTGGAAAGCCCGAGGGAAGTGGAGTCCTGATCCAGAACCGTCAAAGCCTGGCAGACTGACGGATTGGCGGAATCGTAGGAACGATAACGCACAGGAGGCAAAAAGGTGTCAACCCTGGTGAAGAACGAAGTCTTCAAAGCCTTGGAATTCAGCTTGGCATCCAATGCTGAAAAAGCTTCAACCACCTGTACCGACTGGCACGGTCGAAGGCGCCCAGAAGCAGGTTGCTCCATAGGCTGTTGGTGCGCGACCGATGATCGCGGCCAGGCTGACACTGTCGGCTGGTTAGCAGGTTTGAGCTCAGGCAGAAACCCAAACACAAAGTCAAGAGCCGCCCCCAAGTCCGAAGACTGCTGGCCCTCGACCTCAAGAATGTCGGACTCCTCCCCAGAGTCGGAAGACACATAGCCCATCGTGGGCAAACCAGCCGACGCCTCCCATGGTGTCGGGACACCAGAGGAATCGGAAACCGGCCTGTTTCCAATCCCGGGAGGCGGTGCCATAGGAGGCACCTGGAAACCACCCATAGCCTCGCTGGAAGCAACAGGAAGGCTCTTAGAAAGAACCTGAGTGAGTAAGGAGAGGGCCTCCCTAAGCTCACTACCTGTACCGACCGGTTCGACAGGGGAGCAAACCGGCAAAGTGGCTTCACCTCTGACCCTCTTAACCAGCGAAGGGTCACGATCCTCCAAAACACCCGACGCGGGACGACGGGCGGCAGCCAAAACATCTGAAGGCAGACGTGTATAGGGGTACGATGCACCCCGAGGATCAATATTGCGAGAACTCATGAGAGTCACCGCGGACCTCTGCGGGGCAGAAGGTCCAGGCTGCACAAAAGGCGTTGGTCCCCCAAAACTGGTCGTGTGACCAAAGTGAGTAGACGGAAACGCCACGGAGTTCATAGTGTTTCCACTACGAACATCCGAATCCAAAGACACAGCTGTGGTGCTCGACGGCGAAGAGACCACAGTGATGGGCTCGGCCGGCAGCCCCTTCCGACTTCGCCGAGTTGAAGTCAGGGAAGGCTGAGGCCGTTATCCCACGTCTACAGTATCGGACAGTCCTGCAGTCCCCTGCAGCGAAAAGCCGAGGCCGGCTGAAACAGACAACGAAGCAGACGGGCCAGCAGCAGTAGTAGATACGTCGAGAGTCGTTGAGGCTGGTGAAAAAGTGGAGAGAGCACACCGGCTCGGCTCCAAAGGAGGAGTCACAACCCTAGTGACAGCCTCAGATGTCGACTGGAGGGGGACCGTAGTCCCGGAACCAGGCATCTCTACACCAGAACACTCAACGGCTCCCACAGTATCCACCACAGGAAAAGACTGCACATCCCCCACGGAGGAGGAATAACTCTCACCAGACAAAGTCGTCTCGGGAGGCCTCGAACGACCACATTCTCCTTTCCCGCGGGAGCAGGAGGCACGGCCACGAGAACGAACGACACGGTTTACTGATGCCCAGAAGGTGGAAGACCATGTTCCACAGACACCACACGGCCGCTCGGCCGAACACCCATTACAGGAGGAACAAGACGAATGTACAACGTCCACATGCTTTGGCAGCAGACATTGCCCACAAGGAATTGTCCTGGGCATGATAGAGGTGAGAGAAGCAGAGAAGGTGAGATCAGAAAACAGAACACCCCCAAAGAAGAGAGAAAGGTGACAGAAACAAAGACCCCAGACGGTCGACCGGGAACCACCCAACAGGAAGACTACTCTCAAAAGAAAGAAGAAACACTAGGAGTGGTACCCCGCTGACACCTAACTCTAACACAATTAGAAAATTTTGCAAAAAAAGCATTAACAATAATTGTGAAAAATCTAAGTCCGAACCGCGTGGCACGCGAAATTCGTGCGCGACTCGAGAGAGAGCAAATAAATATACATTATGGACATATAATAGAAAAAGAGAATATAAAACACTGTTCCTGAGAATACAAAGGATACACTGTGGTATAATGAATCAGGAATCATCAAACATCGAGCTGGTGGAACACTGATAAGCGTGCAAAAACATCTCGACACGAAGCGGATTTTAAAAAGAATGAGTCTTTAGAGACGGTATATGCGCACTGGCAACGGAAGTTGTGGAGTTGTACTTGGGAGAGAGCGTCCCGTACTGGGTCTGCGCCGGTTGCACTCGACCCAGTTTTGGCTTATTTTTATTGGTGCTTTTGCACCACTTTTCTTTCCCAACTTGCTTGGGAAAGACAAAAATAAAGAGTATTTTATCCAAGTTAGGGACTTCCACTGTAGTGCAAGCCTGTAGTAAACAATTGTGAGTAGGTTGATAAGAAATGAAAGGATTCTCAATGGTGGATCTTAAAAAGAAGAATTTTCAAGAAATTTTTTCATATTGCTCTAAGTTAAAAATTGGGCTTCAATAAAAAGCCCAAATATTAAGCCAGGGACCTGCTTTGAACAACCTTCAATCTAACCCTCCCAGATGTGTTGTACACCAAATATCAAAAGAATCTGACTGCTGGATCTGAAGGAGATGATTTTAAATGATAATTCCCCATATTGCATTAAGTAAATATTTGGGCTCCCTTGGGGAACCCAAATATTAACCCAGGAACTCGATTTGAACAAATTTGACGTTTACATCTCTAGAGATGTCACATACTACATACGAAAGGATTCTCACTAGTGGGTCTGAAAAAGAAGATTTTTTAAGAAATTTTCTCATATGAGATGCTGCATACCAAATATCAAAAGAATTTGACGGGTGGATCTGAAGAAGATTTTTAAAGATTATTCCCTATATTGCACCAAGTTAATATTCAGGCTTCCATATTAACCCATTTGAACAAACTTCAATCTGACCCCTACAGAGATGTTGTATACCAAGTATCAAAAGAATCTGACTGTTTGATCTGAAGATTTTTAAAGCTTTTTACCCATAGCACCCTAAGTTAATTATTGGGGCTCCTCAATTTGAACACACTTGTATTTGATCGTCCTATGGATGCTGTATAACAAATATCAAAAGATTCTGATCAGCGGTTCTGAAGAAAACAATTTTTTTAATTTTTGCAAATATGCTGACTCAGCATCTTTTCAAATGCCCCTACAGAACACCCTGACAAAACCGATGGCCTTTTTTTTTAATCCATTCTACCGGTCAAAAGGATGCTTCATTCCAAATAACAGTAGTTCTCTGTTTGGAAAATATGGGCATTTGAATTTTTTTCTATTTTTATCCCCTGGGGTACCCACGGGGCAACGAAAAAAAAAAATTGGGGGCAGCAATCAAGTACTTTGGACCCACTTATGCTACATGCCAAATTTGGTTCAAATCGGCCCACCGGTTCTTGAAATAGAAATTCTGGGTGGAGCCCAAAATGGGTATGTGCCCACAGAGAGCCCAAATATTGATCTATCATCTTCTCTTGAACAAACTTTAATCTTCAACACCAAAGAGTGTTAAATACCATATATCAATGCAATCTCTCTGGTGGTTCATGAAAAGAAGATTTTTGGGCTTTGGCATCATTGCCCAGAGCCCGAAGAAGGCAGCTGCTTCATTTGAACAAAATAGAAAGGGTATACCCCAGGGATAGTTTGTGCAATATATGTTTGAATTTGGCTGAATGGCTGTGAAGAAGAAGCCAGGTTTGCAAAATTTAACGGACGACGGAAGCCAAGTGATGGCAATACCTCACACTGACTTGCAGTCAGGTGAGCTAAAAAGTAAAAGCAAATTAAAGTCTTGTGATTTCATATTAATTTTGAAAGACACTGCATGCCTATAAAAATATTCAAAAAGGGAGGTTTAATTTCAGAGAGGGATGCCTTTCGACCTTAGGTTCCGCTCTACAGTTTCGCACTATTGCACAGGGGTGAAATTCTAAACATAGTGCGTATGTTGAAACTAATGCCCTGTAAATTGGAAATATGTATTTTAGTATCAGATATATGATTACATTAGGCTATTTGTTGGACAAGAGAATTTGAAATTTTGGTTCTAAAGTTGGAGTATGATGCGTAGGGGTAAATATTACCAGATGAATTATGGGAAACAGTGGCTTCGAAAAATCTGCTATTTTTTAAAATGACATTTTTACATGGGTTTGTTACCAGGCATTTAACAAAACAAGAGGCCCCAGGGGGCCTGAAAGGTCTCATCTGACATGGTAGTCTAAATATCAAACCAGGGACTTGACTTGAATAAGCTGCATATGCCCCTCCTAAGGAAAGCATATACCAACTAGATGAAGCGATTCTGCTCACACAATAAAAAGGATTTTCCTTCTATTTTCAGTTCCTGCACTTTTAGGTCCCAAAATTGAGATAAACGCATAAAAACTGATTTTTTTTTCATTTTTGTTCTTATGTTTTCGAAGTCCCAATATTTTTAGACTAAAAATTTTTTTTTCTTCTTCTTAAAATTGACCAAAGCGCATGAAAAACCAAAAAACTCATTTCCGGATTTTGGTCCAAAAGTCCCACCCGGACCCCAAATTTTCAATGTAAAAAAAACAAAAAATTTTGTCTTAAAATTGACCGAAATGCATAAAAAAACAAAAAAACTCATTTCCGGATTTGGGTCCAAAACTTCTTTCTAAGTCCAGATCGGGACCCCAAATTTTCAGCCTAAATAGGAACCCAGGGACTTGGCTTGAACAAACTTGAATCTCACCCCCCTAAGCATGCTGCATAACAAATATCAAAAGATTCTTATTGGTAGATCCGAAGAAGTTTTTTAAAGAATATTCCTCATACTGCACTAATTTAAACATTTGGGCTCCCATAGAGAACCCAAATATGGACCCAGGGAATTGATTTCAAACATGTGAAACAATCTTCCAAAGATGTTATATGTGAAATTTGAAAGCTTTTGGAGCAGTGGTTTGGGAGAAAAGTAACGTTAAATGTTTTTCCCATTACCCACAGTGTTACAAAATGCTGACTCAGCACTTTTTCAAAGTCCCAAAAAAGTACCCCATGATAAAACCGATAGCAATTTTTTTTTACCATTCCATTCTGTTGGTCCTAAGGAAGCTGCACGCCAAATAAAAATTCTCAGTGCTGTGTAGTTTTGGAGATTTGGGCGTTTTAATTTTTTTCTATTTTTAGCTCCTGCAGTTCCCATGGGGCGACAGGAAAAAAAATTGTCTGCATAAATTAAGTACTTATGACCCAATAAGCCCTCATATCAAATTTGGTTCAAATCTGCCTCTCAGTTTGGAAAATAGAAATTTTGGGCGGGGCGAACATTCTTGCCCCTCCCATAACGAAGGCAAATATAGCTCCTCGAACTTCTCTTGAGCAAACACATAAGGAAGCTGCACACCAAATATCAAGTCTCTGCTACTGCTGGTTCATGAGGAGAAGATTTTTTCAGATTTCGGTCTCCCTTGGGGGCGTAGCACCACCTAGGGAGAGGAGCAACTTCATTTGAACAAATCCGAATTGGCATTAGGTAATAAATATTTACCCAACATTTGAATAAATTTGGGCTAGTGGTTTTGGAGGAGAAGTCGGTTTTGTAACGTTTATGACGGACGACGAATGGAAAGTGATCAGTAAAGCTTCGCTCAGGTGAGCTAATAAATAAATAAATAATGACAAGAGAAGAAATGAACCATGATACTGTGAAAGCTTTTCCCATAAACTATCTTCATTCCAAATTCCATTGAGACGCTACCCCAAACCAGAGATACGAGGCGAACAAACAAAAAATTGGCTATTTTACAAGCAAACAGCAAATTTATTGTCTTTGTTTTACAGCAAGGTATTTGTGAAGGCCAGAAACACTTGTTACTGAAGTCTAGTGAAGATTGGACCATCTACATAAGAGATGTAGAACAAAGACATAATGGCACATATGGGGAGGTGATTTGCATGTATTTTCTTTGTTTTACTACAGGGACATGACCCATTTGAAAGCCTTTCCCATAAAGAATCTTCATTCCAAATTTCATTGAAATTTGATAACCCAAACCTGAAATATGAGGCGAACAGACAAAAAAAATTGGCTATTTTACGAAAAACAAACAGCAAATTTTCCAAGTTAAAAAGTGGGAAAAGTATAAAAAGTGAAAAGTAACAAATATTATTAGAGACTCATTTGAAAGCCTCTCCCATAAACAATCTTCATTCCAAATTTCAATGAGATCCAATAACCCAAACCTGAGATATGAGGCAAACAGACCAAAAATAACCCAAATTTTGTATATTAAAAGGGCCCACAACTCACAGAAAAAATATTCCACCAGCAAAATGGCTGATGCTCCTTAAAGATCTCAAGATAGTGAACATCAGTATGAAATTTCATCGAAATCTGAGCAATAATGTTGCAGTTAGAACGCAAACAGAACCTGAGTGTGGATGGACAGATGTATGGACAGATGCACAGATGGATGCACAGACAGGCACAATAAAATATACCCCATAGACTGGCACAATAAAATACACCCCACTTTTTGAAAAAAAGTGGGGGTATAATAAATTCGGGAACTGTCCTTGAAGGTTTGGGTAATTCTACTTATTGTTTTCTCCCTCATTAGGTAACTCTTTGACTTGGCAGTGGTGTGTAGGGAAGTCTTGGATGCCAATGTAGGCAGCTAAAACATTACTAAAAACCACAGCCAAGGTGTGGAAACTTCCATCAGTAACTTCATCCACAACCTTTATGTTGGAACATATGTTTTATACATTTATCTCACAATTGGGGTGTTTCTGCACTGTTAGGCAATTAAAGTTTAATGTATCTGGGCCCTTGTTCCGAATCCATATCAAGGGCCCCTGATACAAGCGCATGATTCTGCTGCTGTCAAAACAACGGCATTAATATCATTTTTTGATCGCTTCACGTTTTTCCCTTCAGAGAAAACAATATTACGTGAGGCGAAGCCGAACCTAATATTGTTTTCTCTGAGCTGTATACAACACTGTATCTGCCAACTAAATGCCCTGTAACATATTTATTATGCACGGCATGCTAACATGTCACTGGAGTGGGGAAGTTAACTCAACGAATAGTTAAATTATGTGCACTTTTCGGCATCTTGGGCTGGTTTGTAGCCTATTACTGGGATTTTCCTGAATGCTCGAGTCGAGGCTTCTCTCTTGAAGTTAAAGGATTAGCTTTCGCTATGAAATGTGGAAAACTCCACCTCAATAAACGATGAACGGCATATTTTAAAATATAATAAACCTTTACACCAAGAGGGATATTTAATTCACCAATAATTTTGCAAAAGTAACAACCAAATTCACGTTGACGAAACACATAGTTGCTCCACTTTGCAAGACAGTATTCAGTAAAGTGAATCCCAGTGATGTAATTTTCTCTGAAGTGTAACGTCATCACTGACCTCAATATGGAGATCAATGAACGCTATTCTATTTTTCAATTTGCGTCTTTCCATCGATAAGGCAAATGAAAAAGTTCCTCTTGAAATAGTTTTATAACACATTTTGTGGTCAATATTGTGAGATAAATTTATCATCACCACAGTGTGTGGCTCCAGAAATTCTGATCAAGTCTCGTTGTAGGCAGAAAATCGCATTTCGAAATACTGTTCTCTGCCTACAACTCGACTTGGTCTGAATTCCTGGAGACACACACTGTGGTGATAATCTGTATGTCCCACTGGCAGAATATATATTGAAATTTGGAAGTCTTTCTTGTAGTGCCAAACTGAAGACTAAGTTCGATATTCAGGTTTACATAGGACTTTATTGTGCAAAACAAACACTATGTTATGTTTTGGTTTCTGTATGTTAACTACATATTCCTTTGGTGCATTGATTCAAGATTATACAGTTGTTTTGTGGTCTTCAAATAAAGGCCAAGTTCTATTTTCAAATTTCTAATGGACGCTGAAAGCGGGGGCAAGGGGTAGCTGTTCCCTGCGGTTTGGGACAAGGAGGGCAGCGTGAAGTGCACCCGTGTAAAAGACTACCCTCCAAGAACTGTACCTGGGAAACTCTCGACTATTTGTTTGTATCAGGTATACTGATAGAATTTGGTTGGTAATCATCAAACTGAGAAGCGATACAGTCGGCGGGGTGGTTTATAAATCTTTATATATCACCCCTTGAATGGAACAAGGTGCCATCTGCAATGCTTTAGCATTGCAGATGGCACCTGTTCCCCTTAAGGGATGATATATATATGTCATAACGGGCTCGTCGAAATACTGTTCTGTGCCTACAACTCGACTTGATCTGAATTCCCGGAGACACACACTGTGGTGATAATCTGTATATATCTGACAGTGCACACCGCAAACGTTCTTGAGTAAAGCCGACTACTTCGTGCTTTTGCAACAAGGAGTGCCTTAACTAACAATCATGTTCTGAAACTCACCAGAATTGAAATTAGAGTTCCTGAACTGGTTGAGTGCTAAATTATTTTTCAAAGGTGATTTGAAACATGGGTATTTTTTTTCAAAGTTAAAAAGATACAACCAAGAGTAGCCTTAGTTTAGCAAGACTTTGTTCATAAATTATTGTTTAGTTACAATTTATTGGAGAATGCCAACAGGCACTGACCAATAAAATGAAACCAATTTCATAAAAAAGAATTACATGCAGTACGCCTTAATACACACCGTCACAGGCCTGGCATTCTTAAAAATGCAGGAGGGCTAAAACTCACTCCCCTCGCATGCCCAAGGTGAGCGATTAACTCTCCCCAAGCTCACAAAAGCTAAAATTGCAAAATTAAGTTTTACTATTAATGAATTCGGCCAAGTGGGCTTTGTACATTTTATTTGAATTCTGCCAAGTGGGCTTTGTATATTTTATTTGGAGCTGCTAACAAGGTAGTCTCTGTGAGATGGCTACACTGCCCCTCCCACACCTCTGGGCCTTAGCAAGGCCCGGAGATGTGGGAGGGGCAGTATGGCCGTCTTACAGAGACCACTAACATACATGTAGCAGAGATCTTAAAAGATGTGGGTTTTAGGCATAGGTGGTTATGGTAATCATTATTTTCTAAGGCCAGGAGGGCTAGTTTTCACCCTCCTTAATTTTTTTTAAGGCGAGCAGTAGGCGAGCGGATAAATCGCTCACCTGAAAATGCCAGGCCTGCCGACATCGTGCTCCCATGTAGGCAACCGGGATAAAGTGCCTTGTCCAAGGACACAACACAGGTTGTCCCAGACGGGGGTCCAACAGTCTACCACTGAGCCACTGCGCTCTCAATAGATCCATGATAGTGGCTTCTAGCACTCAACCAGTTAAGGGTTAAACTCTATTAAATAAATAAATATGAGGTTTGTTTTTAACTACAGATATATGTACCGGTTGCACACGCAAAAGTATAACAGTACTTTCAAATTCTAAATTATATAATCCTTTACATAACAAAGCAGCCATATTTGCTAATGTAATTTACAATTTGAGCAGAAAATTTTTTTTTAGCATAACCATATCATGTGACCCCTCACTGAAATGAGCTCAGCCAGATCGATCCAATGAGGGGTCACATATGGTTTTGTTGAGATTTCTTGAAACAATTTAAATTGAAAGTGTCAATGGCACTGTAGCTCTACTTGTATAAGACATGTACATTTATAGTATGTGACACAGCAATGATGCACATCTAGGTAATGAACTGATAACAAAGGTACATGTAAAGTAATGTAAAGGTCTGTACATAAATACTGACCATAGCCTGTAACAAATGTCCAGGTAAAGTATTGTAAAGGTGGGTGACAGTTAGATGCTAAACTAGAAAAGAAATCTCCATGGGGTTAATGTTACAATGGGGATCCTTGTATGGTGCATCATAAGCCAAATGTTAGCAATTGTTTTGGCCTATTTGCTTCAAACCCATACACGGTTGATTCCTACTAATTAATAAATATTTGTCCAGTCCGTCTTAAAATATAGGAATTTGAATTTTTTATCTTTAGCTCATAGGGTTCCCATGGTGAGGAGGTTTTATTTTTCTCATTGGAAAGAGAAAATTGAGTTGTGCTAATAATGTTTACCCTCCCCAAACAACACCAAATATTAACACAACCAGGCCCAAAAGCACTTGTTACCGTCCCATGATGATAACAAACTTGGTCCTAGAAATTCTGTACAAAAAATGATTGCACCTAATTTTGGTATAAAATGGCCACAGGCAGCCATCCTGAAATTCAGACTGCACCCAAAAACACTCATTCTCGTCCCAAGGTGATAACAAAGGTACCCAAGAATTTTCGTGAAGATCGGTTCATAAATACAGCATCTAGTCCGAGCCATATTGACATGTGCACTTACTGTGTACAAATAGCACTGAATAAATCAAAGATCATCTAATTTGCAGAATTTCTGCACAAGAAAAAACCCCGTATTATATGTAATGTATTCCATGTTACTAAACATTCATTCAAAAATTTATTCAAATCAGAACATTCATACAGAAGTTCTGTACAAAAAATTGATTGCACTAATTTCTGTACAAAATAGCTGCTGGCGGCCATTTTGAATTTCGGACTGCACCCAAAAATACTCGTTCTCGCCACACTGTGATAGCAAAGGTACCCAAGAAGTTTCATAAAGATCGGTTCATAAATACGGCCTCTACCCCAAGCCGTATAGAAGTTCTGTACAAAAAATTGATTGTACCTAATTTCGGTACAAAATGGCCACCGGCAGACATCCTGAAGTTTGGACCACACCCCAAAACACTTGTTCTCATCCGAAGGTGATAACAAAGGTACCCAAGAAGTTTTGTGAACATCAGTTCATAAATACAGCCCCTAGCCAGAGTCGTATTGACATGTGCACTTACTGTGTATAAGTAGCGCTGAATAAATCAAAGTTCAACTAATTTGCATAATTTCAGCATGAGAAAAAACCTATATTATATGTGCTGTATTCCATGTTACTAAACATTCATACAGAAATTCAAATCAGAACTTTCATACAGAAGTTCTGTACAACAAATTGATTGCACTAATTTCTGTACAAAATAGCTGGTGGCGGCCATTTTGAATTTCGGACTGCACCCAAAAATACTCGTTCTCGCCACACTGTGATAGCAAAGGTACCCAAGAAGTTTCATAAAGATCGGTTCATAAATACGGCCTCTACCCCAACCGTATAGAAGTTCTGTACAAAAAATTGATTGTACCTAATTTCGGTACAAAATGGCCACCGGCAGACATCCTGAAGTTTGGACCACACCCCAAAACACTTGTTCTCATCCGAAGGTGATAACAAAGGTACCCAAGAAGTTTTGTGAACATCAGTTCATAAATACAGCCCCTAGCCAGAGTCGTATTGACATGTGCACTTACTGTGTATAAGTAGCGCTGAATAAATCAAAGTTCATCTAATTTGCATAATTTCAGCATGAGAAAAAACCTATATTATATGTGCTGTATTCCATGTTACTAAACATTCATACAGAAATTCAAATCAGAACTTTCATACAGAAGTTCTGTACAAGAAACTGATTGCACTAATTTCGGTACACAATGGCAGCTGGCGGCCATCTTGAATTTTGGACCGCACCCAAAAACACTCGTTCTCATCCCACGGTGATAACAAAGGTACCTAAGAAGTTTCGTAAAGATCGGTTCATAAATATGGCCTCTAGCCCGAGCCGTATTGAATTGCTGATGCCGAATAGTTCAAAGTTGAAACGTCCGGCGTCAACAATTCAAAGTTGTTTTTAGCTCAACTATGTCAAAGTTGAGCAAAAAACATCTGAACAACATTCTATCCACAGTAAGTGGGGATTCCAAAATTATTAGCCAATTTTTCGAATCAGCTTTGAGTTTGGTATAATATATGAAATGCAACTTCTATTTTGTAAATCAATTGAATGATTCTCCCAGGAATAAATCAGCGAAAAGATATTGAGTAGCATGCATTAGTGGCCTTTGAAGTTTGTCGAATTATGTTGTTTACATTCTAATCCTTGAAAAGTGAAGTTAGATTAGTTTGAAATCTTGGAATGTACAGTTTTTATTACTTTCCAAAGTGTGATTTACTGGGATTTCCAGGTTTGATTATAAATGATAACTTCACAAGTGAAAACAATTGTGTCAGGTATCCGTGCGCACAAACGAAGATGCTTTGCCGTGGGTGTAATGGGGACTTCATTGGGGTTTTTTTTTGCTTTTTTTAACCCTTTACCTAACATGAAAAGCAGACGACACTTGCAAAAAAAATTCTTGAAAAACTATTATTTTCATTTTTATGTCTCAAAAACATAGGTTATAACCCCTCATTGCAACTAGCTTCACAAGCTTGTTCCAATGAGGGGTCATAACCTATGTTTTAGAGACAAAAAATGAAAAAATAATGAAAATTAATTGGCGATTTTTTAGAATAGCACTGGCCGGTTTTGACCGTTACATTAGGTAAAGGGTTAAATAATATAATTATCATTAATAATGAAAAGTAATCAACAGAGTAATCGCTTGACTGGAATGGTTACGTGAAATAATTCATTCAAGGCGAGGGACTATATTGTAAAACACTCATGCGCATTCGCGCACTCGTGTTTGTACAACGTCCCTCACCTCTCATTTGGCCTGATTTCCCACAAAAAATTTTAACCCTTTACAGAAAACACAAATTTTTTATTTTAATTTTTTTCTTCAAATTCTTAAAACAGTTTCAAAAAGGTGCAACACCACCGGTATCCCTGCCAACTAAGGCAGTCATGTTGAAAAAGTGGAAAAAGGCCCATAACTCTAGAAAATGATATATTTAAAGTACTTTATATATTTTTTATACTTTCCAATGGCTCAGACTTAGCTGGTGCAAACTCAATATTATGAGTTCCCACTCATGGGAGGGCCATCTGCGTCTGGGCCATTGATAAGTATAAAAAATATACAAATTTAAATTTATCATATTTTTATACTACAACCAATGTCCCAGACTTAGCTGAATCATAAAAAGGTGGAGGGCCAAGGACTTAAGAATTAGCAGACCAAATACAGCTCCTAAGCCTGCATTCCAAGGTGAAAAGGAGATAAAATTTTTAAAGGAATTACATGTATGTCTCTCTATACAATAATAGAGAAGACATATCATCAATAAGGAGCCATATCCAAGTAATTCCGTATTCTTAGCATGAATGATTATGCTAATTGGGTGTAACAAGCCCCCAATTTTAAGGCTAGTCCAGTCTAGCCACTTAAATTAGGATGGCGTATTCGAGAGTGAGGGACTAATCCCCACAAACACATGCCATATATATATAATAAACAAGCTGTATCTAAGATCAGTAATAATCTACAGACAAAACAGCTTCACTCATAGTTACACACTTATCAAGCCAGAAGGGATGAAGAAAAATCACCCCCCTCCCCTTTTTTTGAAGGAATATTCTTCAAAACAAAGAGGGAAGCGCTCTGAAATCAGTGAAAAGCAGTACCAATAATGTATATATATTTGCCCACAGGCACCCAGTTATTAATTATTATTAATTATTGGTGCTTAATGCCACTTCAGTAGCTAAGGCAATTGTGGCGACCCCAGTTATTAACAGCGCAAGCTTCTAATGTATGCCGGAGTCGGAATACATAGATAGGTCGAAAACTGGTGATATAACATGTACAACCATACACTTGTCCAATTGAATCCCAATGGAAAGTATCTGTTAGAGCAAACATGCTTCTGAGGCAACCAACAGGTGACCCTGTTCAGGTGTACAATTAATTCCAATAATAAAACTCCAATTGAACCGTGCAAATATACGAGAATGTGTACCGCCTCTGGTAGAAACCTGGATTTAGAACATGGAACGAGCTATGATTAACAGACCCATCACAGACCGCCCCTCAAATAATTTATTGTTCCCTAGGTCCGTAACAACCAATGACTGTTCGGAGAAAGAATAAACTATTCCGAAAATGATGCCAAAAATTGAGAACATATGCAAAGACGGCCTATTGGAAGTTCCATAACTGATCCAAATAGCCTCAAAATTCTCATGAGCTCTGTAAAGCAGAGCAAGAATTTTAAAGAATCTGTTCAATAATGCATCTGCCTAAGGCCAAAAAAAAAAGGGTTTTGGTTCTCAGGTACCGCCGCGTTGGAAAAATATCCCCCACATTGAATTTTTTATGGAGGTTTGAGATTTTCCCAAAAGTAAACAATGTACCGCCAATCTCAGACATTCATTGCAGAATAGCAAAAATACCATATATGTCCGTGTATACATCGCCCCCATGTATACGTCGCACCCCCAACTCACTCTTGCAATTCCTCCCTTTTGCCTAAAGCTCATGTATAGGTCGCACACCCATTTTCAAGTATATGCAGTCAACAAGAATTAGTTGCAAGTTTATACGTTTTGTCAATTTGGGATGCGACGGAAATAGGCAAGTTTTCACGAGTTACCACATGTTGAATAGGATAAAAAGAATAAAGGAAAATTATTATTAACAATATAAAAAATACTTGCATTTTATCTGTTTTTTGTTGTTTGTTTATCACCCCAGTGTCTTCATCCCTGTCGAGAAAATCCAACACTCGTTTGTACCTGAGACGTCATAGTTTCAGAATCAGAGCACCATTTGTGCCATATCCTGTGCAGTTGTTGTGTTTACGTTGGTTTTTCCGTAACGTGACAAGAAAAACCAATATAAATACAACAACTGCGCAGGTTACAGCGCAAATTGTTGTCCTACATAAGCATTGTTGGTGCTATTGAAACTGAGGTAAAATGAAGAGTAAAAACCCTCCCGACTTGCTATAACACACCAGGTACGATTACGTTAATATGTCGATGCACAACTGAAGTTGATCTGTAGCTTCCTGCATTTGCCATCCACCCCCCCCCCCCACCCTGGACCGGGGTCTTCTGGACCTGTCCATTATATTCCTAACAGGGTGAGCTGCCACTGCAATTGACATGCATTAAATAGGTGCCTTAAGCATTGAAACATCTATTTAATGGTCTATCAATAACGGTTACAATCACATTATTTTACCACAAAGCGAATCCAGTCATCGGTGCACTTGGTATGCACCTACCCCACCCCCACCCCTATTTTCTCCTGGAGGCGGGTTGTGCATTGTGAATATCTGCTTCGGGTGCGAGGTAATCACATCGTTTAGGATTAAATTTCAAAATTTGGTTGACAATACACTCCGGCAAACTTGGGCCTAGCCCACCTAGGCGTGGCACCCCCTCCCCTCCACCTCTGGCCCGACCCTCACAGCTTTTAGTAAAGTCCTTCATCTGCCACTAAACCAACACGGTTCGAAGCGGCATTGGGACGTATAAACAGCTCACCAGAAGCATATTAAAAAGTGTATTTTTGTACTGTTGAAAGGTATCTAAAGTAAGGGAGGTAATCAAATTAACTATCGTAGAACTCTCTTTTTTTACATGCATTGGAAATTGCTGACAGTGCTTTACGCCTAATGTGACCCCCCCCCCCCCCTCCCCCCATATGTCTCACCAAATTTAATTTGCTTTGTTCCATGTCTGATTTTAAATAATTTTTAGTGATCTCAGACTTTGATCTCATGAACTTTTTTTTAAAGTCTTTATAAAGATCACGCTGGCCACCATTTCTGTATCTTTAAGCTGACAAGTCACAACAACAGAACAAACCTTTTCACCTCAAGCAAAGTTTAAGACACCTCTGGTGGATTGCTGGTTTGGGGTTCCAGCCTTAAAACGTTCCCGACGTTGTCACTTAATCGTGACTCAGTTTATTCTTTTTCAAACAGAAATGTATCTTGTCTGTCATAAAATAAAATTCCAAAGGCCCAGTGTGGGTATTGTCAGGCTATGTGAATAGGGTATACTTGGTGTGGTGAAAAAAAAATAAATAAAAATAAAAACCACCCTCCGTCACTGAATTTGGAAAACCAATTGCCTGAGAACCAAAAGCTTCCTCTTTTTTTGACCTAATAAATATACATATTATGCACGTGAGCAACAGAATCCTGCATGTACTCATCTGAATACAGCCTGTATCCACGGTATGACAGAGTGATACAAGTGCAACCAGGAAACTGAATGAATAATACGACGTTAATGCAGTTAACTGAGTTATAAACTCATACCTCGTAAGAAAAGGCCAGACCGCTCTGAGCAAAACTTTTCAGAGAGGACTAATTGCCACATCGGAGAATGTCGCCCAGATAACCAACATGTCAGCCACACAGGTACATGAAGGCTAGCAATTTATTGATAAAGAATCATATGCTTGTATGTGACTTATAAACGAACAACCACAGGAAACAAACCAACTAAATAGTGTATGAGGTCGCCGATAGAACATGACCCAGCAGCCAATCGAGGAGCCATGAAAGACATGCATATATCTGGATGCCTATGAGACTTAAGGGAAGAAAGCTATGTCCTGCCCTGTAATCACCTCTTAACACATTGGCGGGAGGGGGGGGGGGGGGTTGACGAATAATTCCTATCTAACCCCCTCACCCACATTACTTGAATCGCTAGATAAGGCCGGCGCAGTAGAATTAAGGCTATATACTGCTATTCTCAATAAGAGTAATACAGCTAAAAAGCTTATAGTCAAAGCAATCTTAATAACAATAATCTGGCGCGATTCGTAACGCTTTTGTGTTTGTTATCAAATAGTATAGGAACTGCAGGGCTCCCTCACGTCTGACCGACTCCATAATTTCACTAAGGAGAGAGAGGGATGTGATGACCAAATAATACACCATATATACATAATATCCAATCCTTAGAGTGGAAATATAATCCACAACAATAGATTGGATAGAAATGAAAAAGGAGACGAAAACAATGTTCCGACACCCGATCATAAAAACCTAGATGAACTCCTTACATTCGATCTGATATCAGGAAATATATTCCTGAGAAGGAGTTTAGTATAGGCGTTTGAAGAAACATTCATTAATCATTAATCACACTAGGTTAATATGGTGCCATTAACAGGGCTTATCGCCTCAGATAACTAACACCAAACCATACTGGTAGGAAGAGAATAACCTCCTCTAACATAACAGTATCATGTCCGATAGGACAATCAGCCTAGCTGAAGCAGCTAAAGGTCTTCCTATTTGTGAAGACAATAAAAAGAATGATAACTGCGGCCTTAGAAGCTCACTAAAGAGACTTACAATGCCAGCCGTCGCTTATAAGTCTTCATCTCCATGAAGACAGATATTTTGGTGTAATTTGCGATCTTGAAAGCTCACAGAACGGAGACTTACAACTATCGCCGCGCACGGTAGGGAATGAAGAGCCGCTATTTTAACAGCCCTAATTCCAAAAGAGACAGTAGTCTCAAGAGATAATTATTTCAGTTATGTCATTCCATAATTACTGAAAAATACCGCTCATGATTCTAGCTAGTCTACTATGGTGTAAACAATTACACTCAAGTCTATGACACCTAGGAAAACAAACCGAAAAGCATTCTTTCCTTTAGCGGTTTTATTCCCAAAAGACCATGGTCAGACCCTAGCTAACGTAGTTTAGAAGTCTTCATCTCCGTGAAGACAGATATCTCAGTGTAACTTGCAATCTTGAAAGCTCACTAAATGGAGACTTACAACCATCATCATGTAAGGTAGGGAATGACGAGCCGCTATTCTAACAGCCATAATTCCCAAAGAGACAGTAGTCTCAAGGTAGCTATGCATGAGTCTTCATCTGCGTGAAGACATATCTGTGTCACCTGCGGCCTTTGAAAGCTCACTAAATAGAGACTTATAACACTAGCCGCTAATGTATAAGAAAAGTCCACTGTAACAGTACATATGGCTACTACGGCGTCTACAATGGCATTGAATGCCCTGACGTCAAGGAATACAACACCAAGAAGGAAAAGACATACTTATTCCCTCTAAGGCTCTATTCCAAACAAGACAGCCATCTCAGCCTATCTGTGCACTATGGAACCTCTATTCATAAGGAATAGGGCATTGCATTTCTTATACCATTGCTAAGGCAAGTCTGGCGACGTTAATCGGGACCAAAGCCCTCTACACATGAGCCAAAAGATCCGGGGAGGAAAGATCTTTTTCTTTCCATCGCCCAGTATGATAAGCTGTTTTTTGCCTAGCAAATGCAGACTTATATTCAGATGGAACAAGATTCTAAGAGCTTATGACTAAAATTTCATAGTCTTAAGGTGCCCTTCTGTGAGGGATGGAGACTCACACTCTGTAGCCCTCTCACCATCCAAATGTTCCATCTGAAAATTTGGTCAACTCCATCCAACTGAACGGATTATTTATTTATTTATTGGTGTTTAAGGTCACATATTTATGCACAATGGGTAATCATGACCACAACAGTTTTATGGATGGAGGAAGTCGTAGTACCCAGAGAGAACCACTGAGCAGCGGCGAGCAACTGTCAGCTCTCCAACATACTAACTCCACACAAGCAGAGTTAGCATTGGATGAAGACACGTGCACCATCGACATGCAGTACGCCTTAGTACACAATGCCACCGTGCCCCCACGTAGGCAATGGGGGTTAAGCGTCTTGCCGAAGGACACAACGCGGATGCTGCAGGTGGGATTTGAACCGAGGACCTCTCGGCTTGCAGCCTGCACCTCTACCTACTGAGACACCATGCCCCCGACTAAACGGATGACTGGACCAATGCAGCACTGTCTGACAGCTCACCATCGGAGCCTGTTAGTACCAGCGGCTACTAAGATGCTGCGATATGCAGAGCAATCTGCGGCAGTCGGGCCATGAACGAGGCTAGCAGAGCAATGATAATCCACTTGTTACCATAAGCTGCTCACAGGACGGAGATCTGGCCTCAGATCCTCGACACATATCCCGTATGAAAATGCTTTGAATGACTTGCTATCAACCCAAACATGCGAAGTCGGATAGCTAGTCTGCAGTCAAGGTGCTTCATCAATGAAGCAGGGGAAGATGCCATAGTTGCAACCGGATCCAGTTGTAGTGTGAAAGGAACGTCCCGAACCGCAACGGGCGTCCCAACTCACTAAAGATTCTTGAATCAAAAATAGTCGACCCCGACTGCTGACGGAAAGGAGAGGGTTCTCCAGTTCACGGTCTGTTACAGACCGCACAGTGCATTCAGTTAGAAACTTGTAGGCATCTATCCTTTAGTGTGCATATCCATGGAAGAAGAGGAAGCGGAAGCCGTAACAATAGCCGACCCCAGCTTAAGTGCGGAAGAAGCATCCAAACTCGTCACATTCTGGATGGATGCTCCTACTCATTGAAGTTTCTTACAACACAAAACAGTCGTCCCCAACTGTTAACGGGAAGAAAAACGCTCTGCACTCGCGATCTGTCCCAAAATCTCACCGAGTATCCCGCTTAGAAAACTTCTAGGCTAATCCCCTTTCATGCGCTTCCATGTAAGCAGAAGAAGCAATAACTGCTGGCTGCAGTGTGGAAGGAACATTCCGATGCATGTTCCAACTCAATATGGTTTCTCACAACGGACACAGGCGACCGCGACTGTTAACGAGACAGAGAGGGTTCTCCAATCGGTGATCTGACCCCACATCTAGCCGAGCATCCACTAGAGAAACTTCTGGCTTCTTCTACATGCACAAATGACTGGACCGACCCAGCACTGTCCGACGGCTCACTACCGTAGTCTGCTGATGTATGCAACTTGCTAAATTTTTAAGCTATGCCAATTGTGACAGCAAGTCTGTTACAGATGTTGCTTCGAGGGTAGAGACTGGAGCGTTTTCACTCGGCTGCATGAACATCTGGAGTCGGGTAGCTAGTGTGTGGTCGCATGTGCTTCGCTAAAGTGGAGGAAGAAGCCGTAACTGCAGCCAGCCCCGGCTGCAGTGTAGAAGGAGTGTCCCGAGCGGCAAGGGTGGATGTTAGCTCCGACTCAGTGCAAGTTTTTCAAAGCAATAGTCTATCTCTGGGTTAAAGAAGGCTCTCCTGTCCGCGGTCTGATCCAGACCTCGCTGAGCTTCCAATGAGAAACTTGCAGACTTCTTCCCCTTATTTTGCCGTTGTCTCTGAGTGAGCTTTCGATTAAAATGTGCTCGCTCTACCCAAATCTACACTCTCCTCGACCGCAATACAGGTCACAATACCATCACCATGTTCTTGTTCTTCTGGAAAAGAAACTGAAAATTTGAATTATCTTGCGGTGACAGCCCCGAACTTGGTAGACAAAAAGCACACAAAAGGCCCAAGTCAGTAAATAATTAACTGATACCTGATGCAAAGCGAGATCTTCATGTGAAGAAAAATAATGCATCCGGTGAGAGATGCAAGACAATAACGGCCCAACACCCCTAGGGTGAGGACGTAACAGTGGGGACAAACAGAATAAACATTCTGTACAAAACGTTAAACTCCCAAGAAATTTAATAAAAACTTTCAATAAAAAAACAGCCTGAAAGCTTAGGAGTTTAACCGGAGAGTTCATGGAAGGATAGGGAAGGAACACATAACCAACAGTAGGTAAATCATTAGCAAAACTAATGAAGTCAAGGCGTATATCCCGAAATTGGGTAACATGAAATAATTTTCATATTATTTAAAAGTTACAGGCCTGAACATCTCAAACCACCGTTGTTCACTTCCATCATCCATTTACTGCCTTGAATCCACCATATACTTCATTGATTTGTGTCTGGCATACACCAAAAAAGAGAGATTTAAAGCACAGATGACAGTTGAGATGTTTACTGACTTAGGGCCAAACAAAGAATGATGTTGGCACCAATTCCAATCTCTTCCTGAGTACAGCGCATGCATAGGTAGGAAAAGTATGGAGGGCCAGATAGGACTTTCAATTTTCGGCATTGTAAGCAAATTTGGGGGATTGGGGGGATCAAAATTTGTGTTTGGCCCTTGATAATATTGAGTTTGCACCAGCTAAGTCTGGGCCATTGGTTGTAGTATAAAAATATATAAAATGGACAAAACCTGTTACTTGTGAATATCCTTTCCCCACATGGTTGTCTATCAGCATACCAAAGATCATTTATATCCAACATCCACTGACTGAGATATGAAGGTCCAAAGTTGTTACAGATGGTCAAACTTCCTTTTGGAGGGGGATAACAAAACCATATCATGTGTCCCCTCATCGGTACAAGCTCAACGAGCTCATTCCAATAAGGAGTCACATGATACGGTTTTGTTAAAACTACACAATTTGTATATTATACAGCAGATGAAGCCGATTTGTTTGGTAAGGGTTAATTGTCGTTTGTGGGTGGAACTGAGGTGCACCGTTGTCTCCTTGCAAAAAGCAAAAAATGCAGGTACGATAATTCATAAGAGCAACAGCTCATCTTAAAATCGAAAGACTGCAATAAAAAACACAGTTCACTATTTGTAAAGGCAGCCAAAACTTTACTCTAATCACTGCCCTTGTAATGAGCCACTGTCTACAGGATTTTCTTAATACGGTATGTTGGGGAACAAGGGAGTCATCCAAAGTCAAAATTATGCCTTTAATCCTTTACCCAACAAACTGGCCACATCCGCCCGCGTAATATGAAAATTCAGCAGCTGAAAAAATACTATTTTTCAAAACATTTCAACAAACCCATATCATGTGACCCCTCTTAGGAATGAGCTCATCTAGCTCGTTCCAGTGAGGGGCTACATGATACGATTTTGAAAATTTTGGAAAATTTTAAAAAGTTAAAAAATTTATAGTAATTTATATATTTTTTATACTTACCAATGACCCAGACATAGCTGGTGCTAACTCTTAAAAATCTAGGGCCAAACACAAATTTTGCCCCCCATCCCCAAAATTTGCATCTAAAACCAAAGAAAACATGTCCTGAATGGCCCTCCATACTTCGCCTCTACTGCGCATGCGCAGTGTCAAGGACGTCCCGAAATTGGCGCCATTAATCATTCTTACAACCAGTGCCTGGTAAGCGCTATGTCCTCAGCGGGGAGGTATGAGTTCCCAACTCCTGGGAGGGCCATCCCCATCTGGGTCATTGGTAAGTATAAAAAATATATAAATTACTATAAATTTCTTAACATTTTTATACCGTACCAATGACCCAGACATAGCTGAATAGTAAAAAGGCTGGAGGGCCCAGGACATAGAGGAAAATCCAATAAGCTCAACTATATAAAATAGAGTCATCCCCTTGAGGAGAAAAGGAGTATTAGGCTTTACATGTATCCTTCTTATTTATGATAAATTAGAAAGACACAATACCTTCTATAATTGAGCATCATAACATCCATATTCTCTATTAACATCCAGTATAATTCTTATACTAATTATTTTTTAAAGTAAGCCAATAAATAAAGTTAGTCCAGAGAATTGAGACTCTTTATACTCTTTTAAAAGTGTCCGAGGATAGTATAACAACGCCCGTTTGACACGTGACATATTCCAATGCTATACTTTAAAACTATGACATGAATGAATTTTAAAAACATAACCTTTCACTTTAAAACCATCCCAGTAACAGCTCAGAATTACTGACTCCGGAGGAGGTATCCCCTTGTTTTCATAATAAAACAGGTGACCCAAGGAAACACCCCCCCCCCCTTTTTCTTGCCCTGGGTCAAATAGCCCAGAGCAAAGAGGGCAGCAGGACGGAGTCACTGCCGGAACATAAAGCCTACATAGCTATAGTAGCAATTGTTAAGTGACCGACATTCTGAGCAGCCGATAATGGACCTAAACAATGCAGGCCTCCAGAAATGGACTCGATATTTCTGAGATAAAAATTCAGGAATGTGGATGGCTGCGACCAATATGCAGCCTTCTTTAAATCTATAATAGCAACACTATTTACGTAAGCCCAAGATGTAGAAGAGCTCTTCCTTCATGAGCCGAAATCTTAAGCACAGACTGCTGAGTTAAGGATAGATTATCCTAAGCAGTACCGATAGTTAATTGAATGCATTTAGCAATAGAATGGACCATAATGACCCTTCTATTAGGCATCAGAGCCAGAAGAAGCTTTACGTCCTTACTGATAAACTGAGATCTGTTAATAATACATAAAGGTCTAGCTGGACAGAGTAAAGGCCTATGCCCGTACGAAGACGGAAGGACCTTAAAAACAAAAGGTTCTGGATATTTATTAGGAGCCTGATTCTTAACCAAAAATCCAACATTACTAGTAAAGGAATAGAGTTTCCGATACTACAAAAGTGAGAATCGTCCACCGATAGTGCATGAAGCTCACTGACTCTTCAGCAGAAGAGAAGACTAAGAGAATTGCTGTCCTAAAAGGCCAGAATTTGAAACTACTGTCTCAAGAGGTTCAAATGGTTGCTTTAATTTAATAAGAACCCAAGCTAAATTCCGTATAGGAATTAATCTAAGGATTCTAGGTCTATTTATCGAAAAGTTTCAAACTAACTTAGATAAAGAGACATTAGGCTCAATTGTAAACTATCATGGTGTGCATAGGTATCAGATAACATAGACCTATAACCTTAAATAGTAACTGGCTGCAGTTGATCTCGTCAAACAAGTATACTAGAAAGTTTGCAATGTCTGGCATGGAGGGAACATAAAGATCCCTACACCAATGACGGAAGACCCTCCACTTTAGCCGCATAGAATAGCGAAGAGGAGGTCCTCCTACAGTTAGAAATCGCGTCCACTGCTCGTCCTGTACAATGCTTGCCATGCAAGAAGGACCGCACAACGGAATACGTGAAGGTTGAGACCTTGCGGGTTGTGATGAAGTTGACACGATTTCCCCAGCGAAAAAAGATCCTCTTGTGGAGGAAGTTTTCGCGGTAAGTCCCACAGCAGACACCTAAGTAAATTTATCCACGGTCTCTGTGGAGACAGAGATGCTACCAACAGAATTGTATTGTGAATGTATAATCCTAGCAATACTTGCTGAATCAACAGCGCTGGAGGATACGCATATCCTATCATCCCATCGTACTAGATCGATAGAGTGTTAACTACATATGCTCGGGGATCCGGACACGGCGACACATACGTCTGCAATTGATTGGTGAGTTGTGTCGCAAAAAATTTATTACTGGGCGCTCCCATTGGTAGCAAATCTGATTGAATACCTGTTTGTTGAGAGTCCATTCTGACGGCAACAATCGACTCTTACGTAAAAGGGAGTCTGCGAATACAATCCGACGACCCAGAATATGACGGACCGAAACAGAACTTGGTGTTCTATAACAAACAATCGGATTCTTTCCGTTAAATTCAATAACGAAACCGAATGAGTGCCTCCCTTGTTCCGGATATACGCAACTACTGTCGTATTATCGGACAGGATTTGACATGCGTTTCTGAATAATGTTCAACCAATGACGTAGTGCAAGCCAAAATAATATCATATCTTGGAAGTTAAGTGCTTGCCTAAAAACTGCGGAACCCAAAGACCCTGGCACTTCGAATCCGTTGGGATCAATATTGTGCCCCAACCACAGAACCAAAACTGGTTCGATATCCGTCATAATCGAGAAACTCGGATCCGGCAACTACAGTGGAACTCTCTGAGTCAACCACCGAATGTTTGCCCAAATCTGAATCTCTTGTTACACTTGATTGAGAAGAGAATGTGTATATCGAGCAATTCATAGATTGCTGAAAGGTGGCCGTCGAAGAGAAGCTTCTCCGAGACCGAAGCGACTCTGAGAGAGTTCTTCACCTTACTATCCATGCGCGTGGATGTAGCTAGGGCTGCGTTACGTCAAATCAACTCCAGGTTGCCACTGAAGGGCGGAGTTATACGTGGAAAACAACTGCCCCTGAAAGAAATCTCATTAAGAATCATATCCTGGAATTCTTTCTCTTGAAGACGTAATGATAACACCTCAGTAAGGTGGTCTACATATGATAAAGCGTCTAAGTTAAGTCTATTAGACATCATTGTCGTTTCCAACGTCGTGGTTGGAATTGACATAGACGGCGAAAAAGACAATACCCAGTCTTCAGCCTCATCGTCTAGACGCAGAGGAACTCTCAGTATTCCCTGTCCTGCCATTTCAAATTATTCCTAGGCTTGATGAAAGGCAGATTAGAGCATTTGCGGACAAGAAACTAGACTAGTGTGTTTTGGTAGCAAGCTTATATATATATATAGCGTTGTTCAATAATTCGAAAGTTCTAGTGACATTATTGGACTGTGTCGGCAACTCAGGGATGATGTCCCTGAACCGATCAAAAATAAATTCTGTGTCCAATGACGCTATTAGTTTCTTATCCAGCATCACAGCATTCTAGTCCGACGGAACAAGGTCTGGAAGATAATGCCGGAAGAAATGTATGGCATCTTCTGTTGTTCCGAATGGGAAAGCTCGAAATCGTCCGAATCCCTTTCGCCATCCTGTCAGACCCTATGAAGTGTTCGGTCGGCAGTACCTGATGCATCAGCGGAGCGAACCGACCCAGCGTCGTCTGATTATTCCTCATCCGACAGAGATTCTGTTGTTTGCTGGTATGCTGCGATAAGCTGTGCTATTTTGGATAGCACGTCCGTCACTGAGGCCTGTGGAGAAGCGGTCTTACGATGCTTTGCCGCTGGAAGCTCCGAGTTCGTTACCCCGTGTATACTTCTATTATGCGAGCGACCGGAGTGTACAGGCCTCGTGTCCCTTGGCTACCGGATGGCGTGACCTGTTCACCGTGGAATCACTGAAAGACGAAGCTGGCAGGATACTCGAGGTCACGTAGCCAAGTTGCGGTCGTGTGCGCTGCCGTGAGGATGAGGAAGCATTATCGACAGTCTCTCGGACTGTCTATATAACGGAGCGTCCCGAGCGGCGGACATATGCTCCGAATGCGAAACGTTTGTACCACAACATCCGGTCCCAGATGTTGTTGTACGAGAGAGGGACCTCTCTCGCTCGCAGCCCGGACGGACCTGGACGAGCTAGGAACCGGACTAACAGGCTTCCTCCGATCTCTCCTCTAATCCGTCGTCACTGGGTGTGTACTATTGTCTATTATAGTGCTCGCATCACCCAAATCTCCTTCCTGGGCCGCAAAGGACGAATCCGGCTGCCAAACCAATCGATGAATGGACGCTACACCGGGTGAGCTAGCGAATGTCAACGCCGTCGATCCTACTAGGAACCTCTTAGGCGATTGACGTATTCCATGAGCACTTATTGCCGCTTGCTTGTTAATAGCAAGCATATATATATAAATAGCGTCGTTCAATAATTCGAAAGTTCCTGTGACATTATTGGACTGTGTTGGAACTGAGGGACGAAGTCCCTGAACCGATCCAAACATTTTTGTGTCCACCGACGCTATCAGTCATTTATCCGGCATCGCAGCATTGTGGTCCGACGAAACAACCTCTAGAAGACCTCTAGAAGATAAAGCCGGATGACACATACAGCAGCTTATGTTGTTCCAAAAAGGGAAAGCTCGAAATCCTCTGAATCCCTTTCGCCATCCTGTCGGACTTTATGAAGTTTTCAGACGTCCGTATCTGATGCTTCAGCGGAACGTCCCGACCCAGCGTCGTCGGATATTACATGATGCGACAGAGAAACTGTCGTTGCTGGGATGCTGCGATAAGTTGTGCTATTCGGGATAGAACGTCCGTAACTGAGGCCTGTGCAGTAGCGGTCTTACGATGCTTTGCCGCTGGAAGCTCCGTGTACGTTGACTCCTGCATACTTTTCTATGCGAACGTCCGGAGTCTACAGGCCTCATGTCCCTGGCTACTGAATGGCGTGACCTGGTCGCCGCATATTCTCTGATTGGCGAAGTTGACTGGATATCGGAGGTCACGTAGCCAAGGTGTGGTCGTGTGCGCTGCCATGAGAATGAGGAAGCCTTATTGACAGTCTCTCCGGACTGTCTATATAACGGAGCGTCCCGAGCGGCGGACGTATGCTCCGAATGCGAAACATTTTGTACCACAACATCTGGGGCCAGATGTTGTTGTACGAGAGAGGGGCCTCTCTCGCTCGCAGCCCGGATGGGCCTGGACGAGCTATGAACCGGACTAATAGGCTTCCTCCATTCTCTCCTCTAATCCGCCGTCACTGGGTGTGCACTTGGTTGTTTTATAGTGCTCGCATCACCCAAAACTCCTTTCTAGACCGCAACGGACGAACCCGGCTGCCGAACCATTCGATGAATGGACCCTACACCGGGCGAGCTAGCGGACGTCAAAGGCCGTCGATCCTACTAGGGACCTCTTAGGCAATTGATGTATTTCCATGAGCACTTTTCCACTAGCTCTTCATTAATTGTGACGACGGAAGCACACTTTTGGAAGACATCACGGATACATCACCCTGTTCTTGATCGTCTGAAATAGAGATTGATAAACTATAGTGACCCTGCGGGGAAAGGACCGGCATGGCCATTTCCCCGCTAACATACCGTGACACACGCTTCCCATGTTGTCATCGAAAATAACACATACTGAACAGGAGTTAGTGCGAGTACACTGACTACATTTATGCAATGATTATGAAAGTCAGAGGAAGATTTCCTCTTAATCTAATTGAACAATATCCTTTCATTGCGAAAAGAAAACAAAGTCCTAGTACTCGCACCAACCCCTGCAAATCAAAATACATAATAACATGATCCATTAACATAGAAAAAATAATTGAAATCAAAATAATTTTTTAAAAAATATTTTTTCAGAAAAGTTAAAAAATTTATAGTAATTTCTATATTTTTTATACTTACCAATGACCCAGACATAGCTGGTGCTAACTCTTAAAATATAGGGCCAAACACAAATTTTGCCCCCCAATCCCCAAAATTTGCATCTAAAACCAAAGAAAACATGTCCTGAAAGGCCCTCCACACTTCGCCTCTACTGTGCATGCGCAGTGTCAAGGACGTTCCGAAATTGGCGCCATTAATCATTCTAAAAACCAGTGCCTGGTAAGCGCTATGTACTCAGCGGGGAGGCAAGAGTTCCCAACTCCTGGGAGGGCCATCCCCGTCTGGGTCATTGGTAAGTATAAAAAATATAGAAATTACTAAAAAAAATTTAACATTTTTATACTGTACCAATGACCCAGACATAGCTGAATAGTAAAAAGGCTGGAGGGCCAAGGACATAGAGCAAAATGGAATACGCTCAATAATATAAAAAGAGTCATCCCCTGTAGGGAAAAAGAAGTAATAGGCCTTACATGTATCTTTCTTATTTATGATAAATTAGAAAGATACAACACCTTCCAAAATTGAGCTTCATACATCCATGTACTCTATTAATATCCAATATAATCCAATACTAATAATTTTTAAAGTAAGCCAATAAATAAAGTAAGTCTAGAGAATAGAGACTCTTATACTCCTAAAAGTGTCTGAGGATTGCATAATCATGTCCGTTGACATATGCAATAATCAAATGCTATACCTTAAAAAACTAAGACTATGAATTTTAAAAACCTAAACTTCTCACTAAACAACCATCCCAATAACAGCTCAGAATTACTAACTCCGGAGGAGGTATCCCCTTGTTTTCATAGTAAAACAGGTTACCCAAGGGAACACCCTCCCCCCCCCCCTTTTTCTTGCCCTGGGTCAAATAGCCCAGAGCGAAGAGGGCAGCAGAACGGAGACACTGCCGAAACAGACAGCCTACCTAGCTATAGTAGCAACTGTTAAGTGAATGACATTCTGAGCAGTAGATAATAGACCTAACAATAGAGGCCTCCAGAAATGGACTCGATATTTCTGAGATAAAAATTCATGAATGTGGATGGCTGAGCGCAATGAGCAGCCTTCAAAAATCTATAATAGCGACACTATTAATATAAGCCCAAGATGTAGAAGAACTCTTACTTCATGAGCCGAAATCTTAAGCAAAACTGCTAAGTCAATGATATACCATAAGCAGTACCGATAGTTAATAGAATCCATTAACAATAGAATGGAGCGTAACGTCCTTCTACTAGGCATCAAAGACAGAAGAAGCTTACGCCCATAGTAATAAACATATCTGTTTATAAATACATAAACTCTACCCGGAAAGAGTAAAGGCCTATGCCCGTACGAAGACGGAAGGACCTTAATAACAATAGGTTCCGGATATTAGAAGCCTAACTCTTATGCAAAAATCCAACCTAAATAGTAACGGAATAGTGATTCCGAAACTACGAAAGTGAAAATCATCCATCAGTAGTGCATGAAACTCACTGACTCTACAGTAAAAGAGAAACCAACAGAATTACTGTCTAAAAGGTCAGAATTTGAAAACTACTGTTTCCAGAGGCTCAAATGATTACTTAGCTAAATAAGAACCGAAGTTAAAATCCATATAGGAATTTAATCTAAAGATTCTAAGTCTATATATCAAAAAGTTACTAACTGACTTAGATAAAGAGACATAAGACTCAATTGTAAACTATCGTAGAGTGCATAGGTATGGGGTAATATAAACCTATAACCTTACTAATAACAGGCTGCAGTAGATCTTGTGAAACAAGTATACTAAAAAATTGCAATGAGTAGTATGGAGGGATCAACAATATGAACATAATGATCCCTACACAAACGACGGAAGAGCCTCAACTTTAGCCGCATAGAATAGCAAAGAAGAGGACCTCCTATAGTAAGAAATCGCGTCCAAAGCTCGTCCAGTACAATGCTTACAATGCAATACGGACCACACAACGGAATACATGAAGGTTGAGACCTTGCGGGTTGTGATAAAGATGACACGATTTACCCAGTGAAAAAAGATCCTCACATTGAGGAAGATTTCACGTTAAGACCCACAGTAGACAAGAGAGTAAATTACCCATGATCTCTGTGAAGATAGAGATGCTATCAACAGAAATGTATTGTGGTTGTTTATCTTAGCAATACCTGCTGAAACAACAGCGCCGGAGGATACGCGTATCCTATCATTCCGTCCTATAGATCAATAGAGCGTTAACAACATTAGCTCAGAGATCTGGACAAGCCAACACATACATCTGCAATTGATTAGCAAGCTGTGTCGTAAATAAATCATCATTGGGCGCTCCCATAGATAGCAAATCTGATTGAATACTTGTTTGTTGAGAGTCCATTCTGACAGCAACAAGCGACCCGTAAGTGAACGGGAGTCCGGTAAAACAATCAGACGACCCGGAATATGACGGACCAAAACAGAACTTGGTGTACTATAACCAACAGACGGATTCTTTCCATTAAATTGAATAACGGAAACGAAAGAGTGCCTCCCTGGTTCCGGAGATACGCCACTACTGTCGAATTAACGGACAGGATTTGGGCATGTGTTTCTGAATAATGTTCATGCAATGACATAAAGCAAGCCTAAAAAACATTATTCCGCGGAAGAAAATTGGTTGCTAAGAGACTGCGGAACCCAAAGACCCTGGCACTTCGAATCCGTTGGGATCAGTATTATATCCCAATCTGTTTGACTGGCAACCGTCATAACAGCCACACTCGGGTCCGGCAACTGCGGTGGCACTCTCTGAGTCAACCACCGAATGATTGCCCCAGTCTGAATCTCTTGTAACACTAGATAGACAAGAGAACGTGTAAATCGAGCAATTCATGGATTGCCGAAAAGTTGCCGTCGAAGAGAAGCTCCTCCGAGAACGAAGCGACTCTGAGAGAGTTCTTAACCTTACTATCCACGCGTATGGATGTAGCTAGGGCTGCGTCCCGTCAACCAACTCCAATCAGCCACTGAAGGGCGGAGTTATACGTGAACAAACTACTGCTCTCAAAAGAAATTACATTGAGAATAATATCCCGTAAATCTTTTCTTGAAAACGTAATGAAAACGCCTCAGTAAGGCGGATTACGTATGATAAAGCATCTAAGTTAAGTCTACTATACATCATGTCGTTTCCAACATTGAAGTTGGAAAAGACATAAACGGCGAAAAAGAATATTTCCAGTCTTTAACCACACCGTCTAGACGCATATGAACTGTCGGTATGCCCTGCTCTGCCAAATAAACTAATCGTATAAATGATAAAACGGCAGAAATGAGCAACGCGGACAAGAAACCAAACTATCATGCTTGGTAGCAGGCTTGTATGCATATATAGCGTCGAAAAATAAAACACATGTTGTAATGACATTATTGGACTGCGTCGGTAAGTCAGGGACAATGTCCCTGAACCGATCGAAAAATCTGAGTCCAATGACGCTATAAGTCTCTTATCCAAGATCGCAGCAATGAAGTCCGAAATAACAATCACTGGAAGATAATGCCAGAAGATATGAAAGGCAGCTTCCGATACTACTAAAGGGAAAACTCGAAATCTTTCGAATCCCTTTCGCCATCCTGTCGGACCCTATAAAGCGTTCGGTCGTCCGTACCTGATGCAACCGCGGACCGCACCGACCCAGCGCCGTCGGATAATTCCTGATTCGACCAAGAAACTGTCAATTGCTGGTATGCTGCGAAACAACTGTGCTAACTCAGATAGCACGTCCGTCACAGAGGCCTGAGGAGAAGCGGTCCTACAATGCATTGCCGCTGGAAGCTCCGTGATCGTTACCCCGTGCATACTACCAATATGCGAGCGAACGGAGTGTATAGGCCTCGTGTCCCTTGGCTACCGGATGGCGCGACCTATTCGCCGTGGAATCACTGAATGACGAAACTGATCGGATACTCGAGGTCACGTAGCCAATGTGCGGTCGTGTGCCCTGCTGTGAGGATGAGGAAGCATTAAGGACAGTCTCTCGGACTGTCAATATAACGGAGCGTCCCGACCGACAGACATATGCTCCGAATGTAAAATATCTGAACCACAACATGCGGTCCCCTATGTTGGTGGACGAGAGAGGGACCTCTCTCGCTCACAGCCCGCACGGACCTGGACAAGCCAGGAACCGGACTAACAGGCTTCCTCCGATCTGTCCTCAATCTGCCGTCACTGGGTGAGTACTAAAGTAATTAAAGTGCTCGCATCACCCAAATCTCCTTCCTAGACCGCAACGGACGAACCCGGCAGCCGAACCATTCGATGAATGTACGCTACACCGGGTGAGCTAGCGAATGTCACTCCGTAGGCGATAGACATATTCCATGAGCACTTATTGCCGCTAGCTCTTCATTAACTATGACGACAGAGGCACACTTTTGAAAGACATCTCCGTAACTTTGCAAACAAGAAACCAGAAATGCTTGGTTATAGCAAGCATATAATAATAATATAAAGCGTCGTTCAATAATTCGAAAGTTTGCGTGACATTATTGGACTATGTCGGAACTGAGGGACGATGTCCCTGAACCGAACAAAAAATTTCTAAGTCCTCCGACGCTATCAGTTTCTTATCCGGCATCGCAGCATTCTGGTCCGACGAAAGAAGCTGTAGAAGACCAAGTCAGATGACATACACAACAGCATATGTTGTTCCGAAAGGGAAAGCTCGAAATCCTCCAAATCCCTTTCGGTATCCCGTCGGACCGGATGAAATTTTCGGACGTCTGTACCCGCTTCCGCAGAGCGTCCCGACCCAGCATCGTCGGATAAAAAATATGCGACAGTTTCAGTTGATGCTGGGATGCTGCGATAAACTGTGCTATTTAGGAAAGCACGTCCGTTCCCGAGGCCTGTGCAGTAGCGGTCTTACGATGCATTGCCGCCGGAAGCTCCGTGTACGTTGACTCCCGCACACTTCCCATGCGAACGTCCGGAGTCTGCAGGCCTCGTGTCCCTGGCTACCGGATGGTGTGACCTGGTCGCCGATGAATCTCTGACTGGCGAAGCTGACTGGATACCCGTGGTCACGTAGCCAAGAGCGGTCGTGTGCGCAACTATGAGAATGAGGAAGCCTTATTGACAGTCTACTCCGGACTGACTATATGTCGGAGCGTCCCGAGCGACGGACGAATGCTCCGAATGCGAAACATTTTGTACCACAACATCTGGGGCCAGATGTTGTGAACGAGAGAGGGGCCTCTCTCGCTTGCCGTCCGGATGGACCGGAACGAGCTAGGAACCAGACTAAAAGGCTTCCTCCGTTCTCCCTCCGATCCGCCGTCACTGGGTGTGCAGTAGGTTGATTTATAGTGCTCGCATCACCCCAAAATTCCTTCTAGACCGCAACGGACGAACCCGGCTGCCGAACCATTCGGTGAATGGACGCTACACCGGGCGAGCTAGCGGACGTCAAAGGCCGTCGAACCTACTAGGGTCCTCTTAGGCAATTGGCGTATTTACATGAGCACTTTTCCGCTAGCCCTTCATTAATTGTGATGACGGAGGCACACTGTTGGAAGACATCACAGATACATCACCCTAATCTTGATCGTCTGAAATAGAAATTGATAAAGTAGAGTGACCCTGCGGGGAAAGGACCGGAGTGTCCAATTCCCCAATAACATACCGTGACATACGCTTCCCATATTGTCATCGAAATCATACGATACAGAACAGGAGTTAATGCGAGTACACTGACCACATATAGAATGATTATAAAGTCAGAGGAAGACTTCCTCTTATTACAATTGATCAATATCCTTTCAATGTGAAAAGAAAACAAGTCCTGGTACTCGCACTAACCCCTGGCAATCAAAATACATAATAATAATATGATCCATTAATATTGAAAAAATAATTGAAATCAAAATATTTTGAAAAAATATTTTTTCAGAACAGCCCAAGTTTCTGAAAAGTAACGTTGAGCCCCAATGGATCCCAAGCCTAAGTGTGGACAAAAATTTTAAAAATATTTTAAACAATTTATTCAACACTTACGAACAATAATAATGTATCTAGTTATGATTAAAATAACATCAAGATATTATTTTCCAGAAATCCCCCCTCACACAGAGGGCTGTTGAAAATGTAAACAATGAGTGTAAAAACACTAAAATAAGACTCCAGGCACCCAGGCCCGAAATCAGTTACCAAAAATACACTATCTGATGCAAAACAGAGACTTCCAGGGAAGAAACTGCAGAACATCAGATGGTAGATGCAGAACACAACGCCTAACCACCCGTAGGTGAAGACGTAAACATGGGGAAAAGAAACAGAATTCATTCTGTTATTCAGCTAAAACTCCCAAGAAAATTTAGTAATAATAATTACGAAAACTATGCCAAAAGCATGGGAGAATAGCAAGGGGGGACTTAAAGGACAGGGAGAGAGGAAAACACTTAAAAAACAGTGTAACTAATTAATCAGAATGACAACAAAATGGCTGCTGCCTCGAAAATAGGTAACTTAACATAATTTCATTAAAAAATTTTAAGTTACAGCCCTGATAATATTCTGTCACACATTTTTTTCCTCTCCTCCTTCTCTATCCTCCTTAGAATCACCATTTCACTAATATTTATGTGTCTGGCATCATTTAAACTGAGATTTACGAGCACAAAGATCAGTCAGATGTTAACTGATGAAGGGCCAAACTTAGAATGATTAATGGCGCCAATTTCGGAACGTCCTTGACACTGCGCATGCGCAGTAGAGGCGAAGTGTGGAGGGCCTTTCAGGACATGTTTTCTTTGGTTTTAGATGCAAATTTTGGGGATTGGGGGGCAAAATTTGTGTTTGGCCCTATATTTTAAGAGTTAGCACCAGCTATGTCTGGGTCATTGGTACAGTATAAAAATGCCCAAGTTTCTGAAAAGTATCGTTGAGCCCCAATGGATCCCAAGCCTAAGTGTGGACAAAAATTTTAAAAATATTTTAAAAATTTAATGTAACACTTACGAATAATAATAATGTATCTAGATATGATTAAACTAACATCAAGATATTATTTTCAAGAAATCCCCCTCACACAGAGGCTGTTGTCAATGTAAACAAGAAGTGTAAAAACACAGAAACATGACTCCAGGCACTGATAACCCTGGCCCGAAATCAGTTACCAATAATACACTATCTGATGCAAAACAGAGACTTCCAGGGAAGAAACTACAGAACATCAGATGGTAGATGCAGAACACTACGCCTAAACACCCAAGGGTGAAGACGTAAACATGGGGAAAAGAACAGAATTCATTCTGTTATCCAGCTAAAACTCCCAAGAAATTTTAGTAATAATATTACAGAAAATATGCCAAAAGCATGGGAGAATAGCAAGGGGGGACTTAAAGGAAAGGGAGAGAGGAAAACACTGAACAAGCAGTGTAACTGCATAGCAAGAATGACCACAACAGGCCGTTGCCTTGAAAATAGGTAACTTAACACAATTTCATTAAAAAGTTAAAAAATTTATAGTAATTTATATATTTTTTATACTTACCAATGACCCAGACATAGCTGGTGCCAACTCTTAAAAATCTAGGGCCAAACACAAATTTTGCCCCCCAATCCCCAAAATTTGCATCTAAAACCAAGGAAATCATGTCCTAAAAGGTCCTCCATACTTTGCCTCCACTGCGCATGCGCAGTGTCAAGGAGGTCTCGAAATTGGCGCCAATTATCATTCTTACAAGCAGTGCCTGGTCTGCGCTATGTACTCAGCGGGGAGGTATGAGTTCCCAACTCCTGGGAGGGCCATCCCCGTCTGGGTCATTGGTAAGTATAAAAAATATATAAATTACTATAAATTTTTTAACATTTTTATACTGTACCAATGACCCAGACATAGCTGAATAGTAAAAAGGCTGGAGGGCCTAGGACATAGAAGAAATTCCAATAAGCTCAATTATATAAAATAGAGTCATCCCCTCGAGGGGAAAAGGAGTATTAGGCCTTACATGTATCTTTCTTAATTATGATAAATTAGAAAGACACAACACCTTCCATAATTGAGCATCATAACATCCATGTACTCTATTAATATCCAGTATAATCCTTATACTAATAATTTTTAAAGTAAGCCAATAAATAAAGTTAGTCTAGAGAATAGAGACTCTTTATACTCCTTATAAGTGTCTGAGGATTGTATAATAACGTCCGTTTGACACGTGATATATTCAAAAGCTATACTTTAAAAACTATGACTTGAATGAATTTTTAAAACATAAACTTATCACTTAAAAACCATCCCAATAACAGCTCAGAATTACTAACTCCGGAGGAGGTATCCCCTTGTTTTCATAATAAAACAGGTGACCTAAGGGAACACCCTCCCCCCCCCCCTTCTCCTTGCCCTGGGTCAAATAGCCCAGAGCGAAGAGGGCAGCAGGACGGAGTCACTGCCGGAACAGAAAGCCTACCTAGCTATAGTAGCAACTGTTATGTGAATGACATTCTTAGCAGTAGATAATAGACCTAACAATGGAGGCCTCCAGAAATGGACTCAATATTTCTGAGATAAAAATTCATGAATGTGGATGGCTGAGCCCAATGTGCAGCCTTCATAAAATCTATAATAGCGACACTATTAATGTAAGCCCAAGATGTAGAAAGAGCTCTTACTTCATGAGCCGAAATCTCAAGCACAAACTGCTGAGTTAATGATATACCATAAGCAGTACCGATAGTTAATTGAATCCATTAGCAATAGAATGGAGCGTAATGTCCTTCTATTAGGCATCAAAGACAGAAGAAGCTTACGTCCTTACTAATAAACTGATATCTGTTTATAAATACGTAAACTCTAACCGGACAGAGTAAAGGCCTATGCCCGTATGAAGACGGAAGGACCTTAATAACAATAGGTTCCGGATATTTATTAGGAGCCTGATTCTTAACCAAAAATCCAACATTAGTAGTAAAGGAAATAGTGTTTCCGATACTACGAAAGTGAGAATCGTCCACCGATAGTGCATGAAGCTCACTGACTCTTCAGTAGAAGAGAAGACTAAGAGAATAACTGTCTTAAAAGGTCAGAATTTGAAAACTACTGTTTCCAGAGGCTCAAATGATTACTTAGCTAAATAAGAACCGAAGCTAAATTCCGTATAGGAATTTAATCTAAGGATTCTAGGTCTATTTATCGAAAAGTTTCTAACTGACTTAGATAAAGAGACATAAGACTCAATTGTAAACTATCATAGAGTGTATAGGTATGAGATAACATAGACCTATAACCTTAATAGTAACAGGCTGCAGTTGATCTTGTCAAACAAGTATACTAGAAAGTTGCAATGTCTAGTATGGAGGGATCAAAAATATCAACATAATGATCCCTGCACCAACGACGGAAGAGCCTCTACTTTAGCCGCATATTATAGCAAAGAAGAGGTTCTCCTACAGTAAGAAATCGCGTCCATAACTCGTCCTGTACAATGCTTGCCATGCAAGAAGGACAACACAATGGAATACGTGAAGGTTGAGACCTTGCGGGTTGTGATGGAGTTGACACGATTTCCCCAGCGAAAGAAGATCCTCTCATGGAGGAAGTTTTCGCGGTAAGTCCCACAGTAGACACCTGAGTAAATGTTTATCTTAGCAATACTTGCTGAATCAACAGCGCTGGAGGATACGCATATCCTATCATTCCGTCCTATTAGATCAATAGAGTGTTAACAACATAAGCTCAGGGATCCGGACATGGAAACACATACGTCTGCACTTGAATAGTGAGTTGTGTCGCAAATAAATTATCATTGGGCGCTCCCATTGATAGCAAATCTGATTGAATACTTGATTGATGAGAGTCCATTCTTACGGCAACAAGCGACTCTTACGTGAAAAGGAGTCTGCTAATACAATCAGACGACCCGGAATATGACGGACCGAAGCAGAACTTGGTGTACTATAACAAACAGAAGGATTCTTTCCGTTAAATTGAATAACGGAATCGAATGAGTGCCTCCCTGGTTCCGGAGATACGCAACTACTGTCGTATTAACGAACAGGATTTGGACATGCGTTTCTGAATAATGTTCATTCAATGACATAGTGCAAGCCTAAATAACATCACTTCCTGGAAGTTAAGTGCTTGCCTAGAAACTGTGGAACCCAAAGACCCTGGCACTTCGAATCCGTTGGGATCAATATTGTACCCCAACCTGTTTGACTGGCATCCGTCATAATCATAAAACCCGGATCCGGCAACTGCAGTGGCACTCTGAATCAACCACCGAATGTTTGCCCCAGTCTGAATCTCTTGCTACACTTGATAGACAAGAGAACATGTATATCGAGCAATTCATAGATTGCTGAAAAGTTGCCGTCGAAGAGAAGCTTCTCCGAGACCAAAGCGACTCTGAGAGAGTTCTTCACCTTACTATCCACGCGCGTGGATGTAACTAGGGCTGCGTCACGTCTAACCAACTCCAGGTTGCCACTGAAGGGTGGAGTTATACGTGGAAAAACTACTGCCCTTGACAGAAATCACATTGAGGATCATATCCTGGAATTCTTTCTCTTGAAGACGTAATGATAATGCCTCAGTAAGATGGTCTACGTATGATAAAGCGTCTAAGTTAAGCCTATTAGACAACATTGTCGTTTCCAACATCGTGGTTGGAATTGACAAAGACGGCGAAAAAGATAATTCCCAGTCCTCAGCACCGCCGTCTAGACGCATATGAACTCTCAGTATGCCCTGTTCTGCCGATATAAATTATTTCCTAGAATTGAAAAAAGGCAGAATAGAGCATTGCGGACAAGAAACTAGACTATCATGCTTGGTAGCAAGCTTATATATAGCGTCGTTAAATAATTCGAATGTTCTAAAGACATTATTGGACTGTGTCGGTAAATCAGGGACAATGTCCCTGAACCGATCAAAAACTCCGTGTCCAATGACGCTATTAGTCTCTTATCCAGCATCGCAGCAATGTAGTCCGACGGAACAACCTCTGGAAGATAATGCCGGAAGAAATGTATGGCAGCTTCTTTTGTTCTGAAAGGGAAAGCTCGAAATCGTCCGAATCCCTTTCGCCATCCTGTCGGACCCTATAAAGTGTTCGGTCGTCCGAACCTGATGCAACAGCGGAGTGCACCGACCCAGCGCCGTCGGATTATTCCTGATCCGACCGAGAATTGTCGTTTGCTGGGATGCTGCGATAAACTGTGCTATTTTGGATAGCACGTCCGTCACTGAGGCCTGTGGAGAAGCGGTCTTACTATGCATTGCTGCTGGAAGCTCTGTGTTCGTTACCCCGTGCATACTTCTATTATGCGAGTGAACGGAGTGTATAGGCCTCGTGTCCCTTGGCTACCGGATGGCGTGACCTGTTCGTCGTGGAATCACTGAATGACGAAGCTGGCCGGATACTCGAGGTCACGTAGCCAATGTGCGGTCATGTGCGCTGCTGTGAGGATGAGGAAGCATTATCGACAGTCTCTCGGACTGTCAATATAACAGAACGTCCCAAGCGACGGACATATGCTCCGAATGCGAAATGTCTGTACCACAACATCCGGTCCCATATGTTGTTGTACGAGAGAGGGACCCCTCTCGCTCGCAGCCCGGATGGACCTGGACGAGCTAGGAACCGGACTAACAGGCTTCCTCCGATTGTCCTCTAATCCGTCGTCACTGGGTGTGTACTAAAGTCTATTATAGTGCTCGCATCACCCAAATCTCCTTCCTAGACCACAACGGACAAACCCGACTGTCGAACCATTCTATGAATGGACGCTACACCGGGTGAGCTAGCGAATGTCAACTCCGTCGATCCTACTAGGGACCTCTTAGGCGATTGACATATTCCATGAGCACTTATTGCCGCTAGCTCTTCATTAACTATGACGACAGAGGCACACTTTGAAAGACATCTCAGTAACTTTGCGAACAAGAAACCAGACATGCTTGTTAATAGCAAGCATATAATAATAATATATATAGCGTCGTTCAATAATTCGAAAGTTGTGTGACATTATTGGACAGTGTCGGAACTGAGGGACGATGTCCCTGAACCGAACCAAATAATTTCTGTGTCCACCGACGCTATCAGTTTCTTATCCGGCATCGCAGCATTCTGGTCCGACGAAAGAACCTCTAGGAGATAAAGTCAGATGACATACACACACAGCCTATGTTGTTCCGAAAGGGAAAGCTCGAAATCCTCTGAATCCCTTTCGGCATCCCGTCGGACCGGATGAAATTTTCGGACGTCTGTAGCTGCTTCCGCGGAGCGTCCCGACCCAGCGTCGTCGGATAATACATAATGCGACAGAGATTCTGTCGTTGCTGGGATGCTGCGATAAGCTGTGCTATTTGGGATAGCACGTCCGTCACCGAGGCCTGTGCAGTAGCGTTCTTACAATGCTTTGCCGCTGGAAGCTCCATGTACGTTGACTCCCGCACACTTTCTTATGCGAATGTCCGGAGTCTGCAGGCCTCGTGTCCCTGGCTACCGGATGGTGAGACCTGGTCGCCGATGATTCTCTGATTGGCAAAGCTGACTGGATATCCGAGGTCACGTAGCCAAGAGCGGTCGTGTGCGCTACCATGAGGATGAGAAAGCCTTATTGACAGTCTCTCCGGACTGACTATATATCGGAGCGTCCCGAGCGGCAGACGTATGCTCCGAATGCGAAACACTTTGTACCACAACATCTGGGACCAGATGTTGTTGTACGAGAGAGGGGCCTCTCTCGCTCGCAGTCCGGATGGACCTGGACGAGCTAGGAACCGGACTAAAAGGCTTCCTCCGTTCTCTCCTCTAATCCGCCGTCACTGGGTGTGCATTTGATTGATTTATAGTGCTCGCATCACCCAAAACTCCTTCTAGACCGCAACAGACGAACCCGGCTGCCGAACCATTCGATGAATGGACGCTACACCGGGCGAGCTAGCGGACGTCAAAGGCCGTCGAACCTACTAGGGTCCTCTTAGGCAATTGACGTATTTACATGAGCACTTTTCCGCTAGCTCTTCATTAATTGTGATGACGGAGGCACACTTTTGGAAGACATCACGGATACATCACCCTGATCATGATCGTCTGAAATAGAGATTGATCAAGTAGAGTGACCCTGCGGGGAAAGGACCAGAATGGCCAATTCCCCACTAACATACTGTGACACACACTTCCCATGTTGTCATCGAAATTAACACATACAAAACAGGAGTTAGTGCGAGTACACTGACTACATTATACAATGATTATGAAAGTCAGAGAAAGATTTCCTCTTATTACAATTGAACAATATCCTTTCATTGTGAAAAGAAAACAAAGTCCTAGTACTCGCACCAACCCCTGACAATCAAAATACATAATAACATGATCCATTAACATAGAAAAAATAATTGAAATCAAAAAATTTTGAAAAAATATTTTTTCAGAACAGCCCAAGTTTCTGAAGAGTAACGCTGAGCCCCAATGGATCCCAAGCCTAAGTGTGGACAAAAATTCTAAAAATATTTTAAACAATTTATGCAACACTTACGAACAATAATAATGTATCTAGTTATGATTAAATTAACATCAAGATATTATTTTCAAGAAATCCCTCCTCACACAGAGGGCTGTTGGAAATGTAAACAATAAGTGTAAAAACACCAGATCAAGACTCCAGGCACCCTGGCCCGAAATCAGTTACCAATAATACACTATCTTATGCAAAACAGAGACTTCCAGGGAAGAAACTGCAGAACATCAGATGGTAGATGCAGAACACTATGCCTAACCACCCATAGATGAAGACGTAAACATGGGGAAAAGAACAGAATTCATTCTGTTATCCAGCTAAAACTCCCAAGAAATTTTAGTAATAATATTACAGAAAATATGCCAAAAGCATGGGAGAATAGCAAGAGGGGACTTAAAGGAAAGGGAGAGAGAAAAACACTGAACAAGCAGTGTAACTTGATAACAAGAATGACCACAACAGGCTGTTGCCTCGAAAATAGGTAACTTAACATAATTTCATTAAAAAATTTTTAAGTTACAGTCCTGATAATTTTCTGTCACTCATTTTTCCTCTCCTCCTTCTATATCCTCCTTAGAATCACCATTTCACTAATATTTATGTGTCTGGCATCATTTAAACTGAGATTTACAAGCACAAAGATCAGTCAGATGTTAACTGATGAAGGGCCAAACAAAGAATGATTAATGGCGCCAATTTCGGGACGTCCTTGACACTGTGTATGCGCAGTAGAGGTGAAGTATGGAGGGCCATTCAGGACATGTTTTCTTTGGTTTTAGATGCAAATTTTGGGGATTGGGGGGCAAAATTTGTGTTTGGCCCTATATTTTTAAGAGTTAGCACCAGCTATGTCTGGGTCATTGGTACAGTATAAAAATATTTCAAGTTACAGCCCTGATTATTTTCTGTCACACATTTTTCCTCTCCTCCTTCTATATCCTCCTTAGAACCACCATTTCTCTAATATTTATGTGTCTGGCATCATTTAAACTGAGATTTACAAGCACAAAGATCAGTCAGATGTTAACTGATGAAGGGCCAAACAAAGAATGATTAATGGCGCCAATTTCGGGACGTCCTTGACACTGCGCATGCGCAGCAGAGGCGAAGTATGGAGGGCCATTCAGGACATGTTTTCTTTGGTTTTAGATGCAAATTTTGGGGACAGGGGGCAAAATTTGTGTTTGGCCCTAGATTTTTAAGAGTTAGCACCAGCTATGTCTGGGTCATTGGTACAGTATAAAAATATGATATTTAAAATAATAAATTTTGATATCGTTTGTGTTGGGTAAAGGGTTAAGTGCTAAGCGTGCAACAGAGAGCATTGACAAGAAGAAGGGACTAACATTTGAAATAATTCCTCAACTGATAACAGAAGGTTTAGTAACTTCATCTCTGAAAATGCAGCAGCAGGTACTGTTGTATCTTTGGAATGGCACTTTCAAGGAAACAAAGTGTGTGTGTATACATGTGTGTTTGTGGATGGTGAGAGGATAATAGATATTGCCAAGAGTAGTGCAAAATTATCCTTTTATACTGGAAATAGTTTTATGGTACTGGAGATTTGTGATTACCGTTTTCTCTACATCTTCATCTTTCTGCAATTAATATAATATAATGTTTTAAAAGAAATTCACTAAAGATTGTCTGTTTGTCTGAGATACCTTTTGACAATCTCCTGAAACCTAATCGATATTATTCAACATTTGCAAAACAATCCTATATTTTTTTTTCAATTGCTCATTAAGCAATAGTATAATGCACACAATATGAAGCACTTAAGTGGATTTTAACACTTTGTAATAGAGCCATAACAGTGGCTTCTAGAACTCAACCAATCAATACTCCTGATGTTGGTTTTCAAGAATGCATCTCTGAATGTAGAGTTCGGAAATTTTGGAGTATGCACACATTCACATAAGAATTGAAATAAATTATCTGTCGTTTTTTCGAAGTATGAATGTGGGATGCACATGTTAAGTTGTATTAAGTGCATAGCATTTTTCACAAAATATTTAACACGCCCATCCCACATTCATACTCCCAATAAATCAACATAAAATTCATTTCAATTCTTATAATTTAATACAATGTTTTATTGTATTATAATGTACCTTTGCACAGACAAAGTCTGCATCATTCATATGATTGCAGTCACATCAACTTTTGTCTGTACAACAGTTTTATTATTTCGACACATGGTTTAACTCGTGATCTCGAATACAGAAAAAAATACCTGTGTGAACAATCCAGATGAACACTGACTAACAGCCCACCTGCAGCACTTACAGTTTAATTACACAATTTTTTATTTGACAAATGGGCGGGACAAAGCAAAAACATCCATACGATAGGAACATTAGGCCACACAAAATAAATGAATTGATTCTCAGGCAATCTTTTTTTCACATCAGTGAGGGAGTGAGGGTTTTATTATTAATTTTTATTTTTTTCTTGCATATAATCAGCTTTTATTGCAAGGTATTCTGCTGTCTTTTCCCATACAGAATATACCGAATGTGCATAATTATACAAATTAACTCACTTAATTTTAACCCTCAAGGGCCTAATTCCAACTTTGATCACTTTATACTGCAACAAAACAGGTGCCCCAACATGCTGTCTATGAGGAAATTTGCAAGTTACATTCTAAGTGCCTTGACATTTATTTCTACATACAGTTTCGTGGAAAGTGTATTATCACTAAATCACCCACAGAGTGGAGATTCCACCTGAGCAATAATTGCAAATTTGTTGCAAAGCATAACCAGCACCAGCAAAGTTTCAGCCAATGGACCTCCAGGTTAAACCCGGAGGTCCATTGGCTGAAACATTGCTTGTGTTTTTTGCCGATATATACAAAATTTGAAAGTTATAGCTTGGGTGATAACTCCACTCCATGGGTGATTTAGTTACAATCCACTCTCCACATACTGTAGGCAGCTAAGACTTGCCTAGAAACAACTGCAAAGCCACAGGATGAAAACTGTTTGTAGTTATTCTCTTCAGATTTCAGTTGGGCACCTCAAAGTTGATCTTTTGTTTCTCATGCCATTTTTTTGTAAAATTGCATGCTGGCGGGCAGTTTTTTATTTTATTTTTGTAATAATTTCTTTGCCATCAAAAGTTCATGCTTTTGGTTTGTATTATGTTTTAGGCTCCGTAATCTACAGAATAGCATGGATGGTGGTGAATTTCACCCCTTGAATACAGGAAGGCTTTGCAATGCTGAGGCACTGCAAAGCCTTATTGCACTCAAGGGACAAATTTATCAACTTTATTAATTTGGGTAAAATATCAGACATAAATCATTTAATTTTGATTTTTTTAAGTTTGCATTGATTGTAAAAAGAGAGCATATGGCAGCCAAAAGGACCATGCGGGTGGGCCTAAAAAACAGATTTTTAACTTTTTTTGGCCTTATATACATCAATCCAAAAATGTAAAAAGTTTCCAGTCTCCCAATTTTGGAAGACACTGCAAGGTAATAAAAACATCCAATGATGGGGTTCAAGCTCAATGTGGGATTGCCTGAGAATCAAATCATTTATTTTTTTTGGCCTTATTCATCAAGTTATGAAAAACTCACCTCAACCAATCATATGCAAGCAACTGTGAGCAGTATTGACATGTGTGCTTACATTGTGTAAGTAGCACTGAATAAATCAAAGTTCATCTAATTTGCATAATTTCTGCACGAAAAAAAAAAACCTTACAATATGTGATGTATTCCATGTTACTAAACATTCATACAAAAATTTATTCAAATCAAAACTTTCATACAGAAGTTCTGTAAAAAGACTGATTGCACTAATTTTGGTACAAAATGGCTGCTGGTGGCCATCTTGAATTTCGGACCACACCCCAAAAACACGCGCTCTCATCCCACAAAGGTACCCAAGAAGTTTCGTAAAGATTGTTCATAAATATGGCCTCTAGTCTGAGCCGTATAGAAGTTGTGTACAAAAAAACTGATTAGACCTAATTTCGGTACAAAATGGCCACTGGCAGCCATCTTGAATTTTAGACCGCAACCAGAAACACTTGTTCTCGTCCCAAGGTGATAACAAAGGTACCCAAGACATTTCGTGAAGATCAGTTCATAAATACACACTCTAGCCCGAGCCGTATTGCCATGTGTACTTACTGTGTGTAAGTCGCAACGAAAACATCAAAGTTCATCTAATTTGCATAATTTCTGCACGAGAAAAAAAACCTGTATTATATGTGATGTATCCCATGGTACTAAACATTCACACAAAAAATTATTCAAATCAGCGCTTTCATATGGAAGTTCTGTGCAAAAATCTGATTGCACCTAATTTTGTACAAAATGGCTGCCATCGGCCATCTTGAATTTCAGACCGGACCCAAAAACACTCGTTCTCATCCCACGGTGATACCAAAGGAACCAAGAAGTTTCGTAAAGATCGGTTCATAAATACAGCCTCTAGCCCGAGCCGTATTGGCATTTGCACTTACAGTGCTGAAAGTAACACCAAAAAACATCAAAATTAGTCTAATTTGCACAATTTACGCACGAGAAAAAAACCCGTATTATATGTGATGTATCCCATGATACTAAACATTCATACAAAAAATTATTCAAATCAGAGCTTTCATATGGAAGTTCTGTACAAAAAACAGATTTCTGCATCGTCAGTACAAAATGGCAGCTGGCGGCCATCTTGAATTTCGGACCGCACCAAAACACACTCGTTCTCATCCCACGGTCATGACAAAGGTACCCAAGAAGTTTTGTAAAGATCGGTTCATAAATACGGCCTCTAGCCCGAGCCATATCCAATTGTTGACGTACGGACAAACGGACAGATGGCCAGACGGACAACGGGCCATGACAAAAGCTCAAATTTGGCTTCGCCAAAGCTGAGCTAACAATATATAAATTATTATGAATTTTTTAACAGTTTTATACTATACCAATGACCCAGACTTAGCTGAATAGAAAAAAGGCTGGAGGGCCTAGGACATACAAGAAAATCCAATAGACTCAATTACATGAAAACAGAATTATCCCCTCAAGGAGAAGAGGAGCACAGGTTTTATATGTATCTTTCTTGTTTGTATCAAAAAAGAAAGACACCATACCATTCCGTAATTGTGCACTATAATCATCAATGGTCTCTATTAACATCCAGTATAATCCCTTATACTAACGTTATTAAAGGAAAGCCAATAATTAAAGATAGTCCAGATAATGAGACTCTTTATACTCATTAAAAAGTGTTCGAGGATTGTGTATTAGCGTTCATATGATCCGTGACATATACAAATGTTTCCCACCGAGCTACATTTTTAAAATATTATATGAATTAGCTTTACACTTTAAAACCATCTCGGCACCGACTTGGAATTACTGACTCCAGAGGAGGTATTCCCTTGCCTTTCCCTATAAAGCAGGTGATATAAGGGAACACCATCCCCCACCCCCTTTCCCTAGCCCTGGGTCAAATACCCCAGAGCAAAGAGGGCAGCAGGACAGATACGCTGCCGGGTCAGATACTTCATGCGCTGAAATCTTAAGCACAGACTGCTGAGTTGAAGATAATTTTTCATAAGCAGTTCGGATAGTCAATTGAATCCACCTTGCAATAGAATGGACCGTAATGTCCCTACTATTAGGCAGCAGAGACAAAAAGAGACGTTTACGTCCCTTTCTGATAAACTCAGATCTACGTTTGTAAAAAATGTATAGCTCTAACAGGACAGATTAAAGGCCTATGCCCGTCTGAAGATGGAAGCGCCTTAATAAAAATAGATTCCCTATACTTATAGGAGCCTGAATCTAGTCAAAAATCCAACCTTAGTAGTCAAGGTAATAGTATTACCTACACTACGAAAGTGAGAATCATCAACAGATAGTGCCTGCAGCTCACTAACTCTTCTAGCCGAAGAGAAGGCTAAGAGAAAGCTGTCTTATAAGAATTTGAAGTCCCTTGTATCAAGGGGCTCAAATGGCGCTTCTTTAAGCTTAAGAAGAACCCAAGCTAAATTCCACTTAGGAATTAATCTAAGGGTTCTAAGTCTATGTATCAAAAAGTTTTCCGTAACTTAGATAAAAAGACATTAGATGCAATCTATAAACTATCATGATGTGCATAGGTATCAACAGAATGATCCCTACCTCACCATGAGAAAACCTTCCACTTCGCAGCATAATTTAGCGAAGAGGAGGTCCTCTTACAGTTAGAAATTGTGTCCACTGCTCGTCCTGTAAATTGCTTGCCATGCAAAAATGACCGTACAACAAAAATACGTGAAGGTTGAGACCTTATGGGTTGTGATGCAGTGTGCACGATTTTCCCTGCGAAAGAAGATTCTCTCGTGGAGGAAGCTTCCGCAGCATGTCCCACAGCAGACACCTGAGAAGATTTACCCATGGTCTCTGGGGTGATAGAGATGCTACCAACAGAATTTGCAGTGAGATTGCTTTATCTTAAGCAATATCTGCAGAATCAATGGTGCTGAAGGATACACGTATCCTATCATTCCGTCCCAAGAGATCAAGAAAGCGTCTACTTCAAACACTCGAGGATCTGGACACGGCGATACATACATATGCAACTGATAGTTGAGATGCGTCGCAAAAAAGTCTACCCTTGGACAATCCCATTAGTAGCAAATCTGACTGAAAAATCGTTGTTGAGAGTCCATTCTGACGACAACAAATGACCTATCCGAGAAAGGGAGTCTGCTAGAATGTTCAGACGACCTGGAATATGATTGACCGATAGAAGAACTTGATGCGCTAGGACAAACAGAAGGATCCTTTCCATTACACTGAATAACGGAATGGAATGAGTGACTCCCAGGTTCCGAATATACGCTACTCCTGTCGAATTGTCGGACAGAATTTGAACATGCGAATTCTGAAGAATGTTCATTCATTGACGTAGCGCAATCCATATTTCTTGATGTTTATGTTAGGAACTGCGGATCCTAAAGACCCTGGCACCCTGAATCTATTGGGCTCAAAGTTGCGCCGCAACCTGTTTGACTCGCATCTGTCATTATCGTTAAACTCGGATCCGAGTTGCAGTGGTACTCCTTGAGTTAACCACTGAAAATCTACCCAAGTCTGATACCCTTGTTCACTTGATTTGACAAGACAATGTTCGATTCGAGCAAATGAATCTTCACACTCCAATTCTGCGAAAAAATATCTGTGGAGTGGACAAGTGCGTATCTGCTTCATCGGAATAATATTCGCAGCGGGTACACACAAACCTGTCAATCTAATGAATTCTCTCACTGTTACTACATCTGAGTGAAGGCAAAAGCCAGCGTAACAACTGACTAAAATCGTTATGGTTAACGGCAGATGAATGAGATTGTTATGCATCTCTAAGCTCATTCCCACGTTGGTGAATGAATAGGACAATACTAGATCCGACTTCTTTTCATTTACTAAGAAACCAAGATGTCGGAGCAATTGAAGCAGACTCTGAACATTGTTCTGAAGTGTTAACTTACTGCCGTAACCCTGAAGAATGCCGTCCAAGTTCTTCTTGGTAAGGTGATCTGTGTGAGATAATGCATCTAAATTCTATTAGACAATATTGTCATCTCCAGTATACTGGAGTAATAGACATGGACGCCGGCAATGACAATTCCAGGTCTTCAGCTTAGTCATCCAAACACAGAGGAACTCTCGGCACGCCTAGTCCTGCCATTTCAAAATTATGTCTTGCATTGATGAAAGGCCGCTGTATCGCGCTAGGCGATAAGAAACCTAATATGCCAGTCTTTGAGGCTAGCTTGAATATAGCGTCATTCAAAAGTTCAAATGTCCATGACATTTCTGGACTTGGTCTGAAACTCAGGGACAGTGTCCTTAATCCGGCCGAAAAAGTCTGTGTCCAGTGACACTTTCAGTTTCTTATCAGGTAACGCAGCATTTTTGTCTAGAGAAACAACTTCTAAAAGGTGATGCCAGACAAAATCTCCGGCCATCTTAAGTTGCTCGGAAAGGGAAAATTTCAGCTGTGCGGATTCCCTTTTATCATCTGCCTGGACCACATAAAAATTTTGGTCGTCCCTTACTGACTCTGCAGGGGGACGAACTGACCCAGCTTGCTCAGATAGTTCTTTACTGAAAAAGTTTCCGATAGCTGCTGGGATGCTGCGATGAATTGAGCTATCTGCAATAGCAAGTCCGTCACGGAGGCCTGTGGAGCTGCGATCTTACGTAATTAGCCACTGGAAGCTCAAGGGATGTTAATTCCTGCATTTATATAATATGCGAACGTCCCAACTGGAAAGGCCTCGTGTCCCTGACTAGCAGATGGAGTGACCTGGTCGATGTAGATTCCCTGGATGGCGAAGCAGGAGCTCCAGGGACGTTCATTCCTGCATTTATATAATATGCGAACGTCCCCTGGAAATCTGTGGTCACATAGCCAAGGTGCGGTCGTGTGTGCTGACGTGAGGATGAGGAAGCCAATAGAACAGCCGCGTCAGACTGTCTATGCGACGGAGTGTCCTGAGCAGGAGGAGTGGACGTATGCTCCGACTAACGAACGAACATACAACAACATCACAGCCCAGATGTTGCTGTAAGAGAGAGGGGCCTCTCTCGCTCGCGGTCCGGATAGACCTGGACGAGCTAGCTACCTGACTGACAGGCTTCCTCTATACTATCCTCGGATCCGTCTTTGCTGGGTGTGCACGTTCAATGTTTATAGTGCTCACATCACCCAAACTGCTTCCCTGGACCGCAATGGACGAACCCGGCTGCCAAGCCATTCGATGAATGGTCGCTACACTGGGCGGACTAGCGGATGATCAATGCCTTCCTTCCTACTAGGGACCTCTTCGGCAATTGTTGTATTTCCATGAGCACTTAGCCGCTAGCCCTAATACTGCAACGACGGAGACACACTTGTTGAAGACATCACGGAAACATCATTCTTGTTCTTCTGAAAAAGAGACTGATAAACTAGAGTGACCTTGTGGAGAGAGGACCGGAATGGGCCCCTCACCACTAACAATATACCGTGACACACGTCTCCAACGTTGTCATTCCAATCAGCACACACTGAGCAAGAATTAGTGCAAGTACATTGACTACAAGAAACACAATAAACATGAGAATCAGAGGAAGATTTCCTCGCATTACAATTTGACCAATATTTTTTCATCATGAAACAAAGATACATAATATAATATAATCCATTATAACATTTCTAAAAAATAATTGAAAAAAAAAAAAAATTTTGAAAAATTTTCAGAAGAGCCCAAGTTCCCAATGGGAACAATGAGCCCAAATGGATCCCCAAAAAGCCTAAGTGTGGACAAAATATTTTAAAACATTTTAAAAAATTAATGCAACACTTCCGGACAATATTAATGTATCTGGCTATCAGCAGAACTAATAGAAGACAAGTAATCACTATAAGAAGTAACCGTTGTCAACATAAGCAAAAGTGTACAGAAACGGGAAACATGATTCCAGGCACGGAAACCATGGCCCAAAATCAGTAACCAATTTAAACACTATCCGATGTAAAACAGAGGTTTCCAGAGAAAAGACTGCAGTGCATCAGATGGTAGATGCAGATAACAACGCCTAAACACCCAAGAGTGAGGACGTAAACATGGGGAAAAAACAGAATAATCATTCTGTTACCAAGCCAAAACTCCCAAGAAATTTTAGTAAGAAAAAATTCCAAAATTATGCCAAAAGCATGGGAGAATAGCAATATTAAGGAAAGGGAGAGAGGAAACACTGAACAAACAATGGTAAGTTCATAGCCAGATTGACAACATAAGACTCATGCCCCGAAATTAGGGAACCTGAAATAATTTTGTAAAAAAGTTAAAAAATTTATAGTAATTTATATATTTTTTATACTTACCAATGACCCAGACTTAGCTGGTGCTAACTCTTAAAAATATAGGGCCAAACACAAATTTTGCCCCCCAATCCCCAAAATTTGCATCTAAAACCAAAGAAAACATGTCCTGAATGGCCCTCCACACTTCACCTCTACTGCGCATGCGCAGTGTCAAGGACGTCCAGAAATTGGCGTCATTAATCATTCTTGTAACCAGTGTCTGGTAAGAGCTATGTACTCAGCGTGGAGGTATAAGTTCCCAACTCCTGGGAGGGCCATCCCCGTCTAGGTCATTGGTAAGTATAAAAAATATATAAATTACTATAAATTTTTTAACATTTTTATACTGTACCAATGACCCAGACTTAGCTGAATAGTAAAAAGGCTGGAGGGCCTAGGACATAGAGCAAGTTGAAATACGCTCAATTATATAAAATAGAGTCATCCCCTCTAGGGGAAAAGGAGTATTAGGCCTTACATGTATCTTTCTTATTTATGATAAATTAGAAAGACACAACACCTTCCAAAATTGAGCATCATAACATCCATGTACTCTATTAATATCCAGTCTAATCCTTATACTAATAATTTTTAAAGTAAGCCAATAAATAAAGTCTAGAGAATAGAGACTCTTTATACTCCTTAAAAGTGTCTGAGGATTGTATAATAACGCCCGTTTGACACGTGATATATTCAAAAGCTATACTTTAAAAATTATGACCTGAATGAATTTTTAAAACATAAACTTCTCACTTAAAAGCCATCCCAGTAACAGCTCAGAATTACTAACTCCGGAGGAGGTATCCCCTTGTTTTCATAATAAAACAGGTGACCCAAGGGAACACCCTCCCCCCCCCCCTTTTTCTTGCCCTGGGTCAAATAGCCCAGAGCAAAGAGGGCAGCAGGACGGAGTCACTGCCGGAACAGAAAGCCTACCTAGCTATAGTAGCAACTGTTAAGTGAATGACATTCTGAGCAGTAGATAATAGACCTAACAATGGAGGCCTCCAAAAATGGACTCAATATTCTGAGATAAAAGTTCATGAATGTGGATGGCTGAGCGCAATGAGCAGCCTTCAAAAATCTATAATAGCGACACTATTAGTGTAAGCCAAAGAAGTAGAAAGAGCTATTACTTCATGAGCCGAAATCTCAAGCACAAACTGCTGAGTCAATGATATACCATAAGCAGTACCGATAGTTAATTGAATCCATTAGCAATAGAATGGAGCTTAATGTCCTTCTATTAGGCATCAAAGACAGAAGAAGCTTACGTCCGTACTAATAAACTGATATCTGTTTATAAATACGTAAACTCTAACCGGACAGAGTAAAGGCCTATGCCCGTACGAAGACGGAAGGACCTTAATAACAATAGGTTCCGGATATTATTAGGAGCCTGACTCTTAACCAAAAATCCAACCTAAGTAGTAAAGGAAGTAGTGTTTCCGTCACTACAAAAGTGAGAATCGTCCACCGATAGTGCATGAAGCTCCCTGACTCCTCAGTAAAAGAGCAGACTAACAGAATTACTGTCTTAAAAGGTCAGAATTTGAAAACTACTGTTTCCAGAGGCTCAAATGATTACTTAACTAAATAAGAACCGAAGCTAAATTCCGTATAGGAATTTAATCTAATGATTCTAGGTCTATTTATCGAAAAGTTTCTAACTGACTTAGATAAAGAGACATAAGACTCAATTGTAAACTATCATAGAGTGCATAGGTATGAGATAACATAGACCTATAACCTTAATAGTAACAGGCTGCAGTAGATCTTGTCAAACAAGTATAATAGAAAGTTGCAATGTCTAGTATGGAGGGATCAAAAATATCAACAAAATGATCCCTACACCAATGACGGAAGAGCCTCCACTTTAGCCGCATAGTATAGCGAAGAAGAGGTTCTCCTGCAGTAAGAAATCGCGTCCAAAGCTCGTCCTGTACAATGCTTGCCATGCAAGAAGGACCACACAACGGAATACATGAAGGTTGAGACCTTGCGGGTTGTGATAAGTTGACACGATTTCCCCAGCGAAAGAAGATCCTCTCATGGAGGAAGTTTTCGCGGTAAGTCCCACAGTAGACACCTGAGTAAATTTACCCACGGTCTCTGTGAAGACAGAGATGCTATCAACAGAATTGTATTATGGATGTTTATCTTAGTAATACTTGCTGAATCAACAGCGCTGGAGGATACGCATATCCTACCATTCCGTCCTATTAGATCAATAGAGTGTTAACAACATAAGCTCAGGGATCCGGACATGCAAACACATACGTCTGCAAATGAATAGTGAGTTGTGTCGCAAATAAATTATCATTGGGCGTTTCCATTGATAGCGAATCTGATTGAATACTTGTTTGTTGAGAGTCCATTCTGACGGCAACAAGCGACCCTTACGTGAAAGGGAGTCTGCTAATACAATCAGACGACCCGGAATATGACGGACCGAAGCAGAACTTGGTGTACTATAACAAACAGAAGGATTCTTTCCGTTAAATTGAATGACGAAATCGAATGAGTGCCTCCCTGGTTCCGGAGATACGCAACTACTGTCGTATTATCTGACAGGATTTGGACATGCATTTCTGAATAATGTTCATCCAATGACATAGTGCAAGCCTAAAGAACATTATTCCCTGGAAGATAAGTGCTTGCCTAGAAACTGCTGAACCCAAAGACCCTGGCACTTCGAATACGTTGGGATCAATATTGTACCCCAACCTGTTTTACTGGCATCCGTCATAATCATAAAACTCGGATCCGGCAACTGCAGTGGCACTCTCTGAGTCAACCACCGAATGTTGCCCCAGTCTGAATCTCTTGCTACACTTGATAGACAAGAGAACGTGTACATCGAGCAATTCATAGATTGCTGAAGAGTTACCGTCGAAGAGAAGCTTCTCCGAGACCGAAGCGACTCTGAGAGAGTTCTTCACCTTACTATCCACGCGCGTGGATGTAGCTAGGGCTGCGTCACGTCTAACCAACTCCAGGTTGCCAGGGCGGAGTTATACGTGGAAAAACTACTGCCCTGAAAGAAATCACATTGAGGATCATATCCTGGAATTCTTTCTCTTGAAGACGTAATGATAATGCCTCAGTAAGGTGGTCTACGTATGATAAAGCGTCTAAGTTAAGTCTATTAGACATCATTGTCGTTTCCAACATCGTGGTTGGAATTGACATAGACGGCGAAAAAGATAATTCCCAGTCTTCAACCCCGCCATCTAGACGCATATGAACTCTCGGTATGCCCTGTTCTGCCAAAATAAATTATTTCCTAGAATTGATAAAAGGCAGAAGAGCATTGCGAACAAGAAACTAGACATCATGCTTGGTAGCAAGCTTATATATAGCGTCGTTAAATAATTTGAATGTTCTAATGACATTATTGGACTGTGTCGGTAAGTCAGGGACAATGTCCCTGAACCGATCCAAAACTCCGTGTCCAATGACGCTATTAGTCTTTTATCCAGCATCGCAGCAATGTAGTCCTACGGAACAACCTGTGGAAGATAATGCCGGAAGATATGTATGGCAGCTTCCGTTGTTCCGAAAGGGAAAGCTCGAAATCGTCGAATCCTTTTCGCCATCCTGTCGGACCCTATAAAGTGTTCGGTCGTCCAAACCTGATGCAACAGCGGAGCATACCGACCCAGCGCCGTCGGATAATTCCTGATCCGACCGAGAATCTGTCGATTGCTGGGATGCTGCGATAAACTGTGCTAACTTGGATAGCACGTTTGTCACTGAGGCCTGTGGAGAAGCGGTCTTACGATGCATTGCCGCTGGAAGCTCCGTGTTCACTACCCCGTGCATACTTCTATTATGCGAACGAACGGAGTGTATAGGCCTCGTGTCCCTTGGCTACCGGATGGCGTGACCTGTTCGCCGTGGAATCATTGAATGACGAAGCTGGCCGGATACTCGAGGTCACGTAGCCAATGTGCGGTCGTGTGCGCTGCTGTGAGGATGAGGAAGCATTATCGACAGTCTCTCGGACTGTCAATATAACGGAGCGTCCCAAGCGGCGGACATATGCTCCGAATGCGAAATATCTGTACCACAACATGGTCGGACCTGGACGAGCTAGGAACCGGACTAATAGGCTTCCTCCGATCAGTCCTCTAATCCGTCGTCCCTGGGTGTGTACTAAAGTTTATTATAGTGCTCGCATCACCCAAATCTCCTTCCTAGACCGCAACGGACGAACCCGGCTGCCGAACCATTCGATGAATGGACGCTACACCGGGTGAGCTAGCGAATGTCAACTCCGTCGATCCCACTAGGGACCTCTTAGGCGATTGACATATTCCATGAGCACTTATTGCCGCTAGCTCTTCATTAACTATGATGACAGAGGCACACTTTTGAAAGACATCTCCGTAACTTTGCGAACAAGAAACCAGACTTGCTTGTTAATAGCAAGCAAATAATAATATATATAGCGTCGTTCAATAATACGAAAGTTGTGTGACATTATTGGACTATGTCGGAACTGAGGGACGATGTCCCTGAACCGAACCAAAAATTTCTGTGTCCACCGACGCTATCAGTTTCTTATCCGGCATCGCAGCATTCTGGTCCGACGAAAGAACCTCTAGAAGATAAAGTCAGATGACATAAACAACAGCTTATGTTGTTCCGAAAGGGAAAGCTCGAAATCCTCCGAATCCCTTTCGGCATCCGTCAGACCGGATGAAATTTTCGGACGTCCGTACCTGCTTCCGCGGAGCGTCCCGACCCAGCGTCGTCGGATAATACATGATGCGACAGATTCTGTCGTTGCTGGGATGCTGCGATAAGCTGTGCTATTTGGGATAGCACGCCCGTCACTGAGGCCTGTGCAGTAGCGGTCTTACGATGCATTGCCGCCGAAAGCTCCGTGTACGTTGACTCCCGCACACTTTCTTATGCGAACGTCCGGAGTCTGCAGGCCTCGTGTCCCTGGCTACCAGATGGTGTGACCTGGTCGCCGATGATTCTCTGATTGGCGAAGCTGACTGGATAACCGAGGTCACGTAGCCAAGAGCGGTCGTGTGCGCTACCATGAGAATGAGGAAGCCTTATTGACAGTCTCTCCGGACTGACTATATATCGGAGCGTTCCGATCGGCGGACGTATGCTCCGAATGCAAAACATTTTGTACCACAACATCTGGGGCCAGATGTTGCTGTACGAGAGAGGGGCATCTCTCGCTCGCAGTCCGGATGGACCTGGACGAGCTAGGAACCGGACTGAAAGGCTTCCTCCGTTCTCCCTCTAATCCGCCGTCACTGGGTGCGCATTTGGTTGATTTATAGTGCTCGCATCATCCCAAAACTCCTTCTAGACCGCTAAATCTCCTTCCTGGGCCGCAACGGACGAACCCGGCTGCCGAACCATTCGATGAATGGACGCTACACCGGGCGAGCTAGCGGACGTCAACGGCCGTCGAACCTACTAGGGTCCTCTTAGGCAATTGACGTATTTACATGAGCACTTTTCCGCTAGCTCTTCATTAATTGTGACGACGGAGGCACACTTTTGGAAGACATCACAGATACATCACCCTATTCTTGATCGTCTGAAATAGAGATTGATAAAGTAGAGTGACACTGCGGGGAAAGGACCGGAATGGCCAATTCCCCACTAACATAACGTGACATACGCTTCCCATTTTGTCATCGAAATTAACACATACAGAACAGGAGTTAGTGCGAGTACACTGACTACATAAACAATGATTATGAAAGTCAGAGGAAGATTTCCTCTTATTGCAATTGAACAATATCCTTTCATTGTGAAAAGAAAACAAAGTCCTAGCACTCGCACCAACCCCTGACAATCAAAATACATAATAATATGATCCATTAATATAAAAAAAATAATTGCAATCAAAAAATTTTGAAAAAATATTTTTTCAGAACAGCCCAAGTTTCTGAAAAGTAACGTTGAGCCCCAATGGATCCCAAGCTAAGTGTGGACAAAAATTCTAAAAATATTTTAAACAATTTATGCAACACTTACGAACAATAATAATGTATCTAGTTATGATTAAATTAACATCCAGATATTATTTTCAAGAAATCCCCCCTCACACAGAGGGCTGTAGTAAATGTAAACAATAAGTGTAAAAACACTAGAACAAGACTCCAGGCACCCTGGCCCGAAATCAGTTACCAATAATACACTATCTGATGTAAAACAGAGACTTCCAGGGAAGAAACTGCAGAACATCAGATGGTAGATGCAGAACACTACGCCTAACCACCCATAGGTGAAGACGTAAACATGGGGAAAAGAACAGAATTCATTCTGTTATCCAGCTAAAACTCCCAAGAAATTTTAGTAATAAAATTACAGAAAATATGCCAAAAGCAGGGGAGAATAGCAAGAGGGGACTTAAAGGAAAGGGAGAGAGGAAAACACTGCACAAGCAGTGTAATTTGATTAACAAAAATGACCACAACAGGCTGTTGCCTCGAAAATAGGTAACTTAACATAATTTCATTAAAAAATTTTAAGTTACAGCCCTGATTATTTTCTGTCACTCATTTTTCCTCTCCTCCTTCTATATCCTCCTTAGAATCACCATTTCTCTAATATTTATGTGTCTGGCATCATTTAAACTGAGATTTACAAGCACAAAGATCAATCAGATGTTAACTGATGAAGGGCCAAACAAAGAATGATTAATGGTGCCAATTTCGGTACGTCCTTGACACTGCGCATGCGCAGTAGAGGTGAAGTGTGGAGGGCCATTCAGGACATGTTTTCTTTGGTTTTAGATGCAAATTTTGGGGATTGGGGGGCAAAATTTGTGTTTGGCCCTATATTTTAAAGAGTTAGCACCAGCTAAGTCTGGGTCATTGGTACAGTATAAAAATATTATAAGTTACAGCCCTGTACACATTCTGCCACTGTTTCTTCCTCTCATCCTTTTATTTCATCCTCAGAGCCACCATTTCTTTCATAATTATGTGTCTGGCATCATTTAAACTGAGATTTACAAGCACAAATATCAGTGACATGTTACTGATTTTAGGGCCAAACAAAGAATGACATTTGCGCCAATTTCGAGAGCTCTTTGACACTGCACATGCGCAGTGAAAAGAAAGTATGGAGGACCATATAGGACATTGAATTTTGGTTTTTGATGCAAATTTTGGGGATTGGGGGGCGAGTTTGCACCAGCTAAGCCTGGGTCATTGGTACAGTATAAAAATATAGTCGACTATGAAAAATAATAGTTGACTATAGCACCTTCCGATGGTCAGTCGACTCAATCAAATAGTCGTGGCAGCCCTTACCATGGGTACTCAATTAATAATCGGAATCGGTATCAGAAGAGACCGATTATGACTCTGAATAATCGGTAATCGGTTCATGAGCCTATAATATAATCGGTTGATCACTAGATGAATCTGGCCCAGAAACAAGCTGGAAAGGACCGTTTAGGTCGTGTGTGGGTTAAATTAAGTTTAAAATACATGAACGAACTACAGGTTATGACAATGTAATACAACATAATGTTATTAAATTACTAATCTCCCAGGTTTTACCAGAATGAGTTGACAGTCTTTCCAAACAATCTTGACTCTAAGGTTGAGTATTGCATAAATCATATAAATAAAATGACACTGTTTCCATCTTAAGAATTTCCGCCAAAATAAATAGCAACAACTAACGTGTGATCTTGCATCCATGAGATTGAGCATTAGTTCGTCACCTGAGTGCTTGAATGTTCTATGTCCCATTGTTGATGTTTATAAAAGCGGAAATCCTGTTAAGACCAGGCCTTAATTTAAGGATTTTTTATCGCTGCACATAGGGTGCCCGGGGTCCTCAGACTTACTGGGCCGACCATGGTTCAGCCTGGTGGGCGAAAATTTTGAAAGTTGGACTTCAAAAGAAGCCATTTCCTCTCTTCTGAGAGCTTAATTCCTGCTCAACAAACCATCATGAGGCTTTTATAGGCCTACTAAAATACCTGGAAAGAATTAGATTCAACTAATCTCACATTTCGAAGCATGACACATGTCTATAAATAAATATATCAATCAAGTAGTCAGTTCTCTGAAGTAAATATATTGCTGACACAGGCTGACAGAGAATATTTTCGAAGATTTATTATTTCAGGTCTTGTGAACTGAAACCTCCTCTATTAGCCGCCTGAGGCTGTTGTATTGCTGATGTGCTATCATCCTTTTTACGGGAATGAACTGGCCTGAAAAGTTAAAAAATTTATGGTAATTTATATATTTTTTATACTTACCAATGACCCAGACTTAGCTGGTGCCAACACTAAAATATTTAGGGCCAAATGCAAATTTTACCCCCCAATCCCCCAAATTTGCATCTAAAACCGAAAATTACATGTCCTATATGGTCCTCCATACTTTTACTCCACTGCGCATGCGCAGTGTCAAGGAGGTCTCGAAATTGGTGCCAAATGTCATTCTTACAACCAGTGCCTGGTAAGCATTATGTACTCAGCGGGGAGGTATGAGTTCCCAACTCATGGGAGGGCCGTCCCCGTCTGGGTCATTGGTAAGTATAAAAAATATATAAATTACTATAAATTTTTTAACATTTTTATACTGTACCAATGACCCAGACTTAGCTGAATAGTAAAAAGGTTGGAGGGCCTAGGACATAAAGGAAAATCCAATGGACCCAATTACATATAACAGAACTATCCCCTCAAGGAGAAAAGGAGAGATATGCTTTACATGTATCTTTCTTATTTGTATCAAAAAAGAAAGCCACAACACCATTCTGTAATTGAGCACAATAACATCAATGATCTCTATTAACATCCAGTATAACCCTTTATACTAATATTTTTTAAAGGAAAGCCAATAAATAAGGAAGTCCAGAAAAATGAGACTCTATATACTCATTTAAAAGTGTTCGAGGATTGTATATTAACGTCCGATTAACACGTGACATATACAAATGCTTCACACCGTGCAACACTTAAAAAATATTACATAGATGAGTAAACATTAGTTTTACACTTTAAAACCATCACGGTACCGACTCGGAATTACTGACTGCAAGGGAGGTATTCCCATGCTTTACACTATAAAGCAGGTGACCAAAGGGAACACCCGCCCCCCTCCCCCCCCCCTTCCCCTTGCCCTGGATCAAATACTCCAGAGTGAAGAGGGCAGCAGGACAGGGTCACTGCCAGAACCGAAAGCCTACACACAAATAGTTGCCACTGTTTAATGGACGACATTCTGAGTGAAAAATAACGGACCAAAACAATGCAGATCTGCAGAAATAGACTCAATATTTTCAGATACAAATTCGTGAAAGTGGAGGGCTAAGACCAATATGCAGCCCTCATTAGATCTGTAACATTATTATCATAAGCCCATGATGTAGAAAGAACTCTTACATCATGAGCTTAAAACTAAAGCACAAACTGCTGATTGAAGATATTATCATAGGCAGCACTGATAGTAAATTGAATTCATCTGACCATAGAATGGACCGAAATGTAGAGGAAGCTTCCACGGCATGTTCCACAACAGATGCCTGAGTAGATTAATCCACGGTCTTTGTGGAGCTAGAGATGCTACCAACAGAATTTTGCATTGAGATTATTTAACTTGCGCAAAATATTTGCTGAATCAACGGCGCTGGAAGATACGCATATCCTATTATTCAGTCTCACGAGATCGATAGAGCATCTACTGCAAACGATCGAAGATCCAAACATTGTGACAGATACGTCTGCAACTGATTGTTAAGATGCGTCGCGAATAAGTCGATCATTGGCTGCTCTCCTTGGTAGCAAATCTGATTGAATACTCGTTTGTTGCGAGTCCATTCTGGCGGCAACAAGCGGCCCCTCCGTGAAGGGAGTCCACTAGTACGTTCAGACGACCCGGAATATGACAGACCGATAGAAGAACTTGATGTTCTAGTACAAACAGAAAGATTAATTCCGTTAACATGAATAACAGAATGGAATGAGTGCCTCCCTAGTTCCGAAAATACGCTTATACCGTCGAATTGTTGGACAGAATTAGCATGTGAGCATTCTGAATAACGTTCAAAATAACATCATTCTTGATGTTTATGTGCTTGATTAGGAACTACGGATCCCAAAAACCCTGGCACTTCAAATCCATTGGGGGTCAATGATACGACCCAACCTGTTTGACTGGCATTCGTCAAAACTGTAAAACTCAGGATCCGGCAATTACAGTGGAAATTACAGTGGAACTCCCTGAGTTAACCACTGAAAACCTGCCCAAGTCTGAATCTCTTATTCACTTGATTTGACAAGAAGATGTCCGTATCGAGCGAAAGAATCTTCACCCTCCAATTCCGGATCAGAAAAAATTTGGAGAGGACAAGTGCGTAACCGCCACATCGGAATAAAAACGTGGCAGCTCTGCACAAACATATCAGTCTCTTGAGATCTCTCGCTGAGACCTTGTCTGAGCGAAGAGAATAGCGAGCATAACAACTGATTAATATCGCTCGGGTTAATGGCAGACGGACAAGAATGTTGTGCATCTCGAAGCTCATCCCCAGGTGGGTGAATGACTTGGACGATACCAGATCCGACTTCTCTTTGTTTACTTATGAAACCCAGACGTCGGAGCAATAGAAGCAGATTCTGCACATCGTTCTGAAGCATTAACTCATTGCCGTACCACTGAAGAATGTCGTCCAGGTAGGCCGACGTTACCGCAGGCGAATGAGCTCAGAAATGAGTCATTACCGAGTTCGTTATTCGAGTGAAAGCCCAGGAGGGGGGCTAGATTCAAACCGAAGCACACTGCTCAGAGCTGATACACGAATCCTTTGATGAAGAAGCGAAGATACTTTCTAAATGCCTGATGTACCATGACGTGAAAGTACGCATCTTGAGATCTATGCATGTAGCATAGTCGTACACCCGAATACTCGCTCTGACCGATCGGATGGTCTCCATATAGAAACTTGGAGCCACGATCAACTTGTTTATCCAGCTCAGATTTATGAGTGGACGTAACGAGCCGTCTGGTTTTGGAACAAGAAAAGGATGGTTGTAGAAACCTCGAAATTCCTGGATTTCTATGATCTCTATCGCGATCATTCCAGAAGAGACTGGACTTCTGATGGAAGCGAGCCTCTTTCCTGCGGACTTGACGGAAGCCGAGTCCATATTGGACTTCGAGTTAACAGAGGTTTTCGTTTGAGGACAATTTAGTCCTTCCGAAATCACCCCGCGAATCCAAGGGACGTCCGAAATCTACTCCCAACTGATTGAGAAACTCGACAGTCTTCCGCTCACTGGTACATGATAGAGGTTAATACCATTACCTCCTGGTCCTGCGAGGCTTGTGGAAGGAGAAACCATGTTCTCCATGGCGCACACCTCACCCGTCAACCTAGGGGTGTCTGACCGGATGTCTTGGCCAGTATTACGGCCCCTACCTGAGTCGCTACCCTGACGGTCTCTAGAGTAAGACCTAGAGGACGCATAGGAACCTCTACAGGAACTTCCCTTGGACGTATTCGCCCCAGAAATGCCTGTCCTACTTTTTTTCAGCTGAATCCGATTATATGGAAGCGGATTTGAATAGCAGAGAGTCTGAAGCTTTCTTAGTTATTTGATCATAGATTGCGGAAAGCTGGCCGTCGAAGAGAAACTCTCCGGAGACCGGAGCGACTCTGAGAGAGTTTTTCACCTTACTGTCCACACGTGTGGATGTAGCCAGGACCAGCTCACGTCTAACCAACTCCATATTGCCACTAAAAGGGCGGAGTTCTCTGTGAGGCCCTTGAAAGAACTCTTAAGGAGATTGTACATCCTGGAATTCTTATTCCATTGGGACGTAATGATCACGCTCTGGTAAGGTGATCTGCATACGATGATGTATCTAAGCTAACCCTGTTGTCATTTCCAACGTGGTGGTTGGAATTGACATTGACGACGGTATAGACAATACTAGGTCTTGGCCTGGTCGTCTAGACGCACAGAAACTCTCGGAATACTCTGTCCTGCCATTTCGAAATTATTCCTTGAATTGATGAAAGGCAGATGTAGAGCATTTGCCGATAAGAAACCTGACCTGCCCGTTTAGGTAGCAAGTTATATATATATATAGCGTCATTCAATAGTTCAAAGGTCCGTGAGACATTTCTGGACTATGTCGGAAACTGAGGGACGATGTCCCTAAACCGATAAGAATTCTGACTCCGGTGGCGCTATCAGTCTCTAATCCAGCAATGCAGCAATTTGGTCCGGAGGAACGTCAGAAGATAATGCCGGATGCACTCTACAGCAATTATGTTGTTCCGAAAGGGTAAATACAACTCGTCCGTATCCCTTTCGCCATCCTGTCGGACCACTTGTAATTCTTGGTCGTCCATGCCTGAACCTGCAGCGGAACGTACCAACCCAGCTCCCTCGAATAATTCTTGATCCGACAGAGTAACTGTCGGATGCTGGCATGCTGCGATAATTTGTGCTATCTGTGATAGCACGTCCATAACGGAGGCCTGTGGAACTGCAGGATTCAGCCGCTGCAAGCTCCTTGGACGTTGACTCCTGCACATTTCTTATATGTGAACGCCCGGAGTATGAAGGCCTCTTATCCTTGGCTACCGGATGGCGTGACCTGGTCACCATAGAATCCCTGGTCGTCAATGTTGGTTGAATATGACTGGTCACGTAGCCAAGGTGCGGTTGCGTGTGCTGCCATGAGGATGAGGAAGCCGAAAGAGCAGTCTCTCTGGACTGTCTCGTTGTAGTACGAGAGAAGGACCTCTCTCGCTCGCAGCCCGGATGGATCTGGACGAGCAAGGAACCGGACTAATAGGCTTCCTCCGAACCATCCTCGTATCCGTCATCACTGGGTGTGCAAATTGTAGTTTATAGTGCTCACAACACCCAAATCTCCTTCCTGGACCGCAACGGATGAACCCGGGTGCTGAGCCATTCGGTGAATGGTTGCGACACCGGGCAAGCAAGCGGACGCCAAAGCCATCGATCCTACTAGGGAACTCCAGGCAATTGACGCATCTACATGAGCACTTCATTGGACTGTGATGACGGAAGCACACTTTACGAAGACATCATAACAACACCTTGTTCATGTTACTCTATGAGACCTGTGGAGCCGCGGTCCTACATAAATTATCCGCTGGAAGCTCCAGGGACGTTCATTCCTGCATTTATATAATACGCGAACGTCCCAACTGGAAAGGTCTTGTATCCTTGGCTAGCAGATGGAGTGACCTGTTAGACGTGTATTCCTTGGTCGGGGAAGCATGAGCACCAGGGACGTTCAATCCTGCATTTTTAATATGCGAACGTCCCCTGGAAATCTGTGGTCACATGGCCAAGGTGCGGTCGTGTGTGTTGTCGAGGATGAGGAAGCCAATATAACAGCCGCGTCGGACTGTCATGCAATGGAGCATCCCGAGCAGGAGGAGTGGACGTAAGCTCCGACTAAGCGAACAAAAATACAACAACATCACGGCGCAGATGTTGATGCAAGAGAGAGGGGGCCTCTCTCGCTTGCAGCCTGGGTGGACCTGGACGAGCTAGCTACAGGACTGACAGGCTTCCTCCGTACTATCCTCAGATCCGTCATTGCTGGGTGTGCACATCTGATGTTTTATAGTGCTTGCATCACCCAATCTGCTTCCCTGGAACGCGGACCGGACAAACCCGGGTGCTGAGCCATTTGGTGAATGGTCGCGATACCGGGCGGACTAGCAGGCGATCAATGCCTTCGATCCAACTAGGGAACTCCCGGCAATTGTCGTAATACCTTGAGCACTTCCCGCTAGCCCTAATATTGCAACGACAGAGACACACTTGTTGAAGACATCACGGAAACATCACTCTGAATTCCGAAAAAGAAACTGATAATATAGAGTGACCCTGCGGAGATAGAGGACTGTAATGGACCCCTCACCGCTAACAAAATACAGTGACACACGTCTCCAACGTTGTCATACCAATCAACACACACAGAGCAAGAATTAGTGCGAATACATTGACTATAAGAAACACAATGAACCTAAGAATTAGAGGAAGATATCCTCGCATTACAATTTGAACAATATTTTTCAACATGAAAAATATACACAGTCATATTACTCACACTAACCCTTGAAACAAATGTACACAAGAGCACCGCTGGGCATTGCATCATATGCCCGTGAACTGTTCAAATTGTACCATTTTAACACATTTGCAATTTTTTTAGAGTGCGAGAAATTTATACTGGCATATATATATATGTTACGGTCAGACTTTGAAATCAGTGATTTTGTGAAATGACTAAATTTTTCAGTCATTTGAGAAAAAGACTAACAAGTTTGAAGCCAATCGAAAAACAAATACTAAAGTTATCATCCGGAAACCAAATATTTGACGAAGAATTCTAAGTCCAACAGGGGCCATAATTCAGGCAAAAATTGTTCAGACCGACCCCATATTCGAACTTGACCTGTATTTTGTTGTGATTAAACCACATACCAAGTTTGGAGCCGATCGGAAAACAAATACTAAAGTTATCATCCGGAAACCAAATATTTGACGAACTCTAAGTCCAACAGGGGCCATAATTCAGGCAAAAATTGTTCAGACCGACCCCATATTCGAAAACTTGACCTGTATTTTGTTGTGATTAAACCACATACCAAATTTGGAGCCAATCGGAAAACAAATACTAAAGTTATCATCCGGAAACCAAATATTTGACGAATTCTAAGTCCAACAGGGGCCATAATTCAGGCGAAAAATGTTCGGACCGACCCCATATTCGAACTTGACCTGTATTTTGTTGTGATTAAACCACATACCAAATTTGGAGCCGATCGGAAAACAAATACTAAAGTTATCATCCGGAAACCAAATATTTGACGAATTCTAAGTCCAACTGGGGCCATAATTCAGGCGAAAAATGTTCGGACCGACCCCATATTCGAACTTGACCTGTATTTTGTTGTGATTAAACCACATACCACATTTGGAGCCGATCGGAAAACAAATACTAAAGTTATCATCCGGAAACCAAATATTTGACAAATTCTAAGTCCAACTGTGGCCATAATTCAGGCGAAAAATGTTCGGACCGACCCCATATTCGAACTTGACCTGTATTTTGTTGTGATTAAACCACATACCACATTTGGAGCCGATCGGAAAACAAATACTAAAGTTATTGTTCGGAAACCAAACGGATGGACGGACAGACGGACAGATGGACAGACAACGCCATACTATAATACGTCCCGTTTTTCAAATAATATATTATAATCCATTATAACATTTCAAAAGAAAATAATTTAAAAAAAAAAAAAAAATTTTGAAAAAATTTTTCAGAACAGCCCAAGTTCCCAATGAGGAACAATGAGCCCAAATGGATCCCAAAAAAGCCTAAGTGTGGACAAAAATTTTAAAATCATTTCAAAAAATTAATGTAAGACTTACGGACAATATTAATGTATCTTGCTATGAACTGAACTAAGTAGAGGACAAGTAATCACTATAAGAAGTAACCGTTGTCAACATAAACAAAAAGTGTAAACAAACCGGAAACATGACTCCAGGCACTGGTAAACATGGCCCGAAATCAGTTACCAATTTAAACACTATCTGATGCAAAACAGAGGATTCCAGAGAAGAAACTGCAGAACATCAGATGGTAGATGCAGACCAAAACGCCTAAACACCCAAAGGCGAGGACATAAACATGGGGAAAAAACAGAAAATAATTCTGTTTCCAAGCCAAAACTCCCAAGAAATTTTAGTAATAAACATTACAAAAAATAAGCCAAAAGTATGGGAGAATAGCTAGGGGGGAATAAAGGAAAGGGAGAGAGGAAACACTGATCAAACAATGGAACATTCATAGCAAGAATGACCACAACAGGGTCATGCCTCGAAAATAGGTAACATGAAATAATTTCGTAAAATAATTATAAGTTACAGCCCTGAACATTTCCTTCCATTATTTTTTCCTCTCCTCCTTCTATTTCCTCCTTATATCCAATATTTCTCTCATAATTATGTGTCTGGAATCATTAAAACTGAGATTTACAAGCACAAATAACAGTGAAGTGTAACTGTATTGAGAGCCAAACAAAGAATGACTTTTGGCGGCAATTTCGAGACCTCCTTGACACTGCACATGCGCAGTGGAGTAAAAGTATGGAGGACCATATAGGACATGTAATTTTCGGTTTTAGATGCAAATTTTGGGGATTGGGGGGTAAAATTTGCGTTTGGCCCTAAATATTTTAGAGTTAGCACCAGCTAAGTCTGGGTCATTGGTACAGTATAAAAATATGTGTTGTGTGCCTCAGATGACAGTCAGATCCCATATTTTTCTGGTGATATTCCATATTTTATCTACTTTATACGTAAAAACAGTAACGTTTTATCTTTTATCGTTATCGAAAACTCGCCGTCAATAAAAAATCTTTTATCGTTACTGCAGTAAGAATAAAAGTCACGTGATATCGCAAGAATACAACGTTCACGCCCATCTCATTTGCATGACGTACTATTTCATTCAACACTTTGAATAACTAATTATCGCTGCCGCAGATCGAAACAAATAAAACGGGGCGTATTTATCGAAATATATTGAATAAAAAAGAAGGCCATTAATTAAACTTACTGAATTGTAAAAATAAAATTTGACGGAAAAGAGTAAAAATTAGTAACTTACACTTTTTCAAATGAGATTATTTCATCCTTCGAGACTTTAATTATCCTGACGTTCAAACGTCACTGGGAATTCAGTTTCTTCAACATTTTTCAAAATGTGACTTCAAACGTCGGAAAATACAAATAACCAGATATTTTTCACATTAGTGATTATCTGGTTGAAGGCTAGATTATTTTTAGTGGTCTGCATTTGTTAATCAAAACTTGTTTTATTACGGGAGTGGGGGAGGTGGGGGTGTAGATAAAAGGGTTATATACACATGGTGTTTGTAAAAAATCTTTTATCGCGACTCGAGCGTTTTCGGGGGCTACATAGCTACTCGTCGCTGCCCGACTCGTAGCTATATATGCCCCCGAAGACGCTCTCGTCGCGATAAAAGATTTTTTACAAACACCATGTGTATATAACCCATATTTATCACTACACATTTTTGCTTTTGTCACTGCATTTTCGATTTATCACTGCACAAATTGGCTATCACCTGAGCCTTAAATTAAGGCCTAATTAAGACATAAAAAAGCATGACTAGCATAGTAAAAACAGAGATACAGAAGTATCACAAACAGCCTTTTTTCTATGGGTTACCACCATGCTATATTAGAGATTGGCGATATTGGAATTTTGAGTTCAGTATCGGTTTTGGTATTTTTAGGGGAGTATCAATTCAGTATTCGGTATTGGACTTAACTGAGATTTGCTGATGGTAACCAAGAGGAATTCACATCAGGAAAAACAGAATAAGTAGTTGTAGTATCATTCTACCACAACGCTATAAATGACACTGCCAATGAGTTCAACAGTGGCATTCTTTTACGACCACAAATTATATCAACACTAACTTTGACTATGAAAAGTGGGTCACAGTAACTTTGTTGTGACATTTGGGAAAATATGACTGAAAACAAATTAGTGATGGATGCATGCACAAACAACTAAGTAAACAAAGTAAAAAAACAAATGAAAAAGCTGAGACCACTATTACCTGCACCCTTAATCTCCTTTGTTGGGTGGGAGAATAGTAATCTTGGATGACCTACCCATTTTCTCTTCTCTTCTTGTATTTCAGCTTGACTGGCTCTTCTCTCCATTTTTTTTCTCTCATGTACCTCTTTCATTCTTTCATTCATTATTCGATCTCGCTCCCTGGCTTCTGCTGCCTACAAAATACATAAAATGTGAGAGTAGGGGCATCAATGAAAGCAACCTCCCCTGCCCCCCCCCACCCCCTTCCCTTCCCCACCAGCCCAAACTAAATGCAAGCCTGAAACTAGGATCTTTTCCGACATGGTGGAGTGAGAGTTAAAATTATCTGACAGTGTTCTCTTCCATTAAAACAATACTATACAGTGGAGTCCACTTAATTGGATTTAACTGAATAACCCTATTAATTGAATATAATTTCCCAACACAAAACCATTTACCATACCTCCAGTACAAATTTGACCTGTGAATTGAATATAGGTTATAGAGTAAACTCCTGCTAATTGAACAAAAAATCTTGTAACCTTTTGAGAAATTACCCTGACTCTCCCCAGTTTTCCTTTGTTTATAGACCAATTTGGCCTCAGTACATCCAATACAGGCATTTAATCTATTATATCTTGTTTGACAGAGCTCATGGAGCTTGCTCAAACAAGATATAATAGAATAAATGCTAAATTATCTTTAGAATACAGGAAAGTGACACAATCCCTGTTAATTGAATACTCCGGTTAATAGAATATTTTTCATTGGCAAAGTGACTTTCAATCAACAGGGTTCCACTGCACAAATAAATCAAATCTGAAACATTGGTTTATTATTGTCATTTTAAAGAATTACTTTCGATTAACAAAAGTAATCCTTTAAAATAATAATAAATGAATGAGCACTTTTATTCAGAAGATGGGGAGCCTGATGGCTCAGTATGTAGAGATGCAGACTGCAAGCCGGGAGGTCCTCAGTTTCGAATCCCACCTGCGACAACCACATTGTGTCCATGGGCAAGGCACTTAATACCAACTGGCCATGTGGGGGCACGGTGGCATTGTGCACTTGTCTTCAACCAATGCTAACCCTGCTTGTGTGGAGTTAGTACACTGAGGAGTCTGACAGTTGTTCATTGTTGCTTGGTGGTTCTCACTGGGTACTCCGGCTTCCTGCACCCATAAAACTGTCTGACACATGGTGACCTTGGCTATTGAAAGTGTCATTAAACCCCAATAAATAAATATTAAGAAGATATATGAAACATAAGGGTTTCGTCAAATGGTCAACACTTTTTTTTTTGGTTAATGGCCTTTAGATGAAATTTTGCAACCAACAGTTTTCCTGATAGGCAACAAAAATTTCTGGCAGACATGGTCATGGAGAGTGGACTGCACACCACCCACACCCCCTGATAGCTTCATGCCTGATTAGTGCCAGTTATTAAACTGAACTGACATACAGTACAAGGTAGCAGATTGTCACATAAACACCCAATGCTTTAATTATTACCACACTATTTTTCAAAATATTTTCATCAAATCTAGTCATTGCTGCTTCACAGCAGCCATGACTAGATTTAATGAAAGAAATGCAAAAATTTAACTCCAGAAATCATTGGTTAACTGATTGAGTGCTACAAGCCACTAACAGGGCTTTCCAAAAAATTAGGGTACCACGGCAAAAGCAAAGATTTTCCTTGCTCTTTTTTCATATTCAGTCAAATTAAAATAATATTTTGTTTATATAAATTTGTTCTATTACAAATTACTGGAAAGTGCCTGCGCACACTCTACAATAATTTGTAACAGAATAAATTTTGAATAAAAAATTCATACCACAAAAAATAATATAACCCACAACCAGTTAAGATGTTGATTAAAATTTTGGGTTAAAAAATTTGTTGAAAGCACCAAATTTATATATATTTTAGTGGCAAGGGTTTGCTGTCCTGGGCAGGAATATCTGCAATAAGCATGCAAGGAGTTCAAGGGACAATAAGTTGCTAATCTGAAACAGATTTTGTCTGATGATAATGGCTGTGTTTATTTGTTTGTTTTTTGGGGGTAATGACACTTTCAACAAGAGCTGGACTTTCGTCCGGTGCATACCCCCACGTGGTGTACCGCCTAGTGTGGGCATACCTATGACCAACAAATATCATTTATGAATATTCTCATATAGACTGATTGATAGATGCACAGATGGACGGACGCAATCCAGTATACCCCACCCCCTTCCATTTTCTTCGAAAGTTTTCAACAATTTCTAAGTCAAAAGGTATGGTAAATTGTTTGGTGTTTGGAAGTCATATTTCACCAAAATCCGATAACCCATACCTGAGATACAGGCTGAACAGACAAATAATGTCTATTTCCTACAATTTCTAAGTCAAAAAAGTGGATAACTCTAAAAAGGAGAATGTGAGAAATACCGTTGAATTCTTTTTTTAAAGCCTATACTATAAGCAGTGTTCATGGCAAATTTCATTGCAATAGAACATTCAATACCCAAGATACAGGCTGAACAGACAAAATTTGGCTCGGATGGACACAATTTCTAAGTGAACAATTAATAAAAAAAAAAAAATAATAATAAAAAAAAAATAACTAGTGTGGGCATACCTATGACCAACAAATATTATAAAAAAATAATAATTTACTTAAGTTATGAATACTTTCGGACGGACTCATACATGGATACACAGATGAATGGACGGACGGACGGACGGCCAGACGGACGGATGGACGGACGGACAGATGGACGGACGCATGTAATCCAGTATACCCCCATTTTCTTCGAAAGTGGGGGTATAACTAGCAGTGTCATACAGTGTCAAGCCAAGAGGTCCTCGGTCCGAATCCCACCTGCAGCAACTGCGTTGGGTCTTTGGGCAAGACACTTAATCCCAATTGCCCATGTGGGGGCATGGTGGCATTGTGCACTGAGGCATACTGCACTTCAATGGTGCACTTGTCTTCAACCAATGCTAACCCTGCTTGTGTGGAGTTAGTACACTGGGGAGTCTGACAGCTGCTTGCTGTTGCTCAGTGGTTCTCTCTGGGTACTCCAGTTTCCTCCACCCATAAAACTATTCGCCACGAGGTGACTCTGGCTGTTGAAAATGTCATTAAACCCCAATAAATAAATACAGGGTTCACAGAGAATTATCATTCTGAAATTCCAGGCCTTTTTAAGGCTTTTTAGGGTCAGATGTATAAAATTTAGGGCCATTCATTAACTATTTAAATACACCTGAATTTCCTAATTAATTCTTCACAAAAACATTCTGCGTGTACATGTAAAAATTACAATTTTTTGTGATTGTCAGTTGTAACTTATTTGTTTTAATCGAACCCTCAAGTGGAACAATGTGCCATCTGCATAGCTTTAGCATTGCAGATGGTACCATGTTGCACTCGAGGGACAAATTTTGGGGGAAACATAAAAACAATTATATCCAGTATTATTAATAACTACTAGAGGAGCAAAAATACTTTCTATTACTCCCAAAACAGTTGTTTTCTGCTGATTACAGAGCAAGTCTATTGTTGTTAGCAGGAGTAGAGACTTTTAGAGATCAGCTATGTATGTGTTGATTTGAACTAATTTAATTCGCAGAATCAGTGGAAACTACTTCAAAACATACATATATTTATTTATTGGTCTTTAAGGTCACATACTTATGCACAATGGCTAATCGTGACAATGACAGTTTTACAGGTTGAGGAGGCTGAAGTACCCGGAGAGAACCACTGAGCATCAACGAGCAACTGTCAGCTCCTCAACATTCTAACTCTGTTCAAGCAGGATTACAGCCGTTGAAGACATGTGCACCATCGATGTGCAGTACGCCTTAGTACACAGTGTCATCATGCCCCCATGTAGGCAACCGGGATAAAGTGTCAAAACATACATAAACCACTGCTTAATGTTCACTTATTGACAGGCTCAGCAAATAAAACAGTAACACTGCAGATATAATCAAATTTGTTTGCCAATTTTCAAGGGCTTTTCAAGACAATTACAGGTTTTAGGGCTTTATAGGGTCAGGGTTGACAATTGAAGGATTTTTTAAGCCTGTATGAGCCCTGGTCATATTGTGTCCAATAGTTTTATGGGTGGAGGAAGCCTGAGTGCCCAGAGACACCCCCTGAGCAACTGTGAAGCTCCCCAACTTACAAACTCTACAGAAACAGGGTTAACAACAGTTTAAGGCAAATACACCATCTACTTGCAGTCTGCCTTAGTACACAGCACCGTGCTACCACATGGGCAAATCAGGATTAAGTGTCTTGCCCAAGGACACAAATCAGTTACCATTGGTCAGGATCGAACAGCCAACCTTTCGGTTCAAAGTCCAAGTCTCTAACCACTCAGCTGCCGTACACCCAAGTGCTGTACATATACACAGAACTACACATGCATGTGAATGGGTTAATCAATATGGCATGAGTGCCAAATCGATTAACGCATTCACATGTGCATGTCATTCTGTGTTTACTACATGCCTCCACATCTTTTAAAGCAATTATTAAAAGGACACTCAGCAATTTATTTGACAACTCATCCCCTGAGTTCCAATGTGTTCTATGTGCCAGCAGGCACATAGAGCACATCAGAACTGAGGGAACAAACTATCAACAAAGCGAACACATTTTATCGCCAAACAAATTTGCGAGGGGAACCCATGTTACTATTTTCAGTTATCGATAGTGATTCAAATTGTAATTGCAGTGCACAATTTGTAGAAAATTTCAGTGCAATTTCACTTCTATTTAAAAATAGCTCATCAATGATTTCTGTTCTGCACATGTGTGCAGAACGGATTTTCATTTTCTGCAGGGTTTAGTGTTGCTGTAGATGGGGACTCTATAGAACAGGTGTTTAATAAATTTCTGGTAAGGTTACACTTCAGCGCTGATTGGTTGTAAAAGTATCTTCAAAAATCAAAATAAGTCAAATCACTTGTTAAATTCTTAAATGCAAAAAGTCACTAAAAAGTGAGAGAGGACCTTTATTGAAAGTAATACCGTGTGATTTTGCCTAACTGGTTTCGCTCTGTTTCGAGCTTCATCAGAGGCAGGAAAATTCGATGGGTCCTGTCCTCCTATTTATATATAGTGCTTATGTGGGTAGAAATAGCAGGTAGGCAGTGCGGGCAGCGTTGTCTTAATTGTGACATCACAGTAAAGTCTCGGCGGATGTTTTCTACGGACATGTTTTGTTTATAAAATTCTCTCCCTTTGATAACATTTTATTTTATATTGTAACAATAAATGCTAATCTCCTTCCATTTTAATCAAGATGATCACACACCACTACATGTGGGTTTCTGCATTATACAGGTACTGAACTCCAACCCGGATGCACCAAATACTGTCAATCAAAGACGTAAATCTGAGATCCAAATCCAATGGATATACACACTTAAGATGCTTATACTGCTTGGCTTGAACAGAAAGGACTTTTAGTCTGTTTTTATTGTTGTTATATTCTTACTTCTCTTTCTTTCCTTTCATTATCTGCTGTCACTTTCAGCTCCTGCTCTTTCTGTCTTAATTCCTCTTTCCTCTTCTTCTCCTCTTGCTGAAAAATGATACAACAGACAAAATCTTCAGTGAGTGTTAATATACAATGTGATTACAAAACCAAATAGCAATGTCCATTGGATAACAACTGGATTGTGATATTGTTGAAAACATATTTTTGTTTTTGAGGAGCGCATTTGTGTCTGTGCACCATAGCATGTCTGGACTCGAAAAGCAGCACACAAAAAAGAAAGTGTGTGCCTCACGAGTTTTTATATCATTTTAATGATGTGAAAAGATAGAAACATGACTTGGCAATAGCAGAGTTAGCGGCTAATTGCCAGAATACAATTACTTTAGCACTGACTCTGACCTGGCAACTAATTTTCGACTTGCCAGTGAGCACAGCGTCACAGACAACATGAAAGATACTATGTCATCGAAGCCATCTTTGTTATTTTATTTATTGGTGTTTAAGGTCACATACTTATGCACAATGGCTAATCGTGACCGTGACAGTTTTACGGGCGGAGGAAGCCAAAGTACCTGGAGAGAACCACCGAGCATCGACGAGCAACTATCAGCTCCTCAACATTCTAACTCTGTACAAGCTCCGCTCAAGCAGGGTTACAGTGGTTGAACAAGCCATCTTTGTTATTTAACTGGTCGAGTGCCAAGTTATTTTTGCCTGTCAAAATTTGTTCATGTGTCTTTGCCTTGTTACAATTTATGGGTCTTGGCACTCTCTCATAAATTCGAATAAGGCAAACCCATATAGATTAAGCAATTTCACATCTAAGATTATATGAAGCACATCCACAGAATATGACCACTTTAGGCTGGGGTACCTGCTCTTCATAAAGTGGCTTCTAGCACTCTACCAGTTAATTGTAACATCATCAGTCACCATGCACTTGCGACTTGCAGTGTACCTAGTCTTATCAGGAGTTTGTGAAGATTCAGCCCCAGGAAGATATGGCCAAGAAGATCTGGCTCTGCAGATACGGCCTCGGTTTGGACAGAATCTTCCAGATTTTTTGTGATTACTATTAATGTGATATCCAGTCACCAAGACTACACTTTCTATCGCGAGCACAACCGATAAATGCTCACAATAGAAAGTATAGCCTTGGTGGCTGCATTTTTGAGTACAGTCAGAAAATTTGTGGGTAGAAAATTATTCTTGGAAGGCTGAGAAACATGTGAAGATAAAAGTGTTAGACGATGTGAAACACAAATCCATAGGTGACCTGATTTATTCTCATCACATATCTGTACATGCAGATATGTGTTCAATCAAATCCCAGTAGGTACACAACAAGTGCACCGCGAGGCAGTGTCATCATTAAAAACTTCAGTTATCGAGTGTGTAAACAAAAAGTAAATGGGTAAACTAATGGACAGACAGATGGACATTCCCATAATTTGATATGGTCTGCTCAGATGGGCAAAAATCTGAACTCAACTTTAATATTCTCAGATAATTGCTCATACTAAGTTTGGCTACAATCTGTTCATAATTACTATAGTTATAGGGTGGACAAGGCAAAAATATAATTTTCCAAGTCAAACTAGATATGCTAGATTACTAATTATTGAAAGGAACCTTCCTCTATTCACAATTCCCACTAGACTACAACCTATACATGTCCAGTTGCTCCGCAGTGATTTCTATTCAAACCTTGGCTGCTTGTTAAGGCATCGTCTTGAACAGAAAATACTGCTCAGATCAAATGTTATGTAAAACACCCACCGATTCAAACACACATCACGGTCTGTCTATTTACAGTACGTGGAGAGTGGATTGTAACTAAGTCACCTGCAGAGTGGAGTTATCACCCAAGCTATAACATTCAAATTTTGTACATATCGACAAAAACACAAGCAATGTTTTAGCCAATGGACCTCCGGGTTTAACCCGGAGGTCCTTTGGCTGAAACTTTGCTTGTGCTGGTTATGCTTTGCAACAAATTTGCAATTATTGCTTGGGTGGAATCTCCACTCTGTGGGTGATTTAGTGATAATACACTCTCAACGTACTGTATATTTTTTGATAGAGCTCCATAACCTCTGTGAAACAACATATAATACATAGAGATTATTATGACAGAAAAGTGATCTGGTTTGTCATATTCTGCCGAGTTCAAGAGGTCAGATTGCTGGCTCACACAAGCCGCCTTTGGTGGCTCATGTAATCTGGCAATCTGAACATGTCAGTAAGATGGAATGTGACAAACCAGATCATTTTACTGTCCATAATGATCTGTTTATTATATGCCGGTATGGAAATTCACCTTTCACTCGAGAAATCAATATAAAATTGGTTAAGAACAATATTAGAAATTCATGTTATTCAATCGTGTTTAATTACACAAACGAAGCATGCCTAGTAACAGTTGGTAACCTGGGAGGACTCGATTGATGTTCTCCAGTGCTGTACTCATTCTGAGACCAACCATGTGGGAAGGAATCGTAAAACCACTTAGTGTGATCTGGTGATCAGGATTCGATGGGTGAAAAGCATAGCGAATCATTGATAGGTATATAATAAAATGGAATAAATGCTCAGTTCAGTTGATCTCTAGTTTACAGGGAACTGCCCAAATCCCTGTTAATTGAATATTTCTGTTAAGTGAATAAATTTTACTGGACAATAGATTAATCAATTAACCACTGTGCTACTATTATCTAAAAATATATCTCAACTGAAAAGTGCATTGTATAACTCCCTATAATATCTACTTCCAACAAAACAGAATTTTTCCAAGCAAATCTGAAACTTCTCAGTCTGAGGTTTACAGCAAACTTTTGCCTTCCTATACTACCATACTGTGACTTATAAAGTGGCCTGAGAAATTTTTCAACATAGTTGCAACTTGGGCACAATCAAGTCAAAATGCTCTGTTCACTTTCCTCTCTACACTACTGTCGAAAAAGCAATGCAAGAACATTCAATCTCAGCTGTTATTTTAACTTGCCTTCCTTTATTCAAATAGAGGGTTCCTGCATGCAAGGACTGATAAATTGCAAGTCTATTCAAGGTCGTTTCTTGATATATTTCAGCATTTCTCAAAGCCCAGCAATAGCCAAATTCAAGAAATTACAAGGCCATGCCTTTACTAAACTTAATTAAGATCTCTGGTCATTATCCCCTCCTTCCACTTCCCTAAAAGAGAAGTGGAAGGAGAGGGTAATAACTGGAGGGTCCTTATTCCAACTATTCCTTCACTAACTCTGGGAAACAAATTGAGATAGTTATGATTACGTGCATTGTCAGCATATTTATTTTGTGAATATTCAAGTCTTTTCAAGGCCTCCTCACACATTTTTCAAGATTTCAAGGCCTTGAATGAACCTTAGTTAAATTTAAGGTCATTCCTTGAATCCAAAGCCCCGCCTGGAACCCACCCTGCAAATAAGAATTGAAATGAATAATCTGTCTCTTTATTGGAATATGAATGTGGGATGGGCATGCTAAGTTGAATGAAGTGCAGAGCACTTAATACAAACTTAACACACCCATTACACATTTATACTCCCATAATGCAACAGATAATTCAAATGTTATAATTTAGTATAGAGTGTTTGCTTGCTTTATAATTTACTCTACTTCTGACAAATTTGTTTATATATCCTCGAATTTTATTGGCTAAGAATGACACATGCATACCGGTGAAAAATCATACTGGCAGGTGTCACTTTAATTCACAATGACCTAGAGTTATCTTTCTTGGGTGAGTAGCCATCATTTCTATTTTGATGTATCTCCACTCGCTTCGAATTTTCTAAATTTGAATTAAAACAAAATAAGAGAATTTAAGTGCTAATAATATTTTCAAGGTACCGCATTTTTTGATTTAAAAAATTAAATATTTGAAAAATGGACAGAAAATATTATTTGTTGTTGTTTTAAGGATTCTATCAATACTTTTATGCTGAAGCAGACATTTTCTTTACAGCTTACTCAAGAGATTGAAAGTGATTTGTTGACACTTTTCAGATGGTAATGGCAGTTTACGTATGTAAATATATGTAAAATTGTTGGTTTTTATTCAACTTTTCAGTAACCTTATTCCTGAAGGTCATGGGGGGGGGGGTAAATTTGTAACATAGTCAGCAAGTGACCGGATACCTGGTCTGTAGGTTTCATACCAGGCTCGGCTTTGCCTCACGTGGTATAAAACCTACAGATGATGTACCATAAGATACCCGGTCACTTGCTGACTATGTAACTGATAGTACCCTTATGCAATGGATGTCCCTATCATTTATAACACTGCAGTCATATCAACTCTTGTGCAGACCACAGCTTTATTATTTTCTACACAGTCTAATACATTTGTCTCGAATACTGAAAAGAAAAATATATAAGTACACCTGTTAGCCACAACTCATGTAAAAATAATTGGACAGGACACATATCCAAACTTGGCCTGTGTTATTAGCTTGGACATATCCATACCAACTTGGGCTGTGACCAAATAAATAGACGGTAACATGGCTCATGTAAAAATAATTGCATGGAACCTATAATCGAAGTTGGCCTGTATTACTAGCTGGGTAATAATACACATACCAACTTTGGTTGAGATAAAATAATCCATACTAGAGTTATCAGTCAGAAACCAACAAGAGCACACGTATCGCTGAAGCAATACAATGTCCCCTACCGGACTAATGAGCATTAATAATTATACAAATGTTATAACCAAGATGTGATCAAGCATGAATTCCGTTGAAGAGTTTCCAAAAAAAGTCTGGAAAGTTAAAAAATTTATAGTAATTTATAAATTTTTTATACTTACCAATGACCCAGACTTAGCTGGTGCTAACTCCTTAAATTATAGGGCCAAACACAAATTTTGCCCCCCAATCCCCCAAATTTGCACCAAAAAATGAAATTTCAATGTCCTATATGGTACTCCATACTTTCTATCCACTGCGCATGCGCAGTGTCAAGGAGCTCTCGAAATTGGCACAAATGTCATTCTTTGTTTGGCCCTAAAATCAGTAACATGTCACTGATATTTGTGCTTGTAAATCTCAGTTTAAATGATGCCAGACACATAATTATGGAAGAAATGGTGGATCTAAGGAGGAAATAAAAGGATGAGAGGAAGAAACAGTGGCAGGATGTGTTCAGGGCTGTAACTTATAATTTTTTTACGAAATTATTTCATGTTCTCTAATTTCGGGCCATGAGCCTTATGTTGTCATTCTGACTATGAACTTACCATTGTTTGTTCAGTGTTTCCTCTCTCCCTTTCCTTAATACCCACCTTGCTATTCTCCCATGCTTTTAGCATAATTTTGGAATTTTTTTTTTTTTACTAAAATTTCTTGGGAGTGTCAAGGAGCTCTTGCAATTGGTGCAAATGTCATTCTTACAACCAGTGCCTGGTAAGCATTATGTAATCAGCAGGGAGGTATGAGTTCCCAACTCATGGGAGGGCCATCCCCGTCTGGGTCATTGGTAAGTATAAATGAAAGTGTCAGTGACACTGTAGCTCAACTTGTCAAGACAAAGACATGTACATAGATAGTATGTGACACAGCAATGACAAACTTCTAGGTAATGACCTGATAACAAAGGTACATATAAAGTATTGTAACAGTCTATACAAAAATACTGACCGTTGCCTGTAACAAATTTATAGGTAAAGTATTGTAAAGGTGGGTGACAGTCAGATGCTAAATTAGAAAAAAATCTTTGAGTCCCAGAGTGGGTCTGACTGAACCCAAAAATATTTGTTGTCATAGCACAGTGATAACAAAGGCACCCCAAAACACACTCGTTCGTGTCCCAAGGTGAAAACAAAAGTACCCAAGAAGTTTTGTGAAGATCAGTTCATAAATACGAGCTGTATAGATCTTGTGAGAAAAAACTGATTGGACCTAATTTCGGTACAAAATGGCCACTGGCAGCCATCTTGAATTTTGGACCGTACCCAGAAACACTCATTCTCATCCCAAGGTGATAACAAAGGTACCCAAGAAGTTTTGTGAAGATCGGTTCATAAATACAGCCTCTACCCTAAGCCGTATTGACATGTGTGCTTACATTGTGTAAGTAGCACTGAATAAATCAAAGTTCATCTAATTTGCATAATTTCTGCACGAAAAAAAACCCCTTACAATATGTGATGTATTCCATGTTACTAAACATTCATACAAAAATTTATTCAAATCAGAACTTTCATACAGAAGTTCTGTACAAAAGACTGATTGCACTAATTTTGGTACAAAATGGCTGCTGGTGGCCATCTTGAATTTCGGACCACACCCCAAAACACTCGCTCTCATCCCACGGTGATAACAAAGGTACCCAAGAAGTTTCGTAAAGATTGGTCCATAAATATGGCCTCTAGTCTGAGCTGTATAGAAGTTGTGTACAAAAAACTGATTAGACCTAATTTTGGTACAAAATGGCCACTGGCAGCCATCTTGAATTTTAGACCGCACCCAGAAACACTCGTTCTCGTCCCAAGGTGATAACAAAGGTACCCAAGACATTTCGTGAAGATCAGTTCATAAATACAGACTCTAGTCTGAGCCGTATTGACATGTGTACTTACTGTGTGTAAGTCGCACTGAAAAAGTTAAAAAATTTATAGTAATTTATGTATTTTTTATACTTACCAATGACCCAGACATAGCTGGTGCTAACTCTTAAAATTCTAGGGCCAAACACAAATTTTGCCCCCCAATCCCTAAAATTTGCATCTAAAACCAAAAGAAATCATGTCCTGAAGGTCCTCCATACTTTGCCCTTACTGCGCATGCGCAGTGTCAAGGACGTCCCGAAATTGGCGCCAATTATCATTCTAACAAGCAGTGCCTGGTCAGCGCTATGTACTCAGCGGGGAGGTATGAGTTCCCAACTCCTGGGAGGGCCATCCCCGTCTGGGTCATTGGTAAGTATAAAAAATATATAAATTACTATAAATTTTTTAACATTTTTATACTGTACCAATGACCCAGACATAGCTGAATAGTAAAAAAGACTGGAGGGCCTATGACATAGAGGAAAATCCAATAAGCTCAACTATATAAATAGAGTCAACCCCTCCAGGAGAAAAGGAGTATTAGGCTTTACATGTATCTTTCTTATTTTATGATAAATTAGAAAGACACAACACCCTTCATAATTGAGCATAATAACATTCATGTTCTCTATTAACATCCAGTATAACCCCATATACTAATTATTTTTAAAGTTAGCCAATAAATAAAGCTAGTCCAGAGAACTGAGACTCTTTATATTCTCTTAAAAGTGTCAGAGGATTGTATATTAATGCCCGTTTGACACATGACATATACAAATGCTTCACACCGAGCTACACTTTAAAAATATGACATGAATGAATTTTTAACATTAATATTACACTTTAAAACCATCCCGGTAACGACTCAGAATTACTGACTCCGGAGGAGGAATCCCCTTGCTTTTCACTATAAAGCAGGTGACCTAAGGGAACACCCTCCCCCCCCTCCCCTTGCCCTGGGTCAAATAGCGCAGAGCAAAGAGGGCAGCAGGACGGAGTCACTGCCGGAACAGAAAGCCTGCATAACTATAGTTGCAACTGTTTAGTGGACGACATTCTGAGCAACAGATAACGGACCTAAACAATGCAGGTCTCCAGAAATGGACTCAATATTTCTGAGATAAAAATTTGTGAATGTGGATGGCTGAGACCAATATGCAGCCTTCATTAAATCTGTAATAGCAACACTATTTGCGTAAGCCCAAGATGTAGAAAGAGCTCTTACTTCATGAGCCGAAATCTTAAGCACAGACTGCTGAGATGAAGATAGATTATCATAAGCAGTACGGATAGTTAATTGAATCCATCTAGCAATAGAATGGACCGAAATGTCCTTTCTATTAGGCATCAGAAGCGTTTTCGTCCCTTTCTGATAAACTGAGATCTTTGTTTATAAATACGTAAGGCTCTAACAGGACAGAGTAAAGGCCTACGCCCGTCTGAAGATGGAAGGGCCTTAATAACAATAGGTTCCGGATATTTATTAGGAGCCTGATTCTTAGCTAAAAATCCAACATTAGTGGTAAAGGTAATAGTGTTCCCGACACTACGATAGTGAGAATCATCCACCGATAGTGCATGAAGCTCACTGACTCTTCTAGCAGAAGAGAAAGCTAAGAGAAATGCTGTCTTATAAGACAAGAATTTGAAATCTACTGTCCCAAGAGGCTCAAATGGCTTTTCTTTCAGTTTAAGAAGAACCCAAGCTAAATTCCATTTAGGAATTAATCTAAGAGTTCTGGGTCTATTTATCGAGAAGTTTCTAACTAATTTAGATAAAGAGACATTAGATCCAATTTGTAAACTATCATGGTGTGCATAGGTATCAGATAACATAGACCTATAACCTTTAATAGTAACAGGCTGCACATTGATCTCGTCAAACAAGTATACTAGAAAGTTTGCAATGTCTGGTATGGAGGGATCAAAAATATCAACAGAACGATCCCTACACCAACGACGAAAGACCTTCCACTTAGCCACATAGTTTAGCAAAGAGGAGGTCCTCCTACAGTTAGAAATCGCGTCCACTGCTCGTCCTGTAAAATGCTTGCCGTGCAAGAAGGACCGCACAACGGAAATACGTGAAGGTTGAGACCTTGCGGGTTATGATGAAGTTGACGCGATTTCCCCTGCGAAAGAAGATCCTCTCGTGGAGGAAGTTTTCGCGGTAAGTCCCACAGCAGACACCTGAGTAGATTTATCCACGGTCTCTGTGGAGACAGAGATGCTACCAACAGAATTTTGCATTGAGACTGTTTTATCTTTAGCAATATTTGCTGAATTAACGGCGCTGGAGGATACGCATATCCTATCATTCCGTCCCACGAGATCGATAGAGCGTCTACTGCATATGCTCGGGGATCCGGACATGGTGACACATACGTCTGCAACTGATTGTTGAGTTGTGTCGCAAATAAGTCTATCATTGGCCATTCCCATTGGTAGCAAATCTGACTGAATACTTGTTTGTTGAGAGTCCATTCTGATGATATGAGGGACCGAAAGTAGAACTTGGTGTTCTAGAACAAACAGAAGGATTCTTTCCATTAAATTGAATAACGGAATGGAATGAGTGCCTCCCTGGTTCCGGATATATGCCACTACTGTCGTATTGTCGGACAGGATTTGGACATGTGCTTTCTGAATAATGTTCATCCAATGACGTAATGCAAGCCAAACTGACATCATTTCCTTGATGTTTATGTGCTTGCTTAGAAATTGCAAATCCCAAAGACCCTGGCACTTCGAATCCGTTGGGATCAATGTTGCACCCCAACCTGTTTGACTGGCATCCGTCATAATCGTAAAACCCGGATCCGGCAACTGCAGTGGAACTCCCTGAGTCAACCACTGAATGTTTGCCCAAGTCTGAATCTCTTGTTTCACTTGATTTGACAAGAGAACGTCTATATCGAGCGAATGAATCTTTAAACTCCAATTCTGAGTTAAGAAAATTTGGAGAGGATGAGTGCGTAACCGCCCCATCGGAATGAGATCCACAGCGGCTCCGCACAGACCTATCAGTCTCATGAACTCCCTCGCTGTGACTTTGTCTGAGTGAAGACAATAGTGAGCGTAACAACTGATTAACTTCGCTCTGGTTAACGGCAGACGAACGAGATTGTTGTGCATCTCGAAGCTCATTCCCAGATGAGTGAATGACTTGGACGGCACCAGATCCGACTTCTCCTCGTTTATAATAAAACCGAGATGTCGGAGTAATAGAAGCAAATTCTGCACATCGTTCTGAAGCGTTAACTCGTTGCCGTACCTCTGAAGAATGTCGTCCAGGTAGGCCGACGTTACCGCAGACGAATGAGCTCGGAAATGTATCATTACCGAGTTCATTAATCGAGTGAAAGCCCAGGGTGCTAGGTTCAATCCGAAGCACATCGCCCGGAATTGATATACAACTCCTAGGACTGCGAAGCGTAGATACTTTCTGAATGTCAGATGTATCATGACGTGAAAGTACGCATCTTTGAGATCTATGCTTGTAGCATAGTCGTTCACCCGAATACTCGCTCTGACCGATTGAATCGTCTCCATACAGAACTTCAGAGCGACGATCAGCTTGTTTATCCAGCTCAGATCTATGACTGGACGGAACGAGCCGTCTGGTTTCGGAACCAGAAACAGATGGCTGTAGAAACCTGGTGATTCCTGGTCTTCTACGACCTCTACCGCGTTCTTCACCAGAAGAGACTGTACTTCCGATAAAAGAGCATCTCTTTTCTGCGGATTTGACGGAAGCCGAGTCCATTTTGGACTTCGAGTTAATGGAGGCTTTCGTTTGAAGGATATTCTTAGTCCTTCCGAAATTACCCCTCGGACCCAGGGGTCATCCATAATCGACGTCCACTCGTCTGTGAAACTCGATAACCTTCCGCCCACCGGAACACGATAGAGGTTCAAATCATCACCTCCTGGACCTGCGAGGCCTGCGGAAGGAGAAACTACGTCCTCCACGACCCACACCTTGTCCCGTCGACCTCGGGACGTCAGACCGGTTGTCTCGGACCGAATAACGTCCCATACATGAGTCGCTGCCTTGACGGTCTCTAGAATAAGACCTAGAGGACGTATAAGAACCTCTATAGGAACTTCTCTTGGGCGTACTTGTCCCAGAAGTGCCTGTCTTACTCTTATCTGCTGTATCCGACTTTTTGAAAGTGGATTTAAAAAGCAGAGAATCCGAAGCTTTCTTAGTTATCTTATCATAGATTGCTGAAAGCTTGCCGTCGAAGAGAAGCTCTCCGGAGACCGAAGCGACTCTGAGAGAGTTCTTCACCTTACTATCCACACGCGTGGATGTAGCTAGGGCTGCGTCACGTCTAACCAACTCCAGGTTTGCCACTGAAAGGGCGGAGTTATACGTGGAATAAGCTACTGCCCTTGAAAGAAGTCTTAATGAGGATTGTATATCCTGGAATTCTTTCCCTTGAAGACGCAATGATAACGCCTTAGTAAGGTGGTCTGCGTATGATAAAGCATCTAAGCTTGCTCTGTTAGATGTTATTGTCGTTTCCAATGTCGCGGTTGGAATAGACATAGACGACGGTAACGACAATTCCAAGTCTTCCGCCTTGTCGTCTAGATGCAGAGGAACTCTCGGTATGCCCTGTCCTGCCGTTTCGAATTTATTCCTTGAATTGATGAAAGGCAGATTGAGAGCATTAGCGGACAAGAAACCAGCCTTGCCTGTTTTGGAAGCAAGCTTATAGATAACGCCGTTCAATAATTCGAATGTTCTTGTGACATTATTGGACTGTGTCGGAAACTCAGGGACGATGTCTCTGAACCGCTCAAAGAATTCTGTGTCCAATGACGCTATCAGTCTCTTATCCGGCATCGCAGCAGTCTGGCCTGACGGAACAACTTGTGGAAGGTAATGCCGGATGAAATCTACGGTGGCTTTATGTTGTTCCGAAAGGGATAGCTCCAAATCCTCAGTATCCCTTTCGCCATCCTGTCGGACCTCATGATGTTCTCGGTCGTCCGTACCCGATGCTTCGGCGGAGCGTACCGACCCAGCGTCGTCGGATAATTCTTGATCCGACATAAGTTCTGTCGTTTGCTGGGATGCTGCGATAATTTGTGCTATTTGGGATAGCACGTCCGTCACTGAGGCCTGTGGAGTAGCGGTTTTATGTTGCTTAGCCGCTGGAAGCTCCGTGTAAACTGACTCCTGCATATTTCTCTTATGCGAATGTCCGGAGTCTACAGGCCTCTTATCCCTGGCTACCGGATGGCATGACCTGGTCGCCGTGGAATCCCTGATTGGCAAAGCTGGCTGGATATCCTCGGTCACATAGCCAAGGTGCAGTCGTGTGCGCTGCTGAGAGGATGAGGAAGCCTTTTGGACAGTCTCTCCGGACTGTCTATATAACGGAGCGTCCCGAGCAGCGGACGTATGCTCCGAATGCGAAACATTTTGTACCACAACATCTGGTCCCAGATGTTGTTGTACGAGAGAGGGGCCTCTCTCGCTCGCAGCCCGGATGGACCTGGACGAGCTAGGAACCGGACTACTAGGCTTCCTCCGTTCTCTCCTCTTATCCGCCGTCACTGGGTGTGCACCTTGAATATTTATAGTGCTCGCATCACCCAAATCTCCTTCCTGGACCGCAACGGATGAACCCGGCTGCTGAACCATTCGATGAATGGACGCTACACCGGGCGAGCTAGCGGACGTCAACGCCGTCGATCCTACTAGGGACCTCTTAGGCAATTGGCGTATCTCCATGAGCACTTTTGCCGCTAACTCTTCATTTAATTGTGACGACGGAGGCACACTATTGGAAGACATCACGGAAACATCACCCTGTTCTTGTTCCTCTGAAATAGAGATTGATAAACTAGAGTGACCCTGCGGAGAAAGGACCGGCATGGCCCTTTCCCCGCTAACAACATACCGTGACACACGTTTCCAATGTTTGTCATCCCAATATTCACATACTGAACAGGAGTTAGTGCAAGTACACTGACTACAATTAATATAATGATCATGAAAGTCAGAGGAAGATTTCCTCTTATTACAATTTGAACAATATCCTTTCATAGTGAAAAGAATACAAAAAGTCCTAGTACTCGCACGAACCCCTGAAAACAAAGATACATAATAACATGATCCATTAACATAGAAAAAATAATTGAAATTAAAAAGAAATTTTGAAAAAATATTTTTTCAGCAAAGCCCAAGTTTCTGAAAAGTAACGTTGAGCCCCAATGGATCCCAAGCCTAAGTGTGGACAAAAATTTCAAACATATTTTAAAAAATTAATGCAACACTTACGAATAATAATAATGTATCTTGTAATGAATTAAACTAGTACAAAGACAAAAAATCCCCCTCACACAGAGACTGTTGCCAATGTAAACAAGAAGTGTATAAACACAAGAAACATGACTCCAGGCACTGAAAACCCTGGCCCGAAATCAGTTACCAATAATACACTATCTGATGCAAAACAGAGACTTCCAGGGAAGAAACTGCAGAACATCAGATGGTAGATGCAGAACACTACGCCTAAACACCCATGGGTGAGAACGTAAACATGGTGAAAAGAACAGAATTCATTCTGTTACCTAGCTAAATCTCCCAAGAAATTTTAGTAATAATATTACTCAAAAATATGCCAACAGCATGGGAGAATAGCAAGGGGGGACTTAAAGGAAAAGGAGAGAGGAAACACTGAACAAGCAGTGAAACTTAATAGCAAGAATGACAACAACAGGCCCATGCCCAGAATTCATTCTGTTACCTAGCTAAATCTCCCAAGAAATTTTAGTAATAATATTACTCAAAAATATGACAAAAGCATGGGAGAATAGCAAGGGGGGACTTAAAGGAAAAGGAGAGAGGAAACACTGAACAAGCAGTGAAACTTAATAGCAAGAATGACAACAACAGGCCCATGCCTCGAAAATAAAAAATTTTAAGTTACAGCCCTGAATATTTTCTGTCACTCATTTTTCCTCTCCTCCTTCTATATCCACTTTAGATCCACCTTTTCTCTAATATTTATGTGTCTGGCATCATTTAAACTGAGATTTACAAGCACAAATATCAGTCAGATGTGAACTGATGAAGGGCCAAACAAAGAATGATAATTGGCACCACTTTTGGGACATCCTTGACACAGCGCATGTGCAGTGAGGGCAAAGTATGGAGGACCTTCAGGACATGATTTCTTTTGGTTTTAGATGCAAATTTTGGGGATTGGGGGGCAAAATTTGTGTTTGGCCCTAGAATTTTAAGAGTTAGCACCAGCTATGTCTGGGTCATTGGTACAGTATAAAATATCAAAGTTCATCTAATTTGCATAATTTCTGCACGAGAAAAAAACCCGTATTATATGTGATGTATCCCATGGTACTAAACATTCACACAAAAAATTATTCAAATCAGCGCTTTCATATGGAAGTTCTGTGCAAAAATCTGATTGCACCTAATTTTGTACAAAATGGCTGCCATCGGCCGACTTGAATTTCGGACCAGACCCCAAAACACTCGTTCTCGTCCCACGGTGATACCAAAGGTACCCAAGAAGTTTCGTAAAGATCGGTTCATAAATACGGCCTCTAGCCCGAGCCGTATTGGCATTTGCACTTACAGTGCTGAAAGTAACCCCAAAAAACATCAAAATTAGTCTAATTTGCACAATTTATGCACGAGAAAAAAACCTGTATTATATGTGATGTATCCCATGGTACTAAACATTCATACAAAAAATTATTCAAATCAGAGCTTTCATATGGAAGTTCTGTACAAAAAAACAGATTTCTGCATCGTCGGTACAAAATGGCGGCTGGCAGCCATCTTGAATTTCGGACCGCACCCAAAAACACTCATTCTCGTCCCACGGCCATAACAAAGGTACCCAAGAAGTTTCGTAAAGATCGGTTCATAAATACGGCCTCTAGCCCGAGCCGTATCCAATTGTTGACGTACGAACAGACGGACAGATGGACAGACGGACAGACAGACAGATGGACGACGGACGACGGGCCATGACAAAAGCTCAAATTTGGCTTCGCCAAAGTTGAGCTAAAAGTTAAAAAATTTATAGTAATTTATATATTTTTTATACTTACCAATGACCCAGACATAGCTGGTGCTAACTCTTAAAATATAGGGCCAAACACAAATTTTGCCCCCCAATCCCCAAAATTTGCATCTAAAACCAAAGAAAACATGTCCTGAATGGCCCTCCACACTTCACCTCTACTGCGCATGCGCAGTGTCAAGGACGTTCCGAAATTGGCGCCATTAATCATTCTAATAACCAGTGCCTGGTAAGCGCTATGTACTCGGCAGGGAGGTAAGAGTTCCCAACTCCTGGGAGGGCCATCCCCGTCTGGGTTATTGGTAAGTATAAAAAATATATAAATTACTATAAATTTTTTAACATTTTTATACTGTACCAATGACCCAGACATAGCTGAATAGTAAAAAGGCTGGAGGGCCAAGGACATAGAGCAAGATGGAATACGCTCAATTATATAAAATAGAGTCATCCCCTCTAGGGAAAAAGAAGTATTAGGCCTTACAGGTATCTTTCTTATTTATGATAAATTAGAAAGATACAACACCTTCCAAAATTGAGCATCATACATCCATGTACTCTATTAATATCTAGTATAATCCTTATACTAATAATTTTTAAAGTAAGCCAATAAATAAAGTAAGTCTAGAGAATAGAGCCTCTTAATACTCCTTAAAAGTGTCTGAGGATTGTAAAATAATGTCCGTTGACACGTGCTATATTCAAAAGCTATACTTAAAAAACTAAGACCTAAATGAATTTTTAAAACATAAACTTCTCACTAAACAACCATCCCAATAACAGCTCAGAATTACTAACTCTGGAGGAGGTATCCCCTTCTTTTCATAGTAAAACAGGTGACCCAAGGGAACACCCTCCCCCCCCCCCTTTTTCTTGCCCTGGGTCAAATAGCCCAGAGCGAAGAGGGCAGCAGAACGGAGTCACTGCCGAAACAGACAGCCTACCTAGCTATAGTAGCAACTGTTAAGTAAATGACATTCTGAGCAGTAGATAATAGACCTAACAATAGAGGCCTCCAGAAATGGACTCGATATTTCTGAGATAAAAATTCATGAATGTGGATGGCTGAGCGCAATGAGCAGCCTTCAAAAATCTATAATAGCGACACTATTAATGTAAGCCCAAGATGTAGAAGAACTCTTACTTCATGAGCCGACATCTCAAACACAACTGCTGAGTGAATGATATACCATAAGCAGTATCGATAGTTAATTGAATCCATTAGCAATAGAATGGAGCGTAACGTCCTTCTATTAGGCATCAAAGACAGAAGAAGCTTACGCCCGTAGTAATAAACAGATATCTATTCATAAATACATAAACTCTAACCGGAGAGAGTAAAGGCCTATGCCCGTACGAAGACGGAAGGATCTTAATAACAATAGGTTCCGGATATTAATTAGGAGCCTGACTCTTATGAGAAAATCCAACCTAAATAGTAAAGGAAGTACAGATTCCGAAACTATGAAAGTGAAAATCATCCACCGATAGTGCATGAAACTCACTGACTCTTCAGAAAAAGAGAAGCCAACAGAATTACTGTCTAAAAGGTCAGAATTTGAAAACTACTGTTTCCAGAGGCTCAAATGATTACTTAGCTAAATAAGAACCGAAGTTAAATTCCATATAGGAATTTAATCTAATGATTCTAAGTCTATTTATCGAAAAGTAACTAACTGACTTAGATAAAGAGACATAAGACTCAATTGTAAACTATCATAGAGTGCATAGGTATGAGGTAACATAAACCTATAACCTTAATAATAACAGGCTGCAGCAGATCTTGTCAAACAAGTATACTAAAAAGTTGCAATGACTAGTATGGAGGAATCAACAATATGAACATAGTGATCCCTACACCAACGACGGAAGAGCCTCAACTTTAACCGCATAGTATAGTGAAGAAGAGGTTCTCCTATAGTAAGAAATCGCGTCCAAAGCTCGTCCAGTACAATGCTTACAATGCAATAAGGACCACACAACGGAATACGTGAAGGTTGAGACTTTGCAGGTTGTGATAAAGATGACACGATTTTACCCAGCGAAAAAAGATCCTCTCATGGAGGAAGATTTCGCGTTGAGTCCCACAGTAAACCTCAGAGTAAATTTACCCACGGTTTCTGTGAAGACAGAGATGCTATCAACAGAAATGTATAGTGGTTGTTTATCTTAGCAATACTTGCTGAAACAACAGCGCCGGAGGATACGCATATCCTATCATTCCGTCCTATTAGATCAATAGAGCGTTAACAACATTAGCTCAGAGATCCGGACAAGCAAACACATACGTTTGCAATTGATTAGCAAGTAGTGTCGTAAATAAATTATCATTGGGCGCTCCCATTGATAGCAAATCTGATTGAATACATGTTTGTTGAGAGTCCATTCTGACAGCAACAAGCGACCCATAAGTGAACGGGAGTCCGGTAATACAATCAGACGACTCGGAATATGACGGACCGAAGCAGAACTTGGTGTACTATAACAAACAGAAGGATTCTTTCCATTAAATTGAATAACAGAAACGAATGAGTGCCTCCCTGGTTCCGGAGATACGCCACCACTGTCGAATTAACGGACAGGATTTGGACATGCGTTTCTGAATAATGTTCAACCAATGACATAAAGCAAGCCTAAAAAAAACATTATTCCGTGGAAGATAAGTACTTGCTTAGAGACTGCGGAACCCAAAGACCCTGGCACTTCAAATCCGTTGGGATCAATATTATATCCCAACCTGTTTGACTGGCAACCGTCATAATTATAAAACTTGGATCCGGCAACTGCAGTGGCACTCTCTGAGTCAACCACCGAATGTTGCCCCAGTCTGAATCTCTTGCTACACTAGATAGACAAGAGAACATGTAAATCGAGCAATTCATGGATTGCTGAAAAGTTGCCGTCGAAGAGAAGCTTCTCCGAGAACGAAGCGACTCTGAGAGAGTTCTTCACCTTACTATCCACGCGCGTGGATGTAGCTAGGGCTGCGTCACGTCTAACCAACTCCAAGCAGCCACTGAAGGGCGGAGTTATACGTGAACAAACTACTGCCCTCAAAAGAAATCACATTGAGGATCATATCCCGGAATTCTTTCTCTTGAAGACGTAATGATAACGCCTCAGTAAGGTGGATTACGTATGATAAAGCGTCTAAGTTAAGTCTATTAGACATCATTGTAGTTTCCAACATTGTGGTTGGAAAAGACATAGACGGCGAAAAAGATTATTTCCAGTCTTTAACCACGCCGTCTATACGCATATGAACTCTCGGTATGCCCTGATCTGCCAAAATAAATTATTCATATAAATGATAAAAGGCAGAAATGAGCATTGCAGACAAGAAACTAAACTATCATGCTTGGTAGCAGGCTTATATATATATATAGCGTCGATAAATAATACACATGTTCTAATGACATTATTGGACTGTGTCGGTAAGTCAGGGACAATGTCCCTGAACCGATCCAAAATTCCGTGTCCAATGACGCTATAAGTCTCTTATCCAACATCGCAGCAATGTAGTCCAAAATAACAATCACTGGAAGATAATGCCGGAAGATATGTATGGCAGCTTCCGATGCTACGAAAGGGAAAACTCGAAATCTTTCGAATCCCTTTCGCCATCCTGTCGGACCCTATAAAGCGTTCGGTTGTCCGTACCTGATGCAACCGCGGACCGCACCGACCCAGCACCGTCGGATAATTCCTGATTCGACCAAGAAACTGTCGATTGCTGGGATGCTGCGAAAAAACTGTGCTAACTCGGATAGCACGTCTGTCACTGAGGCCTGTGGAGAAGCGGTCCTACGATGCATTGCCGCTGGAAGCTCCGTAATCGTTACCCCGTGCATACTACTAATATGCGAGCGAACGGAGTGTATAGGCCTCGTGTCCCTTGGCTACCGGATGGCGAGACCTGTTCGCCGTGGAATCACTGAATGACGAAACTGATCGGATACTCGAGGTCATGTAGCCAATGTGCGGTCATGTGCACTGCTGTGAGGATGAGGAAGCATTATCGACAGTCTCTCGGACTGTCAATATAACGGAGCGTCCCGAGCGACGGACATATGCTCCGAATGTAAAATATCTGAACCACAACATGCGGTCCCCTATGTTGTTGGACGAGAGAGGGACCTCTCTCGCTCACAGCCCGGACGGACCTGGACAAGCCAGGAACCGGACTAACAGGCTTCCTCCGATCTGTCCTCAATCCGCCGTCACTGGTTGAGTACTAAAGTAATTATAGTGCTCACATCACCCAAATCTCCTTCCTAGACCGCAACGGACGAACCCGGCAGCCGAACCATTCGATGAATGTACGCTACACCGGGTGAGCTAGCGAATGTCACTCCGTCGATCCTACAAGGGACCTCTTAGGCGATAGACATATTCCATGAGCACTTATTGCCGCTAGCTCTTCATTAACTATGACAACAGAGGCACACTTTTGAAAGACATCTCCGTAACTTTGCGAACAAGAAACCAGAAATGCTTGGTAATAGCAAGCATATAATAATAAATATATAGCGTCGTTCAATAATTCGAAAGTTTGCGTGACATTATTGGACTATGTCGGAACTGAGGGACGATGTCCCTGAACCGAACCAAAAATTTCTAAGTCTACCGACGCTATCAGTTTCTTATCCGGCATCGCAGCATTCTGGTCCGACGAAAGAACCTGTAGAAGATCAAGTCAGATGACATACACAACAGCATATGTTGTTCCGAAAGGGAAAGCTCGAAATCCTCCGAATCCCTTTCAGTATCCCGTCGGACCGGATGAAATTTTCGGACGTCCGTACCCTCTTCCGCGGAGCGTCCCGACCCAGCATCGTCGGATAAAACATTATGCGACAGATTCAGTTGTTGCTGGGATGCTGCGATAAGCTGTGCTATTAGGATAGCACATCTGTCCCCGAGGCCTGTGCTGTAGCGGTCTTACGATGCATTGCTGCCGGAAGCTCCGTGTTCGTTGACTCCCGCACACTTTCCTATGCGAACGTCCGGAGTCTGCAGGCCTCGTGTCCCTGGCTACCGGATGGTGTGACCTGGTCGCCGATGATTCTCTGACTGGCGAAGCTGACTGGATATCCGAGGTCACGTAGCCAAGAGCGGTCGTGTGCGCTACCATGAGAATGAGGAAGCCTTATTGACAGTCTCTACAGACTGACTATATGTCAGAGCGTCCCGAGCGACAGACGTATGCTCCGAATGCGAAACATTTTGTACCACAACATCTGGGGCCAGATGTTGTTGTACGAGAGAGGGGCCTCTCTCGCTCGCCGTCCGGATGGACCAGAACGAGCTATGAACCGGACTAAAAGGCTTCCTCCGTTCTCCCTCCGATCCGCCGTCACTGGGTGTGCATTTGGTTGATTTATAGTGCTCGCATCACCCCAAAATTCCTTCTAGACCGCAACGGACGAACCCGGCTGCCGAACCATTCGGTGAATGGACGCTACATCGGGGGAGCTAGCGGACGTCAAAGGCCGTCGAACCTACTAGGGTCCTCTTAGGCAATTGGCGTATTTACATGAGCACTTTTCCGCTAGCCCTTCATTAATTGTGACGACGGAGGCACACTGTTGGAAGACATCACAGATACATCACCCTAATCTTAATCGTCTGAAATAGAAATTGATAAAGTAGAGTGACCCTGCGGGGAAAGGACCGGAATGTCCAATTCCCCACTAACATACCATGACATACGCTTCCCATGTTGTCATCGAAATCATCAGATACAGAACAGGAGTTAATGCGAGTACACTGACCACATATAGAATGATTATAAAAGTCAGAGAAAGACTTTCTCTTATTACAATTGATCAAAATCCTTTCAATGTGAAAAGAAAACAAAGTCCTGGTACTCGCACCAACCCCTGACAATCAAAATACATAATAATAATATGATCCATTAATATAGAAAAAATAATTGAAATCAAAATATTTTGAAAAAATATTTTTTCAGAACAGCCCAAGTTTCTGAAAAGTAACGTTGAGCCCCAATGGATCCCAAGCCTAAGTGTGGACAAAAATTTTAAAAATATTTTAAACAATTTATGCAACACTTACGAACAATAATAATGTATCTAGTTATGATTAAATTAACATCAAGATATTATTTTCAAGAAATCCCCCCCTCACACAGAGGGCTGTTGAAATGTAAACAATGAGTGTAAAAACACTAAAATAAGACGCCAGGCACCCAGGCCTGAAATCAGTTACCAAAAATACACTATCTGATGCAAAACAGAGACTTCCAGGGAAGAAACTGCAGAACGTCAGATGGTAGATGCAGAACACAACGCCTAACCACCCGTAGGTGAAGACGTAAACATGGGGAAAAGAACAGAATTCATTCTGTTACTCAGCTAAAACTCCCAAGAAATTTTAGTAATAATAATTACAGAAACTATGCCAAAAGCATGGGAGAATAGCAAGAGGGGACTTAAAGGAAAGGGAGAGAGGAAAACACTGAAAAATCAGTGTAACTAAATAACAAGAATGACAACAAAATGGCTGCTGCCTCGAAAATAGGTAACTTAACATAATTTCATTAAAAAATTTTAAGTTACAGCCCTGATAATATTCTGTCACACATTTTTCCTCTCCTCCTTCTCTATCCTCCTTAGAATCACCATTTCACTAATATTTATGTGTCTGGCATCATTTAAACTGAGATTTATAAGCACAAAGATCAGTCAGATGTTAACTGATGAAGGGCCAAACTTAGAATGATTATTGGCGCCAATTTCGGAACGTCCTTGACACTGCGCATGCGCAGTAGAGGTGAAGTGTGGAGGGCCATTCAGGACGTGTTTTCTTTGGTTTTAGATGCAAATTTTGGGGATTGGGGGGCAAAATTTGTGTTTGGCCCTATATTTTAAGAGTTAGCACCAGCTATGTCTGGGTCATTGGTACAGTATAAAAATATATATAAATTACAATAAAGTTTTTAACATTTTTATACTGTACCAATGACCCAGACTTAGCTGAATAGAAAAAAAGGATGGAGGGCCTAGGACATAAAAGAAATTCCAATAGACTCAATTACATGAAAACAGAATTATCCCCTCAAGGAGAAGAGGAGCACAGGTTTTACATGTATCTTTCTTGTTTGTATCAAAAAAGAAAGACACAATACCATTCTGTAATTGAGCACAATAATCATCAATGATCTCTATTAACATCCAGTGTAATCCCTTATACAAATCTCATTAAAGGAAAGCCAATAATTAAAGATAGTCCAGATAATGAGACTCTTTACACTCATTAAAAAGTGTTCGAGGATTGTATATTAGCGCTCGTATGATCCGTGACATATACAAATGTTTCACACCGAGCTACACTTTTAAAAATATTATATGAATTAGCTTTACACTTTAAACCATCCCGGCACCGACTCGGAATTACTGACTCCAGAAGAGGTATTCCCTTGCTTTTCACCATAAAGCAGGTGATATAAGGAAACACCATTCCCCCCCCCACCCCCCCCCACCCCTTTCCCTAGCCCAGGGTCAAATACCCCAGAGCGAAGAGGTCAGCAGGACAGATACACTGCCGGAACAGATACTTCATGTGCCGAAATCTTAAGCACAGACTGCTGAGTTGAAGATAATTTTTCATAAGCAGTACGGATAGTTAATTGAATCCACCTTGTAATAGAATGGACCATAATGTCCCTACTATTAGGCAGCAGAGACAGAAAGAGACGTTTACGTCCCTTTCTGATAAACTCAGATCTACGTTTGTAAAAAACATATAACACTAACAGGACAGATTAAAGGCCTATGCCCGTCTGAAGACGGAAGAGCCTTAATAACAATAGGTTCCAGACACTTATAGGAGCCTGATTCTAGCCAAAAATCCAACCTTAGTCAAGGTAATAGTATTACCTACACTACGAAAGTGAGAATCATCAACAGATAGTGCCTGAGGCTCACTAACTCTTCTAGCCGAAGAGAAGGCTAAGAGAAAGCTGTCTTATAACGTAAGAATTTGAAGTCCACTGTATCAAGAGGCTCAAATGGCGCTTCTTTAAGCTTAAGAAGAACCCAAGTTAAATTCCACTTAGGAATTAATCTAAGGGTTCTAAGTCTATTTATCGAAAAGTTTTCCGTAACTTAGATAAAGAGACATTAGATCCAATCTGTAAACTATCATGATGTGCATAGGTATCAACAGAATGATCCCTACCTCACAGTGAGAAAACCTTCCACATAGCAGCATAATTTAGCGAAGAGGAGATTCTCCTGCAGTTAGAAATTGCGTCCACTGCTCGACCTGTAAATTGCTTGCCGTGCAAGAAGGACCGCACAACGAAAATACGTTAAGGTTGAGACCTTGCGGGTTGTGAAGCAGTGTGCGTGATTTCCCCTCCGAAAGAAGATCCTCTTGTGGAGGAAGCTTCCGTGGCATGTCCCAGAGCAGACACATGAAAAGATGCTACCAACAGAATTTGCAGTGAGCTTGCTTTATCTTGAGCAATATCTGCTGAATCAATGGCGCTGGAGGATATGCGTATCCGATCATTCCGTCCCAAGAGATCGAGAGGACGTCTACTGCAAACGCTCGAGGCTCTGGACATGACAACACATACGTCTGTAACTGATAGTTGAGATGCGTCGCAAAAATGTCTATCCTTGGATGATCCCATTACTAGCAAACCTGATTGAAAAATCGTTGTTGAGAGTCCATTCTGACGACAACATACGACCTATCCGAAAAAGGAAATCCGCTAGAGCGTTCAGACGACCCGGAATATGACGGACCGATAGAAGAACTTGATGCTCTAGGAAAACAGAAGGATCCTTTTAAATTGAATAACGGAATGGAATGAGTGCCTGCCTGGTTCTGAATATATGCTACTCCTGTCAAATTGTCGGACAGAATTTGAACATACAAATTCTGAAGAATGTTCATTCACTGACGTAGTGCAAGCCATATTGACATCATTTCTTGATGTTTATGTACTTGTTAGGAACTGCGGATCCTAAAGACCCTGGCACCCTGAATCTGTTGGGCTCAGAGTTGCGCTGCGACCTGTTTGACTTGCATCCGTCATTATCATTAAACTCGGATCCAGCAGTTGTAGTGGTACTCCTTGAGTTAACCACTGAAAATCTACCCAAGTCTGAAACTCTTGTTCACTTTATTCGACACGACAATGTTCGATTCGAGCGAGTGAGTCTTCACACTCCAATTCTGAGATAAAATATCTGTGGAGTGGACGAGTGCGTATCTGCTTCATCGGAATAAAATTCGCAGCGGGTCCGCACAAACCTGTCAGTCTGATGAATTCTCTTGCTGTTACTACATCTGAGTGAAGGCAAAAGCAAGCGTAACAACTGACTAATATCGCTCTGGTTAACGGCAGATGAATAAGATTGCTGTGCGTCTTTAAGCTCATTCCCACGTGGGTGAATGAATAGGACGGCACTAGATCCGACTTCTTTTCATTTACTAAGAAATCGAGACGTCGGAGCAATTGAAGCAGACTCTGAACATCGTTCTGAAGCATTAACTTGCTGCCGTAACCCTGAAGAATGCCGTCCAAGTTCTTCTTGGTAAGGTGATCTGCGTGAGATAATGCGTCTAAATTCTATTAGACAATATTGTCGTCTCCAGTATACTGGAGTAAAAGATAAGGACGCCGGCATTGACAATTGCAGGTCTTCAGCTTAGTCGTCCAAACACAGAGGAACTCTCAGCATGCCTAGTCCTGCTGTTTCAAAATTATGGCTTGCATTGATGAAAGGCTGCTGAATAGCGCTAGGCAATAAGAAACCTTATTTGCCTGTCTTTGAGGCTAGCTTGAATACAGCATCATTCAAATGTTCAAATGTCCATGACATTTCTGGACTGGGTCGGAAACTCAGGGACGGTCTCCCTAATCCGGCCGAAAAAGTCTGTGTCCAGTGACGATTTCAGTTTCTTATCAGGTAACGCAGCATTTTTGTCTAGAGAAACAACTTCTAAAAGGTGATGCCAGACAAAATCTACGGCCATCTTAAGTTGAAAATTTAAGGGAAAATGTCAGCTGTGCTGATTCCCTTTTACCATCCGCCTGGACCACATAATAATTTTGGTCGTCCCTTACTGACTCTGCAGGGGAAAGAACCGACCCAGCTTGCTCAGATAGTTCTTTACTGAAAAAGTTTCTGATAGCTGCTGGGATGCTGCGATGAATTGAGCTATCTGCGATAGTAAGTCCGACATGAATGCCCGTGGAGCTGCGGTCTTACGTAATTAGCCGCTGGAAGCTCCAGGGACATTAATTCCTACATTTATATAATATGCGAACGTCCCCTGGAAATCTGTGGTCACATAGCCAAGGTGCGGTCGTGTGTGCTGACGTGAGGATGAGGAAGCCAAGAGAACAGCCGCGTCGAACTGTCTATACGACAGAGCGTCCCAAGCAGGAGGAGTGGACGTCAGGGACCAGCCGTGAGGGCGACTAGGGCGATTATGTCGCCCTTCTAAGCCCAAAGTCGCCTAGAAAAATAGTAGGGGTGATTACAAGTCGCCCTCTAAAAATTGGCCAAAAAATGAGGAAAGGCTGAACTGAGTGATGCGAGGTTTACAATTACATGAAAACGATTATTTTCGAAAAACGAATGTGCTCGAGCGTGATAAATGGGCATTTTAATTCGTCAAATAAACGTCCATTTATTTGAAATCACACGACAATCAGTTATCTATTGTCGCTTTTGGCCGATTTTTTTTTATATCTGTTTTGTTGCGTTTCAGTCGGAGCTTCAATTGTCGAAACGAAAATAGGTGACTTACGCGACTCAACAAAATAACCCAGTTTGAAAGTAGGTTACGTCGCTTAGGATGCCGAAACTTAAAAAATTTATAATTTATATATTTTTTATACTTACCAATGATCCAGACATAGCTGGTGCTAACTCTTAAAAATATAGGGCCAAACACAAATTTTGCCCCCCAATCCCCAAAATTTGCATCTAAAACCAAAGAAAACATGTCCTGAATGGCCCTCCATACTTCACCTCTACTGCGCATGCGCAGTGTCAAGGACGTCCCAAAATTGGCGCCATTAATCATTCTTACGAACAGTGCCTGGTAAGCGCTATGTCCTCAGCGGGGAGGTATGAGTTCCCAACTCCTGGGTGGGCCATCCCCGTCTGGGTCATTGGTAAGTATAAAAAATATATAAATTACTATAAATTTTTTAAGATTTTTATACTGTACCAATGACCCAGACATAGCTGAATAGTAAAAAGGCTGGAGGGCCCAGGACATAGAGGAGAATCAAATAAGCTCAACTATATAAAATAGAGTCATCTCCTAGAGGAGAAAAGGAGAAATAGGCTTCACGTGTATCTTTCTTATTTATGACAAATTAGAAAGACACAATACCTTCTATAATTGAGCATCATAACATCCATGTTCTCTATTAATATGCAGTATATATTAGTATACTAATTATTTATATAGTATACTATTAGTATACTAATTATTTTTAAAGTAAGCCAATAAATAAAGTTAGTCCAAAGAATTGAGACTCTTTATACTCTTTTAAAAGTGTCCGAGGATAGTTTAATAACATCCGTTTGACACATGACATATTCAAATGCTATACTTTAAAACTATGACATGAGTGAATTAAAAACATAACTTTCACTTAAAAAACCATCCCAGTAACAGCTCAGAATTACTAACTCCGGAGGAGGTATCCCCTTGTTTTCATAATAAAAACAGGTGACTCAAGGGAACACCCTTCCCCCCCCCCCCCCTTTTTCTTGCCCTGGGTCAAATAGCTCAGAGCGAAGAGGGCAGCAGGACGGAGTCACTGCCGGAACATAAAGCCTACATAGCTATAGTTGCAATTGTTAAGTGATCGACTTTCTGAGCAGCTGATAATGGACCTAAACAATGCAGGTCTCCAGAAATGGATACAATACTTCTGAGATAAAAATTTGTGAATGTGGATGGTTGAGACCAATATGCAGCCTACTTAATCTATAATAGCAAAACTATATGTCAGCCCAAGATGTAGAAGAGCTCTTACTTCATGAGTCAAAATCTTAAGCACAGACTGCTGAGTTAAGGATAGATTATCCTAAGCAGTACCGATAGTTAACTGAATGCATTAAGTAATAGAATGGACCGTAAAGACCTTTCTATTAGGCATCAGAGCCAGAAGAAGCTTTACGTCCTACTGATACACTGAGATCTGTTAATAAATACATAAGGTCTATCCGGACAGAGTAAAGGCCTATGCCCGCTCGAAGACGGAAGGACCTTAAAAACAATAGGTTCTGGATATCATTAGGAGCCTGATTCTTAACCAAAAATACAACATTAGTAGTAAAGGTAATAGAGTTCCCGATACTACGAAAGTGAGAATCGTCCACCGATAGTGCATGAAGCTCACTGACTCTTCAGCAGAAGAGAAGGCTAAGAGAATCGCTGCCTAAAAAGACCAGAATTTGAAACTGCTGTCCCAAGGATTCAAATGGTTGCTTTAGTTAATAATAACCCAAGCTAGATTCCAAATAGGAATTAATCTAACGATTCTAGATCTCTTATCGAAAAGTTTCAAACTAACTTAGATAAAGAGACATTAGGCTCCATTGTAAACTATCATGGTGTGCATAGGTATCAGATAACATAGACCTATAACCTATAAAAGTAACTGGCTGCAGATGATTTCGTTAAACAAGTATACTAGAAAGTTTGCAATGTCTGGTATGGAGGAATCAAAAATATCAACATAAAGATCCCTACACCAACGACGGAAGACCCTCCACTTTAGCCGCATAGTATAGCGAAGAGGAGGTCCTTCTACAGTTAGGAATCGCGTCCACTGCTGGTCCTATACAGTGCTTACTATGCAAGAAAGACCGCACAACGGAATACGTGAAGGTTGAGACCTTGCGGGTTGTGATAGAGTTGACACGATTTCCCCAGCGAAAAAGATCCTCTCGTGGAGGAAGTTTCCGCGGTAAGTCCCACAGTAGACATCTAAGTAAATTTATCCACCGTCTCTGTGGGACAGAGATGCTACCAACAGAATTGTATTGTGAATGAAAAATCCTAGCAATACTTGCTGAATCAACAGCGCTGGAGGATACATATATCCTATCATCGCGTCCTACTAGATCGATAGAGCGTTAACTACATATGCTCAGGGATCCGGACAAGGTGACACATACGTCTACAGTTGATTGGAGAGTTGTGTCGCAAATAAATTTATCACTGGGTGCTCCCACTGATAGCAAATCTGATTGAATACTTGTTAGTTGATAGTCCATTCCGACGGCAACAAACGACCCTTACGTGAAAGGGAGTCTGCTAATACGATCCGACGACCGAGAAAATGACGAAACGAAACAGAACTTGGTGTTCTATAACAAACAGAAGGATTCTTTCCGTTAAAATCAATAACGGAACCGAATGAGTGCCTCCCTGGTTCCGGATGTACGCAACTACTGTCGTATTATCGGACAGGATTGAACATGCGTTTCTGAATAAAATTCATCCAATGACGACGTGCAAGCCAACATAATATTCATCCTTGGAAGTAAAGAGCTTGCCTAAAAACTACGGAACCCAAAGACCCCGGCACTTCGAATCCGTTAGGATCAAAATGTGTCCCAACCTGTTTGACTGGCATCCGTCATAATCGAAAAACTCGGATCCGGCAACTACAGTGGAACTCTCTGAGTCAACCACCGAATGTTTGCCCACGTCTGAATCTCTTGTTACACTTGATAGACAAGAGAACGTGTATATCGAGCAATTCAAGATTGCTGAAAGGTTACCGTCGAAGAGAAGCTTCACGGGGACCGAAGCGACTCTGAGAGAGTTCTTCACCTTACTATCCACGCGTGTGGATGTAGCTAGGGCTGCGTCATGTCTAACCAACTCCAGGTTGCCACTGAAGGGAGGAGTTATACATGGAAAACTACTGCCCCTGAAAGAAATCCCACTGAGGATCATATCCTGGAATTCTTTCTCTTGAAGACGTAATGATAACGTCTCAGTAAGGTGGTGTACGTATGATAATGCGTCTAAGTTAAGTCTATTATACACCATTGACGTTTCCAACATCGTGGTTGGAATTGATGGCGAAAAAGACAATTGCAGTCTTGAGTCTCGCCGTCTTAGACGCAAAGGAACTCTCGGTAAGCCCAGTTCTGCCAATAAACAATTATTTCTTAGAATTCACGAAAGGCAGAATAGAGCATTGCAGACAAGAAACTATACTAGCATGTTGATATCAAGCTTATATATATATAGCGTCATTCAATAATTCGAATGTACTAAAGACATTATTGGACTGCGTCGGCAACTCAGGGACAATGTCCCTGAACCGATCCAAAACTCTGTGTCCAATGACGCTATTAGTCTCTTATCCAGCATCGCAGCAATGTAGTCCGACGGAACAACCTCTGGAAGATAATGCCGGAAGAAATGTATGGCAGCTTCTGTTGTTCCGAAAGGGAAAGCTCGAAATCATCCGAATCCCTTTCGCCATCCTGTCGGACCCTATGAAATATTCAGTCGTCCGTACCTGATGCAACAGCGGAGCGTACCGACTCAGCGCTGTCGGATTATTCCTGATCCGACCGAGAATCTGTCGTTTGCTGGGATGCTACGATAAGCTGTACTATTTTGGATAGCACGTCCGTCACTGAGGCCTGTGGAGAAGCGGTCTTACGATGCATTGCCACTGGAAGCTCCGTGTTCGTTACCCTGTGCATACTTCTATTATGCGAGCGATCGGAGTGTGCAGGCCTCATGTCCCTTGGCTACCAGATGGCATGACCTGTTCGCCATGGAATCACTGAATGCCGAAGCTGGCCGGATATTCAAGGTCACGTAGCCAATGTGCGGTCGTGTGCACTGCTGTGAGGATGAGGAAGCATTATCGACAGTCACTCGGACTGTCTATACAACGGAGCATCCGGAGTGGCGGACATACGCTCCGAAGGTGAAATGTCTGTACCACAACATCCGGTCCCATATGTTGTTGCACGAGAGAGGGACCTCTCTCGCTCGCCGCCCGGACGGACCGGACGAGCTAGGAACCGGACTAACAGGCTTCCTCCGATCTCTCCTCTAAACCGTCGTCACTGGGTGTGTACTAAAGTCTATTATAGTGCTCGCATCACCCAAATCTCCATCCTAGACTGCAACTGACGAACCCGACTGCTGAACCATTCGATGAATGGACGCTACACCGGGTGAGCTAGCGAATGTCAACTCCGTCGAACCTTCTAGGGACCTCTTAGGAGATTGACGTAATCCATGAGCACTAATTGCCGCTAGCTCTTCATTAACTATGACGACAGAGGCACACTTTTGAAAGACATCTCAGTAATTTTGCGAACAAGAAACCAGATATGCTTGTACATAGCAAGCATATAAAAAAAATATATATAGCGTCGTTCAATAAATCGAACGTATCTGAGACATTATTGGACTGTGTCGGAAGTGAGGGACGATGTCCCTGAACCGAACCAAAAATTTCTAAGTCCACCGACGCTATCAGTTACTTATCCGGTATCGCAGCATTCTGGTTCGACGAAGAACCTATAGAAGATGAAGACGGATGACATGTACAGCAGCTTATGTTGTTCCGAAAGGGAAAGCTCGAAAACCTCCGGATCCCTTTCGGCATCCCGTCGGACCGTATGAAATTTTCGGACGTCCGCACCTGATGCTTCCGTGGAGCGTCCCGACCCAGCGTCGTCGGATATTATATTATGCGACAGAGATTCTGTCGTTGCTGGGATGCTGCGATAAGTTGTGCTATTTGGGATAGCACGTCCGTCACCGAGGCATGTGCAGAAGCGGTCTTACGATGCTTTGCCGCTGGAAGCTCCGTGTACGTTGACTCCCGCATACTTTCTTATGTGAACGTCCGGAGTCTGCAGGCCTCGTGTCCCTGGCTATCGGATGGCGTGACCTGGTCACCGAGGATACTCTGATTGGTGAAGTTGACTGGATATCGGAGGTCACGAAGCCAAGGTGCGGTCGTGTGCGCTGCCATGAGAATGAGGAAGCCTTATTGACAGTCTCTCCGGACTGTCTATATAACGGAGCGTCCCGAGCGGCGGACGTATGCTCCGAATGCGAGACATTTTGTACCACAACATCTGGGGCCAGATGTTGATGTACGAGAGAGGGGCCTCTCTCGCTCGCAGCCCGGATGGGCCTGGACGAGCTATGAACCGGACTAAAAGGCTTCCTCCGTTCTCCCCTCTAATCCGCCGTCACTGGGTGTGCACATGTATGTTTATAGTGCTCGCATCACCCAAAACTCCTTTCTAGACCGCAACGGACGAACCCGGCTGCCGAACCATTCGATGAATGGACGCTACACCGGGCGAGCTAGCGGACGTCAAAGGCCGTCGAACCTACTAGGGTCCTCTTAGGCAATTGACGTATTACCTGAGCACTTTTCCGCTAGCTCTACATTAATTGTGACGACGGAGGCACACTTTTTGGAAGACATCACGGATACATCACCCTGATCATGATCGTCTGAAATAGAGAATGATAAAGTAGAGTGACCCTGCGGGGAAAGGACCTGAATGGCCAATTCCCCACTAACATACCGTGACACACGCTTCCCATGTTGTCATCGTAATCAACACATACATAACAGAAGTTAGTGCGAGTACACTGACTACATTATACAATGATTATGAAAGTCAGAGGAAGATTTCCTCTTATTACAATTGAACAATATCCTTTCATGTGAAAAGAAAACAAAGTCCTAGTACTCGCACCAACCCCTGACAATCAAAATACATAATAACAAGATCCATTAACATAGAAAAAATAATTGAATCAAAAACTTTTGAAAAAATATTTTTTCAGAACAGCCCAAGTTTCTGAAAAGTAACGTTGAGCCCCAATGGATCCCAAGTCTAAGTGTGGACAAAAATTCTAATAATATTTTAAACAATTTATGCAACACTTACGAACAATAATAATGTGTCTAGTTATGATTAAATTAACATCAGATATTATTTCAAGAAATCCCCCCTCACACAGAGTGCTGTTGGAAATGTAAACAATAAGTGTAAAAACACTAGATCAAGACTCCAGGCACCCTGGCCCGAAATCAGTTAACAATAATACACTATCTGATGCAAAACAGAGACTTCCAGGGAAGAAACTGCAGAACATCAGATGGTAGATGCAGAACACTACGCCTAACCACCCATAGGTGAAGACGTAAACATGGGGAAAAGAACAGAATACATTCTGTTATGTAGCTAAAACTCCCAAGAAATTTTAGTAATAATATTACAGAAAATATGCCAAAAGCATGGGAGAATAGCAAGAGGGGACTTAAAGGAAAGGGAGAGAGGAAAACACTGGATAAGCAGTGTAATCTTGATAACAAGAATGACCACAACAGGCAGTTGCCTCGAAAATAGGTAACTTAACATAATTTCATCAAAAAATTTTAAGTTACAGCCCTGATTATTTTCTGTCACTCATTTTTCCTCTCCTCCTTCTATATCCTCCTTAGAATCACCATTTCACTAATATTTATGTGTCTGGCATCATTTAAACTGAGATTTACAAGCACAAAGATCAGTCAGATGTTAACTGATGAAGGGCCAAACAAAGAATGATTAATGGCGCCAATTTCGGGACGTCCTTGACACTGCGCATGCGTAGTAGAGGTGAAGTATGGAAGGCCATTCAGGACATGTTTTCTTTGGTTTTAGATGCAAATTTTGGGGATTGGGGGGCAAAATTTGTGTTTGGCCCTATATTTTTAAGAGTTAGCACCAGCTATGTCTGGGTCATTGGTACAGTATAAAAATATGTATACACAATGGACGTATTTTATTACACAGTATTTTCATTTCGTTTTGCTGATGACTGTTAACGGTTGGACTGTCTATTCCCAGAAAAACACGAATGGAATTGAAACACATGAAAAAAAAGCTTTGGTGATGACAAGAAAAGCTTTGTACAGGACACAAGTGTGCATGTGGACGATCTTGAAAAAGGGTCCTCCTAAACACTGGAATGACACGAAATGACACGGTATGACACCGGAATGCCTTAAAAATGATGCGAAATGACATTTCTTTTACAAAATACTCGACCCCAGAATGTATTTTGTTTATTAACTAACAAAGTACCTCCCAAGCAACCTTCTTACATCTGGTCCTGTTCACAATTTCAGACTTAGGAAATTATTAGTTCAGTAGACTTTGGTGAAAGGCAACCACAGGAGGGTGCTGGGGGATTGACACGAGGAAGAGGGGAGGGGTCATGAAGGAGAGGGTAGCAGTGGGTGGATTTTCAGTCAATAATTACACATTGAAAATATGAAGGGGCGGTGGGGGCGGTACATGAATATTCTTAATTTTCCCCACTTGCCTATGAAGTCTCCCTACATGACTCTGCAGTCTCCCTATTTTTTCTGGAGGGAGACTTGAAGTCTCCCTAAAATTCCCCCCTAGGCTGGTCCCTGGTGGACGTATGCTCCGACAAACGAACGAACATACAACATGCCAGCCCAAATGTTGCTGTAAGAGAGAGAAGGGCCCTCTCTCGCTCGCGGTCCGGATAGACCTGGACGAGCTAGCTACCGGACTGACAGGCTTCCTGCCTACTATCCTCGTATCCGTCGTCGCTGGGTGTGCACGTTCAATGTTTATAGTGCTCGCATCACCCAAACTGCTTCCCTGGACTGCAACAGATGAACCTGGCTGTCGAGCCATTCGATGAATGGTCGTTACACCGGGCGAGCTAGCGGGTGATCAATGCCGTCAATCCTACTAGGGACCTCTTAGGCAAGTGTCATATTTCCATGAGCATTTAGCTGCTAGCTCTTATATACTGCAACGACGGAGACACACTTGTTGAAGACATCACGGAAATTAAAATTTTTTAGTAAATTTTGTTTCTTAACATACCTACCACAATTGTTTACAATTGGCTGTAACATAAGTGCAAGCCCTACTTCGGAACTAACTCAAGCTTTTAGAATCTTTTCCAAACGAGTTGGAAAAGTACTAGAGTGCAAAAGCACGAAAAAGATCGAAAAAAAGGGTCGAGCGAGACCAGCGCTCGAAATTACGGGTACTCTCTCTGCACACCTCTTGTGTTTACCGAGCCCATGCGCAACAACCGTGATGTCAATTCCGTATTTCCGCCAACGAGAAGTTCGTGATTTAGCGGGGAGGCATCGATATCAAAGATATCCCCAAGGAGGGTGGGCCTCCGGTAAACAATTGTGGTAGGTATGTTAAGAAACAAAATTTACTTAAAAATTTTAATTTCTTTTCAACCTACTCACAATTGTTTACAATTGGCTGAATAAACAATAGGAGGAGGTGAATCACATAACCAATACCAACATGAGTAGCAGAACGAAAGCAAGGATGGCAGAGAACAATGAAAGTGTCAATGACACTGTAGCTCAACTTGACAAACTTGAACTTGTTAAATTATAAATGAAATGGCAAAATTGAAGATCATTGGTACCAATGTCATTTTTTTTGCCAGTGGCAACATTTTTTGACAGAAACCGAAGAAAATCGATAGCTCCCATCTAGAGGCCTCCCCAAACAAGCATGCCAGGTTTCAAAGCAATCCGATCATAAATGTGCCCTGTAGGGTGTATAAAAGGGAAATATTGTGGTCTGACTAGACTAAATTCTAAGAACATTGGCCGTGGCAACATTTTTTGACGGAAATGGAAGAAAATCGATAGCTCCCATCTAGAGGTCACCGTAAATAAGCATACCAAGTTTCAAAGTAATCTAATCATAAATGTGCCCTGTAGGGTGAGCCAAAGGGAAATATTGTGGTCTGACTAAACTGAGTTCTAAAAACGTTGGCCGCGGCAACATTTTTTGATGGAAATTGAAGAAAATCGATAGCTCCCATCTAGAGGTCACCCCAAACAAGCATGCCAGGTTTCAAAGCAATCCGATCATAAATGTACCCTGTAGGGTGTGCCAAAGGGAAATATTGAGTCTTCTGACTAAACTAAGTTCTAAGAACGTTGGCCGCGGCAACATTTTTTGACAGAAATTGAAGAAAATCGATAGCACCCATCTAGAGGTCTCCCTAAACAAGCATACCAGGTTTCAAAGCAATCTGATCATAAATGTGCCCTGTAGGGTGTGCCAAAGGGAAATATTGAGGTCTGACTAAACTAAGTTCTACGAACGTTGGCCGTGGCAACATTTTTTGCCGGAAATTGAAGAAAGTCGATAGCTCCCATCTAGAGGTCACCCTAAATAAGCATACCAGGTTTCAAAGCAATCAAATCATAAATGTGCCCTGTAGGGTGTGCCAAAGGGAAATATTGTGGTTTGACTAAACTAAGTTCTAAGAATGTTGGCCGCGGCAACATTTTTTGACGGAAATTGAAGAAAATCGATAGCTCCCATCTAGAGGTCACCCCAAACAAGCATTCCAAGTTTCAAAGTAATCTGATCATAAATGCGACCTGTGAGGTGTGCCAAAGGAAATTGTGGACGTACGTACTAACGTACTAACGTACTAATGTACGTAAGTACGTACGTACGTACGTACGCCGACGGACGAGAAGTGATGGCAATAGCTCAGCTTGACTTTGTCAAGTTGAGCTAAAAATGAAAACCTGTAATGAAGATAGAGAGAAGGCACCTGAAAAGAACAAGGCTGAGCGAAGCGCAACCTCGACAAAAACAATTCTAACGAGGGTGCACAACAGCCTGAGCAGCAACGAGAGGGCCTAAAGAATAAAGGTCCTCAGATTGCTGCTGAAGGTGGCGGAGATAAAAGGAGGAGAAGGTAGAAGCATTCCTCCAGTAAGCCGCATTCATAACATCCCGGAGCGAAAAAGAATTTTAGAACGCCCAGGATGTAGAAATGGCACGAACCTCATGAGCATTAAGCCGGTTCGAAACAAGATCCGACGCAGACAAGCGAGAATAAGCCAGCTTGATTGCAAGACAGATCCACCTGGAAATAGAATGGGAAGAGATAGACTGCCTCTTAGGAATGAGAGACAGAAAGAATCTCTTCCGACCCCTCCTAATGAACTGAGTGCGAGTAATGTAAGTCTTGATCGCACGAACAGGACAAAGAAGAGGCCTCCGGCCATCTACAGCAGGGAGAGCCTGAATGCAGATGGGAGGAGGTACCAAATCAGGAAGTTGATTCTTAACCAGAAAAGAGCAATCAGTAGTGAAGGTGACACTGTTAGCCTCATTTCGGAAGAAGGCAGAATCAACAGATAGCGCATGAAGCTCAATGACTCGACGAGCAGAAGCAAACGCTAGAAGAAAAGCCGTCTTATAGGTGAGAAAACGCATGTCGGTCTCAGATAAAGGCTCGAATGGTGCCCCCTCCAAACAGTGCAACACCCATGCCAAGTTCCATTGGGTGTAAGACGCAAAACTTTAGGCCTCTTCAAAGAAAAGTGCCGAATAAGTTTGGAGAGAAAAAGATTACGACCGATGCACCGCTTTCCCACATAAGAGAAAGCATCAGACAGCATAGACCGATAGCCCTTAATCGTAATAGGCTGGAGGCCCTTGGAGTCAAAAAGAAAAACCAGAAAATCCGCAATTTGAGCGATTGACGGATCACGGTAATTCACATTGTGATCTGCACACCAGCAGCAGAAAACCTTCCACTTGGCGGCATAAGTCATGCCAGTGGAATGTTGCCGCGATGCAGAAATGCACTCCACTGATGGTCTCGAAAACCTCTACGTCGGAGACTGGACCTGATAAAAGACAGGCGTGAAGGGACAGGCTCGCCAGGTTGTTGTGATACTTCCTGGGACGACCCTGTGAAAGAAGATCGCGACGTAGAGGTAGACGAATCGGTCGATCGGCCAATAGAGGCCGCAGCAGATTGATCCACACCCTCTGTGGAGACAGGGGTGTGATCAGAATGATCCTGCAACTGCAAGCTCAAATCTTCGCTAATACTTGAGGAAGAATCGGTGCAGGAGGAAAGGCATAGCCGATCCAACCTGTCCAGTCCAGAGACAGAGCGTCTACTGCAAATGCCAGAGGATCTGGACAAGGGGAGACAAAGGTCTCTACCTGATTCCAGCAAGTAGCGAAAAGGTCGACCTGAGGACGGCCCCACTGCTCGCAAATCGCCTGAAACACCAACCGATGTAGCATCCATTCGGTTGGAAAGACACTGTCGCGTCGGGACAGGGAGTCTGCTAGGACGTTGAGACGCCCGGGAATGTGTCGAATGGACACCCGAGCGTTCACATCCCGCGCCAACAGAAGAAGATCCCGAGACAGCCGATTCATGGGAATCGAATGTGTGCCTCCTTGATTCCATATGTAGGCCACTACTGTCGAATTGTCCGAAAGAAGTAGGACAACATGGTCCAACAGATGAGGGATCCAAAGCCGAAAACTCAACAGAAGAGCAAGGAGCTCCTTCTGGTTGATATGAAGGCCCACTTGCTCGCTGTCCCACTCTCCGTGAGTAGACAGACCGAGAGGATCCAACGTCGCACCCCAGCCCCGATCGCTGGCATCCGCAGTAAGGATGCGATCGGCCAATGGAAGATCCAACAGAACACCCTGTGTAAGCCAGGGAATATCTGCCCAAGGACGGAGGTGACAAAGCAGAGACCGAGGAATCGTGAGTTCCAGGTCCAGCAGATCTACATTCAGACGCCAATGATCCAACAGGAAGTGTTGGAGAGGTCGGACAAACAAGCAACCGAGCGGAATGAGATCTGTCACCGAACCGCAAAGGCCCAGCATCCAAAGGAAAGTCCTGGCCGAGACCGAGGAAGATTGAAGCAGGTCCCGAGTCAAGGCAGAAAGAATCGTCGCCCGAGCCTGGGGGACCGACACTACATTGTGAAGAGTGTCGAAATCCATCCCCAAATGACGGAATCGCTGAGAAAGAAGAAGATCCGACTTCTCGCGATTGACTCTGAAACCCAGCGACGCTAGCAGGCAAAGAAACTGCCGGCCAACGAACTCCAGAACAGCAGCATCGTGGTGCCGTTGGAGGATGTCGTCTAGGTAGGCTGACAAAGTCACTGCCGACTGAGTGCGGTGGAAAGCAAGCACCTGTGACATCAGTCGGGTGAAGGCCCAAGGAGCCAGGTTCAAACTCGATCCCGAAACGAGAACCGAAGGTATTTCCGTGACGCCAGATGAATGGGTACATGGAAGTAGGCATCCTTCAGGTCGATACTGGCCACAAAATCGCCTTGATGAACTGAACGTCAAACCAACCGGAAAGTCTCCATACTGAAACGAGGAGCTATTATGTACTCGTTCAGGGTACTCAGATCGATGACAGGACGATATTGGCCATTTTTCTTCGGCACCAAGAAAAGTCTCGGAGTAAAACCCCGGTGAAAGGGTGTTCCTGACCACCTCGATCGCCCCTTTGGTGAGGAGATTGTCGATCTCCTGCACAAGAAGATCCCGACGCAGAGAATCGGAAGGGACCTGAGTCGGAAGGGGCACCCGAGATAAACTGGGGTGCCGATGGAAGGACAGTCGCAGACCGGAGTGAATGACGTCGAGGACCCAAGAGTCCGACGTTATCTCTGTCCAACGGTCGTAAAACAGCGACAGCCTTCCCCCGACTGGAGGCGAATCGAGGTGAGAACCTTCACTTGCGGCCTCGACGAGGCCCCCGAGAGGAGAAACCACCTCGGGAAGTGACAGAGTCCTGAGACTTTCCAGCCTGAGGCTGCCAGCGAGCCTGGCCACGTCAGCGCTTCTTATGAGCAGAACCAGCAGACGGAGCCGAAGGCGTAGCCGACGTCGCCGACGAGGTAGACGCAGCAGCACGCTTGGCGGGCCTGGAACGACCCCCACCCGCAGCAGCAGGTTGGTCAAGCTGTCTCAGCAAAAGCTGGTCCTTCAAATGACGAAGAACTTTGCCACGAACAGCTTCCACGAAACCATGGAACAACTGAGGTCCCACCAAAGAGGCAGACCTCAGAACAGCACGTTGCTCAGAAGGAAGGGATGGTAAAGAATCCAACACCGCATCCCGACGTGCCAGCTCCAAATTAGCCATGTTACAGGCGTGAGCGTGTGTCAAGTTCATAAGAGCCTGTGACAAAACGCGAAAAGGCGCCTGAGCGTCATCAAACTCCCCTGGTGGAAAATATTCAGCCAGAGCAGCGACGACATGGTCCGCGAGAGATAACATACCCAGCATCTCTCGGAACAGGCCCACCAGAGACTCAACTACTGACATCGTCTGGCAATAAGCCAAAGACGAAATCCAAAGCCTGCCCCAAGACTGACGAGGGGGGCCCATCACCTTCAAGATACTCGTCATCCTCCATAGCAGAGGAGACGTAGCCCAACTCGGGCTGACCAGCAGAAAACCTCCTGTGAATACTGTGCAGTATCCAAGGGGCCAGGCGAGACATCTCGGCGACCGACCAAAGGAGGTTGTGCCTCAGGAGGCACAGGGAGGCCAACATGAGGGTTGCCAGAAAGCAACCGGGTGAGCGCCAAAACGGCCTGGTGCAGGTCACCCTGAGAATCCGTCCCAGCAGAATCGCCCGACGGAGTGTCCTCCCAATGGACCCTTCTGGTAGAAGAACCCAAATCCTCAGAAGAGACCGACGTCGAACGTCGATCGGCAGACAGAATAGGGACATGGTGAGAAGACACCGGAGGATAGTCCCAATTGTGACGCCCAGGGGCCATCACTGACCTCTGCGAAACAGAAAGTCCTGCCTGCAGATCCTCTAAAGAGACCGACGGCGCACGACGATCGGTAGCTGGACCTAGGACACGGTGAGAAGACACCGGAGGATCGTCCCAAGAATGACAGGAACCTGTCATTGGCCTCTGCGCAGCAGACGGCCCCACTGCCTATCCTCTGAGACCGACGGCAAGCATCGATCGACACCCAGACTCGGAACACAGTGAGGAATCACCAGAGGAAGGTTCCGAGAGTGACAGCTAACAGGGGCTGTCACTGACCGCTGCCAAACAGCAGGCCCTGGATGCCAACGTCCCAACACCATCCCGCTAGGCGGCACACTAGCAGGGGAAGGTGGAATGATAAACGATTCACTCGAGGGACGAGGAATCGCTGCCGAAGCGACCGGCCGACTCAACCGACTAGGAGCAAACCTAGCCAGATGAGACGGAGCAGACAGCAAACCCGTACAGCCCCGCCACGAGGCTGGGGGGAGGCTGAGAACACACAGACACACCAGCAGATACAGCCTCGGTCCCCCGAGACTGTAGACCATCCCCAGAGGAGATGGAAGAGCCACCATCAGACAGAATAGGATCTGGAGTAGCAACTTCCTCAACAACAGTCGACGGTGTAGGAGGCAGATCGGAGAGGGTCACCGAGCTGACCTCGGAAAAGCTCTCAACGAAAACAGACGCCTCAATAGTGACATCAGAAGACAAAGAGACCACAGTCTCCTCATCAGGTATCACTGAACTAACACCGCCAACAGTTGCAGAGGAACTCGACACAGAAGGCAGATCCGAATCCTGTGTGACAGAGTCACCACGTGCACTAGCAGAAATGTCTGCTATGGCACGGCTACCCTTACCCCGAGAACGAGGGGTTCTAGCTCTGCAAAGAACCACCTTGTTCACAGAAGCACAGAATTTAGAGGACCAAACCCCACAAATACCACATGATTGGGCCTGAGTGCAATTGTTGCAAGTGACACATGTGGCATGAGAGTCGTCCACATGCTTCACCTGCAAGCAAGAGGTACAAGGAATAGTCCTAGGCATTATATCAAAATAATCAAGCTTCCCGCCGACGGAAAACAGCACGAAGGTCGTGTTCCCACGTGGGGGAAAGACAAGATAAAGTGTGAAGTGACAAGCAATAAAAATACAAATTAACATTAATTAATAATAACTTGGTAGCTTGAAAAAAGGATACAATCCACTAGCACACTAAATATGTAGAATAAGTTGTTCACGAAGAAGAAACAGCATAATTTTGCACGAGTCACAAAAATTTCCGACCATGTACAATGGCGGAAAATAAAGGAATTGACGTCACGGTTGTTGCGCATGTGCTCGGTAAACGCAAGAGGTGTGCAGAGAGAGTACCTGTAATTTCGAGCGCTGGTCTCGCTCGACCCTTTTTTCGATCTTTTTCGTGCTTTTGCACTCTAGTACTTTTCCAACTCGTTTGGAAAAGATTCTAAAAACTTGAGTTAGTTCCGAAGTAGGGCTTGCACTTATGTTACAGCCAATTGTAAACAATTGTGAGTAGGTTGAAAAGAAACATCACCCTGTTCTTGTTCTTCTGAAAAAGAGACTGATAAACTAGAGTGACCTTGCAGAGAGAGGACCGGCATGGACCCCTCACCACTAACAATATACCGTGACACATGTCTCCAATGTTGTCATTCCAATTAGCACACACTGAGCAAGAATTAGTGCAAGTGCATTGACTACAAGAAACACAATGAACATGAGAATCAGAGGAAGATTTCCTCGCATTACAATTTGAACAATATTCTTTCATCGTGAAAAAATATAAACAGTCATAGTACTCGCACTAACCCTTGAAACAAAAATACATAATATAATATAATCCATTATAACATTTCGAAAAAATAATTTCAAAAAAAAAAAATTTTTGAAAAATTTTCAAAAGAGCCCAAGTTCCCATTGGGAACAGTGAGCCCAAATGGATCGCAAAAGAGCCTAAGTGTGGACAAAAATTTTAAAACATTTTTAAAAAATAATGTAACACTTACTGACAATATTAATGTATCTGGCTATGAGCAGAACTGAACAGAAGACAAGTAATCACTATCAGAAGTAACCGTTGTCAACATAACCAAAAGTGTACAAAAACCGGAAACATGACTCCAGGCACTGTAAACATGGCCCAAAATCAGTCACCAATTCAAACACTATCCGATGTAAAACAGAGACTTCCCGAGAAGAAACTGCAGTACATCGGATGGTAGATGCAGATAACAATGCCTAATCACCCAAGGGTGAGGACGTAAACATGGGGAAAAAACAGAATAATCATTCTGTTACCAAGCAAAAACTCCCAAGAAATTTTAGTAAAAAAAAAAAAAAATTCCAAAATTATGCTAAAAGCATGGGAGAATAACAAGGAGAAAGGGAGAGAGGAAACACTGAACAAACAATGGTAAGTTCATAGCCAGAATGACAACATAAGACTCATGTCCCAAAATTAGGGAACATGAAATAATTTCGTAAAAAATTATAAGTTACAGCCCTGAACACATTCTGCCACTGTTTCTTCCTCTCATCCTTTATTTCATCCTTAGATCAACCATTTCTTTCATAAATATGTGTCTGGCATCATTTAAACTGAGATTTACAAGCACAAATATCAGTGACATGTTACTTATTTTAGGGCCAAACAAAGAATGACATTTGCGCCAATTTCAAGAGCTCCTTGACAATACGCATGCGCAGTGGATAGAAAGTATGGAGGACCATATAGGACATTGAAATTTCAGTTTTTGATGCAAATTTGGGGGATTGGGGGGCAAAATTTGTGTTTGGCCCTATAATTGAAAGAGTTAGCACCAGCTATGTCTGGGTCATTGGTACAGTATAACTAGAGGGGGTATCAGTACCCCATGGCTCACCAACAGGTGGTCAATGTAAAGGGGTGGCGTGGCTGGAGTAAAAAAAAAAAGTTCAAAACTTGCACACAAAAGTCCAAAATTAAAGAAAATAAGTAGCTAAAGGGTTAAATAATGTAATAATAACCCCTAAGAAGCATGCTAACATAAAATAGGAACCATGGCAATATGCTACAAGGTAAGTCTCCACTTTGAAAAAAAGAAAGACAAACCTCAAAACCTGCACATAAAAGTAAAGAAAGTATCACATTTTTTTCAAAGGGTTAAAATTTAGAAAAATACCCTGAAAGTATTACAATAACCAGCGTGGCAATATGCCAGTGAGATAGAACTCCACTTAAAAAAAATATCAAAACCTGCACACAAAAGTACAAAACCTGCACACAAAAGTCCAAAATTAAAGTAAATAAGCAGCTAAAGGGTTAAATAATATAAAAATAGACCAAGAAGCATCCTAACATAAAATAGGAACCATGGCAATATGCTACAAGGTAAGTCACCACTTGGAAGAAAAGAATGACAAACCTCAAAACCTGCACATAAAAGTAAAAAAAAGTATCACATTTGTTTCAAGGGGTTAAAATTGAGAAAAATACCCTGTCACAGTAACCACAATGGCAATATGCCAGTAAGGTGAAAGTCTACTTGAAAAATATCCACTTGGAAGAAAAGAAAGACAAACCTCAAAACCTGCACATAAAAGTATCACATTTGTTTCAAAGGGTTAAAATTTAGAAAAATACCCTGAAAATGTTACAGTAACCACCATGGCAATATGCCAGTGTGGTAAAACTCCACTTAAAAAAAAATATCAAAACCTGCACACAAAAGTACAAAACCTGCACACAAAAGTCCAAAATTAAAGTATATAAGCAGCTAAAGGGTTAAATAATATAATAATAGTCCCAAGAAGCATCCTAACATAAAAAAGGAACCATGGCAATATGCTACAAGGTAAGTCGCCACATGGAAGAGAAGAAAGACAAACCTCAAAACCTGCACATAAAAGTAAAAAAACATCCAAACCTGCACACAAACGTCAAAATAAGTCCAAAATTTGATTCAAAGGGTTAAAATTAAGACGAAATACCCTGGAAAAGAGTTAAATGTTATCGTGAATCCCCACAGCAATATGCAAAGAAGAAAAAAATTTTTTTAAAAGCACAAAAATCCAAACCTGTAAACAAAAAAAGTCCAAAATTGAAGTAATTAAGCAGGAAAAGGGTTAAAGAATACAACGTAGCCCTAAGATGCATGTTTACATACAATAGAAAGCATGGACATATGCTATAAGGTAAATCTACACTTGGAAGAAAGGAAAAAAAAACATGAAAACCTGCACGCAAACGTCAAAATAAGTCTAAAAATCTATTCAAAGGGTTAAATTTTTTTTAAAAATGCACTGGAAAGATATCAATGTTATAATAACCACCACTGCAATATGCAGTGAGGTCAACCTCACTTGAAATGTTTTTTTTTTATCACAACCTGTACATAAAAGTAAGAAACTGTAAGCCTAAGTCCAAAAGCTGTACATAAAAGTCAAAAAATGAGGTAATTCAACAGGAAAAGGGTTAAATAATGCAAACATAGCCCTAAGATGCATGTTTACATACAATAGAAAGCATGGACATATGCTGCAAGGTAAATCTCCACTTGGAAGAAAGAAAAAAAACCCATCAAAACCTGCACGCAAACATCAAAATAAGTCTAAAATTTGATTCAAAGGGTTAAAATTAAGACAAAATACCCTGGAAAAGAGTTAAATGTTATAGTGAACCACCATAGCAATATGCAGAAACTCTACACTTGGAAGAAAGGGAAAAAAAAAATCCATGAAAACCTGCACGCAAACGTCAAAATAAGTCTAAAAATCTATTCAAAGGGTTAAAAAAAAATTTAAAAATGTACTGGAAAGATATCAATGTTATAATAATCACCACTGCAATATGCAGTGAGGTCAACCTCACTTGAAATTGTGTTTTTTTTATCACAACCTGTACATAAAAGTAAGAAGCTGTAAGCCTAAGTCCAAAAGCTGTACATAAAAGTCCAAAATTGAAGTAATTCAGCAGGAAAAGGGTTAAATAATACAAACATAGCCCTAAGATGCATGTTTACATTCAATAGAAAGCATGGACATATGCTGCAAGGTAAATCTCCACTTGGAAGAAAGGAAAAAAAAAACATCAAAACCTGCACGCAAACATCAAAATAAGTCTAAAATTTGATTCAAAGGGTTCAAATTAAGACAAAATACCCTGGAAAAGAGTTAAATGTTATAGTGAACCACCATAGCAATATGCAGAAACTAAAAAAAATTTTAAAAAGCCAAAAAATCAAAACCTGTACACAAAAGTTAAATATTTGAGAGCGGACGCCAACACCGACGCGAGGGCTATGCCATAGGCTCACACAACTATAAATACTGATATTTTGGCGCTTTTCCATATTTCCAAGGGCCATAACTCACACAAGAATAATGCAATCAGCATGAAATTCAAATTGATCTGTAAGTCATTGTTCTATAGTAGGTTTCCAAGAATGAAATCATTCGGTCAAAGCATTTCCCAAAAAAGTCTGGAAAACTAAAGTGTGACAGACAGACTGACGGATGGACAGAGTGCAAATGAAACTTGATCTGTAAGTCATCGTTCTACAGTAGGTTACCAAAAATGAAATCATTCCGTGGAAGTGTTTCCAAAAAAAGTCTGGAAAACTGATATTTTGGGCCTTTTCCATATTTCCAAGGGCCATAACTCACACAAGAATAATGCAATCAGCATGAAACTCAAACTTGATCTGTAAGTCATTGTTCTATAGTAGGTTACCAAAAATGAAATCATTCCGTTGAAGTGTTTCCAAAAAAAGTCCGGAAAGTTAAATAATTTACAGTAATTTATATATTTTTTATACTTACCAATGACCCAGACTTAGCTGGTGCTAACACAAATTTTGCTCCCCCAATCCCCAACATTTGCATTACTAGAACTATCACTGAAGGTGATTAATACCCCCGCTTTGGGTTTTTAGAGGAATGCACTTCTGATCATGTAGGTGAAGGCCATAAGGAAATGTATACATAAAGATCATTTTTTGTTGTTGAAATTTGTATTTGCATGTGGCCTTCCACAGAACAGCACTGAATACTTAAAGAGCCCACAGATATATGGTTTACATTTGGAAAAACACATTTACAATGTGCAACATGTATTTAAAATCGGTTCATTAATTTAGGAGGAGTTGCGCACACAAGAATTTGTTCGAACGGAAAGACATAATAAATCTAAGTCAAAGGGAGATAACCTGGTTAAAATTGTCGCAGATCAAAAATCTTGGAATATGCGCATGTTCACTTAGTAGTGATGATGTCTGAAAAGTTTTGTCCATATTGATCGATAAATGTAGGAGGAGTTGCACGCACAAGAATTTCATGTAGAAACCCATAATAAATCTAAGTTAAAGGGAGATAACCTAGTTAAAATTGCCACAGCTCAAAAATTTTGGAATATGTGCATGTTCACTTAGTAGTGATGATGTCTGTAAACTTTCGTCCAAATTGATTGATAAATGTAGGAAGAGTTGCGCACACAAGAATTTCATGCAGAAACCCATATTAAATCAAAGTTCAAGAGAGATAACCTGGTTAAAATTGTCGCAGATCAAAAAGTTTGGAATATGCACATGTTCACTTAGTAGAGATGATGTTTGAAAGGTTTCATCAAAATCAGTTCATTAATGTAGGAGGAGTTGCGCACACAAGAATTTGTTCGAACGGAAAGACATAATAAATCTAAGTCAAAGGGAGATAACCTGGTTAAAACTGTCGCAGATCAAAAATCTTGGAATATGCACATGTTCACTTAGTAGTGATGATGTCTGAAAAGTTTTGTCCAAATTGATTGATAAATGTAGGAGGAGTTGCGCACACAAGAATTTCATGTAGAAACCCATATTAAATCAAAGTTCAAGAGAGATAACCTGGTTAAAATTGTCGCAGATTAAAAAGTTTGGAATATGCACATGTTCACTTAGTAGAGATGATGTTTGAAAGGTTTCATCAAAATCGGTTCATTAATGTAGGTGGAGTTGCGCACACAAGAATTTGTTCGGATGGAAAGACACAATAAATCTAAGTCGAAGGGAGGTAATCTGGTTAAAATTGTCGCAGATCAAAAATCTTGGAATATGCGCATGTTCACTTACTAGTGATGATGTCTGAAAAGTTTTGTCCAAATTGATTGATAAATGTAGGAGGAGTTGCGCACACAAGAATTTCATGTCCGGAAAGACGTACGGACGGACGTACGGACGGACGGATGGACAGACGGACGGACGTACGGACGTACAGGGCGATTCCTATATAGCCCCCACTTCTTCGAAGCGGGGGTATAAAAATCCAAAAAAACAATGTCCTATGTGGTCCTCCATACTTTTATCCACTGCGCATGCGCAGTGTCAAGGAAGTACCAAAATTGGCACCAAATTTTCATTCTTACAACCAGTGCCTGGTAAGTGTTATGTAATCAGCGGGGAGGTATGAGTTCCCAACTCATGGGAGGGCCATCCCCGTCTGAGTCATTGGTAAGTATAAAAATTATATAAATTACCATAAATTTTTTAACATTTTTATACTGTACCAATGACCCAGACTTAGCTGAATAGAAAAAAGGCTGGAGGGCCTAGGGCATAAAGGAAAATCCAATAGACTCAATTACATATAACAAAATTATCCCCTCAAGGAGAAAAGGAGAGATAGGATTTATATGTATCTTTCTTATTTTTATGAAAAAAGAAAGACACAAAACCATTCCATAATTGAGCACAAATACATCAATGACCTCTATCAATTTCCAGTAAAACCCTATATAATAATTATTTTTAAAGGTAAGCCAATAAATAAAGACAGTCCAGAGAAATGAGACTCTTTATACTCATTAAAAGTGTCCGAGGATTGTATATTAACGCCCGTTTGACACGTGACATATACAAATGCTTTACACCGAGCTACCCTTAAAAAATATTACATGACATGAGTAAACATTAGCTTTACACTTTAAAACCATCCCGGTACCGACTTGGAATTACTGACTCTGGGGGAGGTATTCCCTTGCTTTTCACTATAAAGCAGGTGACCTAAGGGAACACCCACCTCCCCTTGCCCTGGGTCAAATACCCCGGGGCGAAGAGGACAGCAGGACAGAGTCACTGCCAGAACAGAAAGCCTACATAACTATAGTCGCAACTGTTTAGTGGACGATATTCTGGACAACAGATAACGGACCTAAACAAAGTAGATCTCCAGAAATGGACTCAATATTTCTGAGATAAAAATTAGTGAAAGTGGAAGGCTGAGACCAATATGCAGCCTTCATTAAATCTGTAATAGCAACACTATTAGCATAAGCCCAAGATGTTGATAGAGCTCTTACTTCATGAGCCGAAATCTGGAGAGCAGACTGCTGAGAAGAAGATAACTTTTCATAAGCAGTACGTACAGTTAATTGAATCCATCTAGCAATAGAATGAACCATAATGTCCTTTCTTTTAGGCATCAAAGACAAAAAGAAATGCTTACGTCCCTTTCTAATAAACTCAGACCTATGTTTATAAATACGTATTGCTCTAACAGGTCAGAGTAAAGGCCTACGTCCGTCTGAAGAACGGAAGGGCCCTAACAACAATAGGTTCCGGATACTTGTTAGGAGCCTGATTCTTAGCCAAAAATCCAACATTAGTAGTAAAAGTAATAGTATTACCAACACTACGATAGTGAGAATCATCTACCGATAAAGCATGAAGCTCACTAACTCTTCTAGCAGAAGAGAAGGTTAAGAGAAAAGCTGTCTTATATGTTAAGAATTTGAAATCCACTGTATCAAGAGGCTCAAAAGGTGCTTCTTTTAGCTTAAGAAGAACCCATGCTAAATTCCATTTTGGAATTAATCTAAGAGTTCTAGGTCTATCTATCGAAAAATTTCTAACTAATTTAGATAAAGAGACATTAGAACCAATCATTAATGTATCATGGTGAGCGTAGGTATCAGATAACATAGACCTGTAACCCTTGATAGTAACAGGCTGCAGTTTGATCTCGTCAAACAAATAGACCAGGAAATTAGCAATGTCAGGAATGGAGGGATCATATACATCCACTGAGTGATCCCTACACCACTGGCGAAAGACCTTCCACTTAGCAGCATAATTTAGCGATGAGGAGGTCCTCCTGCAGTTAGAAATTGCATCCCCTGCTCGTCCTGTAAAACGCTTACTGTGCAAGAAGGACCGCACAATGGAAATACGTGAAGGTTGAGACCTTGCGGATTGTGGTGAAGCGTGCGCAATTTCCCCTGCAACAGAAGATCCTCCCATGGAGGAAGCTTCTGCGGCATGTCCCACAACAGACACAAGAGTAGATTTATCCACAGTCTCTGTGGTGACAGAGATGCTACCAACAGAATCTTGCAGTGGGATTGCTTTATCTTGAGCAATATCTGCTGAATTAGCGGAGCTGGAGGATACGCGTATCTTATTATCCCATCCCACAGGATCGATAGAGCATCTACTGCAAACGCTCGAGGATCCGGACATGGGGACACGTAAGTCTGTAACTGATTGTTGAAGTGCGTCGCAAACAAATCTATCATTGGTCACTCCCATTGGTAGCAAATCTGATTGAAAACCTGTTTGTTGAGAGTCCATTCCGACGGCAACAGGTGACCCTTCCGTGAAAGGGAGTCTGCTAACACATTCAGACGGCCCGCAATATGATGGACCGATAGTAGAACCTGATGTTCCAGTACAAACAGAAGGATTCTTTCCATTAGATTGAACAACGGAATGGAATGAGTGCCTCTCTGATTCCGAATATACACCACTACCATCATATTGTCTGACAAAATTTGAACATGTGTGTTCTGAATAATGTCCATCCAGTGACGCAACGCAAGCCAAATTGACATCATTTCCTTTATATTTATGTGCTTGCCTAGGAATTGAAGATCCCAAAGACCCTGGCACCTCGAATCCGACAGGCATAGTGTTGCGCCCCAACCTGTTTGACTGGCATCCGTCATGATAGTAAAACTCGGATCCGGCAATTGCAGTGGAACTCCCTGAGTTAACAACTGAATGTCTGCCCAAGTCTGAATCTCTTGTTTCACTACGTCTGACAAGAGGATGTCCGCATTGAGCGAATGAGTCTTCACTTTCCAATTCTGAGTCAGAAAGATTTGGAGAGGACGAGTGCGTAGCCACCCCATTGGAATGAGATCCACGGCAGCTCAGCACAGACCTATCAGTCTCATGAATTCTCTCGCTGTAACCTTCTCTGAGTTTAGACAATAGCAAGCATAACAACTGACTAATTTCGCTCTGGTTAACGGCAGATGAACGAGATTGTTGTGCGTCTCGAAGCTCATCCCCAGGTGGGTGAATGACTTGGACGGCACCAGATCCGACTTCTGTTCGTTTACTATAAAACCGAGATGTCGGAGCAATAGTAGAAGATTCTGCACATCGTTCTGAAGCATTAACTCGTTGCCGTATCTCTAAAGAATATCGTCCAGGTAGGCCGACGTTACCGCAGACGAATGAGCATGGAAGTAAGTCATGATCGAGTTCATTATCCGAGTGAAAACCCAGGGCACTAGATTCAGACCGAAGCACATCGCACGGAACTGATATACAACCCCTAGGACAGCGAACCGAAGATACTTTCTAAACGCCGGATGTACCATGACGCGAAAGTATGCATCCTTGAGATCTATGCTTGCAGCATAGTCGTTCACTCGAATGCTCATTCTGACCGATCGAATGGTCTCCATATAAAATTTTGGAGCCACAATCAGCTTGTTTATCCAGCTTAAATCTATTACTGGATGGAACGAGCCATCTGGTTTGGGAACCAGAAAAAGATGGCTGTAGAAACCTGGAGATTCGTGGTTTTCTACGACCTCTATCGCGTTCTTCAGTAAAAGAGACTGCACTTCTGAAAGAAGAGCGTCTCTTTCTAGAATATTTGATGGAAGATGAGTCCATCTTGGACTTCGAGTTAAGAAGGACAGTTTCAGTCCTTCCGCAATTACCCTTCGAACCCAAGGGTCCTCCGTAATCAATTCCCAATTTTGTAAATAACTCGACAACCTTCCACCCACAGGAACACGACAGAGGACTACACAATCACTTCCTGGACCTGCGAGGTTTGCGGAAGGAGAAACCACGTCCTCCCCGACCTGCACCTCGCGCCGTCGACCTAGGGGCGTCTGACCTATTACGGCCAGCGTTATGGCCCCTGCTAGAGTCACTGCCTTGACGGTCTCGAGAATAAGGCGTAGAGGGTGCGTACGCACCTCTAAAGGAACTTCCCCTGGACGTGCTCGTCCCAGAAGATCCAGGCCTACTTTTTTCTGCTGGTTCCGACTTACTAGAAGTGGACTTAAAAAGCAGAGAGTCTGAAGCTTTCTTAGTTAACTTATCGTAAATAGCAGAAAGCTTGCCGTCAAAGAGAAGCTCTACGGAGACAGGAGCGATTCTAAGAGAGTTTTTCACCTTACTATCCACTCTTGTGGACATAGCTAGGGTTCCGTCACATCTAACCAACTCCAGATTAGCCACTGAAAGGGCGGAGTTATATGCAGAATAGGCAATAGCCCTCGACAGAACTCTCAGAGACGTTTGTACGTCCTGAAATTCTTGCCCTTCAAGGCGTAACGATAATGCTCTGGTAAGGTGATCTGCGTACGAGAGTGCGTCTAAATTTGCTCTATTCGAAGATATTGTAGTTTCCAAGGTAGAGCTATGAATAGACATAGACGACGGCATGGATAATTCAAGGTCTTCAGCCTGGTCGTCTAGACACAGAGGAACTCTCTGAACGCCCTGTCTTGCCATTTCAAATCTATTCCTGGCATTAATGAAAGGAAGATTCAGAGCATTAGCTGATAGGAAGGCTGACTTGCCCGATTTACCAGCAAGTTTATTGATAGTGTCATTCAAAAGTTCAAATGTCCGTGAGACATTTCTGGACTGAGACGGAAACTCACTGGACGGTGTCCCTAAACTGATTAAAAAAATTGGTGTCCAGTGGCACTATAAGCCTCCTATCAGGCTGAGCAGCATCCTGATCCACCTGGAACAACATCAGGAAGAAAATGCCGGATTAACTCGACGGCGATTTTGTGTTGTTCCAAAAGGGAGAACTCCAATTCATCCATATCCCTTTCGCCATCCTGACGGACCTCCTGGATATCTCGGTTGTCCGCTCCCGATCCAGCTGCGGAACATACCGACCCAGCATCATCAGATTCTTCCTGCTCTGATAGGGCTTCTGCCGGATGCTGGGATGCTGCTATGATTTGTGCTATCTGCGATAGCACGTCCGTTAACGAGGCCTGTGGAGCTGCGGTCTTGCCTGATTTAGCCGCAGGAAGCTCCGTGGACGTGGTCTCTTGCATACTTCTCTTATGCAAACGTCCAGATGAAGGTGGCCTCGAATCCTTGGCTACCGGATGGCGTGACATGGCTGTCGAGGAATCTCTGGAAGGCGATGCCGGCTGGATATCGGCGGGCATGTAGCCAAGGTGTGGTCGAGTGCACTGACGAGAGGAGGAAGAAGCCCTTGATACAGCCTCTCCAGACTGTTTATACACCGGAGCGTCCCGAAGGGTGGACGTAAGCTCCGACTGTGGAACGTTTTGTACAACAACATCCGGTCCGCGATGTTGTTGTACAAGAGAGAGATCTCTCTCACTCGCAGCCCGTGCGGAGCTGGACGAGCTAGGAACCGAACCCAAAGGCTTCTTCCATCCTAAACCAAGATCCGTCATCACTGGGTGTGCCTGAGGAATGTTTATAGTGCTCGCAACACCCTTAATTCTTTCCTGGCCCTCAACGGACGAACCTGGGTGCTGTACCATTCGGTAAATGGACGCGACACCGGGCGAGCTAGCGGATGTAGACACCAACGCCGTCGACCCTACGGGGGGCCTCTTAGACAATTGCCGTTTTTCCATGAGTACTTTTGCCGCTAGCTCTTCTCTGGATTGTGATGACGGACACGCACTGGAAGACGACATCACGGAAACATCACCCAATTCTTGTTCCTCTTAAAAAGAGAGTGAAAAACTTGAGTAACCTTGCGGAGAGAGGACCGGCATGTCCTGCTACCTGCTAACAATATACCGTGACACACGTGTCCAACGTTTGTCATCCCATTTGGAATATATAGAACAAGGCTAAGTGCGAGTACACTGACTACAATTAATGCAGAAATCATGAGAATCAGAGGAAGATTTCCTTCCATTACAATTTGAACAATAATCTTTCTTTGTAAAAATAATCAATCACAGTACCCGCAATAAACCTTGCAAACAAAGATACATAGTATAAAAATCCATTATAATAACATGAAAAAACAATTCAAAAAGAAAAAAAATTTTTGAAAAAATTTTTTCAGAAGAGCCCAAGTTCCCAAAGGGAACCCAGAGCCCAAATGGATCCCCAAAAAGCCTAAGTGTGGACAAAAATTTTAAATCATTCTGAAAAAATTAATGCAACACTTATGGACAATACTAATGTATCTTAATATGAACAATCAAGGCAGAAGACAAGGAATCACTTATCAGAAGTAACCATTGTCAACATGAAGAAACAGTGTAAACAAACCAGAGAACTGTTTCCAGGCACTGGTAAACATGGCCCAGTAATCAGTGTCCAATTTAAACACTATCTGATGCTAAACAGAGCCTTCCCCAGAAGAGACTGCAGAGCATCAGATGGTAGATGCAGACCTAAACGCCTAAACACCCCTATGGTGAGGACGTAAACATGGGGACAGAACAGAAAATAATTCTGTAACCAAGCCAAAACTTCCAAAAAATTTTTAGTAATAAAAATTACAAAAATAAGCCAAAAGCATGGGAGAATGACAAGGGGGGAATAAAGGAAAGGAAGAGAGGAAACACTGAACAAACAATGGAACATTCATGGCAAGAATGACAACAGCAGGGCTATGCCTCGAAAATATGCAACATGAATAAATTTTTATAAAAAAATTTTAAGTTACAGCCCTGAACATTGGAAACCACTGTTTTTCTCCTCTCCTCATCCTAAATGCAATTCTTATCCACCATTTCTCTCATAATTATGTGTCTGGCATCATTAAAACTGAGATTTACAGCACAAATATCAGTGATGTGACACTGTTTACAGGGCCAAACAAAGAATGACATTTTGGCGGGAATTTCGAGACCTCCATGACACTGCACATGCGCAGTACAGTAAAAGTATGGAGGACCTACCAGGACATATAATTTTTGGTTTTTGATGCAAATTTGGGGGATTGGGGGGGGGGGGGGGGGCAAAATTTGGTTTGGCTCTGAATTTAATGAGTTTGCACCAGCTAAGTCTGGGTCATTGGTACAGTATAAAAATTTATAAGTTACAGTCCTGAACACATCCTTCCACTGTTTCTGCTCTCATCCTCTTATTTCATCCTTAGATCCACTATTTCTTTCATGATATTGCGTCTGGCATCACTTTAACTGAGATTATAAGCACAGATATCAGTAAGATGTTACTGATTGAAGGGCCAAACAAAGAATGAAGATTTGGCGCCAATTTTGGTATTTCCTTGACACTGCGCAGTGGATAAAAGTATGGAGGACCACATTGGACATTGATTTTTTGATTTTGATGCAAATTTGGGGGATTGGGGGGGGGGGGGGGGGGCAAAATTTGTGTTTGGCCCTAGAATTTTAAGAGTTAGCACCAGCTAAGTCTGGGTCATTGGTACAGTATAAAGATACTGATATTTTGCCGCTTTTCCATATTTTCAAGGGCCATAACTCACACAAGAATAATGCAATCAGCAAGAAACTCAAACTTGATCTGTAAGTCATCGTTCTATAGTAATTTCCCAAAAATGAAATCATTCCGTTGAAGCGTTTCTAAAAACAAGTCCAGAAAACAGATATTTTGGCACGTTTCCATATTTCCAAGGGCCAAAACTCACACAAGAATAATGCAATCAGCATGAAACTCAAACTTGATCTGTAAGCCATCGTTCTATAGTAGCTTACCAAAATGAAATCATTCCGTTGAAGCGTTTCCAAAAAAAAGTCCAGAAAACTAAAGTGTGACTGACAGACTGAAGGATGGACAGAATGCAAACCTATAGTCCCCTCCGGCGATACCGGTAGGGGACTAAAAATGTTAAAGGATGGACAGATGGACAGACAGACAGTTGGATGAACAGACTGATTACAAAATACGACCGTTTTTCAAATGAGCATTTAAAAACTCACCTCGAGCAATCAGATGCAAGCAAATTGGATATCATTGAAGAAAATTATGTTATTCTTGAATTCATTATATTTTATTGATGAAATCTTGACTCACTGGTTAATGTATCACGACTAATTTGCAATGTGATCTGATGGGAGAAGACTGCTTTTGTAAAAACAAAAATCCAGCAAGAGGATCACAGATCCAGAAGTTGAGTTTTGACAATAAATTCTGAAGAAATAAGCTATTTATAGTAACAGTGACCTTGACCTTGGAGTCCCAGACCACGAAATCAATAGGTGTCTTCCCTTCCTATAAGGTAACCTCTGGTATAAGTTTGGTAAAGGTGCGTCAAACAGAACTTAAGTTATTGCCCAGAAACCAATTTGTCACAAAATATTCTATTGATAGTAATAATGACCTTGACCTTGGGGCCCCAGACTCTGAAATCGATAGGTGTCTTCCCTTCCTATGGGGTAACCTGTGGTATAAGTTTGGTGAAGATACACAGAACAGAACTAAAGTTATTGCCTGGAAACCAATTTGTCACAAAATATTCTATTTATAGTAACACTGACCTTGACCTTGGAGTCCCAGACTCCAAAATCAATAGGTGTCTTCCCTTCCTATAGGGTAACCTCTCGTATATGTTTGGTAAAGGTGCGTCAAATAGAGCTAAAGTTATTGCTCGGAAACCAATTTGTCATAAAATATTCTATTTATAGTAACAGTTACCTTGAACTTGGAGTCCCAGACTCTGAAATCAATAGGTGTCTTCCCTTCCTATAGGGTAACCTCTGGTATAAGGTTGGTAAAGGTGCGTCAAATAGAACTAAAGTTACTGCCCGGAAACCAATTTGTCACAAAATATTCTATTTATAGTAACAGTGACCTTGACCTTGGGGCACGAGACTCTGAAATCGATAGGTGTCTTCCTTTCCTATAGGGTAACCTCTGGTATAATTTTGGTAAAGGCACATCAAATAGAACTAAGGTTATTGCCCAGAAACCAATTGTTTACGCCCGCCGAATGCCGCCGCCCGCCTGCCCGCCACTTCATCAAACTATAAGTCGAGTTTGACTTCGTCAAAACTCGACTAAAAACTATAAGTCAAGTTTGACTTCATCAAAACTCGACTAAAAATACAACAGTGAAGACCTAATCAGAAAACTCATGTTAGGTGCAAGGCCTGTGTATATAAGAAATTTTAAGAAAACATGAACTTTTCAGGGGTGAAGAAGAATTCTTTTGAAACATTTTCATTGGGTCTGGTAAGATTGAGAAAACAATCCACTAGCTTACCTCTGTTTTCTGCCAAAATGCGTCTCTACTCTTTGGTTTAATATCTCTTGCTGCTATTGTTCGTTCATACTTTGTTCCCTGAAAAACATTACGTATGTACACAGCCATGAGGTTACAGCTCTAAAATAACAGATGCTATGCAAAGCATGGGCATTGAACACAACCTGGAGGCATGTTCGAAGTAGCCTTAAAGGTTTTGAAGGATAGAAAAAAAAAAAGAGTCGAAGAGTGAAAAAGGCCCATAACTCTGGGAAAATTATTGGACAGAACCCATTCCTTGTGCATGTCCATTCCCCCAATGAGAGTCTATCAGCATACCAAAGGTGATCCAAATCTGACAGATGGCTTTTAAATTACAATTCAAAACATTTGTATGGACAGACGGACAGACAGGCGATGGACAGATGGAGGCTGGGGCAAAATAAAATGTAATAAGGCCTAAAAAAGTTAAAAATCTGTTTCTCAGGCCTTCCTGCATGGTCCTTTTGGCCGCTGCATTCTCTCTTTTTCTAACCAATACAAATTTTTAAAAAATGAGAGTGTCAATGACACTGTAGCTCAACTTGTGTAAGACATGTACATGTATAGTATGTGACACAGTAATGACAAACATCTAGGTAATGACCTGATAACAAAGGTACATATAAAGTATTGTAACGGTCTGTACATAAATGCTGACCATAGCCTGTAGCAAATGTACAGGTAAAGTATTTTAAAGGTGGGCGACAGTTAGATGCTAAACTAGAAAAGAAATTTTTGAGTCCCAGAGTGGGTCTGACTGAACCCAAAAATATTTGTTCCCATAGCACAGTGATAACAAAGGCACCCCAAAACACTCGGTCCTGTCCCAAGGTGATAACAAAGGTACCAAGAAGTTTCTTGAAGATTGGTTCATAAATACAGACTCTAGCCCTAGCCATATTGACATGTGCACTTACTGTGTATAAGTAGCACTGGATAAATTAAAGTTCATCTAATTCGCAAAATGTCTGCACAAGAAAAAAACCTGTATTATGTGTGATGTATTCCATGTTACTAAACATTCATACAAAAATTTATTCAAATCAGAACTTTCATACAGAAGTTCTGTACAAAAAACTTATTGCACTAATTTTGGTACAAAATGGCTGCTGGTGGCCATCTTGAATTTTGGACCACACCCAAAAACACTCGTTCTCATCCCACGGTGATAACAAAGGTACCCAAGAAGTTTTGTAAAGATCGGTTCAAAAATACGTCCTTTAGCCTGAGCCATATAGAAGATGTGTACAAAAAATTGATTGGACCTAATTTTGGTACAAAATGGCCACTGGCAGCCATCCTGAATTTTGGACTGCACCCAGAAACACTCGTTCTCGCCCCAAGGTGATAACAAAAGTACCCAGGAAGTTTCGTGAAGATCGGTTCATAAATACAGCCTCTAGCCCAAGCCGTATTGACATGTGCACTTACTGTGTATAACTAGCACTGAATAAATCATAGTTCATCTAATTTGCATAATTTCTGCACGAGAAAAAAACCTGTATTATATGTGATGTAGTATTCCATGTTACTAAACATTCAGACAAAAATTGATTCGAATCAGAACTTTCATACAGAAGTTCTGTACAAAAAACTGATTTCACTAACTAAAGTACAAAATGGCTGCTGGTGGCCATCTTGAATTTCAGACCACACCCCAAAACACTTGTTCCCGTCCCACAGTGATAACAAAGGTACTAAAGAAGTTTCGTAAAGATCGGTTCATAAATACGGCCTCTAGCCCAAGCCGTATTGAATTGCTGACAGACAGACAGACGGACTTACGTCAAAGTTGAGCTAGTAAAAAATTTTGACTTACGTCAAAGTTGAGCTAACAATAATTGAATGGTTCATGTCCAATATTTTAGTCAAGTTAGTCTTTAAAGGCCTAATTCTGACTTTAATGACATTTTTCTACAACAAAACAGGTGCCCCAGCGTGCAGGTTTGGAGTAACATTCGAAGTGCCACATAGGCTGCCAAGACTTGCCAATAAACAACTGCAGAGTCATATGATGTGGATTGTTAAAATAAAGCAAAAATGTATAAAAAAATCTCCAGGCCCTTAAGGATTCATAAATTGGGGGCCTAACATGATTTGTTTTTGTTTTTATTGGGGTTTACCAGCACTTTCAACAGCCTGGGCCACCTCATGTGAGAGAGTTTTACGGGAAGAGGAAGCTGGAGTACCCAGTGAGAAACACTGAGCAGTGGTGAGCAACTTTCAGACTCCCCAACATCCTAACTCCACACACTGTTAGCATTGGTTGAAGACAAGAGCACCATCGATATGCAGTATGCCTAAGTACACAGTGCCACCATGACACAATGTGGACAATTTGGATTAAGTGCCTTGCCAAGGACACAGTGCAGTTACCCCTGGTAGAGATCGAACCATGGACCTTTTGGTTTCAAGTCCAATGCTATAACAACTGAGACACCGCGATCCCAATGTTAGCATGAGGAAGGGATTTAAATGAAGAATATTATGATCCCCAATGAGTCTGGAGGTGGGATGGGGAAATCTCACCCGAGGGGCAAGATATCTGAACCAGACCCGAGGCTTGCCGAGGTTCTGGTTCAAATATCTTGCCCCTCAGGTGAGATTTCCCCATTCCCACCTACAGACTGATCAGGGATGATTTTTCTCCCCCCACCATGCAGCCATTATGTTAGCCAGAGGTAATCGGGAGTCACATGCTGATTCAATCAACTCATTTTGTATTCGTTGTTTTGAGAAACTAATGACACCATCAGAAAGAGCATGCTCAAGTTATGTATATACCAAAGGTATATACCACAAAATCAATTAGGAACGGTGGCAGCTTGAGGGTTGAAGAGTTTTAGAGCATCAAACTTTGACCACACTGCATTCCAAATTAGTTGGTAGCAAGAAACAGATACGATATGCATAACATCATAATAACATTATAAATGTATAACATCATGTGGGTGGGGTGGGATACATCTGTCTCTCCCTGCTATCTCACCCGGGACACATGTATGTTACACATACAGTGGGGGGAGAAAACACAAATCAGTATGTATTATCAATTTGTTATTTTTTAGAAAGGCAAACTAAACACAAACTTTGAAATATGATATCCATGTAACCTGTCCAGCAAAAATGCAGATGCAACAGAGTTCAGGATTCCTGCAGGAAAGGACTCATAAAATTCAAGGCAATTTTTTTATATATTTCAGCATTTTTCAAGGTCTTACAATAGCCAAACTCAAGGATTTTCAAGGCCCTACCTTCACTTATCCTAACAAGGACCTTTGGTCATTACCCTCCCCTCCCACTTCCCTTCAAAGGAAGTGGAAGGGGAGGGTAATGACCAAGGGTCCTAGTTAGGACTATGCGTTCACAAACTCTGGCATATAAAAGTACATGGTTATGATTGTGAGATTCGTAAGCAATTTTATTTCTTAAATATTCAAGGCCTCTTGACACATTTTCTGGGATTTCAAAGACTTGAATGACCCATTCAAGGCCACTCTTTGAAATCAAAGAACACAGGGAACCCTGGGTAAGTCCTTCAAATGCTTTACCAAAGTTTGAAGAATTTAGCAGACAACTCCAGTAACCTCTAACTTACCACTGGACCTGTTGGTTCCTCAGGTTTGACAACTTCTTTATGGAAACTATAATTAGAGCCAGAAGACTTTGACACTCTTTTTGTTATGTCTTCAATATCTATATCATCTTCAGTTCGAGCTGTGACTGTAACATGTATACCCTGAAAAGTGAAAATAAAAAGCTTATTAACATGTATGTTTTGTGCATCATAACACACATTATTTATTTATTTATTTAATTCTTTATTTATTTATTTATTTATTTATTTATTTATTTATTTATTTATTTACTGGCGTTTAAGGTCACATACTTCTGCACAATGGTTAATCGTGACCACAACATAGAGATAAAGTAAAATTTAGTCAATTGTTTATTCCCATGTTGCCCATTTTTGAGAACTTTCACCCAAGCATTGGTGGCTAGGTCCGATTTTACCAATAAAACAGAGTTTGTTTACAACAGAAACAAAACAATGTTTAACTTCCCAGGGCTATCATGGGGGACACATAAATTGTTTACCATGACTGTTTGACTTTTTGACCTTATCTGAACTTAACCCTTCACCCAACATAGCAGTCAAAACCAGCCGACAATATTCACAAAAATCACTGTTCAATTTGCATTATTTTTTCATTTTTTGTCTCAAAAACATAGCTTATGATCCCTCATTGGAGTGAGCTCATTGCTCTCGTTCCAATGAGCCCTCATAAGCTATGTTTTGGGCACAAAAATGAAAAAAAAAAAAAAGTTATTCAAGAATTTTGTTTGCAAGTGTCATCTTCCTTTGATGTTAGGTAAAGGGTTAAGCAAATCAGCCACCTCAGAACACATGCTTCTGATTGGAGTGATGGGTGATGTCTTGTAAATAGCAATAAGATTGCCCTGACAGTGGTCGCAAGTAAAGTCTTGGCTGCCTACATAGGAAGCCAAGAATGACATAAAAACTATTTTCAGGACACTAGAATATCAGGCTTTGGTGTCAAAATATTCCTGGAAAAACCTCCCAGGCCATGAGGTTTCTTGTTTATTACTGGATAGCATATTGCTGAAGAGCAGTTATTTACACCTTGCATGCTGCTGGCAGATATTCTAGGCCAGGATTTCTCTTGCCACTGAAATAAGTTTAATTCAGGCTCATTTAGTAAAAATTTTCACTAATGATTTCATGGTCAAGTTTTCATTAATTTTTCATCAAATCTACTCATGGCAGCTTAACAGCAACCATGACTTGATTTGATGAAAAATATCTTCCAAATACACAGTGGGTTAAGAGTTAAGTAAATAGACAGAACGCAATGTATGTTTGAATCAGTGAGTGTTTTACATAACTCGTTGGAATGGCGTAATCATATTTCGCTCGAGCCGTACCACCGATTCAAACACACATCGCGTTCTGTGTTTATTACACAACCCATGCATTAAAATTCATTTAAATAAACAAATTTTAATTCCGATGTTTAAACCAAAAGGTGAAGAGTCTGTTTGTTTTGACTGAAGCTGTACTGATCAAATGGATCGATAAATGAAAGTGTCAATGACACTGTAGCTTAACTTGTTAAGACATGTACATGTATAGTATGTGACACAGCAATGACAAACATCTAGGTAATGACCTGATAACAAAGGTACATATAAAGTATTGTAACGGTCTGTACATAAATACTGACCATAGCCTGTAACAAATGTATAGGTAAAGTATTGTAAAGGTGGGTGACAGTCAGATGCTAAACTAGAAAAGAAATCTTTGAGTCCCAGAGTGGGACTGACTGAACCCCAAAATATTTGTTCTGATAGCACAGTGATAACAAAGGCACCCCAAAACACACTCGTTCCTGTCCCAAGGTGAAAACAAAGGTACCCAAGAAGTTTTCTGAAGATCAGTTCATAAATATTAAAATTTTTTAGTAAATTTTGTTTCTTAACATACCTACCACAATTGTTTACAATTGGCTGTAACATAAGTGCAAGCCCTACTTCGGAACTAACTCAAGCTTTTAGAATCTTTTCCAAACGAGTTGGAAAAGTACTAGAGTGCAAAAGCACGAAAAAGATCGAAAAAAGGGTCGAGCGAGACCAGCGCTCGAAATTACAGGTACTCTCTCTGCACACCTCTTGCGTTTACCGAGCGCATGCGCAACAACCGTGACGTCAATTCCGTATTTCCGCCAACGAGAAGTTTGTGATTTAGCGGGGAGGCATCGATATCAAAGATATCCCCAAGGAGGGTGGGCCTCCGGTAAACAATTGTGGTAGGTATGTTAAGAAACAAAATTTACTAAAAAATTTTAATTTCTTTTCAACCTACTCACAATTGTTTACAATTGGCTGAATAAACAATAGGAGGAGGTGAATCACATAACCAATACCAACAAGAGTAGCAGAACGAAAGCAAGGATGGCAGAGAACAAAAACTAAAACCTGTAATGAAGAAAGAGAGAAGGCACCTGAAAAGAACAAGGCTGAGAGAAGCGCAACCTCGACAAAAACAATTTAACGAGGGTGCACCACAGCCTGAGCAGCCACGAGAGGGCCTAAAGAATAAAGGTCCTCAGATTGCTGCTGAAGGTGGCGGAGATAAAAGGAGGAGAAGGTAGAAGCATTCCTCCAGTAAGCCGCATTCATAACATCACGGAGCGAAACAGAATTGGAGAACGCCCAGGATGTAGAAATGGCACGAACCTCATGAGCATTAAGCCGGTTCGAAACAAGATCCGATGCAGACAAGCGAGAATAAGCCAGCTTGATTGCAAGACAGATCCACCTGGAAATAGAATGGGAAGAGATAGACTGCCGCTTAGGAATGAGAGACAGAAAAAATCTCTTCCGATCCCTCCTAATGAACTGAGTGCGAGTAATGTAAGTCTTGACCGCACGAACAGGACAAAGAAGAGGCCTCCGTCCATCTACAGCAGGGAGAGCCCGAATGCAGATGGGAGGAGGTACCGAATCGGGGAGTTGATTCTTAGCCAGAAAAGAGCAATCAGTAGTGAATGTGACACTGTTAGCCTCATTTCGGAAGAAGGCAGAATCAACAGATAGCGCATGAAGCTCACTGACTCGACGAGCAGAAGCAAACGCTAGAAGAAAAGCCGTCTTATAGGTGAGAAAACGCATGTCGGTCTCAGATAAAGGCTCGAAAGGCGCCCCCTCCAAACAGTGCAACACCCATGCCAAGTTCCACTTGGGTGTAAGACGCAAAACTTTAGGCCTCTTCAAAGAAAAGTGCCGAATAAGTTTGGAGAGGAAAAGATTACGACCGATACACCGCTTTCCCACATAAGAGAAAGTATCAGACAGCATAGACCGATAGCCCTTAATCGTAATAGGCTGGAGGCCCTTGGAGTCAAAAAGAAAAACCAGAAAATCCGCAATTTGAGCGATAGACGGATCACGGTAATTCACATTGTGATCTGAACACCAGCGGCAGAAAACCTTCCACTTGGCGGCATAAGTCATTCCAGTGGAAGGTCGCCGCGATGCAGAAATGCACTCCACTGATCGTCTCGAAAAACCTCTACGTCGGAGACTGGACCTGATAAAAGACAGGCGTGAAGGGACAGGCTCGCCAGGTTGTTGTGATACTTCCTGGGACGACCCTGTGAAAGAAGATCACGACGTAGAGGTAGACGAATCGGTCAATCGGCCAATAGAGGCCGCAGCAGATTGATCCACACCCTCTGTGGAGACAGGGGTGTGATCAGAATGATCCTGCAACTGCAAGCACGAATCTTCGCTAAAACTTGAGGAAGAATCGGTGCAGGAGGAAAGGCATAGCCGACCCAGCCTGTCCAGTCCAGAGACAGAGCGTCTACTGCAAATGCCAGAGGATCTGGACAAGGGGAGACAAAAGTCTCTACCTGATGATTCCAGCGAGTAGCGAAAAGGTCGACCTGAGGACGACCCCACTGCTCGCAAATCGCCTGAAACACCGACCGATGTAGCATCCATTCGGTTGGAAGGACACTGTCGCGTCGGGACAGGGAGTCTGCTAGGACGTTGAGACGCCCGGGAATGTGTCGAATGGACACCCGAGCGTTCACATCCCGTGCCAACAGAAGAAGATCCCGAGACAGCCGATACATAGGAATCGAATGAGTGCCTCCCTGATTCCGTATGTAGGCCACTACTGTCGAATTGTCCGAAAGAAGTAGGACAACATGGTCCGACAGATGAGGGATCCAAAGCCGAAAACTCAACAGAAGAGCAAGGAGCTCCTTCTGGTTGATATGAAGGCCCACCTGCTCGCTGTCCCACTCTCCGTGAGTAGACAGACCGAGAGGGTCCAACGTCGCACCCCAGCCCCGATCGCTGGCATCCGCAGTAAGGATGCGATCGGCCAAAGGAAGATCCAACGGAACACCCTGTGTCAGCCAGGGAATATTTGCCCAAGGGCGGAGGTGACAAAGCAGAGACCGAGGAATAGTGAGTTCCAGGTCCAGCGGATCTACATTCGGACGCCAATGATCCAACAGGAAGTGTTGGAGAGGTCGGACAAACAAGCGACCGAGCGGAATGAGATCGGTCACCGAACCGCAAAGGCCCAGCATCCGAAGGAAAGTCCTGGCCGAGACCGAGGAAGATTGAAGCAGGTCCCGAGTCAAGGCGGAAAGAATCGTCGCCCGAGCCTGGGGAACCGACACTACATTGTGAAGAGTGTCGAAATCCATCCCCAAAGGACGGAATCGCTGAGAAGGAAGAAGATCCGACTTCTCGCGATTGACTCTGAAACCCAGCGACGCTAGCAGGCAAAGAAACTGCCGGACATCGAACTCCAGAACAGCAGCATCGTGGTGCCGTTGGAGGATGTCGTCTAGGTAGGCGGACGAAGTCACCGCCGACTGAGTGCGATGGAAAGCAAGCACATGAGACATCAGTCGGGTGAAGGCCCAAGGAGCCAGGTTCAAACCGAACGGGAGAGCTCTGAATTGAAAAACTCGATCCCGAAACAAGAACCGAAGGTATTTCCGTGACGCCAGATGAATGGGTACATGGAAGTAGGCATCCTTCAGGTCGATACTGGCCGCAAAATCGCCCTGATGAACTGAACGTCGAACCGACCGGAAAGTCTCCATACTGAAACGAGGAGCAATAATGTACTCGTTCAGGGTACTCAGATCGATGACAGGACGAAGTTGGCCGTTTTTCTTCGGCACCAAGAAAAGTCTCGAGTAAAACCCCGGTGAAAGGGTGTTCCTGACCACCTCGATCGCCCCTTTGGTGAGGAGATTGTCGATCTCCTGCACCAGAAGGTCCCGACGCAGAGAATCTGAAGGGACCTGAGTCGGAAGGGGCACCCGAGATAAACTGGGGTGCCGATGGAAGGACAGTCGCAGACCGGAATGAATGACGTCGAGGACCCAAGAGTCCGACGTTATCTCTGTCCAACGGTCGTAAAACAGCGACAGCCTTCCTCCGACTGGAGGCGAATCGAGGTGAGAACCTTCACTTGCGGCCTCGACGAGGCCCCCGAGAGGAGAAACCACCTCGGGAAGTGACAGAGTCCTGAGACTTTCCAGCCTGAGGCTGCCAGCGGGCCTGGCCACGTTGGCGCTTCTTATGAGCAGAAGGAGCAGACGAAGCCGAAGGCGTAGCCGACGTCGCCGACGAGGCAGACGCAGCAGCATGCTTGGCGGGCCTGGAACGACCCCCACCCGCAGCAGCAGGTTGGTCAAGCTGTCTCAGCAAAAGCTGGTCCTTCGAATGACGAAGAACTTCGCCACGAACAGCTTCCACGGAACCATGGAACAACTGAGGTCCTACCAAAGAGGCAGACCTCAGAACAGCACGTTGCTCAGAAGGAAGAGATGGTAAAGAATCCAAAACCGCATCCCGGCGTGCCAGCTCCAAATTGGCCGTGTTACAGGCGTGAGCGTGAGTCAAGTTCATAAGAGCCTGTGACAAAACGCGAAAAGGCGCCTGAGCGTCATCAAACTCCCCTGGTGGAAAATATTCAGCCAGAGCAGCGACGACATGGTCCGCGAGAGATAACATACCCAGCATCTCTCGGGACAGGCCCACCATAGACTCAACTACCGACATCGGGAGAACTGCCGACTTAGGCTTAGTCAACCCGAGGGAAGAAGAATCCTCATCCACAGTAGTCATCCCTTGGAAGACTGGTGGAGAGACGGAATCGTAAACACGAAACCGCGATGGAGGCAGGAAGGCATCAGCTCTAGAAAAGAAGGAACCCTTGAGGGCCTTAGAACGCATTTTGGCGTCTAAGCCCTGGAAGGACTCAATCACCTGAGCCGATTGCAGAGGACGCAAAGCCCCGGAGCTAGAAGGCTCAACAGGGTTACGGTGCTCCACAGTGGACCGTGGCCGGATGGTCACAGAAGGCTGGTCGGAAGGTAGAACGTCCGGCAATAAGCCAAAGACGAAATCCAAAGCCTGCCCCAAGACTGACGAGGGGGGACCATCACCTTCAAGATACTCATCATCCTCCGGAGCAGAGGAGACGTAGCCCAACTCGGGCTGACCAGCAGAAACCTCCTGTGAATACTGTGCAGTATCCAAGGGGCCAGGCGAGACATCTCGGCGACCGACCAAAGGAGGTTGTGCCTCAGGAGGCACAGGGAGGCCAACTTGAGGGTTGCCAGAAAGCAACCGGGTGAGCGCCAAAACGGCCTGGCGCAGGTCACCCTGAGAATCCGTCGCAGCAGAATCGCCCGACGGAGTGTCCTCCCAATGGACCCTTCTGGTAGAAGAACCCAAATCCTCAGAAGAGACCGACGGCGAACGTCGATCGGCAGACAGAATAGGAGCACGGTGAGAAGACACCGGAGGATAGTCCCGATTGTGACGCCCAGGAGCCATCACTGGCCTCTGCGAAACAGAAGGCCCTGCCTGCAAATCCTCGAAAGGGACCGACGGCGCACGTCGATCGGTAGCTGGACCTAGGACACGGTGAGAAGACACCGGAGGATTGTCCCAAGAATGACAGGAACCTGTCATTGACCTCTGCGCAGCAGACGGCCCCAACTGCCTATCCTCTGAGACCGACGGCAAGCATCGATCGACACCCAGACTCGGAACACAGTGAGGAATCACCGGAGGAAGGTTCCGAGAGTGACAGCTAACCGGGGCTGTCACTGACCGCTGCCGAACAGCAGGCCCTGGATGCCAACGTCCCAACACCATCCCGCTAGTCGGCACACTAGCAGGCGAAGGTGGAACAATAAACGATTCACTCGAGGGACGAGGAATCGCTGCCGAAGCGACCAGCCGGCTCAACCGACTAGGAGCAAACCTAGCCAGATGAGACGGAGCAGACAGCAAACCCGCACAGCCTCGCCGCGAGGCTGGGGGAGGCTGAGAACACACAGACACACCAGCAGATACAGCCTCGGTCCCCCGAGACTGTAGACCATCCCCAGAAGAGATGGAAGAGCCACCATCAGACAGAATAGGATCTGGAGTAGCAACCCCCTCAACAACGGTCGACGGTGTTGGAGGCAGATCGGAGAGGGTTACCGAGTTGACCTCGGAAAAGCTCTCAACGAAAACAGACGCCTCAATAGTGACATCCGAAGACAAAGAGACCGCGGTCTCCTCATCAGGTATCACAGAACAAACACCGTCAACAGTTGCAGAGGAGCTCGCCACAGAAGTCAGATCCGAATCCTGTGTGACAGAGTCACCACGTGCACCAGCAGAAATGTCTGCAACGGCACGGCTACCCTTACCCCGAGAACGAGGGGTTCTAGCTCTGGAAAGAACCACCTTGTTAACAGAAGCCCAAAATTTAGAGGACCAAACCCCACAGATACCACATGATTGGGCCTGAGTGCAATTGTTGCAAGTGACACATGTGGTATGGGAATCGTCCACATGTTTCACCTGCAAACAAGAGGTACAAGGAATAGTCTTAGGCATGATATAAATACAACAATCAAGCTTCCCGCCGACGGAAAACAGAACGAAGGTCGTGTTCACACGTGGGGGAAAGGCAAGATAAAGTGTGAAAAGCACAGCAATAATAATACAAATTAACATTAAATGAGAGTAATAATTTGGTAGCTTGAAAAAGGATACAATCCAGTAGCACACTAAAGACGATTAATAAGTTGTTCACGAAGAATTAATATCATAAACAGCACAGTCACAAAAATTTCCGACCATGAACAATGGCGGAAAATAAAGGAATTGACGTCACGGTTGTTGCGCATGCGCTCGGTAAACGCAAGAGGTGTGCAGAGAGAGTACCTGTAATTTCGAGCGCTGGTCTCGCTCGACCCTTTTTTCGATCTTTTTCGTGCTTTTGCACTCTAGTACTTTTCCAACTCGTTTGGAAAAGATTCTAAAAGCTTGAGTTAGTTCCGAAGTAGGGCTTGCACTTATGTTACAGCCAATTGTAAACAATTGTGAGTAGGTTGAAAAGAAATGAGCTGTATAGAAGTTGTGACAAAAAAGTGATTGGACATAAATTCGGTACAAAATGGCAACTGGCAGCCATGTTGAATTTTGTACCGCACCCAGAAACGCTCGTTCTTGTCCCAATGTGATAACAAAGGTACCCAAGAAGCTTCGTGAAGATCGGTTGATAAATACAGCCTCTAGCCCGAGCTGTATTGACATGTGCACTTACTGTGTATAAGTAGCACTGAATAAATCAAAGTTCATCTAATTTGCATAATTTCTGCACGAGAAAAAAACCCGTACTATATGTGATGTATTCCATGTTACTAAACATTCATACAAAAATTTATTCAAATCAGAACTTTCATACAGAAGTTCTGTACAAAAGACTGATTGCACTAATTTTGGTACAAAATGGCTGCTGGTGGCCATCTTGAATTTCGGACCACACCCAAAAACACCCGTTCTCGTCCCACGGTGATAACAAAGGTACCCAAGACGTTTCATAAAGATCGGTTCATAAATACGGCCTCTAGCCTGAGCCGTATAGAAGTTGTGTACAAAAAACTGATTAGACCTAATTTCGGTACAAAATGGCCACTGGCAGCCATCTTGAATTTTGGACCGCACTCAGAAACACTCGTTCTCGTCCCAAGGTGATAGCAGAGGTACCCAAGACGTTTCGTGAAGATCGGTTGATAAATACAGCCTCTAGCCGGAGCCGTATTGACATGTGTACTTACTGTGTGTAAATAGCACTGAAAAAATCAAAGTTCATCTAATTTGCATAATTTTTGCAAGAGATAAAAACCTGTATTATATGTGATGTATCCCATGGTACTAAACATTCACACAAAAAAATTATTCAAATCAGAGCTTTCATGTGGAAGTTCTGCGCAAAAATCTGATTGCCTTTAATTTTGAACAAAATGGCTGCCAGCAGCCATCTTGAATTTCGTACTGCACCCAAAAACACTCATTCTCGTCCCACGGTGATACCAAAGGTACCCAAGATGTTTCGTGAAGATTGGTTCATAAATGCGGCCTCTAGCCCGAGCCGTATTGGCATTTGCACCGACAGTGCTGAAAGTAACACTAAATACATCAAAGTTAGTCTAATTTGCATAATTTACGTACGAGAAAAAAAACCTGTATTATATGTGATGTATCTCATGGTACTAAACATTCATACAAAAAATTATCCAAATCAGCGCTTTCATATGGAAGTTCTGTGCAAAAAAAACGATTTCTGCATCGTCGGTACAAAATGGTGGCTGGCTTCCATCTTGAATTTCGGACCGAACCCCAAAACACTTGTTCTCGTCCCACGGTTATAACAAAGGTACCCAAGAGGTTTCGTAAAGATCGGTTAATAAACACGGCCTCTAGCCCGAGCCGTATTGAATTGTTGACGGACAAACGGACGACTGGCCATGGCATAAGCTCAAATTTGGCTTCGCCAAAGTTGAGCTAAAAATAGAAACTATCTGAGTCAGCCATCACTAGATATTGGACAAAAACCAAATTGGTCAACAGACCAAAATCGAAAGGAAGCATTAACGAGTCATCCACAAGTTACACCTAAAATTATCATTTGATCAAATAGGCGGTTCTTTAGTTATTTGATGGAAACCAAAAGTTAATGCCGGATGTATGGACATGGTGAAAACATAATGCTCCCGACAGAATCTGTCGGAGGAATAAAAAGTTAAAAATCTGTTTCTCAGGTGCCCTTGCATGGTCCTTTTACCTGCCGCATGCTCTCTTTTTATAACCAATACAAACTTAAAAAAATAAAAATTAAATATGTTTATGTCAGATATTTTACCCAAGTTAATAAAACTGATAAATTTGTCCTTTGGGTGCAACAAGGCATTGCAATGCTTTAGCATTGCAAAGCCTTCTTGCACTCAAGGGATGAAAAATGCTATCACCAATGCTATTCTGTAAATTATGAGGCCTAAAACATACAACAAACCAAGAACATGAACTTTTGATGGCAAAGAAATAATTACAAAAATAAAAAATTAAATTAAAAAACCTCCCGCGCACATGCAATTTTACAAAAAAGGGCCTGACAAAAAGAAGATCTACTTTGTTGGGCCTTACCTTTAGCAAATTTTTAATATCTTTCAGATGATTCGTGGACTTGAATTTCTGACTTTCTGGAGCAGCTTCTCCTTGCTGAAAATAGAAGATGCAAGATCTCATCCAGAATGAATTCAAACTTAATCAACTCCTTTCATTATGAAGGCATATCTCTTGACTACCAAACAGGCTTATTTATCCTTGCATAGAGGAGAGCAAAAGTTAGCATTTATACTATAAAAACCATAAAGAACACATTCCAAGTCAGGGATTCTTCTGCCCTCTTTGGGAAAGTGTAGGGAGCAAATGCAATTGGGAAAATTCACATCATGAAGGCTCTAATTGGGAATTTGTTTGGGAGAAGAAACACACAGAGAATAAGAAATGTTAACTACATATTGAACTGAGAACATTAATACAGGAGCTACTACATATATAGTACATGTAATACGTTTTATAACAAACAGACGTATGAAATAATGATCAATCTTTGTAATCTCTATTAAATACAGTGTTCTTATACTATGAAATTATGAAGATATTTATGCGATAGTCTACATTGTGTAGCTGTGCAGTTGTGTCTAGGCAAGTCTTGGCTGCCTATGTAGGCAGCCGGGACTTGCCTAGAAACAACTGACAAGGTTCCTTGGATGTAACTTGCAAAACTGCCTTTTGGGACATCTATTTTTGTTGGAGTAAAAAGTGATGCAAGTCCAAATTAAACCTTCAAGAATTAAAGAGGAATTAAATTTTCACTTGAATGAGGACTGAGATTGGGAAATTTTTGGACTGAATTGGGAAAAATCATGCCAAAGTGCCATTGGGAAAGGGTCCCATATTCGGTCCCTGTAGACACCCAAAAGAACCCTTGCAAGTTATTGAAGAAAAACTTTATCCTGTATTTTAATGTTACTCACTACAACAAGCCTAAGAATTGCATCTGGATAAAATAATGTATTGATGCTTACTGAGATGTTATGGGGTGGCCAACTTAATCAATGGGAGAAAATGAAGGTTAGTTTTACTGATACACCCATGTTAGATTACTACAGTTATCAGGTAGAGCTGCATGGTATATCGATAAAACGATATATACCAGTATTCAAACCAATATCGATTGAATACCGATGTAATTACAAAAATATTGGTTTATCGTCATTATTTATTTACCCACAATTTATTTTTCAAGATGTCTTGAGTTTTAACTGTAGCCCCGAATGCATAATATTATCCCTTTACCCAAGGAATCGTTCGCATGTGCCCGCATAATATACAAATTCAGCAGTTACGAAAATAATTTTCAAAAGTTTCAACAAAACTATATCATGATACTGTTTTGTAGAAATTTTTGGAAAAATCTGATAAACTATTATTTAAAATAATAAATTTTGACATCGTCTGCATTGGGTAAAGGTGTTTTGAACCGCATCATCAAGGCATGCTGATTCATTCCGACTGTGATGACTCAAATCTCGAAGTGGTACTTATGTTCAGATATCTGAGCAGTTTTCGATATACTGGTATCCTGCGGCATTTTTTTGAACACTGATACTGGTATTCAGTTTTGAATATCGTGCAGCCCTATTATCAGGTCATTTTGAGATGCATGTTTTGGGCCATTTACCATCTAGATCAAGTTTTTCCTGGCTGTTTCAGCATCTGACAGAAATTGTTTTGAAACCAGCAAAAATTTGCAGTTTCAAATTTAGACAGCAAATTAAAATTTAAGTTAAACACTGCTTTTTCTGTGGCAGTCCCTAGGTACTGGAATGAATTACCTGCTCACCTAAGAAAACCCCAATCAATCACTTCATTTAACCCTTTACCCAACGAATCGCCCACATCCGCCTGCATAATATGCAAATTCCGCAGCCAAAAAAATATTATTTTTCGAAAAATTTCAACAAAACCATATCATGGGACCCTTCTTTGGAACGAGTTTGTCGAGGTCGTTCCAAAGAGGGGTCACATGATGTGGTTTTGTTAAATTTCTTTTTTAAATTTAAAAAATGATATTTAAAATAATAAATTTCGAAATCGTCCGCGTTTGGTAAAGGGTTAAGATAGGTCTAAAAACTTATCTCTATAAAATAGCTTTTGATAAATGATAGGATCAGTTCATGTAAAGCCAAAGAGCATGCCAGTGGAGTTTAGGCTTATAAATTATTATTATTATTTATCAGCATATGTGGCATTATCTAGGAGTAGCTGAATTTCTAATTACTGCTAAGAACAAGAAAATCAGTAAAATTGATGGATGATCCCCGTAATTTCAATTAGTTAACAAGTAGATTCATAAAACTCTGGTCCCCCTGCTACGGGAAATAATTTGGCAAATGTCTTCGAAATGCAAGGATCTTAACTGTGGTGAAACATGCATGGGCAACTTTTTTTATAACGTGCAGGAGTGGCATGTCACAAGGATCCCTCATACCCCATTTCATTTAAATCCATACACTCATTGCTGAGATATTGCTGCAGATGGATGGATGGATGGACAGATGGACAGACAGATAAAGCAGCCTTTTTTTGTAATATTTGCAGGAGCAGCTTGTCACAAAATGATTCCTCATACCAAATTTCATTGATTTCCATCCACTCACTGCTGAGATATTGCTGCAGGCAGAAAAGAAATCATGAAAAATTGATAAAGTAAGGACAGTAACTCTGTTGAAAAATATGCAGGCAACTTTTTAATAACATGTACAGATGCGGCTTGTCACAAGGATCCCTCATACCAAATTTCATTGAAATCCATCCCTGCACTGGTAAGCTATCGATGCATATGGAAAAAATCATGAAAATTTGACAAAGTAAGGACTGTAACTCTGGTGAAAAAAATGCAACCAACTTTTTTATATATATGCAGGAGTGGCTCATCAGAAGAATTTCTCATACCAAATTTCATTGAAATCCATCCACTTACTCCTGAGGTATCGCTACAGTCTGTCGCATTGATATAGGGATGGATGGACAGACTAAGCGGTGACAAAATGCTCCCTTAAAATTTTTCTGCATGTAGGAATTTAACTAATTCAGTCTTCTTTGACAGAGTTCGAAGAGCTCTAGAGATGGGTAATGTACAGAAATGAAAGTGTCAATGACACTGGAGCTCAACTTCAGCAAAAAGGGACTGACCTAAATAACTAACTGTAGGATGTGCTACAGGAATTCTTGATAATTTAATTGCAAAATCTGAGATGGCCGCTGACGGCCATGTTTTTTAATGAAATTAAAAAAATATGATTCCTTCCAGGTAGACATCACCCGAAAGCCACATAAGAGAGTTGAAAAAGATTGAGTGAGAAGGAATTCTTAACAACTTATATGCCAAAACAAAGATGGATGCTGGCGGACATGTTCAAAACTTTTTTTTTAAAATTGATAGCTCCAATCTGGACATCACACCAAAGCTACGTATGAAATCAGAAAAAATATCGGGCAAGGGAAGCAATATTTGTATGCTAAATCCAATTTGGCCACTGTCAGCATAGCAGTGGCTGAGATACAAAGGAAAATGTTTGTGTGGATGAACGGACGGAGGTCTCCACTAGTTACCCCTTCAACTTTTCAAGTCGGAGGCATCGTAATTAATGATCACTGTATTTCACATCATTATATCAGAATTAAGCAGTGATGTAAAACAAAGAATTTATTAACATCACCCTGCATGCAAAACCAAAAATTTAATGTCCTATCTGGTCCTCCATTCTCTTTGGATCTGCGAACACGCAGTATCCAGGAATACACTGAAAATGGCGCCAACCATCATTCTTTGTTTGGCCCTTAAGTCAGCAACAATGAACTGACATCTGTGCTTTTAAATCTCATTTTTGAGGATGCCAGACACAAATCAATGGTAAAATTGGTGGATCCATGGACATAATTGGATGATGGAAGTGAACAACGGTGGTTTTGAGCGTTCAGGGCTGTAACTTTATAATTTTTATCAAAATTATTTCATGTTTCCCAATTTCAGGATATAGGCCTGACGTCATCATTCTTGCTAACGATTTATCCACTGTTTGCTAAGTGTTCCTTCCCTATCCTTCCTTGAAGCCCTCCTATTAAACTCCCAAGCTTTTTGGCTTATTTTTATTGAAATTTTTTATTAAATTTCTTGGGCGTTTAACATGTATTACAGAATGTTTATTCTGTATATCCCCAGGTTTACGTCCTCACCCTAGGGGTGTTCGGGTCATGCATCTTTTGTCCGATGTATCGTTTTTTCTTCATCTGAAGATCTTGCTTTACATCAGGTAGCTTTAAAATCTATTACTGACTTCGGGCCTTTTTTATTCAGTGCCTGGGGCCTTGTTTCTGTTTTTTTCATTGACGTTATTTACATTGGCAACGTCCTATAAATATATGTAGTTTCAACATATTATTACTGTGGGATTGTTGTAAAATACATGTTATGATATTCCGGTAGTGTAGCAATTATTTTTGGAATTTTGTCCACACTTGGGCTCTATCGGGATACCCTTGGGCTCATCATGTTCCCTTTGGGAACTTGGGCTTTTGTCAAATTTTTTGGGACAATTTTTTTGAATTTAATTTTTGAATTTTTTTTTTAATATTGATTATTATGTATCTTTATCCTATATTTATTGTGGAGTTGGTGGGAGTTCTATCGACTTGGTTTGATTAATCATGAAAGCTTATTGCTCAAAATGCAAGGCGAGGAAGTCTTCCTCAGATTTACTTGCTTGTTGCCTTGCTTGTAGTCGATGTACTCCCACTAATTCTTGTCCTACATGTGTTGATTGGGATGACAAATGTTGGACGCGGGTGTCACAGTATGTTGTTAGCAGTGAGAGGCTAATGTCGGTCCTCTCGCCACAAAGTCATTCAAGTTTCTCAGTTTCTTTTTCAAAGGAACAAGAACATGGTGATGGTTATGTGACACCTACCAAAAGTGTGCTACCATCGTCGCACTCTGATGAGCAAGCAGAGCTAGCTGTCAAGGTGCTCATGAATATTAGGCAGGGGATAAAGCCACTAGCCGGTGGTTTTAATCCTTTGTCAGTATGCTGGCTCAACCAGTGAAGTGGTTACTCCGTCCGTGGGTACCGTGACACCAGGTATGTCTGTTGCAGTCGAAGGAAGTGTAGTGGGTAGAGCAAGCACCTTAAAATCCAAACATGTTCACCCAGCGACGACGGAACTAGGGAAGAAGCCAGCAAGTGTTTTGGGAAGCTCGGCGAGGTCTGAGAGGACCGCGACAGTGAGAGGTCACTCTCTATTCCAACAACATCTGAGACCCGATGTTGTGGTGAAGAACTTGCACAGGCCAGAGCTTACGTCCACACCTTCCGTTCGGGATGCTCCATACAGATTGCAGCCGGCCACGGATATAGTCATAGCTTCTTTCACTTCAACTACTAAGTGCACACGACCGCATCCTAGCTACCCAACTTTGGATATCCAGCCTGCTACGCGAAGAAGGGACCACGCTTCGCCCATGAAGTCGGACCATCCAGTAGCTAGGGAGACGAGGCCTCGATCATCGGGACGTGCAGAGAAGAGAGTCGTCTCCAACATACCATCCCAGGAGCAGCAAGTGGCCAAGAAACAGAAGACCGCTGCTCCTCAGGCCTCGGTGACGGACTTGCTGTCACAGATTGCGCAGCTGATCACAGCATCCCAGCAAGTGTAAGAGCAGCCTCCCTCAGACTCAGAACCTGAGCTGTCGGACGGTAGCTGGGTCGGTCCAGTCGTCTGTTCACGCAGATGCAATGGACCGAGATTCACAACTGATTCCCTCGGATGGTGAAAGGGATAAGGAAGAGGATTACTCTTCTGTTTTGGAACAGCACATGGTTGCGATGGATTCCATTCATCAATACTACCCTGAATTTGTTCCGTTGAATCAGAATGCTGCTACAACAAGGAAGAAACCGCTGGCGTCATTGGATGCAGCCTTTATCCGGACAAAGGAGGAAGTCCTTTCTTTTCCGGTCCAGTTTAGGCAGGTGTCGCAGGCCTTCGGACAAATAGACGGTGCCGTATTTAACCTCTCGAGTGTGAGAAGGAAAGGCGGTTTCTTAACTTCATCTTCCAAAAACATACCGTTTTTTGGACCAGGTTCATTTAAAACGGTCGGGGAAGATGTTCAGAGAGTTCCTCTGCATTTGGATGAGCAGGCCGAGGATCTAGAGGTATCCTTACCTGATTCATTCACAATTCGCTCAACCACTATTGAGGCGGCAATTTCTTCAAATAGAGTGAATTTGGACGCTATGTCTTACGCAGATCACCTTACAAGAGCTATGGCCCAATGTCTCAATGGAAAGGAATGTGAGGACATTCATACCTCTCTTAAGAGTTCTTTCCAGGGCAATTATGTATACCACGTATAACTCCGCCCGAACAGTAGCTAATCTGGAGTTAATCAGACATGATGCTGCATTTGCATCGTCATCACTGATAGATGACAAGGTGAAAAGCTCTGGTCTCCAGACATACTATTTTTGACGACAAGCTTTCGTTAGTCTATGATCAGGCTACTAAGAATGCGTCTAGTACTCTGCTTTTGAAGTCGGCGTCTCAAAAACCCACTTCAGCAGACAAGAGTAAAAGAGGACATTCCGGACAAAAATCGTCAAAAGGAAACTCCTCACGAGGGTACAAGAAACCCTCTTATAATTACTCTGGAGGTATTCAGTATAGCAACTCAGGAAAGGGGTGGTGGTCTGACCGGGACTATCGGTCAGATTCCCCTAGGCCGACGGGACGAAGTTCTTCATAGGGAGGACGTGGTTTCTCCTCCCGTAAGCCTCACAAGTCATACAGGTGATGGTCAAGACCTCTGTTGCTTGCCAGTTGGCGGAAGGTTATCAAGCTTCACGAAAAACTGGATAGCAGTCACGGAAGACCAGTGGATGAGAAGTGTACTCTCGGACGGCCTACGGCTATCATTACGAGCAAAACCCCACTAACAAGATGTCTGCGTTGGACAAATCTTCCGTCAGGACCTTGAGAAAGAGCGTCTCTCCTAGCGGAGGTACAGGCTCTCTTATCAAAGGAAGCAATAGAGGTCGTCAAGAATCAAAGTTCTCAAGGTTTTTACAGTCACCTGTTCCTCGACCGAAGCCAGACAGCTTGTTCCGACCAGTAATAGACTTCAGCTGGATAAACAAGCTTATCGTGGCTCCGAAGTTCTATATGGAGACCATTCGGTCGGTAAGGGCGAGCGTTCGAGTGAATGACTATGCGGCAAGCACAGATCTAAAGGATGTATACTTGCATGTCCCGGTACATCCGACATTCAGAAAGTACCTACGTTTCGCCATACAAGGGAAGGTGTATCAGTTTAGAGCAATTTGTTTTGGCCTGAACCTGGCTCCCTGGACATTCACTCGAATAATGGAACTCGGTAATGTCACACTTCCGAGCTCATTCGTCTGTGGTAACGTCGGCTTACTTGGACGACATTCTACAAAGATACGGCAACAGAATTATTCTTCAGAATGATGTTCAGAGTCTGCTTCTATTACTCCGACATCTCGGTTTCATCATAAACGAGAAAAAGTCGGATCTAGCTCGGTCCACGTCATTCGCTCATTTGGAAATGAGCTTCGAGACTCACAACAATCTGGTTCGTCTATTGTTACCCACAGCAAAATTAGTCAGTTGTTATGCTCGCTTTTGTCTACACTCAGATGCATTAACATCGAGGGAATTCATGCGACTGTTGGGGCTGTGCAGAGCGGCTGAGGATCTTATTCCGATGGGTCGCCTGCGCACGTGTCCCCTCCAGATATTCTTTACTCAGAACTGGAGTGTGAAGACGCATTCACTGGAAACCAGTATTGTTTTAACGACCCGGTAAAACAAAGGGTTCAGATTTGGGCAGATATTCAGTGATTAACTCAGGGAGTTCCCCTGCAACTGCTGGATCTGGCTTTCATGATTATGACGGATGTGAGTCAGACAGGTTGGGGCACGTCCCTAAGTCCCGCAGACTTGAAGTGTCAGGGTCTTTGGGACCCTCGATTCCTAGAGAAGCACATAAACATCAAAGAGATGATGTCAATATAGCTAGCGCTACAACATTGGATTCACATAATAATTAGATTCTGTCGGACAACTCGACAGTAGTAGCGTACATCAGGAACCAGGGCGGCATTCATTCGATTCCATTATGCAAACTAACGGAGAAGATTCTTCTATATGTCATGAATCATCAGGTTCAGCTTTCTGTCCGTCATATACCGGGTCATCTGCACGTAACAGGAGACTCGCTCTCAAGGAAAGGTCGCCTGTTGCCATCGGAGTGGATGCTCAACAAGCGAGTATTCATGCAGATTGCTACCAGTGGGATCGCCCCATGATAGATCTATTTGCGACACACCTGAACAATCAGTTACCGATGTTTGTGTCGCCATGTCCAGACCATCGAGCATATGCAGTAGATGCTCTGTCTATCTCATGGGACGGAATGATAGGATATGTGTATCCTCCAACTCTGTTGATTCAGCAGATTCTGTTAAAGATCAAACAGTCTCATTGCAAAATTCTACTAGTAGCACCTCTGTCGTCACAGAAACCTTGGATCAATCTTCTCAGGTGTCTGTTATGGTACGTTCCCTGGAAGCTTCCTCCACGAGAGGACCTTCTTTATCAGGGGAAGTCACGCGCTCTGCATCACAATCCGGAAGGTCTCAACCTTCAGGTATTTCCGTTGTGCGGTCCTTCTTGCACGGAAAACAGTTTACAGGATGTGCAGTGGACGCAATTTCTAACTGCAGGAGGTCCTCCTCTTCGTTGAACTATGCAGCAAAGTGGAAGGTTTTCTTCCGTTGGTGTAAGGATCAGTCGATAGATGTTTATGATCCATCCACACCAAATATTGCCAATTTTCTGGTCTACTTGCTTGATGATCTCAAACTGCAGTCCGTCACTATTAAGGGCTATAGGTCTACGTTATCAGACACTTACACTCATCATGATAACTTGGCTATTGGATCTAATGCTTCATTGTCCAAGCTGGTTAGAAATTTCTCTATTAATAGACCAAGAACCCTCAGATTAATTCCTAAGTGGAATTTGGTTTGGGTACTGTTGAAGCTTAAAGAAGCTCTGTTTGAGCCGCTGGACGTTGAAGAGTTCAAATTCTTGACCTATAAAACGGCATTTCTCTTAGCTTTGCATCTGCTAGAAGAGTTAGTGAACTTCATGCTTTATCAGTTGATGAATCTCACCACCGTAGTGTGGGTAATACTATTACCCTAACTACGGAAGTGGGATTTCTGGCTAAGAATCAGACTCCAGATAAATGGCCTGAGCCTATTACCATTAAGGCTCTGCCATCCACGGACAACCATCGACCTCTGCTGTGTCCAGTCAGGGCTATGCGCATATATATGTGTCGATCAGATTTTATAAGAAAAGGAAGAAAACGTTTCTTTCTTTCACTGATTCCTAACAGGAAAGATATTGCTGTTCATTCAGTTGCTAGATGGATTCAGTTGGCAACACGCATTGCCTATAAAAATCTATCTTCGGATCAACGTTCTGTAAATAAGATATCAGCGCATGAAGTTAGAGTGCTGTCCACTTCTTGGGCTTATTCTAACAGTATAGCCATTACTGATCTCCTGAAGGCTGTGTAGTGGACACAGCCCTCTACATTTACCAAGTTTTACCTGAGAAATTTAGAGTCCACCTCCGGTGACCTTAGATCTTTAGGTCCTCTTTCTGTTGCTCAGAATGTCGTCCATTAATGGTTACATCTATAGTTATTAAGGCAGCCCATTCCAGCAGTGACGCTGTTCCGCTGCCCTCTTCGTTCTGAGGTCTCGTACCTCAGAACAAGGGGATGGGGGGGAGGGGTTTTCCCTTATGATCATCTGGCTTTAAGGTGAAAAGCAAGGGAAGACCTCGTCCGGTGTCAGTGGTCCTGAGTCGGTGCTGGGATGGTTTTAATGTGTAGCTCGGTGTGAAGCAATAACTATGTCTCATTTATGTACTGTTTTTAAAGTGTAGCTCACTGTGAAGCATTTGTATATGTCGTGTGTCAAACGGGCGTTAATATACAATCCTCGGACACTTTTAAATGAGTATAAAGAGTCTCATTCTCTGGACTATCTTTATATATTGGCTTTCCTTCACCGAATTAGCATAACGGGTTATGCTGGCATTAAATGGAGAATTATATATTATGTAATACTCAATTACATTGTTGGTGTTATGTCTTTCTCGTTTCTCGTAAAGGAGAAAGACATATATAATTCCTATCTTCTCCTATTCTCCTGTAGGAGATATCCTTTACTGAAGTGATTGAGAGATTGGATTTTCCTTTATGTCCTAGGCCCTCCAGCCTTTTTATGATTCAGCTAGTCTGGGTCATTGGTTGTTGCATAAAAATAATATAAATTTAAGTAATTTGTATATTTTTTATACTAACCATTGGCCCAGATGGGTATGGCCCTCCAATGAGTGGGCACTCATTCCTCCCCACTGATATAACATTTAGCAGGCACTGTAGAAAGAATGATGGTTGGTGCCAATTTTGGTACCTTCCTGGATACTGCGCATGCGCAGATAACAAAAGTATGGAGGACCAGATAGGACTTGAATTTTTGGTTTTGTATGCAAATTTTGGGAATTGGAGGGCAAAATTTGTGTTTGGCCCTGGTTTAATTTTTGAGTTAGCACCAGCTAGTCTGGGCCATTGATAAGTATAAAAAATATACAAATTACTTAAAATTTATAATTTCCTTGCAATGTATTTGCAAAGAGGAGATCAGTATTCCCCATATCGGCTTCACTTGAAGGGGGCAAATGTCACCTTTGTTCCAAAACCAAATCACCTGTGGATTATTTAACAGGTGCAATCCTGGTCAAAAAATGGCAGATGTAAACTTGACTCAACATCAAATGGATATTTTATTGTACATGTAAGTATCAATTGTAATACAGTGGAGCCAACTTAATTGGATATCTCTTAACTGAATAACCCTGTTAACTGAAATGAATTTCACAACACAAAACCATTTACCATACCTCCAGTACAAATTTGACCTGTTAATTGAATATAGGTTATAGATTAAACTCCTGTTAATTGAATAAAAAATCTTGTCACCTGTTGAGATATTACCCTCACTCTCCCCAGCTTTCCTTTGTTTATAGACCCTTTTGCCCTTGGTACATCCAATACAGGCATTTAATCTATTATACCTTGTTTGGCGGAGCTCATGGAGCTCTGTCAAACAAGATATAATAGAATAAATGCTAATATTTCTTTAGGGTACAGGAAAGTGACACAATCACTGTTAATTGAATAATTTTCATTGGCAAAGTGGCTATTCAATTAACATGGTTCCACTGTATTATTAATACAAAACCAGAAGAATGATGGTTGACTTTATGCAGCAATAAATTTCTCTGGTTCACTTAAGTACAATTGGGGATTAATGGGTTATGTAATATTTATTCCAAATCAACTGGGGGTCAGTGGAGCTATTTTTGCTTCACTGATTCCCACTGTTCAATCATGTTTTAGAAAGGACAGTTCCATTTGCAAGCTGCTGTCATGGCCAATGAGATTTTACAGGCAATTCTGGTCACATGATAATCTTGTTTTGTGATTCATTCACTGACAAAACATTGAGGGGACAAGCATTGAATATCCTGCCGGTCTGTGATTTTATGGTGGGTTTTTCAAGTCGGTATTTTAGTTTTATACCCTGTCCCTGACTTCCAATATGTCAGATGCTGAAACAATCCGAGTTCTCTTTTAGGGAATTCTTTTGCAGTTCGTCTTGCCCAATTCTTAAATTGCGAAGCGCATCATGACAACGACCTTGCACCAGAAATGGATTTGACATTTCATGAAGGTCACAAGGTCATGTTGTTGGAAAAGCAGGGGCCACCATTACAAATTTTGGTGAGTTTGCCTTTTGCTATATTTCGCTATATTGCTACTTTTAAACCCCAATTAGTAATTTTGCAGATCGGAGGTAACGAAGTAGGCACTTGTCACCCATTCAGATTAGGTAGCAATAGAGATGATCTGGCCACTACTATTTAGAAACAAGAGAGCGTTCGCAAAGTTTTTGTTTGCCAGCTCTTTCCTCGTACTGTCGTCCGTCAACCGCGTAGTGGTCCATATTTGTCAGTTGAACGTTATTGTGCAGACATTGTTGAGACCAATAAATATTTGGAAGAAGTTTTACCGTCCTCCTCAAATAATATAAAATTTTGGTTGCACAGTAGATTGTACTCCATTGCACTGAAACACCTGTGCGATGGGGTTCATTTTACACCAGAGGGGATGAAAAATTACTTCCGCAGTATTCGTGGTAGCATTGTCTATTACTTGAATAATATGCTTTAAGCATACATTATCCTTTCTTGTTGTTTATATGCATGTGGGTTGTGTGTCTGGCTCGCCTGTCCTTGATAACGTTTATTATTATTATTTCTTTTTTTTCACCGTTTGCATGCAGCTTTTTGCACAAGTTTTTCATCGTGTCTGATGCTCTTTCACCTCAGGGTTTTTTGCCAAGTTGAACTGGCCTCTGGTCTGGAATTTCAAAATTTTCAATTTCTGCCCTCTTGACTTTTGTTACGAGTATGTTGTTAACTTTGTCCTTTTGTTCGATGCCGCATTAAGATTCATTGTTGCCTTTACTGTTTTACCGGATGTGTCGTATTTTCAATCAACTGGTTTGTGTGGAAGGGCCATCAGGGCGGTGAACATTTTTGTAGTACCGCTTGAGGGCTACCGTGTCATATTTGTGGTAACAGCGTGTTCCACCGTATTTTGTGCTTGCCAGACCTGTTAGTGGTCTGGCAAGCATAAACGTTTTTGTTATGGATCGGTCATGATTCTCCATATGCACTTTGTGCTGTGACCCCTTTTGGGGCTGTGGATCAGTTGCGATCCACCGTTGGTGTATTTTTATCAGGACCGGTGAGCTGGTCAGCTGGTTTGTGACCCTGGGATGGAAGGGCAATCGGGGCGGTGAACATTTTTGTAGTACCGCTTGAGGTCTACCGTGTCATATTTGTGGTAACAACGTGTTCCACCGTATTTTGTGCTTGACAGACCTTTTAGAGGTCTTCAAGTGTTATGGATCGGCCGTGATCCTCTGTAATTTAGTATGCACTTTGTGCCGTGACCCCTTTTGGGGCTGTGGATTGGCTGTGATCCACCGTTGTGTGTAGTATTACAGCCTTTCATGATTAAAGTACTCAATACGTTTTTCTATTGTGAAATTTCTCTTTTATCATTTCAGTATGCCTAAACATTCATTGGGGTTAATCGACGATTTGTCAGCAGTTTTTCAGCCTTCAAGTTCCAAGAGGATTAGTTTACCTCGTGTTCACACTATTTCATCCCCGATTGAGGAACAAAGGGCACATTCTAGAGTTCACAAGGCACTCACCTCATCTTCAGTTCACACCGTATTGGGTGGCTCAGCTCACACTGTGACATCAGGGTCACCACCAGGAATTGGCGTCCAATTTTGACAATCGACAGCCTCCCAGATTCGGACAAATGTTATTTCAATCATAACAACTCATCATGCACCTTTTAGCATGCCTAATTCCTTTTTAGTTAGTGACACTTCAAGGATTAATTCAACCTCAGACTGGGCTGCATCACCCATTTACCAGGTTTCTTCTGAATCTCTTTGGACGATTCCCCACTGTCCTTCACATCAGCAGCGATCTGGGCCAACCTTCGCCACATCTTCCTGTACATCAGTTGCATCCAACCGCCTGCCATTTTCAATTTCGACAATTTTGTCAGCTCCATCCAGTACATCAGTTCATCAGACACAGTATCCTCTGCATTCACAAGACTTTCCTCCAACCGTTTCACTTACTTCTGCAGATCAATCATCACATCTTTCACAGGATATTACTGGTCAGTTCAGTGGACATTGTTATGCAAGGGACAAGAGACATATGGATGCTACTTCGTCAGACTCCATTTCCTTAACAGTCAATTTGCCTTCCCAGTTTCTTGCTTTGAATGATGAGCCTGCCAGGGAGAAAGCCATTTCAGATGCGTTTGGAACTGCTTTACGTTCTGCCAGGGGGTCGGAAAACCAGAATGCCGGTGCCATTCCATCCCCTTGTACCACCATGGCTTTGAATCCTTTTACTCTGTCTATGGGGTCAACCATTTTCTACTCTTATAGGTAAAAATATTATTTCTTCGGCTCTTCCTCTCACATTTCATGTTTCACAAAAATTGAAAGGTCAGATTTGAGCTAATGAACATGTCAACTTTGCATCTCTTTTACCCCAGCAAGATAGCGAGGGGTCATACACTATGTCAGTATGGGACTCGGGCAAGGTCCCTTCCTTAATCTGGGTTCCCATAACACCCAAAGTGATTTCTTCAATTTCACAATGGTTTATGGCTTCTGAAATTTTTTGTTTCATTTATGTCGAAAAATTTCCTGATCAAATGCAGTCCCTGCTGCAATATGAGTCTACGGTTTGTCATTTGAACAAAATTGGCTATGACTGGGCATTCTATGATCATCACTTTCGTTTATTGAAACAGTTAACTCCATCTTTAGCTTGGGATTCCATTCACTGGAAATTGTATTTGAAAGCCATGCCTAGTGTGAGATCTTCCACAGGTTCCTCCCATCAAACTTTTGCAAGCAAGAAATCTTCAGTTCGTGGTCTCCCAGTCAGTCACTCTATTCCTAAGGGATTTTGTTTCCGTTTTCATGATGGCTTCGAGTGTATGGGAAAATGTCGTTTTTCTCATCAGTGCTTCCATTGTAATCAGGATCAAATTGCTTCCAAATGCCCTGACCGGTATAGTTCTTCACGCCAAAATTTGCAGTTTCCAAAGGTCAACAACTCTGGTGAGCAGTCCTTTCATGAGGGATACAGTGGATGCACTTCCAAGACCATCGGTAGTAACCCCAATCAAAGTAGAGGTACTCAGTGAATTGTTATTGGGTTATGACCCAAAGTCTGCTGCTTCTTTGGTTGATGGTTTGCAAGTGGGGTTTCATCTGGGCATTTCTGGTGTGGTTCAGTGTAAGGATTCAAAAAACCTCCAGACTGCTTTTGATTTTCTGGATATTGTACAAAAGAAAACTTCCAAAGAAGTCCTGAAGGGTCGCTTGGCAGGTCCTTTCTGTGTATCTCTTTTTCCGAATTTAGTAGTATCGCCCATTGGTGTGGTTCCAAAGAAATCCCCAGGTGAATATCGTATGATCCACCATCTTTCATTTCCTCAGGGACATTCTGTGAATGATAGTATACGCAAAGAGGCTTCCACGATTCATTATCAATGTATTGAAGATGCTATTGATCTTATTTCTCGGCTCGGCAGTGGTTGTTTTATGGCCAAAATGGATATTCAGTTGGCTTTTCGGCTCATTCCAGTTAATTCCCTTGACCACCCATTTCTTGGTTCTAAGTGGGATAATTTGTTTTATTATGATAAATGTCTTCCAATGGGTTGAGCCTCTTCTTGTCAGATTTTTGAACGTTTCAGTTCCTCCCTCCATTGGATTGCAGCTGCTAAGTATTCAGTTCACACCCTACTGCATGTTTTGGATGATTTTTTCTTCATAGCTGCTTGGGAAGACACCTGCCAGTTTTATCTTAGTCAGTTTTTGAAGTTATGTGACTCGGTTGGGGTTCAAATTGCCAGTGAAAAAACTTCGCAACCAACTACATGTTTAACCTTTCTGGGTATTGAACTTAACACTATAGATATGTCTGCACGCCTTCCTCATGACAAATTGGTAAAGTGTAAAGGCATGATTGATTCTTTATTGCATCAGGAAAAGGCCTCTTTGAAGGAGTTACAGTCTTTAATTGGGCTTCTGAATTTTGCTTGTTCAGTTGTTTTACCTGGCCGAGTATTCCTTCATCGTCTTATTAATCTTACAGTTGGTCTTTCGAAGGCTCATCACAGGAGACGAATAACTAAACAGGTGAAATTAGATCTTCAGTTGTGGCTAATTTTCTTAAACAGTTTTAATGGTAAATCTCTTTTTATCAAACGTCAGTGGCTGTCTAATGATGATTTAGTTTTCCACACAGATTCCGCAGCTTCCTTGGGTTTTGGGGAAGTTTTTGGGCATCAGTGGTTCTATGGAGCTTGGGCTTCATCGGACAAGGATACTAGTATCGCAATATTAGAGTTATATCCCATTGTTTTGGCATTACATTTATTTTCACCTTCCTTACGTAATAAACGTGTGCTCTTCTTTTGTGATAATATGTCGGTCGTACAGTGTATCAATTCCTAAACTTCAAAAAGTTAAAAAATTTATAGTAATTTCTATATTTTTTATACTTACCATTGACCCAGACATAGCTGGTGCTAACTCTTAAAATATAGGGCCAAACACAAATTTTGCCCCCCAATCCCCAAAATTTGCCCCCCAATCCCCAAAATTTGCATCTAAAACCAAAGAAAGCATGTCCTGAGTGGCCCTCCACACTTCACCTCTACTGCGCATGCGCAGTGTCAAGGACGTTCCGAAATTGGCGCCATTAATCATTCTAATAACCAGTGCCTGGTAAGCGCTATGTACTCAGCGGGGAGGCAAGAGTTCCCAACTCCTGGGAGGGCCATCCCCGTCTGGGTCATTGGTAAGTATAAAAAATATAGAAATTACTATAAATTTTTTAACATTTTTATACTGTACCAATGACCCAGACATAGCAGAATAGTAAAAAGGCTGGAGGGCCAAGGACATAGAGCAAGATGGAATACGCGCTCAATAATATAAAATAGAGTCATCCCCTCTAGGGAAAAAGAAGTAATAGGCCTTACATGTATCTTTCTTATTTATGATAAATTAGAAAGATACAACACCTTCCAAAATTGAGCATCATACATCCCTGTACTCTATTAATATCCAATATAATCCTTATACTAATAATTTTTAAAGTAAGCCAATAATAAAGTAAGTCTAGAGAATAGAGACTCTTATACTCCTTAAAAGTGTCTGAGGATTGCATAATCATGTCCGATGACACATGCAATATTCAAAAGCTATACTTTAAAAACTAAGACTTGAATGAATTTTTAAAACATAAACTTCTCACTAAACAACCATCCCAATAACAGCTCAGAATTACTAACTCCGGAGGAGGTATCCCCTTGTTTTCATAGTAAAACAGGTGACCCAAGGGAACACCCTCCCCCTCCCCGTTTTCTTGCCCTGGGTCAAATAGCCCAGAGCGAAGAGGGCCACAGAACGGAGTCACTGCCGAAACAGACAGCCTACCTAGCTATAGTAGCAACTGTTAAGTGAATGACATTCTGAGCAGTAGATAATAGACCTAACAATAGAGGCCTCCAGAAATGGACTCGATATTTCTGAGATAAAAATTCATGAATGTGGATGGCTGAGCGCAATGAGCAGCCTTCAAAAATCTATAATAGCGACACTATTAATGTAAGCCCAAGATGCAGAAGAACTTTACTTCATGAGCCGAAATCTTAAGCACAACTGCTGAGTGAATGATATACCATAAGCAGTAGCGATAGTTAATAGAATCCATTATCAATAGAATGGAGCGTAACGTCCTTCTATTAGGCATCAAAGACAGAAGAAGCTTACGCCCGTAGTAATAAACAGATATCTGTTTATAAATACATAAACTCTAACCGGAGAGAGTAAAGGCCTATGCCCGTACGAAGACGGAAGGACCTTAATAACAATAGGTTCCGGATATTAGGAGCCTAACTCTTATGCAAAAATCCAACCTAAATAGTAAAGGAAGTAGTGATTCCGAAACTACGAAAGTGAAAATCATCCATCGATAGTGCATGAAACTCACTGACTCTTCAGTAAAAGAGAAGCCAACAGACTTATTGTCTAAAAGGTCAGAATTTGAAAACTACTGTTTCCAGAGGCTCAAATGATTACTGAGCTAAATAAGAACCAAAGTTAAATTCCATATAGGAATTTAATCTAAAGATTCTAAGTCTATTTATCAAAAAGTTACTAACTGACTTAGATAAAGAGACATAAGACTCAATTGTAAACTATCCTAGAGTGCATAGGTATGAGGTAACATAAACCTATAACCTTAATAATAACAGGCTGCAGTAGATCTTGTCAAACAAGTATACTAAAAAGTTGCAATGAGTAGTATGGAGGGATCAACAATATGAACATAATGATCCCTACACCAACGACGGAAGAGCCTCCACTTTAGCCGCATAGAATAGCGAAGAAGAGGATCTCCTATAGTAAGAAATCGCGTCCAAAGCTCGTCCAGTACAATGCTTACAATGCAATACGGACCACACAACGGAATACGTGAAGGTTGCGACCTTGCGGGTTGTGATAAAGATGACACGATTTACCCAGCGAAAAAAGATCCTCTCATTGAGGAAGATTTCACGTTAAGTCCCACAGTAGACAACAGAGTAAATTACCCATGGTCTCTGTGAAGATAGAGATGCTATCAACAGAAATGTATTGTGGTTGTTTATCTTAGCAATACCTGCTGAAACAACAGCGCCGGAGGATACGCGTATCCTATCATTCCGTCCTATAGATCAATAGAGCGTTAACAACATTAGCTCAGAGATCCGGACAAGCCAACATATACGTCTGCAATTGATTAGCAAGCTGTGTCGTAAATAAATCATCATTGGGCACTCCCATAGATAGCAAATCTGATTGAATACTTGTTTGTTGAGAGTCCATTCTGACAGCAACAAGCGACCCCTAAGTGAACGGGAGTCCGGTAAAACAATCAGACGACCCGGAATATGACGGACCAAAACAGAACTTGGTGTACTAAAACCAACAGACGGATTCTTTCCATTAAATTGAATAACGGAAACGAATGAGTGCCTCCCTGGTTCCGGAGATACGCCACTACTGTCGAATTAACGGACAGGATTTGGGCATGCATTTCTGAATAATGTTCATGCAATGACATAAAGCAAGCCTAAAAAACATTATTCCGCGGAAGATAATTGGTTGCTAAGAGACTGCGGAACCCAAAGACCCTGGAACTTCGAATCCGTTGGGATCAATATTTATCCCAACCTGTTTGACTGGCAACCGTCATAACTGCAACACTCGGGTCCGGCAACTGCAGTGGCACTCTCTGAGTCAACCACCAAATGTTTGCCTCAGTCTGAATCTCTTGTAACACTAGATAGACAAGAGAACATGTAAATCGAGCAATTCATGGATTGCTGAAAAGTTGCCGTCGAAGAGAAGCTTCTCCGAGAACGAAGCGACTCTGAGAGAGTTCTTAACCTTACTATCCACGCGCATGGATGTAGCTAGGGCTGCGTCACGTCTAATCAACTCCAATCAGCCACTGAAGGGCGGAGTTATACGTGAACAAACTACTGCCCTCAAAAGAAATCAGATTGAGAATAAAATCCCGTAAATCTTTTCTTGAAGACGTAATGATAACGCCTCAAAAGGTGGATTACGTATGATAAAGCGTCTAAGTTAAGTCTACTAGACATCATTGTCGTTTCCAACATTGAGGTTGGAAAAGACATAGACGGCGAAAAAGAATATTTCCAGTCTTTAACCACACCGTCTAGACGCATATGAACTCTCGGTATGCCCTGCTCTGCCAAAATAAACTATTCGTATAAATGATAAAACGGCAGAAATGAGCCACGCGGACAAGAAACTAAACTATCATGCTTGGTAGCAGGCTTGTATGCATATATAGCGTCGAAAAATAAAACACATGTTGTAATGAAATTATTGGACTGCGTCGGTAAGTCAGGGACAATGTCCCTGAACCGATCCAAAATTCCGAGTCCAATGACGCTATAAGTCTCTTATCCAACATCGCAGCAATGTAGTCCGAAATAACAATCACTGGAAGATAATGCCAGAAGATATAAATGGCAGCTTCCGATACTACGAAAGGGAAAACTCGAAAACTTTCGAATCCCTTTCGCCATCCTGTCGGACCCTATAAAGCGTTCGGTCGTCCGTACCTGATGCAACCACGGACCGCACCGACCCAGCGCCATCGGATAATTCCTGATTCGACCAAGAAATTGTCGATTGCTGGGATGCTGCGAAACAACTGTGCTAACTCGGATAGCAGGTCCGTCACTGAGGCCTAAGGAGAAGCGGTCCTACAATGCATAGCCGCTGGAAGCTCCGTGATCGTTACCCCGTGCATACTACCAATATGCGAGCGAACGGAGTGTATAGGCCTCGTGTCCCTTGGCTACCGGATGGCGTGACCTATTCGCCGTGGAATCACTGAATGACGAAACTGATCGGATACACGAGGTCACGTAGCCAATGTGCGGTCGTGTGCCCTGCTGTGAGGATGAGGAAGCATTATGGGCAGTCTCTCGGACTGTCAATATAACGGAGCGTCCCGACCGACAGACGTATGCTCCGAATGTAAAATATCTGAACCACAACATGCGGTCCCCTATGTTGTTGGATGAGAGAGGGACCTCTCTCGCTCACAGCCCGGACGGACCTGGACAAGCCAGGAACCGGACTAACAGGCTTCCTCCGATCTGTCCTCAATCTGCCGTCACTGGGTGAGTACTAAAGTAATTAAAGTGCTCGCATCACCCAAATCTCCTTCCTAGACCGCAACGGACGAACCCGGCAGCCAAACCATTCGATGAATGCACGCTACACCGGGTGAGCTAGCGAATGTCACTCCGTCGATCCTACAAGGGATCTCTTAGGCGATAGACATATTCCATGAGCACTTATTGCCGCTAGCTCTTCATTAACTATGACAACAGAGGCACACTTTTGAAAGACATCTCCGTAACTTTGCGAACAAGAAACCAGAAATGCTTGGTTAGCAAGCATATAATAATAATATATATAGCGTCGTTCAATAATTCGAAAGTTTGTGTGACATTATTGGACTATGTCGGAACTGAGGGACGATGACCCTGAACCGAACCAAAAATTTCTAAGTCCACCGACGCTATCAGTTTCTTATCCGGCATCGCAGCATTCTGGTCCGACGAAAGAAGCTGTAGAAGACCAAGTCAGATGACATACAAAACAGCATATGTTGTTCCGAAAGGGAAAGCTCGAAATCCTCCAAATCCTTTTCGGTATCCCGTCGGACCGGATGAAATTTTCGGACGTCCGTACCCGCTTCCGCGGAGCGTCCCGACCCAGCATAGTCGGATAAAAAATATGCGACAGATTCAGTTGATGCTGGGATGCTGCGATAAACTGTGCTATTTAGGAAAGCACATCCGTTCCCGAGGCCTGTGCAGTAGCGGTCTTACGATGCATTGCCGCCGGAAGCTCCGTGAACGTTGACTCCCGCACACTTCCCATGCGAACGTCCGGAGTCAGCAGGCCTCGTATCCCTGGCTACCGGATGGTGTGAACTGGTCGCCGATGATTCTCTGACTGGCGAAGCTGACTGGATATCGGAGGTCACGTAGCCAAGAGCGGTCGTGTGCGCTACTATGAGAATGAGGAAGCCTTATTGACAGTCTACTCCGGACTGACTATATGTCGGAGCATCCCGAGCGACGGACGTATGCTCCGAATGCGAAACATTTTGTACCACAACACCTGGGGCCAGATGTTGTTGTACGAGAGAGGGGCCTCTCTCGCTCGCCGTCCGGATGGACCAGAACGAGCTATGAACCGGACTAAAAGGCTTCCTCCGTTCTCCCTCTGATCCGCCGTCACTGGGTGTGCATTTGGTTGATTTATAGTGCTCGCATCACCCCAAAATTCTTTCTAGACCGCAACGGACGAACCCGGCTGCCGAACCATTCGGGGAATGGACGCTACACTGGGCGAGCTAGCGGACGTCAAAGGCCGTCGAACCTACTAGGGTCCTCTTAGGCAATTGGCGTATTTACATGAGCACTTTTCCGCTAGCCCTTCATTAATTGTGACGACGGAGGCACACTGTTGGAAGACATCACAGATACATCACCCTAATCTTGATCGTCTGAAATAGAAATTGATAAAGTAGAGTGACCCTGCGGGGAAAGGTTCGGAGTGTCCAATTCCCCCCTAACATACCGTGACATACGCTTCCCATATTGTCATCGAAATCATACGATATAGAACAGGAGTTAATGCGAGTACACTGACCACATATAGAATGATTATAAAAGTCAGAGGAAGACTTCCTCTTATTACAATTGATCAATATCCTTTCAATGTGAAAAGAAAACAAGTCCTGGTACTCGCACTAACCCCTGGCAATCAAAATACATAATAATAATATGATCCATTAATATAGAAAAAATAATTGAAATCAAAATATTTTGAAAAAGTTAAAAAATTTATAGTAATTTATATATTTTTTATACTTACCAATGACCCAGACTTAGCTGGTGCTAACTCTAACAAAACCAGGGCCAAACACAAATTTTGCCCCCCAATCCCCAAAATTTGCATCCAAAACAAAAAGAAATCATGTCCAAAAGGACCTCCATACTACGCCTCTACTGCGCATGCGCAGTGACGCAGACATCCCGAAATTGGCGCCAAATATCATTCTTACTGGCAGTGCCTGGTCAGCGCTATGTACTCAGCGGGGAGGCAAGAGTTCCCAACTCCTGGGAGGGCCATCCCTGTCTGGGTCATTGGTAAGTATAAAAAATATATAAATTACTATAAATTTTTTAACATTTTTATACTGTACCAATGACCCAGACTTAGCTGAATAGTAAACAGGCTGGAGGGCCTAGGACATAGAGGAAAATCCAATAAGCTCAACTATATAATAAAGAGATAACCCCTTAAGGAGAAAAGGAGTATTAGGCTTTACATGTATCTTTCTTATTTAATATTAAATTAGAAAGATACAATACCCTTAATAATTGAGCACCATAATATTCATGTTCTCTATTAACATCCAGTATATCCCTTATACTAATTATTTTTAAAGTAAGCCAATAAATAAAGTAGTCCAGAGAATTGAGACTCTTTATAGTCATTTAAAAGTGTCCGAGTATTGTATATTAAAGCCCGTTTGACACTTGACATATACAAATGCTTCACACCGAGCTACACTTTAAAAATAAGACATGAATGAATTTTAATATTAATATTACACTTTAAAACCATCCCAGAAGCGACTCAGAAATACTGACTTGGAGGAGGCATTCCCTTGCTTTTCACTATAAAGCAGGTGACCTAAGGGAACACCCCCCCCCCCCCCCCTTCCCCTTGCCCTGGGTCAAATAGCCCAGAGCGAAGAGGGCAGCCGGACGGAGTCACTGCTGGAACAGAAAGCCTGCATAACTATAGTTGCAACTGTTTAGTGGACGACATTCTGAGCAACAGATAACGGACCTAAACAATGCAGGTCTCCAGAAATGGACTCAATATTTCTGAGATAAAAATTTGTGAATGTGGATGGCTGAGACCAATAAGCAGCCTTCATTAAATCTGCAATAGCAACACTATTAGCATAAGCCCAAGAAGTAGCAAGAGCTCTTACTTCATGAGCGGAAATCTTAAGCACAGACTGCTGAGAAGAAGATAAACTCTCATAAGCAGTACGGATAGTTAATTGAATCCATCTAGCGATAGAATGGACCGAAATGTCCTTTCTATTAGGCATCAAAGACAGAAAGAAACGTTTTCATCCCTTTCTGATGAACTGAGATCTCTGTTTATAGATACGTAACGCTCTAACAGGACAGAGTAAAGGCCTACGCCCGTCTGAAGATGGAAGAGCCTTAATAACAATAGGTTCCAGATATTTATTAGGAGCCTGATTCTGAGCTAAAAAACCCACATTAGTAGTGAAGGTGATAGTGTTCCCGACACTACGATAGTGAGAATCATCCACCGACAGTGCATGAAGCTCACTGACTCTTCTAGCAGAAGAGAAAGCTAAGAGAAAAGCTGTCTTACAAGATAAGAATTTGAAATCTACTGTCCCAAGAGGTTCAAATGGCTTTTCCTTCAATTTAAGAAGAACCCAAGCTAAATTCCATTTAGGAATTAATCTAAGAGTTCTGGGTCTATTTATCGAGAAGTTTCTAACTAACTTAGATAAAGAGACATTAGATCCAATTTGTAAACTATCATGATGTGCATAGGTATCAGATAACATAGACCTATAACCCTTAATAGTAACAGGCTGCAGTTTGATTTCGTCAAACAAGTATACTAGAAAGTTTGCAATGTCTGGTATAGAGGGATCGAATATATCTACAGAATGATCCCTACACCAACGACGAAAAACCTTCCACTTAGCCGCATAGTTTAGCGAAGAGGAGGTCCTCCTACAGTTAGAAATCGCGTCCACTGCTCGTCCTGTAAAGTGCTTGCCATGCAAGAAGGACCGCACAACGGAAAAACGTGAAGGTTGAGACCTTGCGGGTTGTGATGAAGTTGGCGCGATTTCCCCTGCGAAAGAAGATCCTCCCGTGGAGGAAGCTTTCGCGGTAGGTCCCACAACAGACACCTGAGTAGATTTATCCACGGTCTCTGTGGCGACAGAGATGCTACCAACAGAATCTTGCATTGAGATTGTTTTATCTTTAGCAATACTTGTTGAATTAACGGCGCTGGAGGATACGCATATCCTATCATTCCGTCCCAGGGGATCGACAGAGCGTCTACTGCAAATGCTCTTGGATCCACGGAGACACATACGTCTGCAACTGATTGTTGAGATGTGTCGCAAATAAATCTATCATTGGCCATTCCCATTGGTAGTAAATCTGATTGAATACTTGTTTGTTGAGAGTCCACTCCGACGGCAACAAGCGACCCTTTCGTGAAAGGGAGTCTGCTAGCACATTCAGATGACCCGGTATGTGACGAACCGAAAGAAGAACGTGATGTTCTAGCGCAAACAGAAGGATTCTTTCCGTTAGATTGAACAACGGAACTGAATGAGTGCCTCCCTGATTCCGTATATACGCCACTACTGTCGTATTGTCAGATAGGATTTGGACATGAGCATTGTGAATAATGTCTATCCAGTGACGTAACGCAAGCCAAATTGACATCATTTCCTTGATGTTTATGTGCTTGCACAGGAATTGCGGATCCCAAAGACCCTGGCATCTCGAATCCGTTGGGATTAATGATGCACCCCAACCTGTTTGACTGGCATCCGTCATAATGGTAAAACTCGGATCCGGCAACTGCAGCGGAACTCCCTGAGTTAACCACTGAATGTTTGCCCAAGTCTGAATCTCTTGTTTCACTTGATCTGACAAGAGAACGTCTACGTCGAGCGAATGAATTTTCACACTCCAATTCTGAGTCAAGAAAATTTGAAGAGGACGTGTGCGTAACCGCCCCATCGGAATGAGATCCGCAGCAGCTCTGCACAGACCTATCAGTCTCATAAATTCTCTCGCTGTGACATTGTCTGAGTGAAGACGAACGAGATTGTTGTGCGTCTCGAAGCTCATTCCCAGATGAGTGAATGACTTGGACGGCACCAGATCCGACTTCTCCTCGTTTACTATAAAACCGAGACGTCGGAGCAATAGAAGTAGATTCTGAACATCGTTCTGAAGCGTTAACTCGTTGCCGTACCTCTGAAGAATGTCGTCCAGGTAGGCCAACGTTACCGCAGACGAATGAGCTCGGAAATAGATCATTACCAAGTTCATTACCCGAGTGAAAGCCCAGGGTGCTAGATTCAATCCGAAGCACATCGCCCGGAATTGATACACCACTCCTAGGACTGCGAAGCGTAGATACTTTCGGAATGTCGGATGTACCATGACGTGAAAGTACGCATCTTTGAGATCTATGCTTGTTGCATAATCGTTCACCCGAATACTCGCTCTGACCGACCGAATCGTCTCCATATAAAATTTCGGAGCGACGATCAGCTTGTTTATCCAGCTCAAATCTATGACAGGACGGAACGAGCCGTCTGGTTTTGGAACCAGAAACAGATGGCTGTAGAATCCCGGAGTTTCCTGGTTTTCTACGACCTCTACCGCGTTCTTCATTAAAAGAGACTGCACCTCTGATAACAGAGCGTCTCTTTTCTGTGGATTTGACGGAAGTTGAGTCCAATTTGGGCTGCGAGTTAATGGAGGCTTTCGTTTGAAGGATATCTTTAGACCTTCCGAAGTCACTCCTCTCACCCAAGGGTCGTCCGTAATCGATGCCCATTCTTGTGAAAAGCTCGACAACCTTCCGCCAACCGGTATGCGATAGAGGTTTAAGCCATCACCTCCTGGACCTGCGAGGCCTGCGGTAGGAGAAACCACGTCCTCCACGACCCGCACCTCGCCCCGTCGACCTCGGGGCGTCCGACCGATTGTCCCGGCCCGAAGGACGTCCCGAACGAGAGTCGCTACCCTGACGGTCTCTCGAATAAGACCAAGAGGACCCACCGGAACCTCTATAGGAACCTCTCTTGGGCACATTAGACCCAGAAGTGCCTGTCTTATTCTTGTCTGCTGTATCCGGCTTCTTAGAGGCAGATTTGAACAACAGAGAATCCGAAGCTTTCTTTGTAATTTTATCATAAATAGCAGAAAGCTATTTCTCACAGAGAAGTTCTCCTGAGACCGAAGCGACTCTAAGAGAGTTCTTCACCTTAGAATCCACAAGTGTGGATGTAGCTAGGGCTGTGTCACATCTAACCAACTCCAGATTTGCCACTGAAAGGGCGGAGTTACACGTGGAATAAGCTACTGCCCTTGAAAGAAGTCTTAAAGAGGATTGTATATCCTGAAACTCTTTCCCCTGAAGGCGCAGTGATAACGCCTTAGTAAGGTGATCTGCGTAAGATAAGGCATCTAAATTGGCTCTGTTAGACGCAATAGCTGTTTCCAACACCGCGGTTGGAATAGAAGCCGACGACGGTAATGATAGCTCTAAGTCTTCCGCCTCGTCGTCCATACGCAGAGGAACTCTCAGGATACCCTGTCCTGCCATATCGAATTTATTCCTTGCATTAATGAAAGGCAGGATGAGAGTATTAGCGGACAAGAAACCTGCTTTCCCTGTCTTGGAAGCAAGTTTAAATATAGCGTCATTCAATAATTCAAATGTTCTTGCAACATTATTGGACTGCGACGGAAACTCGGGAGCGATGTCCATGAACCGCTCAAAAAATTCAGAGTCCAATGACGCTATAATCCTCTTGTCCGGAACCGCAGCAGTCTGGCCCGACGGAACAACTTGAGGGAGAAAGTGCTGGATGAAGTCCACGGCAGCTTTATGTTGTTCCGAAAGGGATAGCTCCAAATCATCCGTATCCCTTTCACCATCCGGTCGGACCTCATGATGTTCCCGGTCGTCCGCCCCCGATGCTTCGGTGGAGCGTACCGACCCAGCGCCGTCGGATAATTCTCGATCCGACACCGTTTCTGTCGGCTGCTGGGATGTTGCGATAAGCTGTGCTATCTGCACAAGAATGTCCGGCATCGAGACCTGCGGAGGCGCAGGCTTCCGCTGCTTCGCCGAGGGCAGCTCCGCATCAGATGGCTCCCGCATACTTTTTCTATGCGAACGTCCGGAGTCCATCGGTCTCGAATCCCTGGCTGCCGGATGGTGTAACCTGGTCGCCGTAACATCCTTGATCGGCGAAGCTGGTAATATATCGGCGGTCACGCAGCCAAGGTGCGGTCGTGTGCGCTGACGAGAAGAAGAAGCCTTAGCAGTCTCAGCGGACTGCCTATACAACGGAGCGTCCCGAGCGACGGACGTATGCTCCGCTTGCGACACATTTTGTACCACAACATCTGGTCCCAGATGTTGTTGTACGAGAGAGGGGCCTCTCTCGCTCGCGGCCCGGCTGGACCTGGACGAGCTAGGAACCGGACTCAAAGGCTTCCTCCGTTCTCGCTTACTATCCGCCGTCACTGGGTGTGCATCTATTATGTTTATAGTGCTCGCATCACCCAAAATTTCCTCCTGGACTGCATCGGACGAACCCGGCTGCCGAACCATTTGTTGAATGGACGCTACACCGGGCGAGCTAGCGGACGACATTTGTCTAATCTCCATGAGCACTTTTGCCGCTAGCTCTGAATTCATTTGTGACGACGGACGCACACTTGTAGAAGATAACATGGAAACATCACCCTGTTCTTGTTCCTCTGAAATAGAAACTGAGAGAGTAGAGTGACCTTGCGGAGAAAGAGCCGGCATAGCCCTTTCTCCAGAAACAACATATCGTGACACACGTTTCCAATGTTTCTCATCCCAATATTCACATATAGGACAGGGATTAATGCGAGAACACTGACTACAATTAATACAATGATCATGAAAGTCAGAGGAAGATTTCTTCCCATTACAATTTGAAAAATGTCCCTTCATTGTGAAAGGACAACAACAAGTCCTAGTTACTCGCACAAACCCCTGGCACAAAGATACATAATAACATGATCCATTAATAAATGAAAAAACAATTGTAAATCAAAATAATTTTGAAAAAATATTTTTTCAGCGAAGCCCAAGTTGCTGAAAAGTAACATTGAGCCCCAATGGATCCGATGGCAAAGTGTGGTCAAAAATTTTAAATTTATATTAAATAATTAATGAGACACTTACGGACAATATAAATGTATCTAATAGTGAGATAAACTACACCAAAGGCAAACAGCCCCCCTCAAAAAAGGCTGTTGCCAATGTAAACAAACAGTGTAAAATACCAGAAAACATGACTCCAGGCACTGAAAAAACTGGCCCGAAATCAGTCATCCAAATTACACTCTATCTGATGCAAGACAGAGACTCCCAGGGGAGAATCTGCAGAACATCAGATGGAAGATGCAGAACACAACGTTTATACACCCATGGGTGAAAACGTAACTATGGGGAAAATAACAGAAAACATTCTGTATCCAAGCAACTCTCCCAGGGAAATTTTAGAAATGAACTTTCTCAAAAATATGCCAAAAGCATGGGAGAATTGCAAGGGGGGACTTTAGAAGGCTAGGGGAGAGGAAACACTGAATAAGCAGTGCAACATTTAGCAAGAATGACAACAAGAGGCCCATGCCTCGAAAATAGGCAACTTAACATAATTTCATCAAAAAATTTTAAGTACAGCCCTGATTATTTTTTGTCACTTCTTTTTCCTCTCCTCCTTCTATATCCTCCTTAGAATCACCATTTCTCCAAAAATTACGTGTCTGGCATCCTTTAAACTGAGATTTACAAGCACAAAGATCAGTGAGATGTTGACTGATGAAGGGCCAAACAGAGAATGATAATTGGCGCCAATTTCGGGACGTCTGCGTCACTGCGCATGCGCAGTAGAGGCGTAGTATGGAGGTCCTTTAGGACATGATTTCTTTTTGTTTTGGATGCAAATTTTGGGGATTGGGGGGCAAAATTTGTGTTTGGCCCTGGTTTTGTTAGAGTTAGCACCAGCTAAGTCTGGGTCATTGGTACAGTATAAAAATATATTTTTTCAGAACAGCCCAAGTTTCTGAAAAGTAACGTTGAGCCCCAATGGATCCCAAGCCTAAGTGTGGACAAAAATTTTAAAAATATTTTAAACAATTTATTCAACACTTACGAACAATAACAATGTATCTAGTTATGATTAAAATAACATCAAGATATTATTTTCCAGAAATCCCCCCTCACACAGAGGGCTGTTGTAAATGTAAACAATGAATGTAAACACTAAAATAAGACTCCAGGCACCCAGGCCCGGAATCAGTTACCAAAAATACACTATCTGATGCAAAACAGAGACTTCCAGGGAAGAAACTGCAGAACATCAGATGGAAGATGCAGAACACAACGCCTAACCACCCGTAGGTGAAGACGTAAACATGGGGAAAAGAACAGAATTCATTCTGTTATTCAGCTAAAACTCCCAAGAAAATTTAGTAATAATAATTACAAAAACTATGCCAAAAGCATGGGAGAATAGCAAGGGGGGACTTAAAGGACAGGGAGAGAGGAAAACACTAAAAAATCAGTGTAACTAAATAATCAGAATGACAACAAAATGGCTGCTGCCTCGAAAATAGGTAACTTAACATAATTTCATTAAAAAATTTCAAGTTACAGCCCTGATAATATTCTGTCACACATTTTTCCTCTCCTCCTTCTCTATCCTCCTTAGAATCACCATTTCACTAATATTTATGTGTCTGGCATCATTTAAACTGAGATTTACAAGCACAAAGATCAGTCAGATGTTAACTGATGAAGGGCCAAACTTAGAATGATTAATGGCGCCAATTTCGGAACGTCCTTGACACTGCGCATGCGCAGTAGAGGTGAAGTGTGGAGGGCCACTCAGGACATGTTTTCTTTGGTTTTAGATGCAAATTTTGGGGATTGGGGGGCAAAATTTGTGTTTGGCCCTATATTTTAAGAGTTAGCACCAGCTATGTCTGGGTCATTGGTACAGTATAAAAATATGTACAGCTTCTCCATCTGTTACGACGAATGGTTTTAGTTTGTTTACAGAACAACATTTTGTTTAAAGCTAAATATGTTCCCGGAAGGTCAAATGCGTTAGCAGATTCTCTTTCTCGTTTACAGGTTGCAGATTTCAAGAGACTCGCACCTCACTGTTTCAGCCTGCTAGTCTTCATTCCAGAGGAACTCAGTTTGACCAACTTACTGGGAACCTTACAAGGTTAATGGACAATGCCTTAGCTCCATCTACTACAAAGTCATCTAATGCAACTTATCGTAGCTTTGTGTCTTTTTGTACAGCATTACATTTCTGAAGTTGTTTTCCAATTCCCATTGATATTATTTGCTTGTTTATTGCTCACTTGTTTGATTCTGGTTATGCAGCTAGGTCAATTCTCTCCATCCTTTCTGGCCTTTCCTATTTTCACAAAATTTATCATTTGCCTGATCCAACTCAGCAGTTTCTTGTTACGAAACTGTTAGCTGGAATACAGCGTTTGCGTCCATCAAGTGATATCCGCCTCCCTCTCACTTTGCCCTTACTGCATCGATTGTTTTGCAGTCTACCTAGTTGCTGTGCTAGTGCTTATCAGTGCAGCTTGTGCCAATCCCTATTTAGCATCGCATTTTTTGCTTTTGCTCAAATTGAGGAATTATGTCCAGTAACATCACAACAAAAGTCTCGGGCTCTTCAGTTGGGGGATGTGTGTTTCCAGCCTGGGGAATTGGGCCTTACTGTTATTTTGGCATTTCGTCATTTTAAACATAATCTGGGGAGTACGTCCCATTATGTTACTATTAGGTCTCGTCCAGATGCTGATTTTTGTCCTGTTCAGTTGTTGCAACATTATCTATCTCTGCCAGGAGTGATAGATGGTCCACTTTTTGCTTTTCCCCAGGGTATCCCTGTTTTTCGTCGTAATTTTGATACGATATTTAAAAGATGCTTGAACTTCTGCCATTTAAGCTCCACAATCTTCAAAGGACATAGTTTCAGGATTGGCGCTGCAACGTGGACTACCAGTAATTGTTATTCTGATGCGCAAATTAGATCTATGGGCCATTGGAAATCCAATGCCTTTCAGTCCTATATTCGCTGTCCCTCTCTACATTAATTCTTGGACTTAAGTTTGTGGATTCAATGGCACTGGAAGCTGTGTGGGGTATTCCGGTTGTTAGTTCACTCTGCTTGGGCAGTAGTGGCATTATTTTTTCTTTTCTCGTGGGGATTATTCTGTCTAGTGCAGTCCGTTGGTCGCTAATACTTGTGCCGCCTTTAAACGGTGCTTGGGCATCGTTTGTGGAGATGGCTCGGTGACATGAGCTGTGAGTTCTCTGTATGCGTCTATTGCTTGTTGAATTGCAGATTATTGTTTCTTTTTTCATGCTGATATAGCCTGCACATCGTGCTTGGGCGCTGTGTGCTGATGACTTATAGACTTGAGGAATAGGCTCTTTCTGTATGTGTATACCTTCCCTATAATAGTGCTGATTGTTGTTATTTAATGTTTGTACATGATACAAATCGTGCTTGGGCATCATTTTTGTGCTGTTGATTTGCAGTTTTTTGCTAGGCTCTCTGTATCCATGTATGTGTTTTGGAATCATTATAGTTCTGGCTGTTATTTATTGATGGTTCTGCCTGCACAGGGTGCTTGGGCACTGTGTGCATCGATCATTGGCTTTGAGACCTGAGCTATATGCACTTTGTGTATGTTGTGTATATTGTTGTGCTGGGGGTGTTTACTTTAGGTTGGGCCTACATACCTGTAGTGCTTGGGCATCATGTGAGTTCTTAGCTCCAAGGCCTGCTCGATATACTATCTTTGCATATATGTACATTGAATTTTTTGTTTTATATTTGTTTCTTTGACGGCATAGGTCAATGATGGAAATTCTCTGTGTAAGTGACTGATTGGTTCCCGGGCCTTGCCCAGGCATAGTTAGTTTCCCACTTTTCCCAGGGGTTCTGTTGCTGACCTCTCTGCTTATTTTGTTGCATGTGTTTTCCCGTTGTTGCCTATCGTTGGCCACATTCTACAGTCAGATGTGCCACTTGTGTCTGGCTTTCCACTTCTGCTCATTATACCCAATGCATGATATTTCCGTGCGGTGAGGTTTGTACCCCTCATTGTGTTACGGTGCTTGGGCCTGGCTTGGGACTCATTTGGACTCACTCGTTTACCAGCATCCATTGTTCCTGGCGGAGTTTCAAGTTGACTATTGTTTCCCTTTTGTTTTTGTTTGTTTGTGGGTTTTCTCCCTCTTTTGTGCTTGTGGGCAGAATGCTCCTCTCTGTGGCTGGATAGGAGCATTTGGGCATTTTTATTTATGCCGCTCACTTTGCTCTTGTCAGGCTAGTTTTCTCTTCGAAACTTCCCACTACTGTAATTAACATTAATGTTAGTGAATTATCTGTTTGGCTACACTGTACGTTATCCGTAACAATTGAAGTAATAAAATCTACATTACAGTGTAGTCCTTAAACGCATTTATGTGTTATTTTCTGTTCATACAATTTATTCCCTTAGGCATATATATAGCCTTTATTGCAGCATAAATACAAAACCAGAATGATGGTTGACCTTATGCAGCAATAAATTTCTCTGGTTCACTAAAGTACAATTGGGGATTAATGGATTATGTAATATTTATTCCAAATCAATAGGGGGTCAGTGGAGCTCTTTTTGCTTCACTGATTCCCACTGTTCAATCATGTTTTAGAAAGGATAGTTCCAATTGCACGCTGCTGTCATGGCCAATGAGATTTAACAGGAAATTCTGGTCACATGATCATCTTGTTTTGTGATTCATTCACTGACAAAACGTTGAGGTGACAAGTGTTGAAAATCCCTCCCACCTCAACCCATCCACTGGGGTCTTTACTTGGATCAGTATGGGTTTTGCTTCCCCATCTTATCCTGTATCGGTTTTGTGGGAGTTTTTATTTATGCCGCCCACTTTGCTCTTGTCAGGCTAGTTTTCCCTTCGAAACTCCCCACTGTAATTAACATTAATGTCAGTGAATTACCTGTTTGGCTACACTGTACGTTATCCAAAACAACTGAAGTAATAAAATCTACATTACAGTGTAGTCCTTAAACGTATTTATGTGTTATTTTCTGTTCATACAATTTATTCCCTTAGGCATATATATTGCCTTTATTGCAGCATAAATAATATGATAAATCCAGAGTAGAAAACAAAACTAGGTTAAGAGAGCAATGAAGTGTGACTGTGTACAGTCTGAATTGAGTGGCGTATCTTTATCACTTTTCAAAGCAAAACGGAGCTACCATTTTGAAGGTTGAACATTCAAAATACATTGATATAAATAAAGTATTGTCAATACCTGTGCCACAGGAGTTTGCATGGTTGAGTTATACAAAAGGAAATGAGTGACTTATGAAGTGATTGATGACAATCGCCATCATTGGCTTCCTATTTCACTCCACACGTTTATTGTTTGGGAAACAAATGAGCAAGCATGAAAGTTAAAAAATTTATAGTAATTTATATATTTTTTATACTTACCAATGACCCAGACTTAGCTGGTGCTAACTCTAACAAAACCAAGGCCAAACACAAATTTTGCCCCCCAATCCCCAAAATTTGCATCCAAAACAAAAAGAAATCATGTCCTAAAGGACCTCCATACTACGCCTCTACTGCGCATGCGCAGTGACGCAGACGTCCCGAAATTGGCGCCAATTATCATTCTTACTGGCAGTGCCTGGTCAGCGCTATGTACTCAGCGGGAAGGCAAGAGTTCCCAACTCCAGGGAGGGCCATCCCCGTCTGGGTCAATGGTAAGTATAAAAAATATATAAATTACTATAAATTTTTTAACATTTTTATACTGTACCAATGACCCAGACTTAGCTGAATAGTAAACAGGCTGGAGGGCCTAGGACATAGAGGAAAATCCAATAAGCTCAACTATATAGTAAAGAGGTAACCTCTTAAGGAGAAAAGGAGTATTAGGCTTTACATGTATCTTTCTTATTTAATATTAAATTAGAAAGATACACTACCCTTAATAATTGAGCACAATAACATTCATGTTCTCTATTAACATCCAGTATATCCCTTATACTAATTATTTTTAAAACAAGCCAATAAATAAAGTAGTCCAGAGAATTGAGACTCTTTATAGTCATTTAAAAGTGTCCGAGTATTGTATATTAAAGCCCGTTTGACACTTGACATATACAAATGCTTCACACCGAGCTACACTTTAAAAATAAGACATGAATGAATTTAAACATTAATATTACACTTTAAAACCATCCCGGAAGCGACTCAGAAATACTGACTTGGAGGAGGCATTCCCTTGCTTTTCACTATAAAGCAGGTGACCTAAGGGAGCACCCGCCCCCCCCCCCCCCCCTTCCCCTTGCCCTGGGTCAAATAGCCCAGAGCGAAGAGGGCAGCCGGACGGAGTCACTGCCGGAACAGAAAGCCTGCATAACTATAGTTGCAACTGTTTAGTGGACGACATTCTGAGCAACAGATAACGGACCTAAACAATGCAGGTCTCCAGAAATGGACTCAATATTTCTGAGATAAAAATTCGTAAATGTGGATGGCTGAGACCAATAAGCAGCCTTCATTAAATCTGTAATAGCAACACTATTAGCATAAGCCCAGGAAGTAGAAAGAGCTCTTACTTCATGAGCAGAAGTCTTAAGCACAGACTGCTGAGAAGAAGATAAATCTTCATAAGCAGTACGATTAGTTAATTGAATCCATCTAGCAATAGAATGGACCGAAATGTCCTTTCTATTAGGCATCAAAGACAGAAAGAAACGTTTCCGTCCCTTTCTGATAAACTGAGATCTCTGTTTATAGATACGTAACGCTCTAACAGGACAGAGTAAAGGCCTACGCCTGTCTGAAGATGGAAGAGCCTTAATAACAATAGGTTCCGGATATTTATTAGGAGCCTGATTCTTAGCTAAAAAACCCACATTAGCAGTGAAGGTGATAGTGTTCCCAACACTACGATAGTGAGAATCATCCACCGACAGTGCATGAAGCTCACTGACTCTTCTAGCAGAAGAGAAAGCTTAGAGAAAAGATGTCTTATAAGATAAGAATTTGAAATCTACTGTCCCAAGAGGTTCAAATGGCTTTTCCTTCAATTTAAGAAGAACCCAAGCTAAATTCCACTTAGGAATTAATCTAAGAGTTCTGGGTCTGTTTATCGAAAAGTTTCTAACCAACTTAGATAAAGAGACATTAGATCCAATTTGTAAACTATCATGATGTGCATAGGTATCAGATAACATAGATCTATAACCCTTTATAGTAACAGGCTGCAGTTTGATTTCGTCAAACAAGTATACTAGAAAGTTTGCAATGTCTGGTATAGAGGGATCGAATATATCTACAGAATGATCCCTACACCAACGACGAAAAACCTTCCACTTAGCCGCATAGTTTAGCGAAGAGGAGGTCCTCCTACAGTTAGAAATCGCGTCCACTGCTCGTCCTGTAAAGTGTTTGCCATGCAAGAAGGACCGCACAACGGAAAAACGTGAAGGTTGAGACCTTGCGGGTTGTGATGGAGTTGGCGCGATTTCCCCTGCGAAAGAAGATCCTCCCGTGGAGGAAGCTTTCGCGGTAGGTCCCACAACAGACACCTGAGTAGATTTATCCACGGTCTCTGTGGCGACAGAGATGCTACCAACAGAATCTTGCATTGAGATTGTTTTATCTTTAGCAATACTTGTTGAATTAACGGCGCTGGAGGATACGCATATCCTATCATTCCGTCCCAAGGGATCGACAGAGCGTCTACTGCAAATGCTCTTGGATCCGGACACGGAGACACATACGTCTGCAACTGATTGTTGAGATGTGTCGCAAATAAGTCTATCATTGGCCGTTCCCATTGGTAGCAAATCTGATTGAATACTTGTTTGTTGAGAGTCCACTCCGACGGCAACAAGCGACCCTTTCGTGAAAGGGAGTCTGCTAGCACATTCAGATGACCCGGTATGTGACGGACCGAAAGAAGAACGTGATGTTCTAGCGCAAACAGAAGGATTCTTTCTGTTAGATTGAACAATGGAACTGAATGAGTGCCTCCCTGATTCCGTATATACGCCACTACTGTCGTATTGTCGGATAGGATTTGGACATGAGCATTGTGAATAATGTCCATCCAGTGACGTAACGCAAGCCAAATTGACATCATTTCCTTGATGTTTATGTGCTTGCACAGGAATTGCGGATCCCAAAGACCCTGGCATCTCGAATCCGTTGGGATTAATGATGCACCCCAACCTGTTTGACTGGCATCCGTCATAATGGTAAAACTCGGATCCGGCAACTGCAGCGGAACTCCCTGAGTTAACCACTGAATGTTTGCCCAAGTCTGAATCTCTTGTTTCACTTGATCTGACAAGAGAACGTCTACATCGAGCGAATGAATTTTCACACTCCAATTCTGAGTCAAGAAAATTTGAAGAGGACGTGTGCATAACCGCCCCATCGGAATGAGATCCGCGGCGGCTCCGCACAGACCTATCAGTCTCATAAATTCTCTCGCCGTGACTTTGTCTGCGTGCAGACAATAGCAAGCGTAACAACTGACTAATTTCGCTCTGGTCAACGGCAGACGAACGAGATTGTTGTGCGTCTCGAAGCTCATTCCCAGATGAGTGAATGACTTGGACGGCACCAGATCCGACTTCTCCTCGTTTACTATAAAACCGAGACGTCGGAGCAATAGAAGAAGATTCTGAACATTGTTCTGAAGCATTAACTCGTTGCCGTACCTCTGAAGAATGTCGTCCAGGTAGGCCGACGTTACCGCAGACGAATGAGCTCGGAAATAGATCATTACCGAGTTCATTACCCGAGTGAAAGCCCAGGGTGCTAGATTCAATCCGAAGCACATCGCCCGGAATTGATACACCACTCCTAGGACTGCGAAGCGTAGGTACTTTCGGAATGTCGGATGTACCATGACGTGAAAGTACGCATCTTTGAGATCTATGCTCGTTGCATAATCGTTCACCCGAATACTCGCTCTGACCGATCGAATCGTCTCCATATAAAACTTCGGAGCGACGATCAGCTTGTTTATCCAGCTCAAATCTATGACTGGACGGAACGAGCCGTCTGGTTTCGGAACCAGAAACAGATGGCTGTAGAATCCCGGAGATTCCTGGTTTTCTACGACCTCTACCGCGTTCTTCATTAAAAGAGACTGCACCTCTGATAACAGAGCGTCTCTTTTTTGCGGATTTGACGGAAGATGAGTCCACTTTGGACTTCGAGTTAATGGAGGCTTTCGCTTGAAGGATATCTTTAGACCTTCCGAAGTCACTCCTCTCACCCAAGGGTCGTCCGTAATCGACGCCCATTCTTGTGAAAAGCTTGACAACCTTCCGCCAACCGGTACGCGATAGAGGTTTAAGCCATCACCTCCTGGACCTGCGAGGCCTGCGGTAGGAGAAACCACGTCCTCCACGGCCCGCACCTCGCCCCGTCGACATCGGGGCGTCCGGCCGATTGTCCCGGCCTGAAGGACGTCCCGAACGAGAGTCGCTACCCTGACGGTCTCTCGAATAAGACCAAGAGGACGCACCGGAACCTCTATAGGAACCTCTCTTGGGCGCATTAGACCCAGAAGTGCCTGTCTTATTCGTGTCTGCTGTATCCGACTTCTTAGGAGCAGATTTGAACAACAGAGAATCTTTAGCTTTCTTTGTAATTTTATCATAAATAGCAGAAAGCTTGCCGTCAAAGAGAAGTTCTCCTGAGACCGAAGCGACTCTAAGAGAGTTCTTCACCTTAGTATCCACTAGTGTGGATGTAGCTAGGGCTGCGTCACGTCTAACCAACTCCAGATTTGCCACTGAAAGGGCGGAGTTACACTGGAATAAGCTACTGCCCTTGAAAGAAGTCTTAAAGAGTATTGTATATCCTGAAACTCTTTCCCCTGAAGGCGCAGTGATAACGCCTTAGTAAGGTGATCTGCGTAAGATAAGGCATCTAAATTGGCTCTGTTAGACGCAATAGCTGTTTCCAACACCGCGGTTGGAATAGAAGCCGACGACGGTAATGATAGCTCTAAGTCTTCAGCCTCGTCGTCCATACGCAGAGGAACTCTCGGTATACCCTGTCCTGCCCTATCGAATTTATTCCTTGCATTAATGAAAGGCAGGTTGAGAGTATTAGCGGACAAGAAACCTGCTTTCCCCGTCCTGGAAGCAAGTTTAAATATAGCGTCGTTCAATAATTCAAATGTTCTTGCAACATTATTGGACTGCGACGGAAACTCGGGAGCGATGTCCCTGAACCGCTCAAAAAATTCAGAGTCCAATGACGCTATAATTCTCTTGTCCGGAACTGCAGCAGTCTGGCCCGACGGAACAACTTGAGGGAGAAAGTGTCGGATGAAGTCCACGGCAGCTTTATGTTGTTCCGAAAGGGATAGCTCCAAGTCATCCGCATCCCTTTCACCATCCGGTCGGACCTCATGATGTTCCCGGTCGTCCGCCCCTGATGCTTCGGTGGAGCGTACCGACCCAGCGCCGTCGGATAATTCTCGATCCGACACCATTTCAGTCGGCTGCTGGGATGCTGCGATAAGCTGTGCTATCTGCACAAGAATGTCCGGCGTCGAGACCTGCGGAGGCCCAGTCTTTCGCTGCTTCGCCGAGGGCAGCTCCGCATCAGATGGCTCCCGCATACTTTTCCTATGCGAACGTCCGGAGTCCATCGGTCTCGAATCCCTGGCTGCCGGATGGTGTGACCTGGTCGCCGAAGAATCCTTGATCGGCGAAGCTGGTAATATATCGGCGGTCACGCAGCCAAGGTGCGGACGTGTGCGCTGACGAGAAGAGGAAGCCTTAACAGTCTCCGCGGACTGCTTATACAACGGAGCGTCCCGAGCGACGGACGTATGCTCCGCTAAAGACACATTTTGTACCACAACATCTGGTCCCAGGTGTTGTTGTACGAGAGAGGGGCCTCTCTCGCTCGCGGCCCGGCTGGACCTGGACGAGCTAGGAACCGGACTCAAAGGCTTCCTCCGTTCTCGCTTACTATCCGCCGTCACTGGGTGTGCATCTATTATGTTTATAGTGCTCGCATCACCCAAAATTTCCTCCTGGACCGCATCGGACGAACCCGGCTGCCGAACCATTCGGTGAATGGACGCTACACCGGGCGAGCTAGCGGACGACATTTGTCTAATCTCCATGAGCACTTTTGCCACTAGCTCTGAATTCATTTGTGACGACGGACGCACACTTGTAGAAGATAACATGGAAACATCACCCTGTTCTGGTTCCTCTGAAATAGAAACTGAGAGAGTAGAGTGACCTTGCGGAGAAAGAGCCGGCATAGCCCTTTCTCCAGAAACAACATATCGTGACACACGTTTCCAATGTTTCTCATCCCAATATTCACATACAGGACAGGGATTAATGCGAGAACACTGACTACAATTAATACAATGATCATGAAAGTCAGAGGAAGATTTCTTCCTATTACAATTTGAACAATGTCCCTTCATTGTGAAAGAACAACAATAAGTCCTAGTTACTCACAAAAACCCCTGACACAAAGATACATAATAACATGATCCATTAATAAATGAAAAAACAATTGTAAATCAAAATAATTTTGAAAAAATATTTTTTCAGTGAAGCCCAAGTTGCTGAAAAGTAACGTTGAGCCCCGATGGATCCGATGGCAAAGTGTGGTCAAAAATTTTAAATTTATATTAAATAATTAATGAGACACTTACGGATAATATAAATGTATCTTATAGTGAGATAAACTACAGCAAAGGCAAACAGCCCCCCTCAAAAAAGGCTGTTGCCAATGTAAAGAAACAGTGTAAAAACACCAGAAAACATGACTCCAGGCACTGAAAAAACTGGCCCGGAATCAGTCATCAAATTACACTCTATCTGATGCAAAACAGAGACTCCCAGGGGAGAATCTGCAGAACATCAGATGGAAGATGCAGAACACAAACGTTATACACCCATGGGTGAAAACGTAACTATGGGGAAAATAACAGAAAACATTCTGTAACCAAGCAACTCTCCCAGGAAATTTTAGAAATGAAATTTCTCAAAAATATGCCAAAAGCATGGGAGAATTGCAAGGGGGGACTTTAGAAGGCTAGGGGAGAGGAAACACTGAATAAGCAGTGCAACATTTAGCAAGAATGACAACAAGAGGCCCATGCCTCGAAAATAGGCGACTTAACATAATTTCATCAAAAAATTTTAAGTACAGCCCTGATTATTTTTTGTCACTTCTTTTTCCTCTCTTCCTTCTATCCTCCTTAGAATCACATTTTCTCCAAAAATTACGTGTCTGGCATCCTTTAAACTGAGATTTACAAGCACAAAGATCAGTGAGATGTTGACTGATGAAGGGCCAAACAGAGAATGATAATTGGTGCCAATTTCGGGACGTCTGCGTCACTGCGCATGCGCAGTAGAGGCGTAGTATGGAGGTCCTTTAGGACATGATTTCTTTTTGTTTTGGATGTAAATTTTGGGGATTGGGGGGCAAAATTTGTGTTTGGCCCTGGTTTTGTTAGAGTTAGCACCAGCTAAGTCTGGGTCATTGGTACAGTATAAAAATATAAGCAATCTGTCATTTGCAGAATGAGGTCCCCAAAGGGTGAATTTGCTGATGCCACCCATACAGTGGGCCAGTTTATCCTCCGAGTACTTCTTTCTGTTTAGGTTTGAGACCCTGATTCAGATTGAGGTTCACAGAGGATAAATTTAGTGATGCAACCCTGCTGTGCACCAAATTCACCCTCTGGGGACCTCATTTTGCAGATGACAGTCTGCTTATTTTTTGGCTTGCAAATGAGACATGTGCCCAACCTCACATGACCCAACAAGGGGAGTGCTGATAAAGTGTATTATATTTGCCAGCAATTGTATTTAATATATTCTGCAAAAAATTTAAGTCAGACCAAAAGAAATAACATATTTTCTTACCCACACTATTAAGACATATTTTGGTAAATTTGTATTTGGATCTGTCACACGACAATAACTGTACATAATTTTGGAAGCGCTCAATTCCTCGCCCATCTCTTCAATACCACCATCTGAAAGATAAAAAACAAATATAAAATCAGTCAGAAATGTTCCTACAGTTAAAACTAGAAGTCCTGTCATGAAATGCGCATAAATAGCACGTTGATCTGCACGTTAATCTACATGTTGTGACCATAGTAAGGCTATCAAATTCTGCACATATGGCCTGTGCACAAGCAATGTTTCAGCCAATCGACCTGCGGGTAACCCGGAGGTCCACTGGCAGAAACTTTGCCTGGATTTGCTATGAGTAACCAGGAGAACCTGCTGTGCTCTGGATGCCATTGGACATGGCAACTGCGCACAATCCCTACACACAATTAAGCCTAGATAAGTGCACAGTTCGTGACAGGACTTCTACTTTTAACTGTAGCCCTGAGGCACCCTCACTTTATGTGTAATGTAAAATACCAGTTAAACAGATAATATTAGAACAACCTTCTTCTCAATGATTATACAGTACAGCCAAAATGAACTGGTCACTTTCCACTGGTGGGTAATATTTCCACGGAGGCAATAATAATAGATTCCAAACACTAATTATAGAAATAATCATTAACAAGAAGAATGTTACTAAGGTAACACATGCCCCCCCCTTGTGACCTTCACCTTGCAGATGCGGCAGAAATTATTATGTGACACACCTTCTTACTGTCCTTAACATTTGTAAAAAGCTTAACAATTGTACTATGATTCGTTTCTGAGTTATGGCTGAGAGACGAATATTGACCGATTTTTAGTTTGAACTTGAAATGTGACCTTGACCCTGAAGGTATGAACCCGGCTATGGTGTGTGACACATCCTCCCATGGTCCTTTATAATTGTGTGAAGTTTGATGACTGTGGCCCGAACAGTTTTCGAGTTATTGGCTCGGACACACACACACACACACACACACACACACACACACACACACACACACACACACACACAGAGTCTTGTCTACCCTACATACCGAGGTACCCCATTGTTTGTCCTTTGTGTGGACTAACGGTTTCAACCTCGTTTTGCCGGTACAGTTCTGGGAAAACAACCGAGGTAAAGGGTTTCTTTTGTCTTTTGTACCTCGGTAAGGCGAAACACGCAAACTCTTTTGTCTAGTTACCTCGTCAAGTTGGTAAGACAAACCCACACACACACACACACACACACACACACACACACACACAGAGTCTTGTCTACCCTACATACCGAGGTACCCCATTGTTTGTCCTTTGTGTGGACTAACGGTTTCTACCTCGTTTTGCCGGTACAGTTCTGGGAAAACAACCGAGGTAAAGGGTTTCTTTTGTCTTTTGTACCTCGGTAAGGCGAAACAGGCAAACTCTTTTGTCTAGTTACCTCATCAAGTTGGTAAGACAAACCCACACACACACACACACACACACACACACACAGTCTTGTTTTCCCTACATACCGAGGTATCCCATTGTCTGTCCTTTGTGTGGACTAACGGTTTCAACCTCGTTTTGCCGGTACAGTTCTGGGAAAACAACCGAGGTAAAGGGTTTCTTTTGTCTTTTGTACCTCGGTAAGGCGAAACACGCAAACTCTTTTGTCTAGTTACCTCGTCAAGTTGGTAAGACAAACGCACACACACACACACACACACACACACACACACACACACACACACACAGAGTCTTGTCTACCCTACATACCGAGGTACCCCATTGTTTGTCCTTTGTGTGGACTAACGGTTTCTACCTCGTTTTGCCGGTACAGTTCTGGGAAAACAACCGAGGTAAAGGGTTTCTTTTGTCTTTTGTACCTCGGTAAGGCGAAACACGCAAACTCTTTTGTCTAGTTACCTCGTCAAGTTGGTAAGACAAACACACACACACACACACACACACACACACACACACACGGACACACACACACTTCAATCACTAAATGCCACCCGACTTAAGTCGGGGGGCATAAAAATTTAATTATGGTTCGTAATGTCCACACAAGTGTCAGCCCTTTAAATTTATTTATTTTGTGGACACCATTTTGCCCTAATTCGGTGGCACTAAAACCAGAAATAACAGTTTTTTCTGTTATGTTCTATTGTCATACTTTTCTTTGTGTTTCTGTGGTCATATCATGATGGAAGTTATTCTTAAATGCAGAATTGGCACAGAGAATTTATTTTTGTTTATTGATGCCTCCACACCTTCTCTAATTTGGGGAAACCTGTAAAAGGTGTGAAATTGGGTTAATCTAAAGGCTTTCATGTGTTTACCAGGTAATAAAAATCATGAAAAAAATTTAATTAATGAAGCACCAGGTACAACCTAGTGTTTCATTAATTAATATTCTTTGATGATTTTGATTACCTGGTAAACGCATGGGAGGAAATTACTAATCATGCGTGCATTACAACCAGTCCACAGAGTCTGTACTGTACCTTGGGTTCATAAACTCATAGGAGAACAAATATCCAGGACTTCCAAGGATTTTTCTCAGCAATTTTCGAGCACATTATAGGTCCACTCATAAAATTATTTTAATCATTTATTATGTTGATACATTCTGGTTAACAATTCCTATACATGTACTCAGAAACATAAGTTATAGTACCAACCCCACAAGTGATGCTGACAGAGAGAGTTTGGACACCTTGAGAACTTTCCCCGACCGGGGATCGATCCTGGGACCTCTGGCATGAGAGACCAGCGCACTAATCCATTCGGCCACCACTCTCCACAATATGACCCCTTCATTGCAACATGATCATCAAGCTCATTTGCATTGCTGGCTGCGAAGCAAGATCTCCCAGGTGCGATGATACTGTGACCCAATCACCAAAAATTGATTTGCATGGTGGCATTGGTGTAATTCAAAGTTTTTTTCTGATTTTTCAATCGCTCACCCAACATTCCAAATCCAAAGTGAAAAAACTACAGATAACCAGCATAACAATACACATATTATCACCATTGGTCGTGCATAATGATAAAATGAACAACAATTTTTACAAGTGTTTTCCAATCAGTTAACAAAACTTCACTAGTGTTTTCTAAGATGTTGGTACCCCTAAATTAGCTCCATTGATGTGCACCAGTTATTCTCCATATGTAATGATCTTCCACGACCTTTTTCGTTTGGGTAGACCGATTTGAAAATCTCCAAGGGGAAGTCGAATCATGAATTGCACAAAAAAACAGTTATAATTTTCAGCATCCAGATACTAATCCATCTTCTGGGTCTAGTCAGCATGCTCAGTCCTGCGAAGCTGAAAGTTCACACTCCTTACCTGAACATTCAGGAAATCTAAATTTTATAGTAAATTTCCTTTCTTATTATACCTACCACAATTGTTTACTTCAGGCTTGCAGTACAGTGGAAGTCCCTAACTCGGATAAAATACTCTCTATTTTTGTCTTTCCCAAGCAATTTGGGAAAGAAAAGTGGTGCAAAAGCACCAAGAAAAAATAAGCCAAAACTGGGTCGAGTGCAACTGGCGCAGACCCAGTACGGGATGCTCTCTCCCAAGTACAACTCCACGACTTCCGTTGCCAGTGCGCATATACCGTCTCTAAAGACTCATTCTTTTTGAATCCATCAACGTTAGAGTTATGTGATCAGCGGGGAGGAAAGATTCTTTACCCATAAAGAAGACGGAGGGCCTCCATGTAAACAATTGTGGTAGGTATAATAAGAAAGGAAATTTACTATAAAATTTAGATTTCTTATCAACCTACTCACAATTGTTTACTTCAGGCTGAATAGACAATAGGCTGGAGGGAATCGCATAACCAACCCACACATAACCCTAGTGCACTGGAACCGTGAAGCAGAAGGAAGAGGTCCTGATAACGTCGCAATCATTGGTAAAGGACAATGAAAGGAGACATATGGGCCTGTGTGACACACAGACAGAAAAAGGGCAGTAACAGCACAAGGCTGAAACTGACCTTCAAGAAGCCTAATGGCTATGGCAGACAACAGCCTGAGCAGAAGAAAGAGGACCCAGGGCAAAAAGGTCCTCCGACTGCTCCTGCAACTGGCGCAGATAAAAGGTGGAGAAAGTAGAAGCATTTCTCCAGTAGGCTGCCTGCATAACATCCGACAACTTGATGGAGTTAGAATAAGCCCAAGAGGTGGATAGTGCCCGCACCTCGTGGGCAGAAATACGATTGGTAATACAATCGCCAGCTGCTAAACGACCATAAGCCGTACGAATAGCAAGACAAATCCATCGAGAAATGGATTGAGGAGAGATCTTCTATCGACCCGGAATAAGAGACAGAAAAAAAAGTTTCCTGCCTTTCCGTATGAAACGTGTCCGATCGAGATAAATGGGAATAGCACGGACCGGACAGAGCAAAGGGCAATTACCCTCAACAGAAGGAAGAGCCCTGATACAGATAGGAGGAGGAGTAGTATCTGGTAACTGATTCTTGGCCAAAAAAGAGCAATCAGTGGTAAAAGTAACACTGTTGGGAGAGCTCCTAAAAAAGGCCGGGTCAACTGAGAGGGCGTGAAGCTCACTAACCTGTCTGGCCGAAGCAAATGCCATCAGAAAAGCCGTCTTATATGTGAGAAAATGCATATCCACCTGGGATAAAGGTTCGAACGCCCCCCCCCCCCCCCCCCCCCCCAAGCAAAGCAGCACCCACGAAACATTCCATCGTGGAGTAAGCTGCAAAGTCCGAGGCCTTTTCAAAGAAAAGTGCCAAACAAGGTTGGAGAGGTAAGGATTAGTGCCGATACGACGCTTCCCCACATAAGAAAAAGTCTCTGAAAGCGTGAACCTGTAACCCTTGATGGTAACAGGCTGGAGACCCCGAGAATCAAACAGATATACCAGGGACTCTGCAATCTGTGAAATCGAAGGATTGGCATAATCAACAGAGTGATCAGCACACCATCGACAGAAGACCTTCCATTTAGCTGCATAAGCTAAACCAGTGGAGTGCCTCCTTGAAGAAGAAATGCACTCCACTGCTCGTCTCGAAAAACCTTTACAGATGAGACAAGACCTGACAAAAGATATGCGTGAAGGCACATTGAAGTCGGGTCGACGTGAAACCTCCTCGGGCGACCTTGACAAAGAAGGTCGCGACGTAGCGGGAGACGGGCCGGAACCGCCGCCATCAGCGAGCGGAGCTGATTGATCCACACCCGCTGAGGCGACAGGGGAGCGATCAGAATGATTCGACAACTGCAGGTTCGAATTTTGGCTAGAACCTGAGGAAGAATCGGAACCGGCGGGAAGGCGTAGCCGACTAGACCGTTCCAATCGAGTGACAGAGTGCCCACGGCAAACGCCAGAGGATCTGGACAAGGGGACACGAAAGTGTCCACCTGATGGTTCCAACGAGTCGCAAAGAGGTCGATGTGGGGACATCCCCAGAGATCGCAAAGCAACTGGAACACTGCCCTGTGGAGCATCCACTCGGTGGAAATAACCCTGCCCTGTCGGGACAGGGAGTCGGCTAGGACGTTCAGACGACCGGGAATGTGACGAACAACCACTCCGGCGTGAACATCCTGAGCGAGCAGTAGAAGATCCCGAGCTAATTCGTACATCGGAACCGAGTGCGTGTCGCCCTGGTTCCGAATGTAAGCAACCACTGTCGAATTGTCGGATAGCAGAAGGACCTGGCGATTCGACAGGTGAGGGATCCACTGCCTGAAACTCAGAAGAAGAGCAAGAAGCTCCTTCTGGTTGATGTGTAGAGCTGCTTGATCCTGATCCCACATCCCGTGTAGGGAAAGACCGAGAGGATCCAACGTCGCACCCCATCCGAGATCGCTGGCATCTGCCGTCAGAACGCGATCGGACGTGGGTAAGTCCAATAGAACACCCTGCGTAATCCACTGAACATCTGTCCAGGGAAGAAGGTGAGGATACAGAGATTCCGGAAACGGAAGCACCTGATCCAGAGAATCTACATTCGGCCTCCAACGACTGAACAGAAAGTGTTGGAGAGGTCTGACACGCAGCCGACCTAGAGGAATGAGATCCGTCACCGAACCTCAGAGACCGATCAGCCAGAGAAAACTCCGAGCGGTCGCGGACTGGGACAGAGTCAGAGCAAAAGCTGAGAGAATCATAGCCTTGGCCTGGGGAACCACTACCAAATTGAATTGGGTTTGGAAAGACATCCCCAGATGACAAAACGACTGAGAAGGGACCAGGTCCGACTTCTCCTCGTTGACTCTGAATCCTAGCGACGTGAGCAAGCTCAACAGAGTGGCGACATCCGACTCCAGTAAGGCAGCATTGGAATGCCTCTGGAGGATATCGTCTAGATATGCCGAAGTAGTCACCCTGGACTGTGTGCGATGGAATGCTATCACATGCGACATCAGTCTGGTGAAGGCCCAAGGAGCCAGGTTGAGGCCGAAAGGCATGGCCTTGAACTGGTAAACTCGCCCCAGAAAAGCAAACCTGAGATACTTCCGTGATGACCGATGCATCGGAACGTGGAAGTAAGTGTCTCGCAGGTCGATGCTGGCAGCGAAATCTCCCTGGTGAATTGATTGGCGGACCGACCTGAAAGTCTCCATGCTGAACTTGGGAGCAATGATAGACTGGTCCAGGATACTCAGATCGATAACCGGTCGGAGTCGGCCGTCCTTCTTCGGCACCAAGAACAGGCGGGAATAGAAACCCACTGACTGAATGTTCTTGACGACCTCGATTGCCCCCTTTGCCAGGAGATTGCCAATCTCCGTGGACAAAAGTTCCCGACGTAAAACGTCTGAAGGAACTGTGTTTGGAAGAGACACCCTTGACAGAGTGGGGTGCCGTCGGAAGGATATTCGCAGCCCGGACCGAACAACATCTAACACCCACGGATCAGATGTGATGGTGGCCCAATGGTCTGCGAACTCTGCTATCCTTCCTCCAACCTGGGACGAGTCGAGGTGAGGACCTTCATTTCGAGCCCCGACGAGGCCCGCGAGAGGAGAAACCACCTCCTCTACTAAATGAAGAATCCTGAGACTTCCCTCGATTCTGCCGACCTTTACCCTTACCCCTTGAGTAAGAAGTAGAGGCGGCGGCAGAAGGACCAGCCTTTTGCTTCACAGAGGTAGCAGAAGGGTACTTGTTCGGCTTGGAACGGCCCTTGCCTCCCCTAGAAGGCTGATCAAGCTGACGAAACAGCAGCTGATCTTTGGAATGACGTAGGACGTCATCCCGGACCGTCGACACGGAACCATGGAAAAGTTGAGGACCTGCCAAAGAAGCAGATCGAAGAGCAGCACGCTGCTCCTCGGGAAGGGATCGTCCTGTGTCCAGCACAGCGTCCCTTCGAACTAATTCCAGATTAGCCGTGTTACAGGCATGCGTGTGAGTAAGATGCATAAGCGCCTTGGACAGCACACGTAAAGGAGCCTGTACCTCGTCAAACTTATCTGGAGGCAGATAAGCAGCCAAAGCTGAGACAACGTGATCTGAGAGAGAAAGCATGCCAAGCATCTCTCTAGATAAATCCAACGTGGACTCCAGAGTGGTCATTGGAATGACGGCAGACTTGGGCTTGGAAAGCCCGAGGGAAGTGGAGTCCTGATCCAGAACCGTCAAAGTCTGGCAGACCGACGGATTGGCGGAATTGTAGGAACGATAACGCACAGGAGGCAAAAAGGTGTCAACCCTGGTGAAGAACGAAGTCTTCAGAGCCTTAGAATTCAGCTTGGAGTCCAATGCTGAAAAAGCTTCAACCACCCGTACCGACTGGCACGGTCGAAGGCATCCAGAAGCAGGTTGCTCCATAGGCTGTAGGCGCGCGACCGATGATCGCGGCCAGGCTGACACTGTCGGCTGGTTAGTAGGTTTGAGATCAGGCAGAAACCCAAACACAAAGTCAAGAGCTGCCCCCAAGTCCGAAGACTGCTGGCCCTCGACATCAAGCATGTCGGAAGCAACAGGAAGGCTCTTAGATAGAACCTGAGTAAGGAGAGGGCCTCCCTAAGCTCACTGCCCATACCAGACGGTTTGACAGGGGAGCAAACCGGCAAAGTGGCTTCACCTCTGACCCTCTTAACCAGCGAAGGGTCACGATCCTCCAAAACACCCGACGTGGGACGACGGGCGGCAGCCGAAACATCTGAAGGCAGACGTGTATAGGGGTACGAGGCACCCCGAGGATCAATATGGCGAGAACTCATGAGAGTCACTGCAGACCTCTGCGGGGCAGAAGGTCCAGGCTGCACAAAAGGCGTTGGTCCCCCAAAACTGGTCGTGAGGCAAGAATGAGTGGACGGAAATGCCACAGAGTTCATAATGTCTCCACTAAGAACATCCGAATCCAAAGACACAACTGTGGTGCTCGACGGCGAAGAGACCACAGAGATGGGTTCGGTCGGCAGCCCCTTCCGACTTCGCCGAGTTAAAGTCAGGGAAGGCTGAGGCCGATATCCCACATCTACAGTACCGGACATTCCTGCAGTCCCCTGCAGCGAAAAGCCGAGGCTGGCTGAAACTGACGACGAAGCAGACGGACCAGCAGTAGTAGTAGATACGTCGGGAGTCGTTGAGGCTGGTGAAATAGTGGAGAGAGCACACATGCTCGGCTCCGAGGGAGGAGTCACAACCCTAGTGACAGCCTCAGATGTCGACTGGAGGGGGACCGTAGTCCCAGAACCAGGCACCTCTTCACCAGAACACTCAACGGCTCCCGCAGTATCCACTACAGGAAAAGACTGCACATCCCCCACGGAGGAGGAATAACTCTCACCAGACAAGGTCGGCTCGGGAGCCCCCTAACGACCACGTTCTCCTTTCCTGCGGGAGCGGGAGGCACGGCCACGAGAATGAACGACATGGTTAACTGATGCCCAGAAAGTGGATGACCATGATCCACAGACACCACATAGCCGCTCGGCCGAACACCCATTTCAGGAGGAACAAGACGAATGTAAATCGTCCACATGCTTTGGCAGCAGACATTGCCCACAAGGAATTGTCCTGGGCATGATAGAGGTGAGAGAAGCAGAGAAGGTGAAATCAGAAAACAGAAGAACGCCCCAAAGAAGAGAGAAAGGCGACAGAAACAAAGACCCCAGACGGTCGACCGGGAACCACACAACAGGATGACTACTCTCAAAAGAAAGAAGAAAAACTGTAGGAGTGGTACCCCGCTGACACCTAACTCTAACACAATTAGAAAATTTAGCAAATAAAGCATTAACAATAATTGTGAAAAATAATAAGTCCGAACCGCATGGCACACGAAATTCGCGCGCGACTCGAGAGAGAACAATTAAATATACATTATGGATATATAATATTGAAGAGAATATAAACAAGAGGCCCCACGTGGCCTTAATCACTCACCTGACAAAGTGACTCTAAGAAGTATTTTAGGTCACCTTCACCATGTCATGCCTCATCAACATTAACTGGTTGAGTGATAGATTTTGTTTGAAGTTCAACATTTGTTACCTAAAATTAGTTTTATTTAAAATCATTGGTGTGTGGCCAATCTCCAATGATTTTTAATAAAGCAAATTTATCTCTGCAGACAAACTGGTTTAGCATGAAGCACAAACAAGGAATGTGAAGAGATAGCCTTGGACATCTCTCCCCAACTGTGGATATCTTCCATGTGCTACATGTATATATTTGCATGCAAGAAAACAAAAATTTTCACAAATTTTATTTTTTTTTATCATCATTGGAAGAAGCTCAAACAGCTTATTCCAATAGGGGTATGGGAAGATCAGGTATATTTTTGAGACAGAAATGTGAATATATAAATAATGGTGTTTTTTTGTGAATGATGCTGGAGAATTTTGCGTAAAGATATGGTAAATGGTTTGTTCTAGATACAGAATGATGCAAAAGTATTTAAATTTGATTAGGCAAGTTGTTCCTATAATGCATTTAAAAATTGAAGTAACTGTTTTTTTGCTGACGAACTTTTAGATGTGTGTGTCTGTGTTTGTGTGTGTGTGTGTGTTTGTGTGTGTGTGTGTGTGTGTGGGGGGGGGGGGGGGGGGGGGGGTTAAGAGTGTTCTTGCAAACAAAATTCCTGAATAACTGGAAAATTTTATTTTTTGTGTGAAAGACATAGTGCGTGAATGTTGATTGGAACAAGCTTAGAGAGCTCATTTTAATGTGAAGTCATAAAGCTGTGTTTTACGTACGAAATTCTGGAATAACTAAAAAAATTGCTTTTTTGACTCAAAAAGCATGGTGTGCGACCTCTCATTGGAATGAGCTCAAAAAGCTCATTCCAATGGGGTATTTACAAGCGATAAGTACATGTATGTTTAAGAGACAAAAATTAAAATTTGAATAGCGATTTTTGCGAAGAATGCTGACAAGTTTTGGCAGTTATGCTGGTAAAAAGGTAAGATATACAAAGTGGTTGTTTTTTAGAGGCGACATTTAATTAAGGGGAATTAACCCTTGATTACTGAGGTAACTTCTAAAAGTACTGAAATTTCATGAAGCAATGTGAATAACAGACAACAGTTGCCTAAAAATTTCATGAATAACTAAAATTTTTATTCCTTTGTCTCGAAAACATGGCATATGACCTTTGTTGGAATGAGCTGAATGCATGTGTTCCAATGAGGGGTCATAAAATTTGAACGAAGATTTGTGTGAATAATGCATTAGTACTGCTAGATTTGGGTAAACGGTTCACCCTGGATACCACCCCTTCTATAGTAGATCTTTTCTGCAAATTTTGTCTAAGATTCTATCAACTTTACAAATAAATACGTTCATGAATCACAATCAGATCCACCCTACAATGTTGCATACCAAATATCAAAAGATTCTGCCTGCTGGATCTGGAGAAGAAGATTTTTTAAGAAATATGCCTGAAATGCACTAAGTTAAAATTTGGGCTCCTATACGGAGCCCAAATATAAACCCAGGGGGCAGATTTGAACAAACTTGAATCAGATCCACCCCACAATGTTGCTTACCAAATATGAAAAGATTCTGAAGCTGGATCTGGAGAAGAAGATTTTTTAAGAAATTTGCCTGAAATGCACTAAGTTCGAATTCGAGCTTCTATAGTGAATCCAAATATGAAACTAGGAAGCCGATTTGAACAAACTTGAATCAGATCCACCCCACAATGTTGCATACCAAATATCAAAAGATTCTGCCTGCTGGATCTGGAGAAGAAGATTTTTTAATAAATTTGCCCGAAATGCACTAAGTGCGAATTCGGGCTTCTATATTAAGCCCAAATATGAATCCAGGGGGCCAATTTGAACAAACTTGAATCAGATCCAAACCGCAATGTTGCATACCAAATATCAAAAGATTCTGCCTGCTGGATCTGGAGAAGAAGATTTTTGAAGAAATTTGCCTGAAATGCACTAAGTGCGAATTCGGGCTTCTATATTAAGCCCAAATATGAATCCAGGGGGCCGATTTGAACAAACTTGAATCAGATCCACCCCGCAATGTTGCATACCAAATATCAAAAGATTCTGCCTGCTGGATCTGGAGAAGAAGATTTTTGAAGAAATTTGCCCGAAATGCACTAAGTTTGAATTCGAGCTTCTATAGTGAGCCCAAATATGAATCCAGAGGGCCGATTTGAACAAACTTGAATCAGATCCACCCCGCAATGTTGCATACCAAATATCAAAAGATTCTGCCTGCTGGATCTGGAGAAGATGATTTTTTAAGAAATTTGCCTGAAATGCACTAAGTTCGAATTCGAGCTTCTATAGTGAGCCCAAATATGAATCTAGGAAGCCGATTTGAACAAACTTGAATCAGATCCACCCCACAATGTTGCATACCAAATATCAAAAGATTCTGCCTGCTGGATCTGGAGAAGAAGATTTTTTAATAAATTTGCCCGAAATGCACTAAGTCCGAATTCAGGCTTCTATATTAAGCCCAAATATGAATCCAGGGGGCCGATTTGAACAAACTTGAATCAGATCCACCCCGCAATGTTGCATACCAAAAATCAAAAGATTCTGCCTGCTGGATCTGGAGAAGATGATTTTTTAAGAAATTTGCCTGAAATGCACTAAGTTCGAATTCGAGCTTCTTTCGTAAGCTCAAATATGAATCTAGGGAGCCGATTTAAACAAATTTGCATCAGATCTATCCCACAATGTTGCATACCAAATATCAAAAGATTCTGCCTGCTGGATCTGGAGAAGAAAATTTTTTAAGAAATTTGCCTGAAATGCACTAAGTTCGAATTCGAGCTTCTATAGTGAGCCCAAATATGAATCTAGGAAGCCGATTTGAACAAACTTGAATCAGATCCACCCCACAATGTTGCATACCAAATATCAAAAGATTCTGCCTGCTGGATCTGGAGAAGAAGATTTTTTAATAAATTTGCTTGAAATGCACTAAGTTCAAATTTGGGCTCCTATACTGAGCCCAAATATAAACCCAAGGGGCCGATTTGAACAAACTTGAATCAGATCCACCCCACAATGTTGCTTACCAAATATGAAAAGATTCTGCCTGCTGGATCTGGAGAAGAAGATTTTTTAAGAAATTTGCATGAAATGCACTAAGTTCAAATTCGAGCTTCTATAGTGAGCCCAAATATGAATCTAGGAAGCCGATTTGAACAAACTTGAATCAGATCCACCCCACAATGTTGCATACCAAATATCAAAAGATTCTGCCTGCTGGATCTGGAGAAGAAGATTTTTTAAGAAATTTGCCTAAATGCACTAAGTTCGAAATTGGGCTCCTATACTGAGCCCAAATATAAACCCAGGGGGCCGATTTGAACAAACTTGAATCAGATCCACCCTACAATGTTGCATACCAAATATCAAAAGATTCTGCCTGCTGGATCTGGAGAAGAAGATTTTTTAAGAAATTTGCCTGAAATGCACTAAGTTCGAAATTGGGCTCCTATACTGAGCCCAAATATTAGCCCAGGGGGCCGATTTGAACAATCTTGAATCAGATCCACCCCACAATGTTGCTTACCAAATATGAAAAGATTCTGCCTGCTGGATCTGGAGAAGAAGATTTTTTAAGAAATTTGCCTGAAATGCACTAAGTTCGAATTCGGGCTTCTATAGTAAGCCCAAATATGTATCCAGGGGGCCGATTTGAACAAACTTGAATCAGATCTACCCCGCAACATTGCATACCAAATATCAAAAGATTCTGCCTGCTGGATCTGGAGAAGAAGATTTTTGAAGAAATTTGCCTGAAATGTACTAAATTCGAATTCAAGCTCCTATAGTGAGCCCAAATATGAATCTAGGGAGCCGATTTGAACAAACTTGAATCAGATCCACCCTACAATGTTGCATACCAAATATCAAAAGATTCTGCCTGCTGGATCTGGAGAAGAAGATTTTCAAAGAAATTTGCCTGAAATGCAGTAAGTTCAAATTTGGGCTCCTATACTGAGCCCAAATATAAACCCAGGGGGCCGATTTGAACAAACTTGAATCAGATCCACCCCACAATGTTGCATACCAAATATCAAAAGATTCTGCCTGCTGGATCTGGAGAAGAAGATTTTTTAAGAAATTTGCCTGAAATGCACTAAGTTCGAAATCGGGCTCCTATACTGAGCCCAAATATGAACCCAGGGGGCCGATTTGAACAAACTTGAATCAGATCCACCCTACAATGTTGCATACCAAATATCAAAAGATTCTGCCTGCTGGATCTGGAGAAGAAGATTTTTTAATGTTTTTCCCATTGCCTACAGTGTTAAAAAGTGCTGACTCAGCACTTTTTCAAAGTCCCGAAACTGTACCCTATGATAAAACCGATGGCGATTTTTTTTTACCAATCCTTTCTGTTGGTCCTAAGGAAGCTGCACACCAAATAAAAATTCTCAGTGCCGTGCAGTTTTGGAGATATGGGCGTTTTAAATTCTTTCTATTTTTAGCTCCTGCGGTTCCCACGGGGCTGCGGGAAAATTTTTTTTGGCATAAATCAAGTACTCATGACCCAATAAGCCCTCACATAAAATTTGGTTCAAATCAGCCTCTCGGTTTGGAAAATAGAAATTTTGGGCGGGGCAAAAAATTTTGCCCCTCTCATAACAATGCCAAGTATAGCCCCACAAACTTCTCTTGAACAAATCTGAGTCTACACCTCAAAAGGAAGCTGCACACCAAATATCAAGTCTCTGCTACTGCTGGTTCATGAGAAGAAGATTTACAAAGATTTTGGTGCCCCTTGGGGGCGTGGCACCACCCAGGAGGAGGGGCAACTTCATTTGAACAAATCTGAATTGGCATTAGGTAATAAACATTTAGCCAACATTTGAATAAAATTGGGCTAGTGGTTTAGGAGGAGAAGTCGATAATGTAAAGTTAACGCCGGACGGACGACGACGGACGACGGACGACAGACGACGGACAGAAAGTGATTAGTAAAGCTCCCCTTGAGCTTCGCTCAGGTGAGCTAAAAAACACTGTTCCTGAGAATACAAAGGATACACTGATGCACATTGAATCAGGAATCATCAAACAACGAGCCGGATAAACACTGATAAGCATGCAAAAACATCTCGACACGAAGCGGATGATAAAAAGAATGAGTCTTTAGAGACGGTATATGCGCACTGGCAACGGAAGTTGTGGAGTTGTACTTGGGAGAGAGCGTCCCGTACTGGGTCTGTGCCGGTTGCACTCGACCCAGTTTTGGCTTATTTTTTCTTGGTGCTTTTGCACCACTTTTCTTTCCCAAATTCTTTGGGAAAGACAAAAATAGAGAGTATTTTATCCGAGTTAGGGACTTCCACTGTAGTGCAAGCCTGAAGTAAACAATTGTGAGTAGGTTGATAAGAAATCATATGGTATGTTATGCCACAAAATATATGTCTTCCGTAGTTGTACAGTCTATAATTATTTGCATTAGATACACACAGTTAGTGTTATGACTTATGGGTATTTTGAATCCAAATTTTCAAGCTGGCATCAATACACTACATGATGTGGAATCATATCACACAAACCATGTGTCTTAAATGGATTTAGCGGTCAGGGTGAAATAAAAATGGCCCCCATAAATCAAAAGTGGCTCTCCTGGGGTCATTTGAGGGAAACCCAAAATGGCTCTCCTGAGGTCATTTAAGGCAAACCATAATGGCCCTCCTGGAATTTTGAAAATGACAGGCCTGTATAACTTCCAAACCCGAAGCCATTTTGATTTATCATACCTTTAAGACAAATCTGACCTGTTAATTGCATTTATTATGCCTCTAAGTCAGTTTGTCCAAACAGAATGCTGAAATGCCATCAAAGGGTGTGGCCATATCATGTAACTCACCTGATATTACTTGATATCAGGCGAGTAGCAGCCATTACTATTTTGATCAAATTGATGCATTTCCACTTGCTTCGAATTTTCAAAATTTGAATTAAAACAAAATAAGAGAATTTACATACCAATAATATTTTCAAGGTACCATATTTGAATATTTTTAAAAAATGGACAGAAAATATTATTTGTAGTCCCAAAAGTTCTTTGTTGTTTTTCTGACTTTTTATAGACTATAGTCTATCAATTTTTTATGCTGAAGCAAACATTTTCTTTACAGTTCACTCAACAGATTAAAAGTGATTTTTTGAACATTTAAAAGTGCCTTGTTAATCCTTTTCATGGAGTAATGACAGTAAATGTATGTAAGGATATTTCAGATATGCTTGTAACGATACATTTTATTTTGTAAACAAATATCGCACTTCGAACGGCGACGACTCTTTACTGTCACCATGAATAAATATCAGTGCCAATTACATGTACTGTTCTACGCAGTTCTATCAATAGAAGTTTCTAAAAAATAAACGGTCAGTTGTTCTTTGCTTCTCGGGAAAATTTATTAATCCCTTGCATTACATGGACTTTTGGCATAATAAATATGTTACATGGTGTGTAGCTGGCTGATACATTTCCATACATGGCTCTGTAACTTATAATATGTTACAGAGAAAACTACTTTTATTTGAAAACAAAATCCTGTAATATTCTGAGAAGTTAAAAAATTTATAGTAATTTATATATTTTTTATACTTACCAATGACCCAGACATAGCTGGTGCTAACTCTTAAAATATAGGGCCAAACACAAATTTTGCCCCCCAATCCCCAAAATTTGCATCTAAAACCAAAGAAAACATGTCCTGAATGGCCCTCCACACTTCACCTCTACTGCGCATACGCAGTGTCAAGGACGTTCCGAAATTGGCGCCATTAATCATTCTAATAACCAGTGCCTGGTAAGCGCTATGTACTCAGCGGGGAGGTAAGAGTTCCCAACTCCTGGGAGGGCCATCCCCGTCTGGGTCATTGGTAAGTATAAAAAATATATAAATTACTATAAATTTTTTAACATTTTTATACTGTACCAATGACCCAGACATAGCTGAATAGTAAAAAGGCTGGAGGGCCAAGGACATAGAGCAAGATGGAATACGCTCAATTATATAAAATAGAGTCATCCCCTCTAGGGAAAAAGAAGTATTAGGCCTTACCTGTATCTTTCTTATTTATGATAAATTAGAAAGATACAACACCTTCCAAAATTGAGCATCATACATCCATGTACTCTATTAATATCTAGTATAATCCTTATACTAATAATTTTTAAAGTAAGCCAATAAATAAAGTAAGTCTAGAGAATAGAGACTCTTTATACTCCTTAAAAGTTTCCGAGGATTGCATAATCATGTCCGTTGACACGTGCTATATTCAAAAGCTATACTTTAAAAACTAAGACTTGAATGAATTTTTAAAACATAAACTTCTCACTAAACAACCATCCCAATAACAGCTCAGAATTACTAACTCCGGAGGAGGTATCCCCTTGTTTTCATAGTAAAACAGGTGACCCAAGGGAACACACTCCCCCCCCCCCCCCTTTTTCTTGCCCTGGGTCAAATAGCCCAGAGCGAAGAGGGCAGCAGAACGGAGTCACTGCCGAAACAGACAGCCTACCTAGCTATAGTAGCAACTGTTAAGTGAATGACATTCTGAGCAGTAGATAATAGACCTAACAATAGAGGCCTCCAGAAATGGACTCAATATTTCTGAGATAAAAAATTCATGAATGTGGATGGCTGAGCGCAATGAGCAGCCTTCAAAAATCTATAATAGCGACACTATTAATGTAAGCCCAAGATGTAGAAGAACTCTTACTTCATGAGCTGAAATTTCAAACACAACTGCTGAGTCAAAGATATACCATAAGCAGTATCGATAGTTAATTGAATCCATTAACAATAGAATGGAGCGTAACGTCCTTCTAATAGGCATCAAAGACAGAAGAAGTTTACGCCCGTAGTAATAAACAGATATCTGTTTATAAAAACATAAACTCTAACCGGATAGAGTAAAGGCCTTTGCCCGTACGAAGACGGAAGGACCTTAATAACAATAGGTTCCGGATATTAGGAGCCTAACTCTTATGCAAAAATCCAACCTAAATAGTAAAGGAAGTAGTGATTCCGAAACTACGAAAGTGAAAATCATCCACCGATAGTGCATGAAACTCACTGACTCTTCAGTAAAAGAGAAGCCAACAGAATTACTGTCTAAAAGGTCAGAATTTGAAAACTACTGTTTCCAGAGGCTCAAATGATTACTTAACTAAATAAGAACCGAAGTTAAATTCCATATACGAATTTAATCTAATGATTCTAAGTCTATTTATCAAAAAGTTACTAACTGACTTAGATAAAGAGACATAAGACTCAATTGTAAACTATCATAGAGTGCATAGGTATGAGGTAACATAAACCTATAACCTTAGTAATAACAGGCTGCAGTAGATCTTGTCAAACAAGTATACTAAAAAGTTGCAATGAGTAGTACGGAGGGATCAACAATATGAACATAGTGATCCCTACACCAACGACGGAACAGCCTCCACTTTAGCCGTATAGAATAGCGAAGAAGAGGATCTCCTATAGTAAGAAATCGCGTCCAAAGCTCGTCCAGTACAATGCTCACAATGCAATACGGACCACACAACGGAATACGTGAAGGTTGCGACTTTGCGGGTTGTGATAAAGATGACACGATTTTACCCAGCGAAAAAAGATCCTCTCATTGAGGAAGATTTCGCGTTAAGTCCCACAGTAGACATCAGAGTAAATTTACCCACGGTCTCTGTGAAGACAGAGATGCTATCAACAGAAATGTATTGTGGTTGTTTATCTTAGCAATACCTGCTGAAACAACAGCGCCGGAGGATACGCATATCCTATCATTCCGTCCTATTAGATCAATAGAGCGTTAACAACATTAGCTCAGAGATCCGGACAAGCAAACACATACGTCTGCAATTGATTAGCAAGCTGTGTCGTAAATAAATTATCATTGGGCGCTCCCACTGATAGCAAATCTGATTGAATACTTGTTTGTTGAGAGTCCATTCTGATGGCAACAAGTGACCCATAAGTGAACGGGAGTCCGGTAAAACAATCAGACGACCCGGAATATGACGGACCGAAACAGAACTTGGTGTACTATAACAAACAGAAGGATTCTTTCCATTAAATTGAATAACGGAAACGAATGAGTGCCTCCCTAGTTCCGGAGATACGCCACTACTGGCGAATTAACGGACAGGATTTGGACATGCGTTTCTGAATAATGTTCATCCAATGACATAAAGCAAGTCTAAAAAACATTATTCCGCGGAAGATAAGTGCTTGCTTAGAGACTGCGGAACCCAAAGACCCTGGCACTTCGAATCCGTTGGGATCAAAATTATATCCCAACCTGTTTGACTGGCAACCGTCATAATTATAACACTCGGATCCGGCAACTGCAGTGGCACTCTCTGAGTCAACCACCGAATGTTTGCCCCAGACTGAATCTCTTGCAACACTAGATAGACAAGAGAACGTGTAAATCGAGCAATTCATGGATTGCTGAAAAGTTGCCGTCGAAGAGAAGTCTGAGAGAGTTCTTCACCTTACTATCCACGCGCGTGGATGTAGCTAGGGCTGCGTCACGTCAACCAACTCCAATCAGCCACTGAAGGGCGGAGTTATACGTGAACAAACTACTGCCCTCAAAAGAAATCACATTGAGGATAATATCCCGTAATTCTTTTCTTGAAGACGTAATGATAATGCCTCAGTAAGGTGGATTACGTATGATAAAGCGTCTAAGTTAAGTCTACTAGACATCATTGTCGTTTCCAACATTGTGGTTAGAAAAGACATAGACGGCGAAAAAGAATATTTCCAGTCTTTAATCACGCCGTCTAGACGCATATGAACTCTCGGTATGCCCTGCTCTGCCAAAATAAATTATTCGTATAAATGATAAAAAGGCCGAAATGAGCATTGCAGACAAGAAACTAAACTATCATGCTTGGTAGCAGGCTTATATGCATATATAGCGTCGATAAATAATACACATGTTCTAATGACATTATTGGACTGTGTCGGTAAGTCAGGGACAATGTCCCTGAACCGATCCAAAATTCCGTGTCCAATGACGCTATAAGTCTCTTATCCAACATCGCAGCAATGTAGTTCGAAATAACAATCACTGGAAGATAATGCCAGAAGATATGAATGGCAGCTTCCGATGCTACGAAAGGGAAAACTCGAAATCTTTTGAATCCCTTCCGCCATCCTGTCGGACCCTATAAAGCGTTCGGTCGTCCGTACCTGATGCAACCGCGGACCGCACCGACCCAGCGCCGTCAGATAATTCCTGATTCGACTAAGAAACTGTTGATTGCTGGGATGCTGCGAAAAAACTGTGCTAACTCGGATAGCACGTCCATCACTGAGGCCAGTGGAGAAGCGGTCCTACAATGTATTGCCGCTGGAAGCTCCGTGATCGTTACCCCGTGCATACTACTAATATGCGAGCGAACGGAGTGTATAGGCCTCGTGTCCCTTGGCTACCGGATGGCGTGACCTATTCGCCGTGGAATCACTGAATGACGAAACTGATCGGATACTCGAGGTCACGTAGCCAATGTGCGGTCGTGTGCCCTGCTGTGAGGATGAGGAAGCATTATCGACAGTCTCTCAGACTGTCAATATAACGGAGCGTCCCGACCGACAGACATATGCTCCGAATGTAAAATATCTGAACCACAACATGCGGTCCCCTATGTTGTTGGACGAGAGAGGGACCTCTCTCGCTCACAGCCCGGACGGACCTGGACAAGCCAGGAACCAGACTAACAGGCTTCCTCCGATCTGTCCTCAATCCGCCGTCACTGGGTGAGTACTAAAGTAATTATAGTGCTCGCATCACCCAAATCTCCTTCCTAGACCGCAACGCACGAACCCAGCAGCCGAACCATTCGATGAATGTACGCTACACCGGGTGAGCAGCGAATGTCACTCCGTCGATCCTACAAGGGACCTCTTAGGCGATAGACATATTCCATGAGCACTTATTGCTGCTAGCTCTTCATTAACTATGACGACAGAGGCACACTTTTGAAAGACATCTCCGTAACTTTGCGAACAAGAAACCAGAAATGCTTGGTAATAGCAAGTATATAATAATAATATATATAGCGTCGTTCAATAATTCGAAAGTTTGTGTGACATTATTGGACTATGTCGGAACTGAGGGACGATGTCCCTGAACCGAACCAAAAATTTCTAAGTCCACCGACGCTATCAGTTTCTTATCCGGCATCGCAGCATTCTGGTCCGACGAAAGAAGCTGTAGAAGGTCAAGTCAGATGACATACACAACAGCATATGTTGTTCCGAAAGGGAAAGCTCGAAATCCTCCGAATCCCTTTCGGTATCCCGTCGGACCGGATGAAATTTTCGGACGTCCGTACCCGCTTCCGCGGAGCGTCCCGACCCAGCATCGTCGGATAAAAAATATGCGACAGATTCAGTTGATGCTGGGATGCTGCGATAAGCTGTGCTATTTAGGAAAGCACGTCCGTTCCCGAGGCCTGTGCAGTAGCGGTCTTACGATGCATTGCCGCCGGAAGCTCCGTGTAAGTTGTCTCCCGCACACTTTCCTATGCGAACGTCCGGAGTCTGCAGGCCTCGTGTCCCTGGCTACCGGATGGTGTGACCTGGTCGCCGATGATTCTCTGACTGGCGAAGCTGACTGGATATCCGAGGTCACGTAGCCAAGAGCGGTCGTGTGCGCTACCATGAGAATGAGGAAGCCTTATTGACAGTCTACTCCGGACTGACTATATGTCGGAGCGTCCCGAGCGACGGACGTATGCTCCGAATGCGAAACATTTTGTACCACAACATCTGGGGCCAGATGTTGTTGTACGAGAGAGGGGCCTCTCTCGCTCGCCGTCCGGATGGACCAGAACGAGCTATGAACCGGACTAAAAGGCTTCCTCCGTTCTCCCTCTAATCCGCCGTCACTGGGTGTGCATTTGGTTGATTTATAGTGCTCGCATCACCCCAAAACTCCTTCTAGACCGCAACGGATGAACCCGGCTGCCGAACCATTCGATGAATGGACGCTACACCGGGCGAGCTAGCGGACGTCAAAGGCCGTCGAACCTACTAGGGTTCTCTTAGGCAATTGGCGTATTTACATGAGCACTTTTCTGCTAGCCCTTCAATAATTCTGACGACGGAGGCACACTGTTGGAAGACATCACGGATACATCACCCTAATCTTGATCGTCTGAAATAGAAATTGATTAAGTAGAGTGACCCTGCGGGGAAAGGACTGGAGTGTCCAATTCCCCACTAACATACCGTGACATACGCTTCCCATGTTGTCATCGAAATCATACGATACAGAACAGGAGTTAATGCGAGTACACTGACCACATATAGAATGATTATAAAAGTCAGAGGAAGACTTCCTCTTATTACAATTGATCAAAATCCTTTCAATGTGAAAAGAAAACAAAGTCCTGGTACTCGCACCAACCCCTGGCAATCAAAATACATAATAATAATATGATCCATTAATATAGAAAAAATAATTGAAATCAAAATATTTTGAAAAAATATTTTTTCAGAACAGCCCAAGTTTCTGAAAAGTAACATTGAGCCCCAATGGATCCCAAGCCTAAGTGTGGACAAAAATTTTTAAAATATTTTAAACAATTTATTCAACACTTACGAACAATAATAATGTATCTAGTTATGATTAAAATAACATCAAGATATTATTTTCAAGAAATCCCCCCCTCACACAGAGGGCTGTTGTAAATGTAAACAATGAGTGTAAAAACACTAAAATAAGACTCCAGGCACCCAGGCCCGGAATCAGTTACCAAAAATACACTATCTGATGCAAAACAGAGACTTCCAGGGAAGAAACTGCAGAACATCAGATGGTAGATGCAGAACACAACGTCTAACCACCCGTAGGTGAAGACATAAACATGGGGAAAAGAACAGAATTCATTCTGTTATTCAGCTAAAACTCCCAAGAAATTTTAGTAATAATAATTACAGAAACTATGCCAAAAGCATGGGAGAATAGCAAGAGGGGACTTAAAGGAAAGGGAGAGAGGAAAACACTGAAAAATCAGTGTAACTAAATAACCAGAATGACAACAAAATGGCTGCTGCCTCGAAAATAGGTAACTTAACATAATTTCATTAAAAAATTTTAAGTTACAGCCCTGATAATATTCTGACACACATTTTTCCTCTCCTCCTTCTCTATCCTCCTTAGAATCACCATTTCACTAATATTTATGTGTCTGGCATCATTTAAACTGAGATTTACAAGCACAAAGATCAGTCAGATGTTAACTGATGAAGGGCCAAACTCAGAATGATTAATGGCGTCAATTTCAGAACGTCCTTGACACTGCGCATGCGCAGTAGAGGTGAAGTGTTGAGGGCCATTCAGGACATGTTTTCTTTGGTTTTAGATGCAAATTTTGGGGATTGGGGGGCAAAATTTGTGTTTGGCCCTATATTTTAAGAGTTAGCACCAGCTATGTCTGGGTCATTGGTACAGTATAAAAATATTACTGTGGCAATCACCAAATTAACCTTCTTTATTATGTTTATGGCATCAGAACATCAAATACAGACATCTGATCTATTATATATCATGTTTGACAGAGCCCCAAAAGTTCTTTCAAATCAAGATATAATAGAAAAAATCCAGCAAGAGAATCACAGATCCAGAAGTTGAGTTTTGACATTAAATTCTGAAGAAATAAGCTATTTGTAGCAACAGTGACCTTGACCTTGGAGCGCGAGACTCAGAAATCGATAGGTGTCTTCCTTTCCTATAGGGTAACCTGTGGTATAAGTTTGGTGAGGACACACAGAATAGAACTAAAGTTATTGCCCGGAAACCAATTTGTCACAAAATATTCTATTTATAGTAACAGTGACCTTGACCTTGGAGTCCCAGACTCCGAAATCAATAGGTGTCTTCCCTTCCTATAAGGTAACCTCTGGTATAAGTTTGGTAAAGGTGCGTCAAATAGAACTAAAGTTATTGCCCGGAAACCAATTTGTCACAAAATATTCTATTGATAGTAACAGTGACCTTGACCTTGGGGCCCCAGACTCCGAAATCGATAGGTGTCTTCCCTTCCTATAGGGTAACCTGTGGTATAAGTTTGGTGAAGATACAGAGAATAGAACTAAAGTTATTGCCCGGAAACCAATTTGTCACAAAATATTCTATTCATAGTAACAGTGACCTTGACCTTGGAGTCCCAGACTCCAAAATCAACAGGTGTCTTCCCTTCCCGTAGGGTAACATCTGGTATAAGTTTGGTAAAGGTGCGTCAAATAGAACTAAAGTTATTGCCCGGAAACCAATTTGTCACAAAATATTCTATTTATAGTAACAGTGACCTTGACCTTGGAGTCCCAGACTCCAAAATGAATAGGTGTCTTCCCTTCCTGTAGCGTAACATCTGGTATAAGTTTGGTAAAGGTGCGTCAAATAGAACTAAAGTTATTGCCGGGAAACCAATTTCTCACAAAATATTCTATTTATAGTAACAGTGACCTTGTCCTTGGGGCGCGAGACTCTGAAATCGATAGGTGTCTTCCTTTCCTATAGGGTAACCTCTGGTATAAATTTGGTAAAGGTGTATCAAATAGAACTAAAGTTACTGCCCAGAAACCAATTGTTTACGCCCGCCGCCATCCGCCCACCCGTCACTTCATCAAACTATAAGTCGAGTTTGTCTTCGTAAAACTCGACTAAAAATGCCGATAGGATCACTGATCCAATGTCAAGTTGTGACAGTGCAAAAGTGGGTTTAATCATTATCAACTTATCATCCGGAAACCAATTGTTTACAATTTACTATGTGAAGGGTCACTGTGACCTTGACCTTTGACTTAGTGATTCTGAAATACACAGGGCTCTTTCTTGCACGAATGCCAACAACCTATGAAGTTTCATGAACGTAGGTGGAACCATTGTCAAATTATCATCTGGAAACCAATTGTTTACGATTTATTATGTTCAAGGTCACTGTGACCTTGACTTTTGTCCTAGTGAGTCCAAAATAAATAGGGGTCTTCAACTTACCTAAGCCAACCTACCTATGAAGTTTCATGAATGTGGGTCAAACCATTATCAATTTATAGTCCGGAAACCAATTGTTTACGATTTACTATGTTGAAGGTCACTGTGACCTTGACCTTTCACCTAGAAGTCCAAAATAAATAGGGTTCTTCCTCTCACTGATGCCAACCTATCTATGAAGTTTCATGAACGTGGGTCGAAACATTATTAAGTTATCATCTGGACACCAATTATTTATGATTTACTATGTTGAAGGTCACTGTGACCTTGATCTTTCACCTAGCGAGTCCAAAATAAATAGGGTTCTTCCTATCACTAATGCCAACCTAACTATGAAGTTTCATGAACATGGGTCAAACCATTATCAAGTTATCATCCAGAAACCAATTGTTTTGATTTACTATGTTCAGGGTCACTGTGACCTTGACCTAGTGAGTCCAAAATAAATAGGGTTCTTCCTCTCACAAAAGCCAACCTACATATGAAGTTTCATGAATGTGGGTTGAACCGTAGGCAAGTTATCATCCGGAAACCAATTGTTTACAATTTACTATGTTCAAGGTCACAGTGACCTTGACCTTTGACCAAGCATGTCCAAAATTAATAGGGTTCTTCCACTCACCGATACCAACCTACCGATGAAGTTTCATGAACATGGGTTGAACCATTATCAAGTTATCATCCGGAAACCAATTGTTTACGCCCGCCAACCATTCATCAAACTATAAGTCAAGTTTGACTTCGGCACAACTCGACTAATGAAAGTGTCAATGACACTGTAGCTTAACTTGTGTGTTGTGTTTGATGAAAAGGATAATGTTCAATGTTTATGAAAGGATTATGAAATAAGACAAGAATTGTGATAATTGGGAATATGTTTATTTCTGTTCCCTGTATGCTATGTTTTTGATAAAAATTAAATTTTTTTAGTAAATTTTGTTTCTTAACATACCTACCACAATTGTTTACAATTGGCTGTAACGTAAGTGCAAGCCCTACTTCAGAACTAACTCAAGCTTTTAAGAAACTTTTCCAAACTAGCTGGAAAAGTAATAGAGTGCAAAAGCACGAAAAAGATCGAAAAAGGGTCGAGCGAGACCAGCGCTCGAAATTACAGGTTCTCTCTCTGCACACCTCTTGAGTTTACATAGCGCATGCGCAACAACCGTGACGTCAATTCCGTATTTCCGCCAACGAGAAGTTTGTGATTTAGCGGGGAGGCATCGATATCAAAGATATCCCCAAGGAGGGTGGGCCTCTGGTAAACAATTGCAGTAGGTATGTTAAGAAACAAAATTTACTAAAAAATTTTAATTTCTTTTCAACCTACTCACAATTGTTTACAATTGGCTGAATAAACAATAGGAAGTGAATCACATAACCAATACCAACAAGAGCAGCAGAAAGAAAAGCAAGGAGGGCAGAGAACAATAGCAAAACCTGTAACAAAGATAGAGAAAAGGCACCTGAAAAGAACAAGGCTGAGCGATGCACAAACCCGATAAAAACAATTTTAACGAGGCTGCACAACAGCCTGAGCCGCAACGAGAGGGCCTAAAGAATAAAGGTCCTCAGATTGCTGCTGTAGGTGGCGGAGATAAAAGGAGGAGAAGGTAGAAGCATTCCTCCAGTAAGTCGCATTCACAACATCCTGGAGCGAAACAGAATTGGAGAATGCTCAGGATGTAGAAATGGAACGAACCTCATGAGCATTAAACTGGTTCGAAACAAGATCCGAAGCAGACAAGTGGGAATAAGCCAGCTTGATTGCAAGACAGATCCACCTGGAAATAGAATGAGAAGAGATAGACTGCCTCTTAGGAATGTGAGACAGAAAGAATCTCTTCCGACCCCTTCTAATGAACTGAGTGTGATTAATGTAAGTCTTGATCGCACGAACAGGACAAAGAAGAGGTCTCCGACCATCGACAGCGGGGAGAGCCCAAACGCAGATGGGAGGAGGTACCGAAACAGGAAGCTGATTCTTAGCCAGAAAAGAGCCATCAGTAGTGAAGGTGACACTGTTAGCCTTATTTCTGAAGAAAGCAGAATCAACAGATAGCGCATGAAGCTCAACGACTCGTCGAGCACAAGGAAACGCTAGAAGGAAAGCCGTCTTATAGGTGAGAAAACGCATATCGGTCTCAGATAAAGGCTCGAATGGCACCCCCTCCAAACAGTGCAACACCCATGCCAAGTTCCACTTGGGTGTAAGACGCAAAACTCGAGGCCTCTTCAAAGAAAAGTGCCGAATGAGTTTGGAGAGAAAAAGATTACGACCGATGCACCGCTTTCCCACATAAGAGAACGTATCAGACAGCATAGACCGATAGCCCTTAATCGTAATAGGCTGGAGGCCCTTGGAGTCAAAAAGGTATACCAGAAAATCCGCAATTTGAGCGATTGATGGATCACGGTAATCCACATTGTGATCTGCACACCAGCAGCAAAAAACCTTCCACTTCGCAGCTTAAGTCATGCCAGTGGAATGTCGCCGCGATGCAGAAATGCACTCCACTGTTCGTCTCGAAAAACATTTACGTTGGAGGCAGGACCTGATAAAAGACCGATGTGAAGGGACAGGCTCGCCAGGTTGTTGTGATACTTCCTGGGATGACCCTGGGAAAGAAGATAGCGACGTAGAGATAGGTGAATCGGCCGATCTGCCAACAGAGGCCGCAGCAGATTGATCCACACCCTCTGTGGAGACAATGGCAAGCACGAATCTTCGCTTATACTTGAGGAAGAATCGGTGCAGGAGGGAAGGCATAGCCGATCCAACCTGTCCAGTCCAGAGACAGAGCGTCTACCGCAAACGCCAGAGGATCTGGACAAGGAGAGACAAAGGTCTCTACCTGATGATTCCAGTGAGTGGCGAAAAGGTCGACCTGAGGACATCCCCACTGTTCGCAAATCGCCTGAAACACCAACCGATGTAGCATCCATTTGGTTGGAAGGACACTGTAGCGTCGGGACAGGGAGTCTGCTAGGACGTTGAGACGCCCGGGAATGTATCGAATAGACACCCGAGCATTTACATCCCACGCCAACAGAAGAAGATCCCGAGATAGCCGATACATGGGAATCGAATGTGTGCCTCCTTGATTCCGTATGTAGCCCACTACTGTCGAATTGTCCGAAAGAAGTAGGACAATATGGTCCGACAGGTGAGGGATCCAAAGCCGAAAACTCAACAGAAGAGCAAGGAGCTGCTTCTGGTTGATATGAAGGCCCACCTGCTTGCTGTCCTACTTGGCGTGAGTGGGCAAACCGAGAGGATCCAACGTCGCACCCCAGCCCCGATCGCTGGCATCCACAGTAAGGATATGATCGGCCAAAGGAAGATCCAACAGAACACCCTGTGTCAGCCAGGGAACATCGGCCCAAGGGTGGAGGGGACAAAGCAGGGACCGAGGAATAGGAAGTTCCCGGTCCAGCGGATCTACATTCGGACGCCAATGATCCAACAGGAAGTGTTGGAGAGGTCGGACAATCAAGCGACTGAGCAGAATGAGATCTGTCACCGAACCGCAAAGGCCCAGCATCCGAAGGAAAGTCCTGGATGAGACCGAGGAAGATTGAAGCAGTTTCCGAGTCAAGGCGGAAAGAATTGTCGCCCGAGCATTGGGGACCAACACCACATTGTGAAGAGTTTGGAATTCCATCCCCGAATGACGAAATTGCTGAGAAGGAAGGAGATCTGACTTCTCGCGTTTGACTCTGAAACCCAGCGATGCTAGTAGGCAAAGAAACTGCCGGACATCTGACTCCAGAACAGCAGCATCGTGGTGCCGTTGGAGGATGTCGTCCAGGTAGGCTGACGAAGTCATAGCCGACTGAGTACGGTGGAAAGCAAGCACATGAACATCAGTTGCGTGAAGGCCCAAGGAGCCAGGTTCAAACCGAACGGGAGAGCTCTGAATTGATAGACTCGATCCCGAAACGAGAACCGAAGGTATTTCCGTGACGCCAGATGAATGGGTACATGGAAGTAGGCATCCTTCAGGTCGATACTGGCAGCAAAGTCGCCCTGATGAACTGAACGTCGAACCGACTGGAGCTATAATGTACTCGTTCAGGATACTCAGATCGATGACAGGATGAAATTGGCCGTTTTTCTTCAGCACCAAGAAAAGTCTCCAGTAAAACCCTGGTGAAAGGGTGTTCCTGATCACCTCGATCGCCCCTTTGGAGAGGAAATTGTCGATCTCCAGCACCAGAAGGTCCCGACGTAGAGAATCGAAGGGACCCGAGTCAGGAGGGGCACACAAGATAAACTGGGGTGCCGATGGAAGGACAGTCGCAGACCAGATTGTATGACTTCGAGGACCCAAGTGTCCGATGTTATCTCTGTCCAACGGTCGTAAAACAGCGACAGCCTTCCCCCGACTGGAGGCAAATCGAGGTGAGAACCTTCATTTGCGGCCTCGACGAGGCCCCCAAGAGGAGAAACCACCACCTCGGGAAGCGACAGAGTCCTGAGACTTTCCTGCCTGAGGCTGCCAGCGAGTCTGGCCACGTCTGCACTTCTTCTGAGCCGAAGCAGCAGATGGAGCCGATGAGGCAGACGCAGCAGGACACTTGGCGGGCCTGGAACAACCACCACCCGCAGCAGCAGGTTGGTCCAGCTGTCGCAGCAAAAGCTGGTCCTTCGAATGACAAAGAACCTCGCCACAGACAGCTTCCACGTAACCATGGAACAACTAAGGTCCAACCAAAGAGGCAGACCTCAGAACAGCAAGCTGCTCAGAAGGAAGGGATGGAGAAGAATCCAACACCGCATCCCGGCGTGCCAGCTCCAAATTAGCCGTGTTACAGGCGTGAGCGTGTGTCAAGTTCATGAGAGCCTGTGACAAAAGAAAAAGTGCCTGAACATCATCAAACTCCTCTGGAGGAAAATATTCAGCCAGGGCAGTGACGACATGGTCCGCGAGAGATAACATACCCAGCATCTCTCGGGACAGGCCCATCATAGATTCAACTACCGACATCGGGAGAACTGCCGACTTAGGCTTAGTTAACCCGAGGGAAGAAGAATCCTCATCCACAGTAGTTATCCCTTGGAAGACTGGTGGACAGACGGCATCGTAAACACGAAACTGCGATGGAGGCAGAAAAGGCATCAGCTCTAGAAAAGAAAGAACCCTTGAGGGCCTTAGAACGCATTTTGGCGTCCAAGCCCTGGAAGGACTCAACAAGCTGAGCCGATTGCAGAGGATGCAAAGCCCCAGAGCTAGAAGGCTCAACAGGGTTACGGCGCTCCACAGAGGACCACGGCAGGACGGTCACAGATGGCTGGTCTGAAGGTTGAATGTCCGGCAATAAGCCAAAGACAAAATCCAAAGTCTGCCCCAAGGCTGATGAGGGGGCCCATCACCTTCAAGAAATCATCATCCTCTGTTGCAGAGGAGACATAGCCCAACTCGGGCTGACCAGCAGAAACCTCCTGTGAATACTGTGCAGTATCCAAGGGGCCAGGCGAGACATCTCGGCAACCGACCAAAGGAGGTTGTGCCTCAGGAGGCACAGGGAGGCCAACTTGAGGGTTGCTAGAAAGCAACTGGGTGAGCGCCAAAACGGCCCAACGCAGGTCACCCTGAGAATCAGTTACAGCAGCATCACCCGACAGAGTGTCCTCCCAATGGACCCTTTTGGTAGAAGAACCCAAATCCTCAGAAGGAACCGGCGACGAACGTCGACCGGCAGACAGAATAAGGAGACAGTGAGAAGACACCGGAGGATGTTTGTTTGTTTGTTGGTGGTTAACGTCACATATTTATGCACCATGGCTAATCGTGACACAACATGGAGATGAATTCAAGTTTAGTCAATCGTTGATCTACATGTTGCCCATTTTAGAGGACTTTCACTCCAAGCATTGGTGACTGGGTCCTATTTTACTAGTAAAGCAGAACTGGTTTACCACAGTAAACAAGTGCTGCTTACTTCCCGGGGTTCCTACGGGGACACCCGAGGATAGTCCCAATTGTGACGCCCAGGGGCAATCACTGACCTCTGAGGAACAGAAGGTCCTGCCTACAAATCCTCTAAAGAGACCAACGGTGTACGTCGAACGGTAGCTGGACCTGGGACACGGTGAGAAGACACCGGAGGATTGTCCCAAGAATGACAGGATCCTGCCATTGGTCTCTGCGTGGCAGAAGGCCCCAACTGCCCATCCTCTGAAACCAACAGCAAGCATCGATCGACATCCAGACTCGGAACACAGTGAGGAATCACCGGAGGAAGGTTCCGAGAGTGACAGCTAACCGGGGCTGTCACTGACCTCTGCCGAACAGCAGGCCCTGGAGGCCAATGTCCCAACCCCATCCTGCTAGTCGGCACACTAGCAGGGGAAGGAGGAACAATAAACGAATCGCCCAAGGGGGCGAGGAATCGCTGCCGAAGCGACCGAACGGCTCAACTGACTAGGAGCAAACTTAGCCAGATGAGACGGAGCAGACAGCAAACCCGCACAATTTCGCCGTGAAGCCAGGGGAGGCTGAGAGCTCACAGACACACCAGCAGATACAGTCTTAGTCCCCCGAGACTGTATACCATCCCCAGAGGAGATGGAAGAGCCACCATCATACAGAATAGGATCTGTTGTAACAATTTCCTCAGCAACTGTTGACGGCGTAGGAGGCAAATCGGAGGGGGGCAGCGAGCTGACCTCAGAGAAGCTCTCTACGAAAACAGACGCATCAAGAGTGACATCAGAAGACAAAGAGACCACGGTCTCCACGACAGGTATCACCACACTAGCACCGTCAACAGTTACAGAGGAACTCGCCACAGAAAAAGACAGATCAGCATCCTGTGTGACAGAGTCACTTCGTGCACTCACAGAAATATCTGATAAGGCATGGCTACCCTTACCCCGAGAATGAGGGATTCTAGCTCTAGACAGAACCACCTTGTTAACAGAAGCCCCGAATTTTGAGGACCAAACCCCACAAATACCACATGATTGGGCCTGAGTACAATTGTTGCAAGTGACACAGGTGGAATGAGAGTCGTCCACATGTTTCACCTGCAAGTAAGAGGAACAAGGAATAGGCTTAGGCATAATATGAAAATGAAATATGAAATCGAGCTTCCCGCTGACAGAAAACAGAACAATGGTTGTGTTCACACGTGGGGGAAAAACAAGACTATGTGTGAAAAAGCCAGCAAAAATTATCAAAAATATCATTAAATAGTAATAATTTTGAAAGCTTGAAAACGATACAATCCACTTGCGCACAATCAGATGAAGAAAACAGCTAAGAAATAGCACAAGTCACAAAAATTTCCAACCAGTACAATGCCAGAAATAAAAGGAATTGACGTCACGGTTGTTGCGCATGCGCACGGTAAATGCAAGAGGTGTGCTGAGAGAGTATCTGTAATTTCAAGCGCTGGTCTCGCTCGACCCTTTTTCGATCTTTTTCGTGCTTTTGCACTCTATTACTTTTCCAGCTTGTTTGGAAAAGTTTCTTAAAAGCTTGAGTTAGTTCCGAAGTAGGGCTTGCACTTACGTTACAGACAATTGTAAACAATTGTGAGTAGGTTGAAAAGAAATAATATAAGGTGTACACTGTACTAAAGAGCTGAGAGGTGGGTTAACATGACCTCACAGTTAATGTATGTGGCCCTCACAGTTAACGTATATCAATGAAAGTTACCAAGTTACAGTGAAATCATTCCAAAACGAGTCATCCTATCAAGCTACATTGAAATCCCTTTTTTAAATATGGCCTCTAGACTGTGCTAAAGGTTTTTGGGCTTCGGGCACCTGTAGCCGTCAGTTTCCCAATTGCGCCCAAAGGGGACGTTCTCATCTAGACATTATATGAAGTCAACCTACCAGGTTACAATGAAATCCCTTCATAAATATGACCTGTAGACTGTGCTAAAGGTTTTTGGGCTTTGGGCTTGGGCAGCCATCATGGTTGAATGATCGCAACCAAAAGGGGACATTCTCATCTGGGCATCATCTGGAGTGATCCTACGAAGCTACAATGAAATTCCTTCATAAATATGACCTGTAGACTGTGCTCAAGGTTTTCGGGCTTCGGGCACCTGAAGCCATAACAGTTGACCAATCACGACCAAAAGGGGATGTCATAATCTAGGCATTATATGGAGTCAAACTTACAGGTTACAATGAAATCCTTCCAAAAATATGACCTATAGACTATGCTAAAGGTTTTTGGCTCGGGCAGCCATCAAGGCTGACTGATCGCGACCAAAAGGGGACGTTCTCATCTAGACATTATTTGGAGTCATCCTACAAAGGTACAATGAAATCCCTTCATAAATATCACCTGTAGAGTGTGCTAAAGGTTTTCGGGCTTCAGGCCCCTGTAGCCGTCACAGTTGCCTAATGATGTCCAAAAGGGACTGTTCTCATCTAGGCATTATATGAAGTCAACCTACCAAGTTACAATGAAATCCTTTCATAAATATGACTTGAAGACTGTGCTAAAGGTTTTCAAGCTTTGGGCTCGAGCAGCCATCATGATTGAATGATCGCAACCAAAAGGGGACATTCTCATCTGGACATCATCTGGAGTGATCCTACGAAGTTACAATGAAATCCCTTCATAAATATGACCTGTAGACTGTACTCAAGATTTTCGGGCTTCGGGCACCTGTAGCCATCGCAGTTGACCAACCACGACCAAAAGGGGATGTCATCATCTATGCATTATATGGAGTCAACCTAACAAGCTACAATGAAATCCTTCCATAAATACGACCTTTAGACTATGCTAAAGGTTTTTGGGCTCGGGCAGCCATCAAGGCTGAATGATCGTGACCAAAAGGGGACGTTCTCATCTAGACATTATTTGGAGTCATCCTACCAAGCTACAATGAAATCCCTTCATAATTATGACCTGTAGACTGTTCTAAAGGTTTTCGGGCTTCGGGCTTTGGGCCCCTGTAGCTGTCACAGTTGCCCAATCATGTCCAAAAGGAGACGTTCTCATCTAGACATTATATGAAGTCAAACCTACCAAGTTACAATGAAATCCCTTCATAAATATGACCTGTAGACTGTGCTAAAGGTTTTCGGGCTTCAGGCTCGGGATGCCATAATGGTTGAATGATCGCAACCAAAAGGGGAATTCTCATCTGGGCATCATCTGGAGTGATCCTACGAAGCTACAATGAAATCCCTTCATAAAAATAACCTGTAGACTGTGCTCAAGATTTTCGGGCTTTGGGCACCTGTAGCCATCACAGTTGACCAATCATGACTAAAAGGGGATGTCATCATCTAGGCATTATATGGAGTCAACCTAACAAGTTGCACTGAAATCCTTCCATAAATTTGACCTATAGACTATGCTAAAGGTCTTTGGGCTCGGGCAGACATAGAGGCTGAATGATCGCAACCAAAAGGGGACGTTCTCATCTAGACATTATTTGGAGTCATCCTACAAAGCTACAATGAAATCCCTTCATAATTATGACCTTAGACTGTTCTAAAGGTTTTCGGACTTCGGACCCCTGTAGCCGTCACAGTTGCCCAATTGTGTCCAAAAGGGGACGTTCTCATCTAGACATTATATGAAGTCAACCTACCAAGTTACAATGAAATCCCTTCATAAATATGACCTGTAGACTGTGCTAAAGGTTTTCGGGCTTCGGGCCCGGACAGCCATCATGGTTGAATGATCGCAACCAAAGGGGACAATCTCATCTGGGCATCATCTGGAGTGATCCTACGAAGTTACAATGAAATCCCTTCATAAATATGACCTGTAGACTGTGCTAAAGGTTTTGGGGCTTCGGGCACCTGTAGCCATCACAGATGACCAATCATGACCAAAAGGGGATGTCATCATCTAGGCATTATATGGAGTCAACCTAACAGGTTACAATGAAATCCTTCCATAAATATGACCTTTTGCCTATGCTAAAGGTTTTGGAGCTTGGGCACCCAATCAAGGCTGAATGATCGCGATCAAAATGGGACGTTCTCATCTAGACATTATTTGGAGTCATCCTACTAAGTTGCAATGAAATCCCTTCATAAATATGACTTGTAGACTGTGCTAAAGGTTTTCGGGCTTCGGGCCCCTGTAGCCGTCACAGTTGCCCAATCACGTCCAAAAGGGGACTTTCTCATCTAGACATTATATGAAGTCAACCCACCAAGTTACAATTAAATTCCTCAATAAATATGACCTGTAGACTGTGCTAAAGGTTTTCGGGTTTTAGGCTTGGGCAGTCGTCATGGTTGGCAGATCACGTCCAAATGGGGAAATTCTCATCTAGACATCATAAGGAGTCATCCTACCAAGTTACAATGAAATCCCTCTATATTAAACATGACCTTCTGACTGTGCTAAAAGTTTTTGGGTTTCGGGCTTGGGCAGCCATTACGGTTGACAGTTCATGCCCAAAAGGGGACGTTCTCATCTAGGCATTATACAGAGGCATCCTACCAAGTTACAATGAAATCTCTTCATAAATACGACTTGTAGACTGTGCTAATGGTTTTCAGGTTTTGGGCTCGGGCAGCCATACCAGTTGACCGATAACGACCAAAAGGGGACGTTCTCATTTAGACATGACCCCAAACCTGCATATGAAATTTTGTGACGATCAGACGAGAACTGCAGGGTGTAGCCTGTGCTAAAGTAAAATGTGAACAGACTCACAGACTCACTCACAGACTAACAGACTTCCGCACGCGTGATGGCAAAAGCTTATCTTGACTTTGTCAAGTTAAGCTAAAAATGTTCAGTTTATCTCTAGATTGCAGGAAAGTGTCCAAATTCCTGTTAATTGAATACTCCCACTGCAATAATAATTTTCAATGACAAAGAGGATTTTCAATTAAAAGAGTTCCACTGTAATTATCTCTGTAACTCACCTCCAGTCTCCACAAGTTTGAGTACATTGGTCTGACCTTCATATCCATACACTAGCCTGTAAATACAAAACGTAATCTGTCTTTGGATCAACTCAATTAAAACACATAGTTTTAAGCTTCTAACGTAAGTATTAAACATCAAAGCTTTAGCTAAATGAGATTTGTAACTGTTCCTTTCATTATCAAGCCTCAGGCCTGTCAAATTGCCATTTGGGTCAGTGGAGGTTACCTGAAGTAAAAAACATGTGAATGAAAAATGGGTTATGCCAAATTGTTTCCAGGTCACGAAAATTTTGCCAAGTTAAATGATCTACAGTAGAACCTGTCTTGAGAGACTGCCCTTTGGGCCACACAAAAGTGGTCTCTCAAGACAGGTGGTCTCTCATAACAGGTTTCAGGTTTTCTCAAGTCAGTGAATAACCAAGCACAAAATTCAGAAATGGAGAAGAATAGATTTTTGTTATTACTATGTAGTTCATTTTTATGAAGTTTTTTTGTAACAAATTGAAATGGACTGTTATAAAAATAAATTAGTGTTGAAAATCTTCATTGAAGATTTTCAACACAAATTTATTTTTATAATCATATCTGTCACATTTCAGGTATGTATGAAATTGTTTATTCAGCAATAATCCTAATCTTTTCACAGGGGTCTTATAAAAACATCTCAATCTTTAATGAGTTATGTAACTGAATAGCAATTGAAACCCAATTAAGAGCTTTTAATACTTTTAATTATGTTAGTATAACCACAATGGATTTTCCAATTCCAGAACAGGTAAAAAGTTTTTGTCATGATTTCAGTCTTCAAAGGGGCAGTCTCTCAAGACAGGTCCATTATGGCATAAAAATACAAGTTGGTACCAGGTCACAGTGGTCTATCAAGACAGGTGGTCTCCCATAGCAGGTCCATTATAGAGTAAAACCAATTGGTGCCTGGCAGATGTGGTCTCTCAAGACAGATGGTCTCTCAAGACAGTGGTCTCTCAAGACAGGTCTTACTGTAGTACAAATGAATGGTGGAATGATGTTGAGCATCAACCAATCATCAGCTGCATAGGTGTTTGCATCTACCTGAAGTATAGCTGCTCTGTTGGCCAATTATAAGAATCAATGGAGTGGTGAATGATTTGGAAACTAATACAAGGACAAAATATACAAAAATAGGAAAAAAACTGCAGACGGCATGACATGAGTACCTAAACAATGAACTCAACTTACAACATAAAAGTAAACGTAGTTCGAGTCGCAAAGTGAGCTCCATAGACAATGTGTGAGATTCTTCAGTATTTCCATCAGAAATTTCTAATGGCTATGAAATAAAAAATTGTGTTTTTATGCTCTCTGGAAGTCATGTGCGAAAGTTTAACAAAAATAGCTTTTCGTATATTCTACCAATCTTTCAAAATAAAAATAATTTGACAGAAAATATAAAACATGTGTTAATTATCCATTCGTTTTTTGTTTTCTTTTTGAACGCAAACATTTTCTTTGCTTACGAGAAAAGCAAACTGGGAAACAGTGAACCTAGAGGGAGGAGCTACCATCGAACATTTGAGCATGCTAAATGGGTGGAGATATTTGATATTGATGTCATGATGACATAATGACATACAACCCAACCACATTGATATAGACAAGTGTTTCATGGAAAGATGTTCAGTTCCTACAGCCTTTACCCCTTAAAATAATAAAAACAAACCAAGTTTTTAGTTGCATTTTCATGAAAAACGCTATGCTAATTGTTAGTAAAAATTTGAGAGAGAGAGAATCAAAACCAGTAGCCGCACTAGTGGTCAGACAGGATCGATCCAATGCCGAATTGATTTAAGGGCCTATATAAGTAATGAAATTTTGTTTATTTTGAAAATGCTCACCTCTGATATTCCTTCAATTCAAATTAAATATACACAAAATGTACATCAAAATGAAGATAGAGAAGTATAGAACACGAAACACATGTGTAATCAACTCATAGAGTCGACTGTAGGCACCACTGGTTCCTGGAAGTCTGCTGCCATATTCGTACCAGAACTGATAATTTAATAATATTTCACGAAAACAACTTGTGGCGAAATGTGCTTTACATATCCAACAACAAAGCTAGGGGATCAAAATTCTTCAAAACATGGTGACAGAGATGCATGGGGGTAAATTCTAAAGCCTTTGCTTTTGTTTACGTATCAATATACTTTCGATTTCCGGTCGACGTCATCGGACGGAAAAAGCATGTAAAAACGCCGTCTAAAATCAAATAATGAAAAAGACTGCCTTCATACAGTATACTGTTCTTAGATAGAGATTGCAAAGTTGCCATATTCAATGCAAGGTATCATGATACCTGTTGAAAAGTCTTAGAATTACGATTTTGTTTTTCGATGGAAATTTGTGGTATCGAGTGATTTGCGCATGTCTGTCGAACATGGAAACCATCTTCAATAAAAAATGCAGACAGTGTTGTCCTTTTCCAAAATGCAGTCCTATTGCTGCACTCGAAAGCATTTTGAATGCCTAGCTTTGTTATTGAATATCTGAAGCACATTCGGCCACAAGTTGTTCTTGCGAAATATTAGGGAGCCAAAGCGACCCGCAGGGTCATGTGCAAGCTTTGCAAGCTATTAGGTAACACATATGTACCGTTTGTACGAACTCAAAGCCAAGTGAATCTCAAAGGCATCAACTTCAAAATTTTTCAACGGAAGTGGTACACAAGGATGTTGACATGTTTGCGCATGGTGGAAATTAACATTCGCAATTGAAGAAATGATTTATCAAAGAACAATACTACATTTTGGCAGTATATTTATGTGGCTAAACAGTTGGTAATAGTAACAATAAATGCTACACGCTATATGTGAAAAAATAAAAATGAACGCAGCAATTTCCGTAACTCCTTGGATAAATTCCAGAAAACAACGACGCCATAAATATATCTTCCAGTCAAAGCAATGATAAAATTATCTTTCAATCAGAGCACTGGAAAATAATATCTTCTAATCAAAACGCAGATAAAAATAGTTTTCTTGAAATAGACAAAACACATCGTCTGCTGCTTACAAATATTGGGATGAGCCACTGTGGCATCAGGCTCAGTTTTTCAAAATAAAAAAAATATACTGGGCCTACATTTTTATTTCATAATAACTTGTACAGTTGCAGTTTTCGCTCGCTTTTAGGTTTTCTTAAATTTCATATTTTATTATCAGTTCTGGTTCAAATACGATAGCAAACTTCCAGGAACCAGTGGTGCCTGCTGTCAACTCTATGAGTTGATTGCATATGTGTTTCGTGTTCTAAACATCCCAACCTTCATTTTGATGTATAATTTGTGTATATTTAATCTGAATTTAAGGAATATGAGAGGTGAGAATTTCAAAATAAACAAAATTCCATTACTCATATAGCCCCTTAAATTTTAAGGCCGAACTGACTCATAGAGTCATACCGAAGTGACTCAACTCAAGGCTGTTTTGACTCAACTTCAAGGCCGAATTGACCCGTTCCTGGGGTCAGGGGTCCGAAAATGGATTATTAGTGAAAATATTAGCGACGAACTTGGGTTGACGGCCGAAATACCACACCCTCAACTATGACTGCAAATTGTCCAAGGAACACATGGAGCGATGTGTCGCACATCCTTTTTAAGCACTTCCTCAAAGGCGGAAGTAAAGTAGCGAAGGCAGGGAACACCTTTTATTTTCCAGCAGCGAAAATAATTTGCTGAACATGATTTTTCACTTAAGTGACTTCCGGGGATATCACCATACAAGTGAAGCTATATCTTACCAGTCTATTTTACTGCTATCACTGACGACGTCTTTATATGCTTTTAAAAGTGATTCACGATTTTTGTTCAAGTCGATCGCCATTTCAAACGTTTTCCGGCTACATGGATTGTGTATCACGTCATCGATTTATGTTAAACGCTGAGAATTTGGATACGGACAACTGCATAGATTAATTCTATATGGATGAGGATTCAGCTGAGGCCAAGTCTGTGTGTGTGGATAATAGGGCGAAGAATCTGATTGGCTTTTATAATTTACCGTCGACTGTATATGTATGGATTAGTATGTAATCTAAGCTACTTAAATGTAAACAGTAAACTCCCCCACTAGGCTTTCTAAAGAGAATCCTTAAAATAACAAAGGGAATCCATTGTGATGGAATATAATTTCCAGCGTAATATTTGTTCCAAAGAAAGTTTGTCACATAAAAGAAGTTCCAATGAGAACTGTCATTATATAATATTTTATCCAGTGTCATAAGGAAATGTCCAACATAAAGGATAAAATATTATGTAATAAAATTTCTCCCTAGAACTTTTGTTATATAAATAAATTTCCTAGGAATAAATCTGCAAGCCAAACAACATATATAGGGACGTCATATTTTTCGACCCCTTAATGCCAGTGTGCGTGTCAAAGTAGATACCTGAGCCAAATTTGGCGAAAGCCATGCAATGACTTAATGGGAGGCGTGGGCAGACAAATAGACACACAGACAAACAGTGCTCAAATTATAGTATGATTTAAGGAAAATTTAAATTTGGAATATGTGTTATGCAAACATAAGTTCCGGTTAAGAATGTTTGTGTTATGTAAGTGGAGTTCCCTGATGGAATATTTGTTTTGTAAGGGAATTTCCATATTGGAATATATGTTATATAAGGGAAGTTCTATATTGAAAAAAAATGTTAGTTGGGCCGAGGAAATTCTACACTGGAATGTTTGTTATGCAAGGGTAGTTCCATAATGGAATATCATTTTCATATTTACAATTGAAATTAGATATTAGCATATTCTTACGATCATAAAATTCTATATTGGTTAGGTGTGGGTAATTTGTATTGGAATATATATTTTTAAGATAAATAGATGTATATGCCATGGAATGAGCAGAAATCATTTGACCAAGTTTCGTCTGTTGATAACACTGTATGCTTGTGTCTCAAAAAATAACATTAAAATAGAATCTAATAATGTATAATTGCTAAATTCTTACCTTCAATGTATGTCCTATCATTCAGATAAGTAAAGATTTTATTGAATTATTCAGAAATCATATCAATAATTCACCATTTTGTTTGAATGGTAAAAAAGCATTCAAGTTTGTCTGAACACATGACTAACTGGCACAAAGAACTATGATATTGTTTCTTGCTGCATTAATTAAGGGTAAAATAGTGTTCATGTGTGTCTGATCATATGACCTATCTGTACACAGAACTATAATATTATTACCTCTTCAATTAAATATAATACATTTATATATGAGGGAAAAATTATTATAGGCGAGGAATAAATATTACATAATATTTATCCCCAAGAACTTTGCCTATATAGTAATTTGTTCTGGATGGAACATATAATATGTGGAACAAATACACACTCACACATTTGGGGTCTCCATCACGACCAGCTAATTACGAAACTAGAAAATGTACACCACGGGGCAGCTAGGTATCTCAAAAAATCGATACCATATCATCAGCTCCCACACACCCTTATGATATGATTGACTCCTCACAATGGCAAAATTTACAACAAAGACGTCTCAAAACTAGAATGTCCAGTGTTCTCTATAAAATCAAACATGGTGAAGTGGCCCCGAATCCCATAAATATCCTGCAAAGAACCTGTACCCACTAGTCACAAATAGCAACAACATACCACACAATTTCTACTACCCTTAATGCCTTTTACTTAAGAGCAGTAACTCAGTATAACGCCCTTCGTATATCTGTCCTCACGCCTGGAAGTCCGGATTGACTTTAAAGTGGAGCTTACACCACCAGTATTGAACAACATTTTGATTACCAGCAAAAATAACCCTTAGTCTGAGATTTGTATATAGTTTTAATAAAACACAAAATACAAAAAAACAATATGACCCGCTATCATGCCTGCCCCTGTGGCACGAACACACTGGGTATCAGCTTCACTATCTCTGAACAGCGTGGGATGTGTTGTTGTAGTGTCCCCCTGACTGGCCACAATAGTCAGTAACTCGACTGCTGGCAGTCACTCCGAAGAAGAAGATGAAGAAGACCTATTTTGTTAATTCACGGCAGATATTCAACAGTAAGCTTAGATGTCTAAATATCTCAAAGCCTATGATCTAAATATCCCAATGCATACGCATTTCTATTCGACCTTGCTTTGCACTCATTCAAGTTTTATGTTATCCAGTAATTCACAATAACATTTTAGCCCTCAATTCGACTTAGAAGCTACTAGCAGTGTTTCTAAGTTTATTAGTAATATCTATTTATAATCAGTTTGAATTGCTCTACCCTATATGTATTCGCAAATTCGTGCTCAGATTAGCCGTTCAGTAGGAAAAGAGACCGGAACGTAGGTGTGGCATATGTATGGCATTGGATACCCCCATGCCATTGACCAATGGACAGGGGACATCCGTGTTCATACGAATTCGATAACGATCACATCATCCGCTAAAAAGCTCCAGTGAACAATCATCAGTTCAGGGCAGCGATTGTGGTAGCAGGACATTTCACAGAAAAAAACATTTTGTAGAAGACCTTTTGTTGACAAGTCATTTTGCAGCAAGACCATCTCAAAGATTCCCGAATGTTCCGTAGAATGACCATTTCACAGACATCTTCTGGTCGTTTCGTAGACAAGATGTTGGAGGGGCCTGATGTGTGAGCATATATGGAGGGGGGGGGGGGGTGCAAAAAAATAAAAAAACACTTATTGAGAAGAAACAAAATTTAGTATAAAATTGAAAATAACTAAGGTAGCCATAAATTTAACAAAATTGTATATAATACTACAGTACAAATTTTGTAATTATGAGTATGAAATATCCATATTTCCTACTCTAAAATGTAAGTACAATATAAGTTTTCATGTAGCCTTTTTTATAGTTACAAGTATGGAATTCGCTTATGTTTTTAAGCATATAAATTCAAAATTTGTACCTAAGAGACAAGTAACTTTTTGGGTACAAATTTTTGTAATCTGAAGTATGAAATATGTGTATTCCATACTTCGAACTTACGAGAACTTTAAGTTTCCATATATCCTATACGTTATAGTGAATTATATCGGCGGGGGGGGGGGGGGGGAGGGGGGGGGGCTATATAGTTAACTGTAGGGAATACGCGTATTTAACACTTGTGGTTTCAAAATTTGTACCATAATGACAAGTAACTCTACGGGGAACGGTCGATTGGTACCACGGTCGATTGGTACCATCGGGCGGTCGATTGGTACCATCTCGAAAGTCGATTGGTACCGTCCAAAAAGTCGATTGGTACCGTCGGTTCGGTCGATTCGCACCAACCGTAAGTCGATTGGTACCACTACAATTGTATGACAATTTTCCCCCAAAACCTTGAATGTGCCATCCATAAACCAAATTTTTGATCTCCCCAAATGTTCTAATTGTAAATCAGTAGCAAGAATTATGTGTCGCTGCCCATCAACAACAATGTCCTTTTTAAGAAACCCATTTGGTATGAATGATTCGTCCAAGATAAAGTTAAGGTCTTTAGGATGTTTTGGTCGGAGCTTTTCCCTAGCTCTATTTGCTGATCGAGCAAGCTGATCTAGTTTGGGAAGTGACACATTTTCATTTGCTACTTTGCTCAAAGCCTGTCTTGCGAGTATACCTGAAGATAAAAAAAACGTCACCTCTTGCTGCATCCTTGACAATGGCTCTCGCTGAGCATGTGACTGACGAAGACAGATTACCTGGATGAATGTGGGGGTTCGGCCCACGACAGAAACTATTAACACCTTGTTGCCTAACTGTAGCATAACACTTTTATAAGACCTACTGCTGCATATCCACGTAGCTGCAACAACCGTTTTACGTTTCAATGCATACGTGTAACCCTGAGAATCAATTAAAATGTCTGCTCCTCTCTTTGAACCTCCTTTGACGATTTCGTATGTGGTTGGTCGGTCGTCGATTATATTTTCTGGAATCGTTTCTTCCTCAAGTGACTGCTCTGCTGCTGGTTGTATGTCATCAACGGGAAGCAATACATCAAACGATCCTTCTTCTGGTATAGCATCCGTCTCCATATCCGACTCTACTGTGTTGTTACTAGACTGGTGACATTCTGGGCAGAGCCATGTTATTGTGTCACCATCTCGTTGTTGTTTCATCATTCTCCTGTAGACATCTCTGGTTATTCCAGTGCCACAAAGCCTGTGTCTCCATTGATTACAGGAATCGCATTGCAAAGCATCTTGCCGACGTCGAACCTCTTTGGTACAACCTGAGCATGAGTATTCAATGAGAATATCCATCTTCAAGTGATGAAATTCCAGAAAATTTGACGTCTTATATAGAATATTGTTGGCTTGGTTCGGCGGTAGTCTTTGAAGGAGATTAGAAATTACTGGAAACATACTCGGCTTTAGAGCACAGGTAGATGTGATTTTACCAATGGACACAAATTGACGTCGACCAGAACATAAAAGCCGTTATAACGATATGCGGTAGTCTTTGAAGGAGATCATTAATTACTGGAAACTTACTCTGACAATTGCAGTGTCTTTAGAGTACAGGTAGATGTGATTTTACCAATGTACACATAGTGGCGTCGGCAAGAAGAAAAAAAAACCTTGTAATAATAATGATTTCCATAGGTTGTTGTCAACACAAATCCTATTAGTTTCAATTAATAAGGCTCTTCAGGAGTGAGTGATGTCAACTACAAACGTCGCTGTTTTCATAATAATAATACTTTCCAAGAGAAAACAACCTTTGATTATATTTTCTACATTTATTGACAATCTATCACTCGAACGTAAACTACCAGGAAATTCTAACCGCGTGCATACCCCCTCAGACCCCATTTGAGGCAATAGGAAAGCTAGTGTGATCCAAGTGAAATAAAATAAGGTTAACCGGGCCGCAGGGGATTTATAAATCCCACATCGTCCCTGCACGCCTTTGGCGCGCTAAAACCTTTCATTTCATTCATTCACATAATAATCCCAGAGAAAACAACCTTTGGAAATATTTTCTACATTTCAAACGCAACATTTTGGGGGAAAATTGTCATACATTTGTAGTGGTACCAATCGACTTACGGTTGGTGCGAATCGACCGAACCGACGGTACCAATCGACTTTTTGGACGGTACGACTTTTTGGACGGTACCAATCGACTTTCGAGATGGTACCAATCGACCGCCCGATGGTACCAATCGACCGTGGTACCAATCGACCGTGGTACCAATCGACCAAGATTCAACTCTACGGTACAAGTTCTCGTAATCCCAAGTATGAATATTCGTATTCTGAACTTTCTCTCGTCACAATTAATTATCAGACCGACTGAATATGGTATTATCTCAATGCAGCAACCAATGAATTAAGTGGACAGAGTCACAAACGATTAACTGCATTGAAAAACAAATTCCATGAAACGCCGATTGTTTTTTGGCTACGAAACTTACTACCCTGTTTTCGAAATAGTCCTTCTATCAAATGACTTGTCTGTGAAACATCATGTCTTCGAAATTCTTTTTCTATAAAACGTCAAAAAACGTGATTGCAATATTATTCCCTACCGGTTCCGTGCTGTGGATAAAACACAATCACTGCTGCCAGCTTTTTCACTGATCAGAAGAGTGCTTTTTAAGCCGATCATCAGAGTATCAGCTTCATAAGTAAAACTCCAAGTTCGTCAAATAAATTAGACGAATAGAAGTTTTGTGAGGCAATAACTCTTTGAACTATGTCCCGCGAACGTGATCTATAGGCCCCGGCATTACATCTATCCAACTGGAATATTCTGGCCCTCTATTTAGGTTGCTCTCCTTAGTTTACTTGCCCTCCTTTCCCTGCCAACTTTCAGGCATCCCCGCCCTTAGACCTAGTACTTCTGGGGTAGGTTTTTTCAAGCCCACCGTTTCACCTATAACTTCAAGTCGAGAAGTTCTCAAATTGCGCAAATGAACTTATGATGTCACCCTCCAGCCTTTATGTGTATATCAGCGGCCAAGATGAGGAAATGGCTTCTTAATACTGAAATTTTGATTGACTATTAGGAAGTGTACTATTAGGCTGTTAATGTCGTTTATAATACACATGTAAAATTACCATAATGATCTTGCCTCTAAACGACCCATGCGTCGATGGTGGCAAGTTGTGAGAGAATCCAGGTATATCTGGATGCAGACTGAATTGAACCCTCTGCCTTGTTGAAATTTATCTCAAATTTGAATCACATTGAATAATTTTCAGTGATCTTGATATTTTCTCACCTTAGACGAATATTATCATAATTTGTTTCTATTATCTTTTGAATGGTAAATCTAGTAAACACAATACACAAGGTGGATAAATGCGATCCTCTCAGAGATTTACCCTGTATTTGTATTTAGTTTAAACAATATTTTTATTTCAAATAAATTTGTTACGTGAGTTCATCATGTGAAACAAAAGAGACTAAACACGATCCAAGTAAGTTAATGTTTAATGGAACAAAGACAAAAGGACAAAAATACAAATTGTAAAGATGCGATTCAATAGTAAGCTTGTGGCTTTTGAGGGTCGTCTCCGTAATTTGTATTTTGAAACTATTGAAATATATCTTGTTCGTCTGTGAGAATTTCAGACGAAACACTTTCGGTAGTCATCTCCTTAATAAATAATGAATTTACACTCATGGGAGGCTTCCATGAATTTTAAACATGGTACGAAATTGTTTAAACTAAAATGGAGATGACAGAAGATGAGGCAGTCGGGGATGTAAGACGCAATTAACGCTTGATGTGAGTAGGTATAAAAGGCCGATTCAAAATCACTTGTACATGTACGTGTACAAGATACGCACACGATGCGTTCACCAACGTGGAATTCGGTGTTAAATCACACGCTTGTTCACAAAAACTGTACATGATTTAGAATCGGCTCATGTACAGTCAGTGACTCCTAGATCGCGCTTTTAGCGTCAAATACTCGTGGTGAACGCATCGTGTGCGTGTGTTGTAATCTTCAGTTGTATCGTGTACGTGATGTTTGGTCTACGTTCGCATCGCAGATCGGACCCACCGATCCATCGTCGGCGAACGTGAGCGAAGGCATAAGATTCTGGGTCATCATCAAAAAACAGCTTTTGCAATTCTAAATCAGTGATTTAGAATCGGCAATTGAGTTGGTACAGATGATTTAGAATCGGCAATTGTTTTGAGGTGGTGGTGGGGTTTTTTTTGTTCAAACAGAGTCGATTGAGAATATATAGCCTGTATTATAGACATTGATGTTTTCCGGTGATGGGATGGATAAAAATAGAGTTTTGGGGTTTTTTTTGAGAATTCCTCCACTATGAGAAAATTCTCAAAAAAAAAACACTCAGCTGATCGAGCGATCGAATCTCGTAATAAAAACTCAATCTGAACGAAGAGTGTCTGTGTGTTTGGAAATTTGCAAACCCAGTCACGTCTTTCCTGAAGTAAGCAACTAACACACGTTATCGTAATTGAGGTGTTTTGTTCAAACAGAGTCGTTTGTGAATATGTAACCTGTATTATAGACATTGATGTTTTCCGGTGATGGGATGGATAAAAATTGAGTTTGGGGCTTTTTTGGAGAATTCCTCCACTATGAGAAAATTCTAAAAAAAAAAACCACTCAGCTGATCGAGCGATCGAATCTCGTAATAAAAACTCGATCTGAACGAAGAGTGTCTGTGTGTTTGGAAATTTGCAAACCCAGTCACGTCTTTCCTGAAGTAAGCAACTAACACACGTTATCGTAATTGAGGTGTTTTGTTCAAACAGAGTCGATTGTGAATATATAACCTGTATTATAGACATTGATGTTTTCCGGTGATGGGATGGATAAAAATTGAGTTTTGGGCTTTTTTGGAGAATTCCTCCACTATGAGAAAATTCTCAAAAAAAAACCACTGAGCTGATCGAGCGATCGAATCTCATAATAAAAACTCGATCTGAACGAAGAGTGTCTGTGTGTTTGGAAATTTGCAAATTTGCAAACCCAGTCACGTCTTTCCTGAAGTAAGCAACTAACACACGTTATCGTAATTGAGGTGTTTTGTTCAAACAGAGTCGATTGTGAATATATAACCTGTATTATAGACATTGATGTTTTCCGGTGATGGGATGGATAAAAATTGAGTTTTGGGCTTTTTTTGAGAATTTCCTCTACTATGAGAAATGAGGTTGACTGTTAAGCATTCCTTGAATAAAGTCAAGAAGCACTTATCAGAATGTTTAAAACGCATTTTCCGCTCAGTTAGGTTTCGAGTGGTAAAATTTTTAATATATTCACGATAGCAATCGGAGAGAGAGAGAAAGATTTGTTAAAAATCAGTTTTCCATTGTGTGTTAAAACTGTCTAACAGTCATCAAAAAAGGATTTTCTCTTAATTCGACACTCGATGAATTGATGTGTGAATGAATGAAATCTTTTGACAAAATGTAAAAACAGAAGTGTCAAAATACGTTACATCAGAAAACAGTTTGTCATGTACTGTTTAAAACGTATTTTTTTTTTAACTTCAATTAACACAGTGTGTTTGAGATGTGAATATTTTTTCAGATATTATATTAAGACGGAAAGAGATTTTAATACTTAAAACATAAAATATAAAAAAATATAATTAAACATTTAATTTTGAAAAATAAATAAAACAATTAAAACGAAAGATGACGTTTTTCCAGATGGATCCAAGACGCCGAGATCGAATTTTAGCCGAGTATTTAAGTGCTAAGAAGGCGATTCAGGCAGCTGATAGGAGCAGACGTCTCGGATGGAACTCACACGCGAAGCTACAAAAATATTTCAACCCGTGACGGAGGGTCAAGAGCGAAGCAGGAAGGAGATAGTCGAAGAATTGAGACCCATAAAGGAGAGTTCTTTGAGAATGGGTTTGTTGCCTTCTAGTTTTGGAAATCAGTATTCCGTTCAATCTACACTGGATTACGTTCCCACAAGAATCGAAACCGATGTGAGTGAGAGCGATGATACGGCTTCGACTATCACCACTGATAGCATCACATCGTCCGATGATGATGGTGGTGGTAAGAGAGATCTGTTGTATGGAATTCGCGAGGATTCGAGTGGTAGGAAATTCGTGGGTGACACTGAAGTGGAAATGGACGATGATGAATTGATCGTGGGTTCGAATAAGTATAAAGTAACCGATGGTCTGCAGAGATTGCTCCTTTTCGATAAGCCCGGAGATTATACGGAACAGGATTTCCACAATTACGGAGACATTCTAGTCCAGACCCACGCCATGAATAGAAATAACGATGCCAGAGAGACGAGACCTAAATATAAAAATTATAAAAAATATATAAATCATAGAAAGTATAAAATAATATATATTTAAAATGGGTGAAGAGGTGGAGAAACAAATTTATCACCTGAATGAATTTGACTATAATGACGAACATCGCGAGCCAGAGAGCGAAGAAATAAAAAAAATGGTTAGACGCTAATGATGGATATCTAAGGAAAGAGATAGATGAAGCACGGGATATACCGTTGGGAATGAGACGATGCTTTCCACGGTCACCACTATCTTCTGAAGCGAGTGTTACCAAGAGATGCACAACATTCGTTCATATATTATGATTCGGATAAACAAAAATGTTATCATGAACGTATCACATCACAAAGAAAAAGAAAAAAAAAAAGAAAAAGAAGAATCGACGCAGAAATTTGAGAGAAAAGGAAACGTTATTATAATATATTATGATGATAGTGAAGAAGAAGGAAAACCAAAAAAAAAAAAAAGTAAATGAGATCTCATTTACTTTTCTTTTTTTTTTTTTTCATTTTTTCTTCGCTAAAAATCAATCGCTCTATTGTTTATATTTCCAAGTCCGTTATTAGCATGTTGACGCTCGTGTCTACTCCTTTTTCGAAAACGTGTTGAATGTTTATCTTCACTCTTTTGAGTTTTTTTACATCAGTCAACTCGCTCTCACCACCCAATTTCTTCACGAGTTCGAATGAGATGTTTGGAAATATGTAATTTCCATAGGGCAATGACAAATCGTCCTTGTCGAATTCTCTATCTTCGGCGATGATGATGTTCTGCAGATCGCTTTGGTACTCGTAAATCAAATCGAGCGCGGCTTCGTTCAATTTCAGAGGCATCTTATATTTCTCGTATTTGTGCTCTAAGCCCTTTGTCTCGACATCATTCAATTCGATAGGATCGTGTCGTTGTAATCTATAGATTTTATGACCGAATTTCTTATATGTTTCGACTCGTTTCAATTTCAATTCGCATCTTTTAGTTGTTGTTGTCTTCATGATTGATTATTTGTTTTTTTGTTTTTACGAATTCTTGCAATAATGTATATTTTAAATTTTGTATTTAAATAATAATTTGTTAAAAAAAAGTTTGTTATTTTTTTGCTCTTTATATATATAAAAAAGTTGTTTTTTTAATTTTTAATTTTCTTTAATGTAAAATTTTTTTAGTAAAAGTTTTTTTTTCTCTTTATATATATATAAAAAGTTTAAATTTTTTTAATTTCAATCTCTCTATTGTTTATATTTCCAAGTCCGTTATTAGCAAGTTGACATTCGTCATTTTTCCACATACAAAAATGGTGTGAATGTTCATCTTTACTCTTTTGAGTTTTTTTTCATAGGCGAATGCGCTCTCACCACCCGATTTCTTCATGAGTTCGGGTGAGATTATTGGATATATGTAACTTCCATAGGACAACAATAAATCACCCCTGTCGAATTCTCTGTCTTCGGCGACGATGATATTAATCAACAGTTCGCTTTGGTACTCGTAAAACAAATCAAGAGCGGCTTCATCCACTTTCAAACACATTCGATATTTGTGGTAGTAGCGCTCTAAGTCCACCATCTCGACCTCATTCAGTTCGATGGGATCGTGTGGTTGTAATGTATAGATATTAAAACTGGAATTCTCATACCCTTCATCTCGTTTCAATTTCAATTCGCATCTTTTAGGTGTTGTTGTTGTCATGATCGATTATTTGGTTTTTTATGAATTCTTACAAATAATGTTTATTTTAAATTTTGTATTGAAAAAAATTGAATTTTAAAATTTAACTTTTTTTTTCTATTATATATATAGAGTAAAAAAACAAAACTCTTTTAACAAATTATTTAATACAAAATTCAAAAAAAAAAATAATATTCTTACAAATGAAGCAAACAGATAAAACAATGGTAAATTTAAATGAGAAAACCGTACCTCAGTTAAACGAGATTTGTAATCTATTACAAATTTCAGATTTCAGAAAGCATAGAACTAAATAAAAAAAAATTGAAGTCATACACGAATATTTGCGAAATGCTAGAAAGGCAAACGAAATGTCGATAGCAACGACGTCAAAAGATGCGCCGGTTGTGAAAAATAAGAAGACGACTAAACGAAAAGCCGTTGAAAAACATCAAGTTTCCAAAGAAAAGAAAAGAAAAACTAAAACGAAAATGAGTGATGCACTTCAGATTCAAGACAAACGAGATATATCGGGCGAAATTCAACGAGCAATCGACGAAGAGAAAGGAGAAGAATATGTAAGACGACTCATTTTGGAACTATTCCAATCGAAATCCGTAGAACGGGAGAGGGCGATCGAAGACATTTTTAAAACTTTCGACGTGTTTCCCTCGTCGAAGAAAGTCGATCCGAAATTGTCATGGAACGGGTGAAGAAAAAAGTATTGGATTTGTTTCGCGAATACACGAACTTGGGATTAAAAATTAAGATGATACTCCATTGCATAATGAATAAAATCGACGTGAAGTCCGGCGAGAGCATCGTAAAAAATGCATATTTCAGATCTAACGACGAACCCGTATTTCGAGGTTCAGATCTATCGGACATTTTCGAAAAGATGAAAGACAAGATGTTGACGTCTCTCGCGAATTATCAAAATGAAGGTAGTAATTGGACGTTCGGCGAGGTGTTGAAACTCGAAATTCACATGACTAAAAACGAACCATTGAAAGGATCTTCCTACTTGGAATTACCGTATTTCTTGACTAAGAAACACGCCGTGGTCAATGAGAGAAATAAAGATGATCAGTGTTTTAAATGGGCAGTCACCTCCACTTTATACCCTGTCAAAATAAATGCCGATAGAGTTTCTCGTTACGAGGAAACTTCTAAAAATCTCAATTGGACCGGAGTGACTTTTCCAACAAAGTTAAAACACATCGAACGTTTCGAGGTTCAAAATCCCACCGTAGCGGTGAACGTCTTGGGATACGACGACGAAAATCAAAAGATCTATCCTCTCAGACAGACTTCGTATCGCGGAAGAGAAAAGACGATTATTTTATTATCGATTTCGAATGGTGACAATCGTCATTATTGTTGGGTTAAACATCTGACCCGATTACTGTCGAGACAAAATAATAATCATGGACATAAGATATCTTTATGTTGCAACTGCATGAACATGTTTAAGACCGAAAAATCATTAGCGAAACATCAGGAATATTGCAACGAAAATCAAGGTGTCGCCATCGAAATGCCCAAACCCAACACCATCGTGAAGTTTGAAAATCACAACAGAAGGTTAAAAGTACCATTCATCGTGTACGCCGATTTCGAATGTTTCACCGCAAAAATGAGTTCCTGTCAACCCAACGCTCTTCAAAGTTACGTCGAAAGATATCAAAAACACATACCTTCGGGCTATTGCATTTACGTGAAATGCGCTTTCAACTCGCAACACGACATGGGTCCCTTCACTTACACGAAACAGCGCAAAGATGACAGCGTGGCTCAAAGGTTCGTGGAAGAGTTAGAATCGAAAATTCAAATGTTATACGACAAATTCAAAACTCCGGCGAAAATTATCATCACGCGAGAGCAGCAAGACGAAAATAACAGAGCCACCGAATGTCACATATGCAGACAATCGTTCAACGAGAATTTGGAGGAAAATAAGAAGGTCAGAGACCACGATCATTACACGGGTCTGTATCGCGGTCCGGCTCACAGCAAGTGTAATTTAAAATATCGAGACGCCACTTTCTATCCGGTGATGTTTCACAATCTCTCGGGTTACGACAGTCATCTGTTCGTGAAAAATCTCGGCACCTTGCACGAAGAATTAAATTGCATCGTGAACAGCAAAGAAAGATACATTTCCTTCACGAAATGGAAGCTCATGGAGAGGGAAAGAGTAATCAACGGAAATGCGTTGAAAGAAAAAATGAAATCCATTCGTAGATGCATACGTTTCATCGACACTTTTAAATTCATTTCGACCGCTCTGGAAAAATTAGTCGATAACATGAGCAAGGATAAATTTAAAAGCATGAGCGAACATTTCGGAGAACGAGTAGACGTCATGTTGAGGAAAGGAGTCTATCCTTACGATTACATGAACGATCTAAAGAGATTCAAAGACACCGCACTACCTTCGAAAGATGGTTTTTATTCGAAATTATACGAATCCGACATTTCCGATGAGAATTACGAACATGCCAAAAACGTGTGGAAATCATTCGATATGAAAACCATGAGAGATTATCACGATCTCTATCTGAAGACCGACGTTCTGCTCTTGGCAGACGTGTTCGAAAATTTTCGAGACGTCTGTCGTCGAAATTATGATCTGGATCCCGCTTGGTATTTCACCGCACCCGGGCTGGCGTGGGACGCTCTGTTGAAGACCACCGAAGTCCAATTGGAATTATTATCCGACGTGGACATGTTGCTCATGTTCGAAAGAGCTGTGAGAGGTGGCGTCTCGATGATCTCTCACAGACATTCTGAGGCTAACAATCCCTACATGAAAGAAGGTTTCGATTTGAAACGGTCGACTAAATACATACAGTATTGGGACGCCAATAATCTGTACGGTTGGGCTATGAGTCATCCTTTACCGATTGGAAATTTCGAATGGGTGAAGGAACCGGAAGACATGCAAAAATGGAGAGACTATCCTTGCATTTTAGAAGTCGATTTGAACTATCCGGAAGAATTACACGATCCGCACAATGATTATCCGCTGGCTCCCGAACGAATGGTTCCGAACAAAGGAGACGATGGAAAACTCATTCCCAATTTATTTAACAAACGTAACTACGTCGTCTACAGCGAGAATTTGAAACAGTAGGTCGATTACGGGATAAAATTAGTTGACATACATCGCATCATTTGATTCGACGAAGAGCCTTGGATGAAAAAATACATCGATCTCAACACGAATCTCAGAACCTGAGCCGAGAACGATTTCGAAAAAGATTTCTTCAAACTCATGAACAACTGCGTGTACTGCAAATCGATGGAAAACATCAGGAAGAGAACCGATGTTCGACTCGTCACGTCTGAGAAAAGAGCTAAAAAATCAGTGGCGAAACCCACTTACAAACACCGAACCATATTCGGCAAAAATCTAGTAGCCGTTCACATGCAAAAGACGCACCTGAAGTTCGACAAACCGTATTATCTCGGACCGATCATCTTAGATGTCAGCAAGCGATTGATGTACGAGTTTCACTACGATTAAGTCAAACGAAAATTTGGCGACAAAGCCAAACTACTGTTCACCGACACAGACAGTTTAGTTTACGAGATAGAGACGAAAGACGTCTACCGAGACATATCTCCGGACGTGGCCAAGTGGTTCGACACGAGCAATTATCCCGTCGATCACCCGTCCAACATTCAATCAAATGACAACAAGAAGGTGTTGGGTAAATTTAAGGACGAGAGCGGCGGTAAACAGATCGTCGAATTCGTGGGCTTGAGACCCAAACTCTATGCTTATCGTCTAGAAGATGATGAAGAGATCAAGAAGTGCAAAGGAGTTAAAGCGTGCATGGTGAAGAAAAACATCTCTTTCCAAGAGTATAAAGATTGTCTGTTAGGAAGTGGTCCGGTGTATAAGACTATGAAATCGATTCAAAGCGAAAATCACGAGCTGTATACCGAAATAGTCAACAAGATTTCGCTGACGGCCAACGACGACAAGAGATTCGTGTTAGATGATAAAATAAGCACTTTGGCACTCGGACATTGGACTGTGGATCTAATTAGAGACGATATGAATGTGGATGATTGGATTCCAGATATGATTGTAGATGATAAGATTCCAGATACGATTGTGGATGATAGGATTCCAGAAAATCAAGAGGAATTAGATGAACATAAAATTATGGAAATCGATAGTGACATCGAGAAAGTTAGTTTAAAAGAAGAATTAGATGAATCCAAGATTATAGAAGTCAAGGAATTCGACGGATTCAAGATTGTGGAAGTCGATAGAGTTAGTTTAAAAAGAAAAAGAAAAAAAACAAAAAAAATAACGTCATTTTTTAGTGAATTATAATAAAATAATTAAAAAAAAAAATATATATGCATTTATGAATAAGAAAATAAAGATATCCGTAGAAGGTGTCATCTTACCCAACGAACCCCTATCCAACATCTATCTGTTGAATGCGGCAAAAGATTTGAAAATCGAAGATTTTCTAGGAGTGTTTTCCAGAGATGCCTTGCCAAACAGAAGACCTCGACAATCGGAATGCGGAATTTTAAATCTAGACGATTCATCGGGTGAAGGCACTCACTGGCTGGCGTGGTTCAAGAACGGGAAGAAGAAGAAGAATTATTATTTCGACAGCTACGGAATCTCGCTGCCGAAAGAAATAAAGAACTATTTCAACAAATCGATGGTTCTTTACAACACGGATCAAGTGCAATCGCCAGATGAAGTGTTTTGTGGTCACCTGTGTCTCTACGTTCTCAAGAGATGGTCTGAAGGAGATGAATTTCAAGACATTCTCAATGACTTACATTAGAGAGAGATTTTTTTTTATAGTATATATATAAAGATAAAAAATTATTTTAAAAAAATTTTAATCGAATTAAAACGAAAAATAAAATAACATAGTTCATTTTTTAATAAACTGCGTTTGAAGATATTTTTTCTAAAAAACAAAAAAAAAATCCCACAACAACATGACAGTCAATAAATTTGGTAGAAGTGACGACGAAAAAGTCAACCTGAGAAAGAAGAGGAAGACGCTCAAAGTCGACGATGGTTACGACGTTGCCAACTTGGACGAGCATTACGTTCGGAGATATGAACCTCGAGAGGAACCTCTGAACATGAACGATAAGAAGCTCTACAATCTTCCCGAGCCGATAGATCTCGCAGATGCCGCAACTAAAAAATACGTCGACAGGGGGAACTCCGATTTTGAACGAATCCTGCTTGATAATTACGTGGATAAAACCATGACCGACGATCTCGATCTGAAATCCAAACGTTTGGTGAATGTTGCGAATCCCGTAGATCCCACCGATGCCACCACCAAGAGATACGCGGATGACTCTCACGCGAGATTCAGCAAACACCTGAGAAATAGATACGTTCAGAAAACCATGCACTCGAAATTGAACGCCAATTCTTACAAGATAATGAACGTGGCCACTCCCACGAATCCCAAGGACGTGGCGACCAAACACTACGTAGATCTGGAACAGAGAAAGTCTGACGGACGTGAAATGAAATCGGATCTGAATGCGGGATTCCACAAGATATTGAATCTGTCAAAGATCGACGACACGGATGCGGACTCAACCGCGGTCAACAAGGGCTACGTAGATTCTGCCATGATACGATCGCAAGAATATGTAGAATCGCAAGTGGACGATCTCTACCTGAACAAACAATCTGGCGGAACCATGGAGGGTGGCATCAACATGAACGGTGAGAATTTATTCGGTCTCGGTCACAATCCCGAATTCGATTCCAGCGCGGTAAGCAGGAAGTACGTGGACGACAACTCGGTCTGGAGAAAGGGCGACATCATGGAAGGTAAACTAGACATGGGCGGACACGCGCTCATGAATCTACCGGAACCCGTGCACATGACGGACGCCTGCACCCTGATTTCGGTGGTGGAGAAAGTCAAATATGCCAGACAATTGATCACCGTGTGGGCCAAAGAGTCCGATGCCTTAGAGGAGGGAAAAGCTGAGTGGTCTTTCGGAAATGGAGGTAGCGGATCGAAACATGGTCAGGTGGGATATCCCATGCCGCTGGGAGGTGAAATCCTTTGAATGAGTCTGGCTTCCTCGGATTTGAATAACAGAGCGGTCGTCAATCTCATGGTGAATGGTGTGGAGAGCGATAAGAGATACAGCGTCGAAAAGACCGAGAATCAACACGCGAATGTCAGCACGTTTGGCACGCCTCTCAAAGTGAACGCCGGAGACAGGATTAATTTCATCACGAAAACCAATAATCCCAAAGCCGCCACTTCCGTGGTGAGTCTACTGATTGAACTGGATCCTTTGAACAAACAGTGAACGCGTGGAAAAATAATGAATTAAAAAAAAAAATAAAAAAAAAAAAAAAAAAAATCATGTGTGATTATTAAAAACAACAAAAAAAAACAACAAAAAAAAAAAGTAATGAGATATAGAGAGATGTTCAATCTCTCTATATCTCATTACTTTTTTTTTTTTTTTTTTTTTTTTTAATTTTCTATCCATTCGATTACAATTTATACACGAATACGGCTGTTGGTTCATCACCAGATCTAGTTTGTTGAGATTCGATTTTTATTTGACGTTTCTTACATTTGCGACATTTTAAAATTGTATTTTTTATAATTTCTTCATTAGATCTTATGAGATCAAACTCTTCTTTTTCTTTTAAACGATATTTCTTAAAATCACAACTATTCCATCCTTTTTTTGTGTTACGTTCTTCATATTCAATTTGAATCCATTTTTCCAAGTATTTTATTTTAACGTCGTAGTAATCTGAAGTGAACAGATGATTTGTTCTTTTCGTGTCAAAAACATCCATTTTGTTTTCGAGATTTTAGTTTTTCATTAATCTTACATCCACATTTTAACGTTTATTAATTTTTTTTCACACACTCGTCTCTCATCGAATGATCGACATCTTATTTCCATCCGATTCGAATTGTAATTCTCTGTCCGACAGGACCAGGGCAAAGGCTTCGGTTTTTCTCGGCATGTTCCTATCGAATTGCATCTTGATCTGAATGTCTAACACGCTACTCTTGAGTCGTTCACTCTGTTTACTGACGTCGAACATGAACATGGGATACATCGACTTGTATTCGACGGGAGATATGTTGGGATTGCTCATCAATTCGTCTAGACCGTGATACTTCTTTCTAAAATCGGCGGTGTCGCCGTACAGCCTGCAGAAATCGTTCTTGTCGAACGATGCATTGTAATCGATTGGAGGATATCTCGTGGCGTTCAGAAACACTTGCATGTTTCTCAAATTGCAGTGATCGAACAGCGACGCATTCTTTTCCTGAGACCCGTCTCTATCGGTCTGAAACGCGACCACGATGAAACGCGGTCTCTCGGAAGCGGATTTTACTGTCAATCTCCAATCGAAGTGATTCATGGAGGGAGGAATGCTAGCCGTGTCGCACTGTCTCATTCTAAATCCCACGGGTAATTTACTCTTGGATTGTATGATCTTGTAGAGATGCGTTTTCTCATCCGTCGTAGGTTCCACGTGCGGAACGAACCACGATATCTTGTGTAGAGTTATCTTACCCGCATCGGTCGTGGCGAGTTTCACTATTGCGTTGTCGTTTCCTTTTCGAATCAACGTCAGATTGTGTTTGAATCCGCACATGATCTTGTAATCGTCCGCAAATCCGAAGATGTGTTTCAAAGGTATCCTGAACGAATACGTTCCTTTAGGTCTGGACGTCTTGATGACGTAGTCAAATATCGTGGCGGCACCGGTGCTAGCAAGGCCGACGGTGTCTTTCACCCACAACTGACTAAGTCCTCTGGATTTCGAAAAATCGTCAGGATACGTCAAGAGTCTGAACATCGTGGTGGCCTGACCGGGATGAAAAACAGATTCTATCTCTTGTCCGGATAGCATGTATTTTATGTTACTGAATAGATGCATGATGCCATTATTGGCTAGAGTGACCGTGTTGTCGGCGGCGTAGTCGCACCCATCTTCCTTGGTGAGACGTCCCTGCACCTCTATGTAACTCTCGCTAGGATGTACGAATAGATCTTGAGTTTCGACGTTGATTCTTATCTCTCCCGCATTGTTCAAACTCGTTCCGGTTACCGGTTCGTATTCGTGAACCTCATATTCTTGAATACTTACATCTTTCACTATGCTTTGTGCTATATCTAGTATATTTGTCATTTTAAAGGATTTTTAGTTTTTTTTTTGTTTATTAATTCACTTGCTTTTCTTTATCTAAAAAAAATAGTTTTTAATTATTTTTTATTATTATTTATTTTTTTCTCTCTTATATATATGTGTGTGTAAACAAGAAAATGTCAAAGAGAGTAAATAAAAAAAAATTTTTTTGCGTTCTTCATCAAAACTTTGTCTTCTGTAATTGTTGTTCGTAAAACTTTCCGATGATCTCTTCTCCATCCAAAGCTTCGATTTCGTAAGTCACTGGATCGGTGTGAAATATTTTGATGATCACGAAGATTTCCGAGGTCCATCGAGGAGTATAACCCTTTTTGAAGTGCTTCTTATAAGCGTAGATTCTCACTCGATCGCTGACCGCAAATTTCGGCGTTCTAGACTTCTTCTTCCCGATCTTAGATCTCTCGGGATATAGATTCGCGTAGACCCGTTTTTCGTTTCGATGATCGCTAGCTTTCGATCTGTGTCGCGTGTCATTGTAATCTTTCACCAGACCGTTCAGAGCATATATGTATTTCTTGGTCAAATTCGCCGTGAAGTATCTGTGCATCTTCTCCTTCATCGTTCGATTCCAACGTTCCACCACGCTGGCTTTCTCTTCGTTTTCGATCGAGTAGAGGTCTACCAATCGACGAACATCCTTGTTGTAGAATTCCTTTCCCTTGTCCACCCACAATTTACTTGGTTTTCGAGAGGACGAGTCGAACACGCTCTTCAGAGCCTTGGCGACGCAAGGTCCCAATTTATTCTTCAAAGCTCTAATCCAACCGTATTTGGAAAACGCGTTGATGACCGTCAACAGATATTTGATGCCCTCGTTCCACCTCGAAAACGATCTCATGTCGACCAAGTCGGCAGACCAAATATCGTCCAGACCCTTCACGAACACCCTTCTCTTTCGAAATTTACGCACTATGGGTTTGTGTAACTCCTTGGCCAATTCGCTCGTCAATAATCGTTTCTTCTTCTTCTCTTTTTCAGATGAGCTTTTTTTTTTTTGAACGCCCCATCCGAATCGACGTTTCGCACCGATCAGATTCCCGACCGGCGAACGTTCCATCTTCTCTCTCCTGGTCGGATTCGATATGCCTTTCAATCTCACCGACATGTTTTTGTCACAGACGTCGTTGCGAGTCTTGGTGTCGGGATGTCTGGCGTAGCACAGATCATGATCGTACGTGGCCGCGTCCACCCTATTCACGGGTTTGCTCCAAGATTTGGGTGTTAGATCAGCGTTGAGTCTCTTGTTCAATTTCGTTCCGGGTCCCGTGAAACTGTGACCGGGCAGATGCATTTCGAAAGGTAGATTGTTGATCATTTTATTCACGATGCCTTTGCCTTTGCTCGCATTCTTTTGTTTGACAAATCGAGTCTTTATAGAACCACACACGTCGCAAATTCCGCAAAGCATCCATCTGTCGTTTTTAGTTCGCACTTCTCGAGAATTACTCGTCTCGGTAACTCTCTTACACTTTACACAATACATTTTTTTTGAAGAGTTAATTTAAATTAATTTCGTTTTTTTTTATTTTATATATGAATTTAATATTTTTTTTTTTAAAATTCTGTTCTTATTATATATATATATATTTTTTTTCAATCGCTGCCCTTGAGTTCTATCATCTTACTGAATTCCTCCCTGGCCTCTTTCCTACCCTTTTCCACGAGAGAATCCTTCAACTCTTCCTTGATGATCTGACGAGTCTTGATTCTCACGGCTTCTTTCATGGCATCGTATTTTGTTTTCTCGCTCAATATCGCGAAGTATTCTCCGTCCGATATCCTACCGTCTTTCAATGCCATAGAGATCATTTTGGATATCGTGTCGATCTTGGAGTCAGCCAAGACGCGAATCTTGTTGTGTTTCCTCGCCTTCAGATATAATTTCCTACTCAAAAAGTTTCCGAGCGTGCTGAACAATCCGGCGGCGAGAGCCACTCCTTCCACAGTCAGCACGATCGGAATGCCAACCGCGGTCGACAACAATCCAATGCCGGCTGCGTGTAAACCCATGGAAATCGTGATGAGTGTCGTGTCGATCCCGTTGACGAATTTCACGAAACGCGAATACTTCTTCTTGAGGGAACGATGAGAATTTCTCTCTCGAGTCAGATACGATTGGATTCTACTGATTTGATCGATGCGATACCTCTCTCCTCTTTCTCTTTCTTCTAGCGATGGCGCCGTCGGCAAAACGCCGTTCGGCTTCTCGTCCCCGTCGTCCACTAACGTCGGATACACTTTATTTCTGGTTCTCATTTTTTTTTTTTTGTGTTTTTTCTTTCTAATATTAGATAAAAAAATTTATGTGTGTATTTATTTTTTTTTTATTTTCTACTCTCCCTTATTTTTTATATCAACGAAAAACAAAACTTAGACGTATGCTTCGTTCAGCAATAATTTCTTGATGCATCCCTTGTCTTCTAAAGTCAAACTTCTACACACCAATTTCAGTTCTTCCGAATCTGTGGGCCTATCTCGATTCTTACAGAAGACTAATCTCTTCCAAAACGTGATCACATCGTCGAATTTAACGCGTTCGAACGCCGGTTCGAAATACATGACGACCATATCTTCCCTTTCCATCGAATGAAATCTAAAACAAGTATTTCTGTTCCATCACCCAAATTTATGACAAAGATTACCAACTACCTGCTTTTGGTTTCTGTCCCACCCGACCAATGTTAGATGTTATTACCATTAACTGTAGCTTCCGTGGTTCGAATCAAATATAAGCCAGAGAAAACAAAGAGTTGTAATCGACTAACAGTCCTCTAGCCTGTTGTATACTGCCTATGCGGTGTCCCAGGGGTTAGTGCTAGGACCCCTGCTCTTTCCATTGACATAAACGAAATTGTTGCTAACATCAATTCCAATATTCGACCCTTTACAGATGACACATCGATGTACCTAATATGCCTAGTACAAAATCTAGAACAGGCCGCTGTGATATTAAACAGCGATCTCATAAAAATAGAGAACTGATCACACCGGTGGTTCGTCGATTTTAACCCAAATAAAACGGAAAAAATGACAATCACTCGAAAACGTAACCCCCCACCCTATCCCTTTCCTTCGACAGTCATCCACACCGAAGGGAAAACCCACAAACCTCGGCGTAATATTTAGTGATGGCGGTAAATGGGATGTGCATATTCGCGACGTTCTAACAAAAGGGAGGCACCGACTATGACTCGTCAGAAAATATACTATTCAAAGTTTCCTAAGCACCAAGAATATCCAACTATCTGTTTTACGTTTTGGTTGAAATATTGTGATGAAAAGTGTATATATTTTTTATTTAATTATATCTTTAATGATTTAAGTACAGAAATTAAACTTTTATTTGTGTTTGACATTATTTTTTAGCTTTTCAATACGAAAACCATGGAAAATGGATATTATTGGTAAAAGAGGACATTTTTCTGTTTGCCAAAAAGTTGACGGGGCGAACTGGTATGGGTTCATTATCGAGTATGAGACCCGTTACTGTTAATTACAGCTGGACAACGCCTTCTCGTGCTCCCAATCAGGTTCCTGGTGGTCCCATGTGGGATGTTGTTTAGCGCGCATGCACGCGCTATTTGGTACACTCTTTGACACAATAAAGAGAAAAATTGAATTCTCTCGATATTTTGAATCGACTTCAAAAATAAAAAAAAAACGGAACCCTATTGTTGTGGACACGTTCGATATTAACTCTCGTTGGTTTAATTAATTTTGGCCTGTTATTTTATATACAATTTGTTACAATATTACACAACCATAAAAGCGTGCAATAAATTCTGTATTTATGGCGCACTTAAATATATTATAAACGATGTCGTCAAAACACTCCCGAGTCCTTCGGTTTCAAAGTCCGAAAACGATTTTTCATAATGGGTTTTAAAAATAGGTTGGGACACGTTTCTCTTACAAAGGCCCCCGTACTCTCATATTGGCTTAATTGGCATGCGTATATGATATTTAACCTTTCAACTTGGGAACATACGATATATTGTACATGTTACTCATATTTGGACCAAAATCATCACTGTTCGATATTTCATGTTCAACGTCGTTTTCACCCTTCAACAAGAGCAATGTTGGGATGCACTCCTACATTATGCAAAGATATCGAACTGAAACTTTCACTTCTAACGGCAACTTACTAGGATTATATTTTGCAACAGGAGTAAGCATGCTCAGGAAAACTATTTTACCTGAGAATATTGGATATAATGTACACGTTGCGCCAAAATCATCACTGTAAAATAATTATGAGCCCACCCCCTCCATAACCACACACCCTTCATCCAGATTGAGACGCAAACATAATTAGCATGTACCATTTGTTGAGCCATTATGCCAAATAGTGGGTGGGGTGGGGGATTCCAGTATGTTGTAGGGGATCAAAATCTAGATACCGCTGTTGAAGGACGGAGGCCGAGGACAGGATAGGGTATAGAACATGAGTCCCCCGCCCCGTGGGTGAAAATTTGTAAAGGAATTAAACTTAAGCTCTGGTGGGATAGATTTATTTCTCTCCTCTCTCCCCGTGGTTGTACCTTGCATACGCTTTTTTGTTTTCAAGCCTTGACTTGAAGAGCGGCTCGATATGTCTCATGATTTCTTCCCACAAGCCTTTAAAGTTTATCCGGGTTGTCTTCAAAACTGGTTTGATTCGTTCGCAAAAATGGGTCAATTTACCTGGTTCCAATCATCTTTAGAGGTTATTATCTGTAATTCCTATCGATGCCGACACTGTCTTCAGCGATAATATTCGCTTCAAACTAGATATTTTCTTTTGAGAAACCCGAGAAACCCTACATTTATTTTTCATGGGAGCAGTTTGGAAATTAAAATCATGTGTGACCTATTTTGCTTGTTTACATTTTGTAAACAGATTCACCGATGTCTGGTGATTAATTTTCTCAAAATGCTTCACGGCGGTGGTTGGCTCGATTTTCTCAAAAAATTCGCTCCAAACCAGTTCGTCTCAGTGCGTTTGTTCTCGAATCATTATCAACTATTATTGCGGGACGATTCATATTTCTATTTGTCTTCGCGCAGAATCGAACTGTTTTGGGACGAAATCTTCAAAATGATTTGTTTCTATAATTCACATCAATCTACTCTTGTCAAACATTTCTCTCTCTGTAAAATGTTTGACGGTGCGAGTCTTCCACACAAATGGGCCGATTTGTCTGGGTCCAATTTTCGTTACAGGTTATTTCTGTAATTCCTATCAATGTCGACTCTTCACATAGCTATAAAGCTAGCTCCTAATCAGTATTTTGTTTTGAGAAAACCCAGATATTTTTTTAATGAAAGCAGCTTGGAAATCAAAATTATGGTTGAACTATTTCTTCTTAAACTTTCTGTTAAAAGGGCATCTATTGTATAGAAACGCTTTGCTTTAGGAAAAAGAAAATCTCGGCCAAGTTCTATTTTTGAACCAATCTTTCCAAAACTTCTGGGGTAACTGTTTTATCAACGTGGGACGAGAACACGTGTTTTGAGTATGGTCTGAAATTCAACATAGCCGCTGGCCGCCGTTTTATAATAAATTGGGTGCTATCAGATTTTTGCGCAGAACTTCCATATGAAAGCTCTGATTTGAATAATTTTTGTAGGAATGTTTAGTAACATGGGATATATGCGACGCTGTTGTGGCAAAGCGGTTCCTACGGGCCTGAATGATCAAAAAACGGTCTTCAGCTACAGATGTTGCCCTGTCTCTGCCACCACCACGCCGTCTTACTGGTGTGCCATACTGCTGAAATCTTGCCCAGGAGCTGGTGATCACCGTATGGTGCATACCACGGGCTTCACCATCCTAACGATGGGTAGCCCCTTGCTCCACCGTCCCAACAGCCCGCCACATTTCTGCTTCAGACAAATGGCTTCTTACATTTCCATTTGCCATATTCAATCATTAAATCACAAGGGTTTGTGTTGAAATGAAGATTGAATATCTTACACATACCATGTACATGCAGACAGTACACGAAAACATCATGAAAATCAAGGGGTACATGCATTCCATGACTGCCACGAAAAGTCTGCCTGTCAAGAGAGCTAATGTAAACGCTGGGGACCATCTCAATACATTCCTCATTCATATCCACCAAAAATATCGCAAATATGTCACAAGCAAATTTCACAATGATGTGTCAAATATTTGGTGCTATGCAAACTTTGAGTAGTATATATTATTGTTTTTCTCCCAAGACTGGCATATTAGGCAAATAGGGTTATAGATTTGATTATATTTGTTCTCATACATTGGTAAAATATGATCAACACAGATGGGGTGCAATCGTTTAGTAAATGGACGACATAAACAATTGGCAAAACTTTAATCTATGTTCATGTTCTCTCATGGTATAGCACAGATGCTGATAACATCAAAGACTAATAAAATAAAAAAAAAATCAGATAAAAGATATTGCAATTTAAATTAAAACAATTCATCAAATGTTATGGATTTCATTTTTTAATGTAGCACAAAACAATGTCTATTTTATTGTAAATTATTTTTAAACCTGTAAATTTAATGTGAAATCTTATTGAATGTTTTCACGAGTTGTATTTTTTTAATGTTCCTTTGTCTGCACGCTTGTGCTCTGCACAAAACTTTTCTTGTTCCATTCTTGGACCAGCATGGCTCCGAGCTCCTGAACACTTCTTGGCTGGACTGGACGGGCTGAAATTGCAAGCTGCAACTCATTCCATACATGTTCGATTGGATTGAGGTCAGGGGATCTTGCTGGCCAATCCATACGCTCAATCCCCCCCCCCCCCCCCCCCCCCGTCGGTACTCCCCGACAGCATAGGCAACACTAAGACTGGCATGATCGTCCATCAGAATGAATCTATAAACCACTGCACCTGCATACAATCTGACGTGGACATCCATGATTTCATCAATGTACCGCTGTGTAGTCAATGTACCACGTTCAAGGACACAGAGCTGTGTACGTCCATCCCTGCTGATGCCGCCCCAGACCATGACTGACCCTCCACCATAGCGGTCATGTTCAGCAATGTTTGCTGCATGGAATCGCTCTCCTGGTCTTCTCCATACCCTAAAACGCCTATCTGTATGGTCTGGGCAGTACCTTGACTCATCTGTAAAAAGGACAGGGCGCCAATCTTCTCTGGTTTATCCAACGTGGCCCATGGCCCATTCATATCGTATCTGGCGGTGGTTCTGGGACAGCGGAATGCGAATACATGGTCTTCTCGATCGTAGACCACCTTCGTGCAACCTTGCCCGGGTAGTCTGCGTCGAAACATTTACCCCGGATGCATTCTGAAGGTCACTGCGAAGCTGGGTTGCTGTGGCAAAACTTCATGAAAATCAAAGGGTACATGCTTTCCATGACTGTCACGAAAAGTCTGCCTGTCAAGAGACCGAATGTAAACACTGGGGACCATCTCAATACATTCCTCAATCATATCCACCAAAAATATCGCTAATATGCACACAAGCAAATTTCACAATGATGTGTCAAATATTTGGTGCTTAGCAAACTTTGAGTAGTAAAAATACATTTTACAGAAACGTCTAAAGAGGGAAATTGGGAGGTCAGACCTGCCGGTCTTTTCAACAAGTCAGCACACCAACTTGAATTCCACTTTCTCCACTGAAAACCAAGAAGCTACCTCCTATATACTCTTATTCGACATGAACAGTCCATGCGAAGTAACATTGATTGCTCGAGTGACCAAAGCAGCGAACGAGCTTCATTGTTAAATACACTGCAATAACTGTCACGCATGAAAACTTAAGAGAAATGTTTCAGTACGGTGTCACGTGTTTCCAATAAGAAACATCGAAACAGTAATTTAAGGTTACTGATAAATAAATTCAAATTTATAAATATCTACCCGTTACACTGTAGCACAGGCAGAGTTGGATTGGTTGAAGACATGCGCACCATCGACGTGCAGTACGCCTTAGTACGCGGCGCCATCGTGCCCCTATGTGGACAATCGGGGCTAAGTGCATTTCTCAAGGACACAACGCGTAGTCTAATCGATCACTCAGATGGTCACCCTCTCAAGGACTAACCGGTCTCGACGTTACTTAACTTCGGCGATCTGACAAGAACCGGTTACCGCAACGCCCCCCCCCCCCCCCCCCCCCACCCCCTACAGCTCACTCTTATATGGGAGTGAAACACTGTCATATAATGAGAATTGTACAACTTTTAGAACAGTCCAGAAGTTTATCCCTTTGTCGGGAAATTTTGGAAATTATCAGACCCACTCGCTTAAGGCATTTTTCGCACTGGAGGCGACGCGTGTGCCGCGGGGTGTTCAGTGGGGGAAGGGTTTGACTATTTCGGCTCTTTTTTGATAACAGTAATATTGGGAGCGTAGTCAAACGGTTCTGGTAGTCCATCGGGATGATACGCTCACAGGATGCTGCGGGCCCGGTGTGTAACCTTGTTTGACGGAACGAGGGGGTTGAGTGACTGCCAGCGCACTGGGCCCGAAGTTCTCGGCGGCTGTCGTTGCTGCATTGTCGAGCTCATTGCTAGGTACCCGAAGCGGATTGATGTAGACTTATGTCTGCTGCATCGCTCGTGGAGCACGCCCCACCTCTGGTATGTAAACTACTACCGAGCTACGATACATACCACTGCCCCTTCTCCCCATTTACTTCCCCCTCCGTTTTATTTATTTATTTATTTATTTATTTATTTATTTATTTATTTATTTATTTATTTATTTATTTATTTATTTATTGGTGTTTGAGGTCACATATTTCTGCACAATGGCTAATCGTGACCTCGACAGTTTTACGGGTGGAGGAAGCCGGAGTAATCCGGAGAGAACCACCGAGCAACGGCGAGCAACTTCAGCTCCCCAACATACTAACTCCACACAAGCAGGGTTAGCATTGGTTGAAGACAGGTGCACCATCGACGTGCAGTACGCCTTAGTACACAGGGTCACCGTGCCACCACGTGGACAGTGGGGGTGAAGTGTCTTACCCAAGGACACAACGCGATTGCCGCAGGTGAGATTCGAACCGAGGACCTCTCGGCTTCCAGCCTGCACCTCTATCTACTGAGCCCCACCTAGCCCCCCCCCCCCTCCCCCACCCCGTTTTCATTGACAACAGTATTTGTTGCTGAAGCTCATCCTATACGTAAAAAGACTCCGCGCGCTTTGAAAAGTAGACTGTGTAATCTGTGTTCCACGTGGAGACAGCCTGATATATACTCAAAGCTTGATACTAAATCTAATTCTGTATTGTATTTATAAAATTGTGTACATAGTGTTATTTTAGTAAAAATTATCAGAAATAAATACTGTTTAAACTAAACTAACCTTGCCTATCGTGGGCATATACAGTTCAGTTACAAAAAGAAAGGTAAAGTGGACGACCCACGAAATTACAGAGGTATCACTATTTTAAGTTGTTTTGGTAAATTATTTACGTCAATTATAAATAAGCGTCTATATGATTATTCAGAGGAACTTAATATCCTGGATGAAAATCAGAGCGGATTTAGAAAAGAACACTCCACTGTAGATAATGTTTTTCTAATTCATACCCTTCTGGAAATTTCAAAATTTAAAAAAAAAATGTTCTGTGCGTTCATTGACTTCGAAAAGGCCTTCGATAGTGTTTGGAGAGACGGCTTGTGGTACAAACTTGCCCTGAATCGAGTAAATGGAAAAATATATAATTTAATACTTAGTATGTACAATGGAATTAAATCACGGGTAGTTGTCAATGGTGAGCCCTCGGAATTTTTCCCATCACTTGCTGGTCTACGGCAGGGTGAAAACTTATCCCCTTTTCTCTTCTGCCTGTATATAAATGACCTGGCCGATTTCCTACTGAACTGTAATACCACAGGTATGCAATCAATATCATCAGAACTTGAAACAAAGTTAAATGTTTATATTAAACTCCTTGTGATATTGTACGCAGACGACACTGTTTTATTTGCAGAATCACCGAAAGAGCTGCAGTACCAATTAGAGTGTTTCGAATTCTATTGCAACACTTGGAAACTTAAGGTTAATATTAACAAGTCAAAAATCATGCTGTTTGGTAGAGGGAACCCTCCGAAGAATCTTAAATTCATATACAACAACTGCGAGCTTGAAATTGTAAAGCATTTTACTATCTAGGAGTTACTCTTTGTCGAACTGGTACATTTGTAGAAGCGAAGCGGTAGTTGATAGCCAAGGCCACAAAGGCTATGTATGAGGTTTTCAGAATAGGTCGAACCAATACGTTGTCCATAAGAGCACATCTTGACTTGTTTGATAAAGTTGTCGTACCTGTTTTACTTTACGGGTGCGAGGTTTGAGGGATGGGAGATAACTCCGCAATTGAAAGGCTACATTTAAAATTTTGCAAACTGTTACTGCACCTAAAAGCCTCAACTCCAAGTTTTATGGTTTATGGTGAATTGGGCAGATACCCGATCACAATAACTATTAAAATGCGGATGATTAAATTCTGGTTCCAACTAATAAATGATAAGAACAATAAACTATCATCGGTAATTTACCAACTAGCCCTTAAAATGATAAATCAAGAAAATTTTAGTTTCCCTTGGGTCGGTGAAATAAGAAAAATATTAAACGACTGTGGTGTCTCATATTTCTGGCAGCAACAATTCGCCGAACTGAATCCTAAGGTGTCAAAGTTAATAATTGAAACGTCACTTAAAGATCAGTTTACACAAGATTGGCATAACAATGTAAATACCTCAGGTAAGGGAAGAACATATAAATTATTGAAGGAAGATTTCGCTTTTGAAAAATATCTATCGGGTCCCATAGAGGGAAACATTTTTACACTTGTAAAATTCAGAACGGCAAATCATTTTCTCCCAGTCGAAAAATGCCGCTGGAGTGGCATTCCGATAGCAGAGTGAGTATGTCGATTTTGCGTGGATCGCAGGGTTATTGGCGATGAATTCCACTACATTTCCCAATGCCCAGAATTCTCCAATGATAGAAATTCATTTCTTCCAAGAGCATATCGAACCAACCCTTCTAATAGAAAGTTGAAGATTCTTTTATCTAGCCCCAAAATATCTGTTGTTAAAAAAGTATGTAGATTTATTCGATGCATAAATAAGAAAATTGATTGTTCTCCTGGGTAAATTAACTCGCCACACAGTCCACTGCTGAAAACGATATATTATTTTGTTTGCTGTTGCTTTCCTTTTCTTTCTCTTTTCTTCTTTTTTCCTCCTTGCTTTGTTTCTCAGATCTCATTAAGAGAATGCAGGCATTGGTTCTCCAGTCATATGCAGACATGGGTGACCTAAACTAAACTCATGGGAAAAATATGACGAATCAAAATAATAACTGGTTTGAGCCTCTACCTAACCGAACAGTTGAGGTCAACTGTAGATAGGTGCTCGTAGAATTGAAAATTATCGCCCCTCGCCACCGGAACGTGGACTATTGCCCCTGGTTGGAGCGAGCACGATGCGATCTCTCCAATGAGGGATCATGTGCCGCTTTTTGGGAGCAGCGAGTGGAAAACAAAAAAACAAACAAATAAAAAACCCGAACTGCAATTTTATTAAGCAGTGTTAGGCGGTTTTGACACTTGCCTTGGGTAGTGTTATTTCATTACACCCTCTGTGCGTAGCTGACTGGAGTGCCTAATGCCTGGACTCCACACATGTGTGACAAATGACTTTTTAAAGCAATAATGTAAAAGTCTTTAAACCATCGGTAGATGGTGAAAGAAATAAATGCAATTGAACTTGTACAAAGAATAGTTTGGGCAACCTATAAATAGACGTGTTTGTCAAAATTCCATATCTAAAATATACATCAGCACTTTTGGAAGCAGTAGAATGTGAAGAGTATGGTCTAATGTGTCCAATGAAAGATCAATTGATTCTAATTTGTTTAAAGTATTGCTAACAATTGCAGCCAACGCAACTATAAATTTCAATTTACAATCTCTTCCAGAAAGGATAACAAGCTTTAATGCATTCTAGTCTGTGAATTGTCGAACATTATCTAAAAGATATGTATCCCTCAGTAGCTTCCTAAATGACGTCACGCTACGCCACATCACGTCGCTTTGAAGGAACGATTAGCGGATCTTTGTTATTGTTTTGAAACGTACGCATTTGGGGTCGAATTGGGCTGAATACTGTGCAATAAAATGTCTCGTAGCATATAATAAAAAGAAAAATCTACTCTATTTTAGTCAGTATTGTACGGATGCGTATGAGGGACATGATAAAAAAAAAATAATTCTCAGACTTTTTATCCCGAAATTTCGACTTTTTATCTCGAAATTTTCGACTGTTTATCTCGAAATTTCGACATAAAATCTCGAAATTTCGTCTTTTTATCTCGAAATTTCGTCTTTTTATCTCGAAATTTCGACTTTTTATCTCGAAATTTCGAGATTTCATCTCGCTAGGTATGCACGTGGTCTTTTGTTCAGTAGCAGTGTGAGATAGATTCCGATACACCAGGTTCTGAGTTCTAACAAATTTTCACCTAACCGACAAGACAGGAATGCTGCCTACCCCAACTCCGGCCCTTCAGAGTTCCGTTAACTCACTTTTCAATAAAATCCAATACTTGAGGTTCATTGAAGACTTCCCACGCGCCCTTGGAAAATTGGAAATCTTCCCTATCGCGCGGTCATAGACCACAGAGGTTTACTGAAGACTACCACATGACATGCCCCTGGATGTCTTCCCCAAGTGTTTCTTATATAAGAAGTGGGAGCTCCATTGTCCAGTCATGTGATGATGTCAATGCCGTCCATCATCTGATTCAAGTTCAACGTATTTAAGACAAATTAATAATCTTACAATTGTCCTGCAAACCAAGAATGTAACAAATTTGACACAAACTCTCAATAAAAATCGACTGTGGATACAGATGTCACAAGTAGTATGTCTCGTATGTTTGAGGGAAAGGTTGGAGGACCTCGGTGGGGGACCTCGGAAGTGACGTCATGTCACGTGACGTAGTGGCGCCATGCTGTGTTGTCATGGTAACCCGCATGAGCGGCCATCCTGTGACGTCATCCCCATAGTGATACGTGGTGTTAGTGCGCATGCACAGCGCGTGTTGTTAGGGTGATACGTGTTTCCGTCGTCCATTTTGTATACTGGAGGCCGCCATCTTGGTTTCTATGGTAGCACGTGATTACTATGTTACCCAATTTTTTTGCAGACGGGGCATGTTTGGAGGTCGTGTTCGATTGAATCGGAGTAAATCTAATTACCACAAACAACTCGACAATCTCTCCAAATCACCGAAATTGACTTTATTTGAAACGGATTTCCCATTTTATCTGCTTAGCACGTAGTGTTATAGTACCAAGAGATACAAGGGGTGTGTTCGTTTGTAGAAGAGTATTTTTCTGGTTAGGATTTTCCCAGAATCCCTTTTTGGATCCCTATCCCATGACGTTTTTTCCCAGTAAAAGACACGTTCCTTTCCTTCCTCGGACTCGGCTAGGAATCTCAATAACGGAATGCTTTATATGTATACAGGGGAACTCTGATTCAACCTTGATCAATGTTATAGTCGAGACTGAGATAGGTATAGCTAGGAAGTAATGGATGATATATGGGGCAGATTAACAGAAGCCAATAGTACTGGTACAAGGCCGCAATGGAACAAGACTATTGTAGAAGCTAATGATAGGACCGATAGACCATAGACCTGTAATGGCCTTGGAGCTTTGGCGACAAAATGGAAGCGGTTGGTAAGACTACATTAGACCCATTGAGGGCTTTTACATAGCCTAATGCGGACAAAAAAAGGGATTATCCAAAAGGTATCCTCGATAGGTATCCTCAATAGGTATCCTCAAATAATACAATACCAGGCCATAGGTATCCTCAAATCCTGTATGTGCCTATGTGATAGGGCATATTGTGTCACACTGTGCCTTTTCACATAAGCACATATGACAAAAAGGGATTCTCCAGTAGGTATCCTCGATAGGAATCCTCAAATAATACAAGACCAGGCCATAGGTATCCTCAAATACCCCTATGTGTCTATGTGATAGGGCATATTGTGTCACACTGTGCCTTTTCACATAAGCACATATCGGCACATAAAGCATGTGCCTATGTGATAGGGCATATTGTGTCACATTGTGCTTTTTCATATAAGCACATATGACAAAAAAGGGATTCTCCAGAAGGTATCCTAGATAGGTATCCTCAAATAATACAATACCAGGCCATAGGTATCCTCAAATACCCGTATGTGCCTATGTGATAGGGCACATTGTGTCACATTGTGCCTTTTCACATAAGCACATATCGGCACATAAAGCATGTGCCTTTGTGCAAGGGCACATTCATATTGTGCCTTTTCACATAAGCACATATCGGCACATAAAGCATGTGCCTTTGTGCTAGGGCACATTGTGTCACATTGTGCTTTTTCACATAAGCACATATGACAAAAAAGGGATTCCATAGCCACAGGTGTTTCCCAAAAATGAGATTCCATGGGATATTGCCATTGGATATAGGCTTTTATTATACACATGGGAGATAACTCTATACGATTAAGTACATGTTATGGGAAATCAAGCAATGTGATTGGTTAGTTATATAAATGAAACAACAAGAGTACTTGGAATAGGGTCAGTACCAACAAGAATAGACCAGAAATTGCTAAATATAGTAATAATAAGGTAACCTGTTCCAACTGATAGGTTCTTCTACGCTACTGGAGTATACTCTAGAACAAATGAATGGGACCAGATAGACGAAAACTATTGCATACACAGATAGAAGCAGAGAATTCTAGGTAATGACCAAAGGAACGGGGAGCGCGGTGGCTCAGTAGGTAGAGGTGCGGGCTGCATGCCGAGAGGTCCTCGGTTCGAATCCTACCTGCGGCAACCGCGTTGTGTCCTTGGGCAAGACACTTCATCTCCATTGCCCACATGGGGGCACGGTGGCGTTGTGTACTAAGGCGTACTGCACGTCGATGGTGCACTTGTCTTCAACCAATGCTAACCCTACTTGGGTGGAGTTAGTATGTTGGGGAGCTGACAGTTGCTCGCCGTTGCTCGGTGGTTCTCTCCGGGTACTCCGGCTTCCCCCACCCGTAACACTGTCGTGGTCATAATTAGCCATTGTGCATAAATATGTGACCTTAAACGCCAATAAATAAATAAATAAATAAATAAATAAATAAATGACCAAAGGAACGTGTCTTTTATTGGGAAAAAACGTCATGGGATAGGGATCAAAAAAAGGATTCTGGGAAAATCCGAACCAGAAAAATACTCTTCTACAAAGGAACACACCCCTTGTATCCCTTTTTACTATAGCACTACGTGCTAAGCAGATAAAATGGGAAATCCGTATCAAATAAAGTCAATTTCGGTAATTTGGAGAAATTGTCGGTTTGTTTGTGGTAATTAGATTTACTCCGATTCAATCGAACACGACCGCCGAACATACCCCGTCTTATTGCAAAAAAATTGGGTAACATAGCAATCACGTGCTACCATAGAAACCAAGATGGCGGCCTCCAGTATACAAAATGGACGACGGAAACACGTATCACCCTAACAACACGCGCTGCGCATGCGCACTAACATCACGTATCACTATGGGGATGACGCCACAAGATGGCCGCTCACGCGGGTTACCATGACAACACAACATGGCGTCACTACGTCGCGTGACATGACGTCACTTCCGAGGTCCCCCACCAAGGTCCCCCAACCTTTCCCTCAAACATACGAGACATACTACTGTCACACCTCACAAAGTCTATTGAACTTGCACATATGAAGATAATTACAATAGTTTGTTGAGTAATTAAAACAACAATAAAGGAATGGTTTTGCGCGCCGAAGGCGCGCAGGGACGGTATGGGGAACAAGCCCCTTTCGAGTTTCGACCCTCAGTGACTGTAAATGATTGATTTTCGCATGTCTCGGCGTGTCAAAGGAGGAAAAGGTCGGATACTCGGCAGGTGTCTCCGGTTGTGGTGTGATGGCTTCGTTGACATATCTCGGTTGGACCCTCGGGTGGGGACCAGTGTGGGAGGTTGGGTCCTCTCACAAAGGTACTACCTCTCCCCGAGGGTGCAGTGATTCTAGGTTTTCAGGCGAGTAGATCGATTTCCAGGCAAGTAAAGTCTGCCACTTCTGAGATGATTTTGATTGGTGGCCATCACTGGCAAGTATAGTCTGCCTCAGGCTGTCTCTATTTGGTTGAACTCTTTGCCACAAAACAACAACGACCCCTTTCGGGGACCACCAGAAAGAAGACCCGAACTTCCCTGGTTCGGGGGCAGGCCTGCAGTGTAATTCTATTGGGTTGGGACAAAAGATGCACAAGGCGCTTACAAAGAGAGGTAGAGACGGGACGCAGGACCAACGCTCGCTTCCCTTAAAGTGGTCGACCACTTTTAGGGATGGAGTGGAGGATGTTCAGGAACCATGGGGGTTACTGTTTCCATAACGGTTACAGTGTCCTTAGCGGTTATTGGTGTGCTGGTAAAAAAGCATCTTCTGTGTACCTGCTTAAAAGAAGAGGGTAGAATTAGTTTTCATTAGAATATGTGAACTGTAAAGAGATAAAAGTAGCACATTTTGTTTAATTTTAGATTTAGTCTTTAGCTGAGTCGGCGAAGGCAGCCCTTTCTGGTAGAAGGCCACAGTTAAGCTGTTATTCTGCCTATTAGCTCACCTTCTCGTTCCCTATTTGTCCTCAAGCAAGTTTAGTTTTTAAACCTGATGTTATCTTAGTTGAGTCGGTGAAGGCAGCCCTTTCTGGTAGTTCAGCCCTTTCTGGTAAGTAATTAAAACCCGTGGCAATAATCTTTTAAATAAGACACTCACGACAGGGGTATTGGCAACCCGTGACATAATCGAACCACAACTTGTTATTGTTTAAAGCGTCTTTTGTTCACCGACTTTCAGCAGACTGTTGTTTTGTACATGTTAACTTCAACTTATATAATATAGTCGAACAGGATCACTTGGCAATGTGAATAACCTAACTCTACATTCATTTAACAGAGAAAACTAGTCTTTAGACCTCTCTCTCAGTTTATAATCTTGGGATAAACTTCAGAAAAAATTAACAATGGAGGTGGGGAGGGGCCGAATTTTTTTTTCGGTGGGGGGGGGGGGTCACGTCACTGGTTGTGGATAAATCTTAGGCGCCACCCATAACCATTGAAAAACGACTAGTCCTTTTGCTAATCTATTAAACTTATAAATAATTGTTGCCCCCTCCCCTCCACCCCACCCCCCCCCCCCCCACACACACAGTGATTTAGTGGTAATCATTCTAAAATGCACGTGATGAGCAACGACTTTAAATTAAGTTAAAACAATTGCCGTATTCAGCAATATTATGGCGAATTAATAATTAAATTTGCTGGTGGTCTTTCTTTTTGGGGGTGTGGGGGTTATCGTTTGAAAATGTAATTATTCGATTCCAGTTTATGAAAGCGAACAGGATGTCAATATATCACAAGCACAGCTCCGTACAAATTATAATGAGGGGGTCCAAGACCTGGGTGATTAAATTCAAGCCTTAATTAGTTGATTCCCCGGCAAGTGATAGCTCGCTTTGGGGAAATAGGTAATGTTTATGATCGCGTTAAAGGTTGGTGGGAGAGACCTATTTTGTGTGTGTGTGGGGGGGGGGGGGGGGGGGGGGGGTGGATGTTGGCAACAGCCGGTAAATAATAGGGATATGCCCAACCTGTTTATTCTTGGACCTTCAGGGACCTTCCCCGGTTTATGTTGGCAATAATGTGTACCAGCAACAGGCCACATCTTTTCATCTTTAAAACTTATTTCTATTAAGTTTAAGCTTGCTGAACATTTAGAGTACCAGTATTCTCGTATTTATTTGCGTGAATGCGTCATTTACGACGTTTATAAAATTTTCACCTGGTGGACTTAAATTGTAATGAGTGCTGCCCACCCCTCGATAAAGTTTACCGTTCGCACCGGCATATTTTTCCACAGGTTCAATAAAAACAGAAGCGTGAATGAATTTAAATAAACGGCATTGAACACAAACACAACCAATTAATGTTTTTTAAAGATACACATTTGTGCTGCGAATGCAAACCACCGTGGATACCCTACGTACGGAAGCCGGTTAGTGCCACCTGTAAATCAATTTTTTTATGTCGTAATTACGACATAGTATGTCGTAATTACGACATACTATGTCGTAACTACGACATACCATATCTCGTAATTACGACACAGTATGTCGTAATTACGACATACTATGTCGTAATTACAACTTGATATGTCGTAAATACGACATAGCTATCTCGTAATTACGACATACTAAGTCGTAATTACGACATAGCTAACTCGTAATTACGGCATACTATCTCGTAATTACGACATACTATGTCGTAATTACGACATAGCTATCTCGTAATTACGACATACTAAGTCGTAATTACGACATAGCTAACTCGTAATTACGAGATAGTATCTCATAATTACGACATACTAAGTCGTAATTACGACATAAGTAACTCGTAATTACGACATACTAAGTCGTAATTACGACTTATTATGTCGTAATTACGAGATACTATGTCGTAATTACGAGATAGTATGTCGTAATTACGAGTTAGCTATGTCGTAATTACGACATACTAAGTCGTAATTACGAGATAGCTATGTCGTAATTACGACACACTAAGTCGTAATTACGACATACTATACTATACGACATTGGTGGGATGTCACACACATTGGTTGGTAATAATTAATGGGCAGGATTACGGTCATGTCATTGTGTCGAAAACAGAATAGCACCCCGCGGATTAAAATGCCGTAATATTGACACTTTTTCGACAAGTTAGCCTGGCAAATTAATCATTTTCTTATGGTTATGCATTTTCAAACAGAATAGTTTTCTTTTCATTGATTCAAATCTTGCTTGTTCGACATTTAATTCGCGAGGTGTTTTTTTTTGTAGAGCCGTACTGATAGCGTGATTAATTGGTAACTCTTGGTATTTTCCCATTGCAAAAGATAGTAACGCAAACCGGGTTCGTCACCCCTAGTTTAGCGCTAGAAATCAGGGGCGATGGAAACCGGGTCGTTAATGGACTGTACACGTAATGTCGATGCTTGTTTGTCTTACAAGCTGCAAACCCTCCACACAGTGGAAATTAGTTGTTTGCACAACAATCCACAAACTATTATCAATAAAATGCTTTGTCGATGGATGGTAATCAAGGTGTGAGGAGATCGAATACTAGACAAAACATCCGATCGACAAAAAACGTCCGAGACAAAAAGTCCGATCAACAAAAACGTCCGATCAGAAAATCCGGGACAAAACGTCCGATTTCTTTGGACATAATGTCCGATTTTTTTGGACAGAACGTCCAATTCCAAATAAAATTGAAATGAAATTTTAAATGTTTTCCTCACCAATATAAGAAATAATCAACACAAAAATTCATTAAAATCCGCCGGTAATAAAATGAATAAGTACATGACACATCCTTCTATCATGAAATTTTACACGTGGGAATTTTGAACACAATCATGAAAATGGAGCCGGCAATTTGCTGCGGATAAAGACAATAAAAGAAGTAAAGGCAGTAGCTCCGAGAAACCCACATAAATCAGCCCAAAAGTTGTTGAAGCAATACAATCAACTGATCCGGTGCAAGGGGCAACTCTTCCAAAGATGGTGAACGTTCAACGTACGGCCAACAGGTGTCGAGAAAAACCGCGACCAAAACATCCTGCTAATTTGAATTTCGATTTCTTTGATTCGCAAATACCAGCCAACTTTCTCGGGAAAGATATTCATCTTGATGGCCAACGTCACCTTATTTTTGCCACTGAACTTCAACTCTCTCTTCTTTCAAAAGCCAAGATGTGGTTTGTGGATGGAACATTTAAAGCAGTCCGGGAGCCATTTGCACAGTTACTCACCATTCACAGCTTCATAAAGTCAAGTAGCACCGCAAAGCAAGTACCACTCGTATTCATATTGATGTCTCGACGCAACAAGAGTGACTACCGCGCCGTCTTCGATGAAATTGTTGATACCTTACGAACAGAACCTGTAGTTGAAGAGATAATGGTTGACTTTGAAAGAGCCATTTGGAGTGCAATTCAGCAAACCTCTTTGGTTGATGTAAATATCCGTGGATGTTGGTTCCACTGGTCGCAGAAGAGAGAAAACATAGGTTTGAGCACCTCTTACAATTCTCAGCATGACATTCGAAAATACATTCGCAAGTTGATGGCATTACCAGCATGTCACATCCCTCTGGTTTTTGACGAACTAAAAAGTGAATGTGCTAACGATAGTCGTCTTCATGAACTTATTGACTACTTGGACTCTACATGGATAAACATCTCAGCAAGACCACCATCAGCATGGAGCACGTTTCAAAGATCAGTGCGCACTAACAATGAAGTTGAAGGCTGGCATGTTAGGCTCAATCAAATAATTATAGGTTAATCCCTGAACTGCATAATGAAGCTGCTCTTTTGGAACACCAAATGCAACTGATAAGCCAGCATAAACTGTACCGATACCAAAGGAAGGCACAGCGGGAGAAGGCATATAATCTCCATAAACTATGGGAACTCTATTCTGAAGAACCGCGGACAATAACGAAATCAGAATTCTTACGCAGAGCAGCGGATCTCTGTCCTGTCACTGAGGACTAATTACAACCATTTCTCGTGCTGATATGGTGTTATATTTTATTGAAACTTTAAAGAACCTTTTGAAAAAGAAAAAAAATTAATTTTGATTTATTTACTGGTGTTTGAGGTCACTTTCAGCATATATGGCTATATCATGACTACAAAACAAGTGTGAAGTCAAGTTAATCCAAATGTTTATAACAGGCCACCCACTTTAAAGGACTTTCACCATAGGCTTTGGTTATGAGGTACTATTTTACCAGAAAAACAGAACTTGCTTCCAGTGGCCTGTGTTCACACAGGGAAGACTGGATATAAACTGCATGTTTCCTCAAAGGTTTGATATTGGGGCACCCATCCCAAGAGAGTAAGACTGACAAAAGGCAGAATTAGGCCTTTATGGTGTATTCGAGTGAATGTCTTCATCATTGGGCTCCGCGAATCACATATTTTCGATTTGAATCAAATCTTGAATCAAATCGAGTCCATTATTCAAAATCGAATCAAACATCGAATCGAATGCAGACATCTTGAAGTCCCAACTGATAAAATATTTCAACTACATTATCAAGGCATGCCTTCATCGAAGGCATGCCTTGATGATGTTGTTGGAATATTACCCAGTAAGGATTTTTGTTCAAAACAGAAATGGGTACGAGAATTCTGTACTGGGCGCTGCAAGGGGCTAGCTGCTAGCAACCGTGAGCTCATCGTCCATATTGCTTGAGAACATTAAATTTGCTTTCAGCAGTGGTAGTGACTAGTGAAAGTGGAATTAGCATGGGTGGTGGCATGGGTACAGATGTTTTTTTTTATGTTAATATAGCGGAAATTGCACTCAGTCTTTATTTACAACATTATTTATGTAGAATTTCTATCTCAGCTATACGTTTTGTGAAACGACTTGAGATGACAGACTGATACCAAAAGAAATACCAGTGAAAAGATTCAAAGGGAAACAAATCGGACAGCCAATTTCGAATTGAACTGAATACCAACTTAAGATTCAAAATCAAATCTTGAAATCCTTCACCCTCCAAACGGTAGTTTGATACTCAACGACCTTTTTGACACACTCATTCTGCAAGACCATTGGCAGCTGCTCTCGGCCATTTGACAAAATAAAATGGGGAGATAAATATTTTCTCAACATTTTATTTCATCAAATGCCCGGGAGCAGACTAAGATAATCGGACATTTTGTCCAAGACCATCGGACGTTTTGACTAAGACCATCAGACGTTTTGTCCCAAAATCGGACGTTTTGTCTAATACCATCGGACGTTTCGTAAAAAAAATCGGACGTTTTGTTTAGGACGATCGGACGTTTTGTCCAAAAAATCGGAAGTTTCGTCCAGAAAATCGGACGTTTTGTTTCGGACGTTTTTGTTCATCGGACGTTTTGTCCATACCCCAGGAGATCTGTGTTATCTTGTGTCACTCAATTAATTAACATCTTAATCTGCGGACCGTAGAATTATTGGTTATTTTCTGTAATAAAATGGGCCAAACATATCCAATCGTTATAATATTTCACACAAGGGTTTATAAGGTCAGTATGAACGCGTCTGTGTTTTGTTTTTTGCGGGGTTTTTGTTTTTGTTTTTTTTACTAAACACGCGATAGATAGCCTCGTCAATAAAATGCCCCAGATTTACCGTGATCCGAATTGCAGCACCGACCCCGAAAAAGAAGACGACGGCGATTCGTCACGACGACGGTCTCGTCGTCCCCATCACAAACGACGAAATTATCAATATTATAAAAAGAATTGAAGGAACTCTTCCTCACCCGAGGAAGACGAAATAAGCTACAAAACTCGTAAACAAATACCTAACTCGTTTATTACATTACCAAACTAACAACCTTCTATAACGCATGCCTCTCCCATGGCTACTTTCCAAAATGTTGGAAATCAGCCACGTGTGTCATGATACCAAAACCCGAAAAGGACCTCTCTAATCCGGCTAACTACCGCCCAGTGACCCTCCTCAGCTGTATCGGCAAGGTCTCCGAGAGAGTCCTTACCAATCGTCGGAGGGAACACCTACAAAACACAACCTTCTTCAACAACTAGCAACGGGTCTATAGGAACCAGAAGGAAGGCAGGGAGCACAGCTATCGACTTGTTGAACTTATGAAAACGGCCATTCAAAACCAACAAGTAGGCTTTGCAATCCTACTTGATATTGAAAAAATCTTTTGACTCCGTTTGGCTATACCCCTTTACCCAACGAATCGCCCGCATCCGCCCGCGTAATCTGCAAATTCAGCAGTTGAAAAAATATCATTTTATTAAAAATTTCAACAAAACCATATCATGTGACCCCTCGTTGGAATGAGCTCGTTCCAACGAGGGGTCACATGATATGATTTTGTTGAAATTTTTCGAACAAATTAAAAGAATGATATTTAAAATAATAAATTTTGATATTGTCTGCGTTGGATAAAGAGATAAACTCTTCAGGTTGAATCTACCACTAAAATTACTAAGACTACTTTCCTCCTTAAATTACCGAAAAATCAAAGTCCGTATCAATAACGAAATGTCCTGTGAGGTTCCTCTCGAGGCCGGGACCATCAAGGATCTGTCCTCAGCCCCCTCCTCTTTATTATTTATGTCAACGACTTAAAAATCACAACCGTGTCCAAATCTCCCAGTTCGCCGACGACAAAGGGGTATGGGACTCCTGAGGGCGAACCCCTACATCAAAACATCCCTGCAGGGCGCACTCGACGTCCTCGATCTCTGGTGTGCCAAATGGAAAATCAAGCTAAACATCAACAAAATCCAACGAATAACCTTCACTCAAGGGATCGATTTTGACCATAGACTTCAGGGCAAAATCTTCCCTGTAAGCAACGAGATTATATCTAGGTATCACCCTAGACCAGCGTCTCAACCTCAATAAGCACACCAAAAATATATAGCATCCAAAGCGACTAAAAGATTCAACTTTACTAAAAATGCTACGTGGCACCTCCTGGGGTTCAAACGAAGAAGTCCTGCTTAAACTCTACAAAGCATTCGTGCGCCCGTACTTGAGTGCGAGGCAATCGTTTTCAGTTAAGTGAATAAGACCAACATTCTAAAACTTCAGAGTTCCAAACCACGCGCTCCGCATACCCCCCCCCCCCCCCCCCCGCGTCCCTTTGACATATCCATCAGCCTCCTTCACGAACGAGATGACACTGACATCATCAAAGACCGGCTTGCAATACTAGCCGCCAAAAACGGCGACTGCCTCAAAGACAGTGATCTAATATCCGAATTACATCAGATTTGTGCCAGCCGACAAAAGCCCAAATATTCTAGAAAATAACCAGCATAAAACCGAGCACACAGCTCGAATCAGGAGTGAGCCAGGACCGACTGGGCGGAGCGGTCTTTAACCGAATCGGATCCAGGCCCACTTCGCCCGGCTGCTCCTCGGTCGAGAGAGAGAACAGTGGTCGCTGCGACGAATCTGGAGATAGTAATTAACCAGCCTGCCTCTCTTCTTAACATAGTTGTCTCTGCGAACAAAGCTGTAAATGGAAGACTACTTCACCGCGGAAGCAGCAATTACACCTACGGGTGTGGTTGACAATCGTTTCAGGTTGCTCTCCCATCACCGCGCCCAACCGACCACCAATAAATAAAAGACAAAAGCCCAAACTTAACTGAAAACCGCTCTACCACCCCCCTATCAGCTCCCAAACCGGTTCCCCCAGAAGAAAGGATAAAGGCAATAGGCACCCTATCCAAAGAAAGGCAAAAAACAGAAGGGGGAAGGGGGGAGGTAATGTTTCACCTTCCACTTTTTCTAACTTCAGACTAGCCAACAGACAAACAGAGCAACGGAAGATACCTAGAGTGCTAAGACCACAGAGAGACCAATCACATCTGCAAACCACAGACACAACCACCGCGGTGACCAATGCCACATCTACTGAACAGACTAACGAACTAACAGAAGAGCCCGAGGCAGACTGTACTTTCCCAGGACGGCTCCAACGAACGACATACAATAAGTAGCAGACTATACTTGCCCGAATACTCTATACACATCACATAACCACGAAAACAGACAAGAAATCTTAACAAACACACATGACTTCTTGCCCTCTAACGGTTATGGAATCAACATTATAACCGTTATGGATCTTTATTATCCTTCACTCCACCCCCGGAGGTGATCACACACCCCTTTGGAGGCGAGTGTTGGTTCTGTTTCCCGCTCATGGCCTTTTTTGTTAAACGTCCCCAGGACGCACTTTTTTGTCCTGCCAAATAGGATAACAAGCAGGCCTCCCCCATACCACGGACATTCGTGTCTTTTGGTGGTGCATTGAGAGGGACCGTTTTGTGTATGTCTGGTCTGTCTATGCCGAATCCGCACCAGTTCATTCTGATCAGCCAGGGGTAGATTATACTTGCCAATGACGGCCCCAACGACTTAACAAAACAAGTGGCAGATTATACTTGCCTGAAGAAATCATCACAAACCTGCTCCCTTACCATTTCCTCCTCTGCTGCGACTGACCATGATGTCGGTTGCGATTTGAGGAAAAATTCTAAAACTTAAAAAGCCAGAGTGGTTTCAAAGGGGCATTCTCCACGCCGTCCTGTGCGCCTTTGGTGCGCGAAACAATTGATGATGTTCTGTGTGTTTATTTTCCTCATAACCCCCTCACCTTTTCTACGATCATCTATGCTCGTCTGCGGTCGTTTTCTGTCATCTTTTAGTACGTCCCAGTCAATCGGTGTCATTTCGTTGACGTTGATTTTGCCCAGTATTGACACCAAATGGCCCTGGGCCGAATTTTCCCCTGTCGATACACGCCTCTGGCTTGACGGCATTGAAACGGGTTGTTGCATGGAATGCTGGACGATTCAGATCAGATTTTTTTGGACGATTCGGACCACATTTCTGGATGATCGGACAAGATGTTTGGACGATTCGGTCCATGTCTTGGACAATACGGACAATGTCTTGATTCGGACCATATTTCTGGATGATCGGACAAGATGTTTGGACGATTCGGCCCATGTCTTGGACAATACGGACAATGTCTTGACGATTCAGACCATATATCTAAAATTTATTCATGTGTGATATTAACGCACTTTTGCTCATAAATGACAAGCCATGTATTGGGCGATTCGGACCATAAGACAGAACACAACTAGGGTGGAGTAGTGGGGACTGTAATAAACCAGCCGAGGAGGACCAGGTATTTAGACGATTCAGACCAGTTTTGGACGATTCAGACCATAAGACAGAACATAACTAGGAAGGGAAAATAACTGAAGCACAAATAATAATCATTCAATCCTTTTAATCATTTAAAACGCATGTAATGTATCAAACAAGATAAGCAAACATCGTTTTTTAACAAAAACAAAATGAATACAAAATAAACTGAGCACAAAATATATTTACCCAACGTAACGGCCAAAACTGGCCAGCGCCATTCCAGAAATTGCCATTCAGTTTTCATTATTTTTTTCATTTTTTCTTTCAAAAATATAGCTTATGACCGTTCGTTGAGATCGTTCCAAAGAGGGGTCATAAGCTATATTTTGGGCGCAAAAAATGGAAAACATTAGTTATTCAATAATTTTGTATGTAAGTGTCGTCTTCTTTTCATGTTAAGTAAAGGGTTAACAACGCGCTGATTGCAATCTCCTTATTACTATACAATTCCCATAATGCCATTAGTTTACCCTGTGTAATATCTGTTTGTTTTCTCTGACATCTTTTCAAATTATCCTCTTTTACAAGTTACACTGCGTTTGGATTGCCTGTCCCTCTTTGTTCAAGAGGGTAATTAGCAGATAAAATGGTAAGTTTGCCTTTTTGGACAGTCTGTTTAATCGATGGTGCCAGCCCTCGACATCATTATTTGTGCGGATTGAACGACCATAGACGCTCCATGCTGGAACCAATCAGGTTGCACTGTCTATCCAGTTTATCTCTATGAAGTCGAAGAAGCCAACAAAGGGGTGGCATCATCATCCACTTTGTTTCTTAGTAGTTCGAACGCTGGTCTTATATCTTCAGCTGATAGTAAAGGTAAGGCAAACTTTTTCTTAAGAGTCTGTGCACATTGTCTCGAGCGGTGTATGCAGTCTGAAATTAAAAGAAAGCAGGTTAATTAGTTAATATTACTCCCAGCCCTCATTGAAAGATAAGCACTAACTACCCAAGTACCTTTTTACCCATTGTAATTAAATATTTTTACTTGACGTATCAATTGTTATACAATTAAATACTTTTTCTCAAAATATTTTTACTTGACGTGTTAAGGGGAGTGCGCAAATTTCAAATCACGAAGGAAATTATAACAACTTTCGTCAAAAACATCTTTTTAAAAGCTGTAAAACGTAGACAAATAGCAAAAGCTATTTTAGGGCAAGACATAGATAACTTCAATACCAGTATCAGGATAAGTAAATATGTCAGTAGTTATATTTTTAGGAACTTAGTCTGTGTCACCGGTCCCAACATACCACTTTGTAAACAATCACAGTGGGAAATAAGTCACCATAGTTCGTGCACACAACATCGCATCACATGTCGGCTTCAACTTCTTATAGTAACAACAACGATGACAAAACAACAGCATCTGAGCGTAAACTGACCAAACTCATCAACACACCCAGAAAACCATTAAAAGGCAAAAAACACTTCACACCAGTAATTCTGTCAGACAGTAAAGGGTTCAACCTACGTGCGGAGATACGACATAACGACGTTGACAAGGAAATCAAGTTTTGGAGCAAGAGTGGAGACGGCATTAGAAACAGATATCACTGGGTTTCCGACAACATCAATTATAAAATAAGACAACTGGGCAAAATTTGGCTTTATGTTTTCCTTGGAACCTGTGATTTAACAAAGAAAAACAAATCTTACATTTCACTTGCATCCAACAGTGATGAATCTACCAACTACATCACACATTACCTGCACAAAATCATAAATAAAATCAAGGAGCACCCTGGTTGCAAAATCACAATTTTAGAAGTCCCAGTTCACTCAATACAAGAATGGAACAAATCTAAAGGCCATAAATCCCCTGAAATATTTAAAGAGCAAGACGAGGAATTACAAAAGCAAATATACAATCTGAATGGCATCATCAGACAGATCAACAATAACTTACAATGCCAATCACCATCATTCAGTAGAGATTTGAGTGTCAACCCCAAACATAAAAAAGGAGACCACAGAAAACTAACAACTCGAAAACACTACAATTTTTCACTTCTAAAAGATGGAGTTCACCCTAGAAGCCTCCTTGCCAAAGCCTGGTTGCGCAAAATATCCGATAGGATACAAATAGACTGCTGGATTTAATAAATCAAAACAGATTATAACAGTAAGTGTGGCTTTCCACGCTAAACTGTTAAGCACACCTACAGACTTTGCAATTTCCTCTAATACAGTCAGCGTGGCTCTCCACGCAAATCCGGTAAAGAAAGAACAGATTCCACTAACAGTCAGTGTGGCTTTCCACGCTAAACTGTTAACTGAAATTATAAATACACTAATCTACTCTCGACAGGCAGTGTGGCTCTCCACACTAAACTGCAATAATAACAGATTCTAATAACAGTCAGTGTGGCTTTCCACGCTAAACTGTTAATCCAAAACATAGATCCACAAATCATTCCACACAGTCAGCGAGGCTTGAAGTAACACAAATCGAAATGTTTGCAGCCATCCTATTTTTCACTCTAATACTCACCATTGGCAAAAATATCACTGAAGAAAAAACTTGGATCCACCAGCAACTCTCAACATCATTACTAAATCCAAGATTATCCTCATCGAAAAGGTGGCCTATTCATTTTACAAAGAAACAAATAGAAAAACAAGTCACCCTACTACTGATTATACTCTTGTCAGGAGATATAGAGTTGAACCCAGGACCAAAAATCAATGACATATTCCCATGTGGGCTCTGCGAAATACCCGTAACTTGGTCAAACGAAGGCGTATGTTGTGATGAATGCAGCTTATGGCATCACAGATCATGCATAGAATTATGCTCGGCAGACTTTGAACAGCTGCAGAACTCGAATGTGCAGTGGCTATGCTGCAAGTGCAATTATGCCAATGTGACGTCATTCACGTTCCACACATATGAACTGACAACATCGAACTACTATGATCCACTGGAACCTACTAACATCTCATTGAGTTCGATAACATCTAACTCAGCGTTCAGTCCATTGAAAACCAGCAGCCCAATCCAACAAAACAAACAGTCACAGAAACAACCAACCCAAAAAACACGGATGGTGAGCGATTCAACCAACTCAAAAATATTCGACATACCCGAGAAAAAGAACTTGCGCATCCTTACAGTAAATTGTAGAAGTATAAGAGAGAAAACTTCAGAATTTAAAGCAACTCTCCAATATACAAAACCTGACATAGTATGTGGCTGCGAATCTTGGCTAAGGGGAGTTAAACCTGGAAAACCACCAACCAAAACAGCTATAAAATCAAGCGAAATCTTCCCGGAAAACTACACAGTATATCGCAATGATAGAAATTCTACAGGGGGAGGAGTCTTCATCCTGGTAAATAATGAAATCTCATCGTGTGAACAAACAGACCTTGTGACAGACTGTGAGATAAACTGGGTGAAGATAAAACTAAAGAATCAAAAAGACTTACTAATAGGAGCCTTCTACATGCCGCACAGAAACAGCAAAGATGCATCACAACTAGAAGCCTCGCTCAATCTTGTCAGCAAAACAAAATCTAACAACACCATACTTGCAGGAGACTTCAACTGCCCAGACATAATTTGGGACACCCTGTCACTGAAGAACAATGCATCTGATAAAGAAATCCAACTCTCCATAATGGACATAACAACTCAATCCCAGCTTACTCAAATCCACGAGGAACCGACGAGAGGAAACAACCTACTCGACCTGGTATTCACATCAAACCCAACATTGGTAAAATCGTTTGTAAACATCCCCGGCATATCTGATCATGCGATTATAATTAGCGATATGGACCTAAAACCATCATACCAAAAAAGCAAACCAAGAAAATGTTTTAGCTGGAAAAAAGCTGATAGTGAACAACTGGCCTCTGAACTCCAACTGCTGTCAAAGACAATCACCGATAAGTATAACAAAGGCACAAACATTCAAGAACTTTGGGACACATTCAAAACAGAACTCTCTAATAGTATCGAGAAAAACGTATCTTCACGACAAGTGAACTCAAACAACAACATACCATGGATAAACAACAAAATAAAAAACTCCTCCGGAAAAAACAAAGACTATACAAGAGAGCAAAGAAAAATAACAACTGGAAAAATTATAAAGAACATCAGAAACTTTGTAAAAACAGCATAAAGAAAGCAGAGTGGAATTATATCAACTCCTCAATCCTCGAAGGACTTGAAAACAAAAACACTAAACCATTCTGGAAATACGTGAAATCGAGGAAACAGGACAATATTGGAGTCGCACCACTCAAGGCAAGGGGAAAATTAATCAGCGACAGTAAAACCAAGGCTGAACTGCTAGTACAACAATTCCAGTCCGTGTTCACCAAAGAAAAAGCCACTGAAATACCCAAAACCCCAAAATTTGTTCAAGAAAACATTGCAAACATTAAAATCGACATCAACGGCACAGAAACACTCTTAAGAAAACTGAACAAATCAAAAGCCTCGGGCCCAGATAACATCCCAAACACAGTTCTGAAAGAATATTCAAAACAACTGGCACCAGGCATCGCAGCTATATTCCAACTATCACTAGACACTGGCACACTACCATCTGATTGGCTGACAGCAAACATCTCAAGTATTTATAAAAAAGGAGACAAACACCTACCCGAAAACTATCGTCCAGTATCACTCACATCTGTGCTATGTAAGCTACTAGAACATATCATCTGTAGACACATGTTGGAACATTTCGAAAAACATAAAGTATTGACAAACCTGAACCATGGATTCAGATCAGGCTACTCATGTGAAACCCAACTGCTAACAACTACACATGACCTACTGAAATCCTTTGACGCCGGGAAACAGATTGACATCGCCATATTAGACTTCTCAAAGGCGTTTGACACATTGCCGCATCAAAAATTACTCCACAAACTGGACAGATACGGAATAAGGGGAAACATCCATAAATGGCTTGAAAATTTCTTAACCACCAGAACCATGAAAGTAGTTCTTGACGGGGAATCGTCAACAGAAGTGTCTGTTGACTCAGGAGTACCACAGGGAACCGTTCTGGGCCCACTACTATTCTTATGTCACATCAATGACCTCCCAGACACTGTGAGCTCAACTGTACGACTCTTCGCAGACGACTGCCTGTTGTATAGAGAAATTAACACCTTCGAAGACCACTCCAAACTGCAGAAAGACCTATGCAACTTGGAAAACTGGGCCGAAGACTGGGGCATGAGATTTAATGCATCAAAGTGCTACATCCTATCAATAAAAAAGACAAGTCAATCATTCTACGCCCTAAACAACCAAATCCTGCAAGAAGTACAATCCAATCCGTACCTAGGCTTACAAATATCCAATGACCTAAAATGGGGAACACACATCGGAAATGTAGCAAAGAAAGCAAACTCCACCCTTGGCTTCCTCAGAAGAAATTTAAAATATTGCCCCATGGAATGCAAGAAACTCTCATATATAGCCCTCGTACGCTCCATCCTCGAATACGGGGCCATTATATGGGATCCTTATACAAAAAATAACATCAACAAACTAGAAAAAATCCAAAGACTTGCAGCCCGATTCATAGTAAATGACTACAGATCGAAAGAAGAAGGTAGCGTAACAACACTCCTGAAAGATCTACAACTACCACCACTCGAAGCCCGAAGGAAACAACAACGACTGACATTCCTATACAAAGTGGTTGAGGGGCTGGTACCAGCTCTTCCTATAGGTGACTATCTGACCCCAAACAAACGCACAAGGCTTGTCAGAGCAAAACAGTATCAAGGCTATACAAGCCACAACACAATAGACAACCTAGTGCGAAATAACACCAGAACTTTCCAGATACTCAAAAGTACAACTGAGCAGTATAAACATTCCTACTTCGTGAGAACAACCATCGACTGGAATAAGCTCAGTAACACAGAAGTGCACGCAGCCACAACAGACCAATTCAAAGCTGCATTAGAAAAACAAACACCATAGCGCACTCCCCTCCGTCGTATAAAAGCCAATAGGATTCTACGACGTAACAAATACAGATACAGATACAGAATTGGTATACGAAGCAAATAGCCTAGTGCCCGAATCGTCCAAACATCTGGTCCGAACCGTCCAGGAATCTGGTCCGAATAGTCCAGAAATATGGTTTGAATCGTCAAAAAAAAAAAAAAATCTGGTCCGAATCGTACATGGTCCAGAAGGTTCCGGGTCAATTCGTAATCAAGTCGATTCATAATCATGCCAAAGCTGAGTCGATTCGTAACCAAGTCAATTCGTGCTCAGGTCAATTCGTAATCAAAAGTCGGGTCAATTCGTAACCATTCTATATTATTTTTTTTATTATTGGATTTTACAGAGTTATCCTCAAATTAGCAATTTTGAATGCGAGTAATATATATATGTGAAATTAATTGTATGAAAATATGAATAAAAATGAACCTAATGAAAGCGGTGAATGCTACTGCATTCAGAGTGTGTATATAGGCGAGCAGTTGTTACCTTTGTTGTAATTAGAAGTTACTGCTTTTTGTTTCACAAAAATAATTTTTTTGTAAAAACATGTTGTTTGTTGCAATCATCACATAGTCAGTACATCAACAACAATAAAAAAAAACATGTATTCATGACTAATGATGTCCATTCATGTCTTCTCAAAACAATAACTTTTTAGAGTTCCGACTAATTATTAACACCAGTGTTTGTTTAAACATAGCTTCTTCTTTATAAGCATGGATTTTTTGCGTCAAGTTATCAGTTGATTCCTAGAATGGCTGGCGACAACAAGTGCGTTATTTGTAACTCATTTGTGCGACCAAGACAAGAAGCTATCCAATGTGATAGTTGCCCACTTTGGGCTCACAGAACATGCGACAAGAGTGTTTCAAGAGATGAGTATCGAAGAGCAAATAGAGAGAAGAGAGACATAGCGTTCTCCTGCCGTAATTGCAGACAAGCCAGCAATAATGTTCAACAAATGCAACTTGATTCCATTGACACTACAGACTCCATATCCGCTGAAGTTGGTAGATTCGATTTGCAGAATACATTGGTTGATCTGCAGGCTACGCTAATTGACTCTATTGAGGCGGCTGTTCCAGTTGGACATAGTACTGCAGGTTCTAGTTCTACTCTCGCTCAACAAATCCTCACAGAAACGAACGACCCTTTTCAATGCTCACTGTCATATGATCAGCCGAGATTTGCCGAAGAAAGGTATGAATAGTTATATATTCTTCTATTTTCTTTTATCTCTCACGCTTTCAAGCTTTATACATCCTCTCATCCATCCTGGGGTCGGATCAAAGAGCAAAGAGTTAGTGTCAGTTTGGTGGGAAACGAGAGATGGGGTAAGGTGTGAAATGAGTGGGTGACTTTTTAGTGCCTCAATAAATATTTTAAAGTTTTATTGAGAAAAGGGTCAGATTTGTGGGTTGAAAAAAGCAATTTTATAATAATTTTTAAAAAGCTGTATTAGGAAAAGGGTTGTACAACCGACGTAACGTAGCCGTAACTTGACCTTTTTTTCCAGTTCGCTTGAAGATGAGGACCCATCTGATTCAGAGATTGCTGATGCGCCAGTCACATACACAACCGTTGAAAAAGGCACGGAAAGGGGAAAAGACTTACTGGTGGCTTCAAATGGTTTCACCTTCACCAAAAAGAATGTACGAGGGCGAACGACAAATTGGTGGTGCTCGGTGCGAAGTAAACCAATGAGATGTCCGCCGGCTGTGAGTCAACGTCATGACACGTTCATCGCTGGAATGCATAAGCATTCTCATCGTGCAGATCCTAGTGTTTTGCTAAGTGAGTATTACGTTTATTTATTTATCTTTTTATAGGATTCAAATCGGGGGAGGGGGCAGGCCTTGGTGGGGGGGGGGGGGGGTATAGCTTTAAAATTTAATTTCACGACATTTTAAATTGACTGTTTATAATCAATGATTGGCTTAATCAGTGATTGGATTAATGTCTAATTTCAGGTCAAAGAGAATGCAAAACTCAACATGTTTAAACCGGCAATGGGTATTGTAGAAGACAGTCATCCAATTTACTATAGCGATCAATGGAGAAAAATAATAAATTCCTATTTTCTAGAAAATAAGACTTATCTAAATATAGACGGACATATGGTCATATTCTATATAAAATTCTCTTTGATATGGCATAAAATTCTTTTTGATTAAAATGTGTTTTGATGTTTCCATTTTCATTTTCATTTTTCACAATTTATTCCCGTACATTGCCATTTAAATAGGTTGAAAATTGTCGACTGGGGTTACTTTAAAGTTAAAAATATATAATAAATCGTGAATACACAATATAGACGGACATACCATGAAGAAGATAAAACTCTAAATATTGTTTTGGTATAAAAATGTAGCATGTGTGTTATTGCTTTAATGTTTCCATTTAACTTTGAAAAATTGTGATTTTGTGTTTTATGTCGAACGCTTGCTTAGTTAAAGATTATCTCTATCAATGACTTTGCCGTGGGATAGCACACGCCTATTTTCTATAGACTCGGACACATAAGCTGTCTTTACTCGCATTAGTGATATTGCATATGATTATAACAATTTAGATTATAAGAATAGGTATGTTATTAAAACAATAAGATGAAATTTGAATGGTTGTCCACTTTCAATGGTAGTAAATCCTTTGATGTGTTGTGTTTATTTAGCAATTACTCCATAACAGGTAGCAACTGTATATATAACACTCAAACACCCATAAGCTGCATTAGAAGTCCCCTATCCTTGCTACGGGTTTCATCTACTTCACAATATATATTTCTGGGAACATAGCTGGACGTTCACTTCGTGCGCATAAACATATAGACTGGAAGATATTATCTGAAGGAGAAGCACTACCGAGACCTGAACGTTTAGATTCCAAAAGAATTGTCTTAGATTCTACTTTTGAAGTCGAAAGATTTTTGTCCAGAAAAAGAGAAAACAATGTAAGTTAATTTTTAATTCTCTACCCATCCTGACCGTCATTTTTAAAAAAAATAAATAAATGTGTACATGCAATTTTAATGAATCCCGTGTTACAGTGAGGTGCTGAAGAGGCGGGGTTGGTGAAAAAAATCTTTGCTGTTTGTATACCCCCCCCCCTCTCTCTCTCTCTCTCCCTCTCTCTCTCTCTCTCTCTCTCTCTCTTCGTTATGTTGTCAAAGGTTCAACAATATGTATTTTGATTGACAGAGCTCTCTGAGCACTGTCAATCAAAATATAAATTGTTGAAAATTTGGCAAACACCATATATATGAAATAGTAAATATAGCACTCGACAGCACTGGCAGATTTGAATGGTGCTGGTGGAAATCTAGGTTCACTCACAGACTATATATATATATATATATATCCATATCAAAGCTAGTGAATATTAAACATTTGTATATAATTAACTATAAATTGAATCCTTTGTCAGTGAAAATTGAAAGTGAGAAAAGAGCTGTATGAATAAAAATTAAAATGTGGTAAAATGCCACATCAATGCATATGGGGTTGGGGGAACGTTCGGGGATGGGGGAACGTCCGGGTGGGTGGGGAACGTCCGGGAGAGCAAATGTCCCACACCCATATATATACGCATTTTTCTTTGCCAAGGTAATCGTTTTTCTAGGGACACGGGTAGTCATTATTGTTACAAAAACACTGACTGCATCAAATAGACAGGTAATTATGTCACAGGTAGAAGAAAGAACAACCGTTTTTGTCTTACGCGTTCTCAGGGTGATAATTTAAGCCATTTTCCCAACCATGGAGAAAAGTTCTGATCCACTTTTCACTGATTTGTGAAAAACCTTAATTTCAAAAATATTGGTATACATGTTTTCATATTTAGGGAAAATTTTATTATTTAAAATCACACCAATTTGGATATCATTGTAACCGCCTCATTGACATCCACATTGGTGTGATTTTAGTGAACTGTTAAAGAATATTTTGAGCTGTTTTAGCTCTATTCTGGTTTATTTTTCTGGCCGTTATGGGTCGGTTTGTTAGGAAGAGCAAAATTGGACAAAATTGGACCAGGGCTCCTCTCCTTAGATGCCGACCCAGGGCCTTCCTCAGCCAGGGTCCTCCGATTAGATGCCATGGCTTATTGCAAAATATATATATCTCTCTCTCTCTCTCTTCTCTCTCTCTCTCTCTCTCTCTCTCTGTCTCTCTCTCTCTCTCTCTCTGTCTCTCTCTCTCTCTCTCTCTCTCTCTCTCTCTCTCTCTCTCTCTCTCTCTCTCATTTTGGGTATTGGGCAATGTAATTCTTATTTTTTATTATTTTTTTTTGTTTTTGCTTTCAGGATGACGTGTATTTGGTAAAATGGAAAGGCTACCCTCTGTATCAATGTACATGGGAACCCACTAGCCATTTTAATATTCAACTCTTAGAAACATTTGACAGACCTCATATCAGCGATGATAGGAAATGTAACGCTGCAGCAAATTTTGAGATAGCTGTACAGAAACGATTGAAATCAACGTCAAACCGATGTAGTGTGAATTTCGATGGCGATATCTTCCGCTATTGTTTCGGGCATCTAGAATCCTCATTGTTTTATAAAGACGATTTTCAGACACTTCCATTGTCAGAAGGGTGGTATTATCGGATCAACAAAAAAGGAAAGGGTGTTCAAATATCTTATCCTGTCAGGGTTATATTCAGACTGTGCATGAAAAAGAAATTTATAATTTTAGACAATGTTGTTACTGAAATAACCGTTCCCACTGAAACGCTAATTATGATTTCAGCAGTGGATGGTCTAAACACCGAGTGACACTCTTTGACTACACGTGACTCTATATATTCTAGGCTCTCTGATCCATAAGACAATGTCAGACAATCTTAACGTGGCAATAACCAAATTCAAGAATAGGGTAGAGATCGGTGAACATTCACCCTGCATTCAGCGACGGATTTCAGAAAACCCTCAGCTGGCGCTAACAGTATCACTCAACAGTTCATTTTATAGGGAGTTGAAAAATGCCAAGGATCAATTTCCGAATTTTACATATATTGATATTATCAATACTCAGGTCACTTCTTTCCAACTCAGGTTCACTGAGCGGCTGGAAACCAGGTTTATCGATAATGTCAATAGTGTGATGCGGAAATATAAAGTTTTGAGAGGTCGTAAACGGTATAATTTTTACACTTCTGTACATAAAACAGCAATATTCTGCCATGAGGTTGAAAATGTAGTAGACTTGAATTTTAAACTTAGCACATTTTCAATTGAAAACGTTCAGTTAGAACAAAAATGCGTGTCGTTGTTTAGTAGTCTACAGGAAGAAACTGAACGATTGAAAAACGAGAAGAATAGGATTGCCAAATTGGAGCGATCTGTTGAAAAGCTCCAATCTGAAAATCCTAGGCTTCTCAATTACATAAAGGAGTTGCACAAAACGGTTGTTACTCCAAACAATGGTCAGAAAATTGACGGCTTATCTTATACAAACAGGGTAAAAAAAATTACGGAATTAAAATCAAAATCAGTCAAAGCACTTTGGTTTGCTGAGACGTATGGCCTTTTACCCAAGTTACTGGTATATCAAGATCAATCAGGTAAAGATATTAACATAGATTTTGCTGCACTCAACATAGAAACTTCTCATGATTATTCTCTTTTGGCATATGAGGAAAAAGAAAAATTGAAAAAAACTGTTGTATATTTTGGAAAAATTCAATATCAGTGACAAATCCTATCACGAAATTACCATGCTATATGATCAACTGCCTAGGAAATATCTTATTGTTCAATGTAGGGAAAAAATTAATTCTTTGTATCACATTGAAAGAACGTCTGGAAATATACCAGGCTGTTATGTGAGTATTCAAACAGAAATCAGTCGTGTGATAGAAGACAACTGGTGTATGTTTGAAAACTCCAGACGCCTAAAAATTAAATTATCTGGTGATGGGTCAAAGGTTAGTAGAATTTCTAATTTTATAGTGCTCTCATTTTCGGTAATTAAAGAACAACGTGCATTATCATCCTTGGATCAAAATGTATTTTGTATAGTAAACTGTTCAGAAGATTATGAAAATGTATCTTCTGCTTGCAAGCCAGTTTTTGATGAGATCAACACACTCATTGAAAAGGGCGACATTTTAGTAAAGGGTAAAAAGTTTGAGCTGGAATTCTTTTTAGGAGGTGACGTCAAATTTATACAAATTATCCTGGGGATGAACAATTGTTTGGCAACATATTCGTGCCCCTGGTGCAAAGTGAATAAACGCGAACTTGAAAGAGATGATTTTAGCAAAGCTGGAGATTTTTATCACAAACCCCCATTAGTAAGAACTACGGAGAACATGGCTGAGGACGCTTGTTGTAAGTCACATGGTGTGAAACACCCTCCCCTTATTAAAATTAACCCTGATCACATTGTACCAGATGAACTTCACCTCCTACTAACAATATCAGACAAACTTTTGAAAAATCTCATTTTGGACGCAAAAACGTTGGATGATAAAAACAAAGTCAGAGGAGAGCCTGTAAAATGTCTCGATGATCTGGTGGAAAAAATTAGGGATTGTGGTGTGTCTTTTAACATTTGGACCAAAAAGGGAACAGACGGTGAGATGGAATGGACCTCCCTTACAGGTTCTGATTACAAAAAAATGTATGAAAAATTACCCTATAGGTTGCTATTTAGCATACACCACGATACACACGATAAAACTGCTAGGTTGTGGCAGGAATTCTATATTTTATACAACTTTGTAACAATTGGTATTGAAGGTGTTGAACTTGATATGGTTTTCGAAAAAGCTAAATCTTGGGCTCTTTCATATTGTGAACTGAGCTCGGCCCGGCAGGGTTATGCATCTGTAACACCTTACATCCACATTTTAGTATATCATATTCCGTATTTTGTGTCGAAGTATGGCCCACTGATTAATTTCAGTGGCCAGGGAATAGAAAAGGTGAATGACGATATAAAAACAATACATCAAAAGAAATCAAATAAATTTGATGCAACCGTCGATGCGCTAAAGGTGCGAAAAAGATTGGATCATCTCCAATCAAGAGGTTTGTCGCGTGTAAAGCGAAAATATGAAAAAAGAAAAATTGAATATTGGGAGGACCAAATACAAGTGAACAGGTCAACAAGAAAACAGCGTATTTCTATTGAGATGCATGAGGCAAATAAAACAAACGGGTCGGAATGTTCAGTAGATGTAAATAGCATGACAGAAGTCGAACTAAAAAAGGAATTAAAAAAGCTGGGCATTCAAACAAAATTAAGAAAAAAGGAGAAGCTATTGGCCCTTTTACTTCAACATACTGGAAAGTGAATTTGTTGAAGTGAACAATACCTCGTGTCATCCCAATATTGCATCTATACCTACCATGAAACCACAAAACTTAATACCCACATACCCTCTCTCTCGCTCGCTCTCGCTCTTGATTATATATATATATATATATATATATATAAAGAAAAAAATATTAAAGTTCAAAACAAATACAACGACATCACTGACTATAATTCCTGCTAGCGCTTTCACCGCTCTGCATGCGGATCTTCAGGCATTTTTATTTTTATAAAATACGTTATACAAATATTTACAAAATAACGTTATGACGTAAACCACTGGGTGTGGTGTATCGATTTTGGAGACGTTGTTCCAGAAACTGCATATGCAATAATTATTTCATACATTTGAACAGAGGCGTGTTGATCCTTTAAGAAATTATAACGAAATTAACATAACAAATAAAATAATGATGTTTCTTTTATCCTAGAAATTAAGTTATAAAGGTTGTGGGCTCCGAAAAAAAAACCGGTATATTTATTTCCCACAGATGCTTCCCACTCCAACTCTCTATATATTACTATGTTGGTAATACCCATATTTCTGTATAATGTAAGGGAATGAACTCCTTACTCCCGACTCTAGCTCGAACCCCCGAGAGTGTTTGTCATTCTCGGGGAGTCGAGCCGGACTCGGGGCAAGCGCCACTGTACATGTAATATATATAATTATAGCATACCTACTGATAACTTGAATTTATTTATCGGAAGATCATGCTCGCCTCAGTTTGCGTCGCATAAGTTATCTGTTATAGAACGCTTGCACCGGGTCCGACTCGACTCCACGTGGTACTGAGTAAACAATCTCGTGGTGTCGAGCTGGAGTCTGAGTAAGGCGCTCACAGCCATAAATTTAAATTATGTAGAAATATTGGTATCGTGAAGATAATAAGGAAACATTCGTGAAAAAACACATATATTCAGAGTCCATAGACTTTAATTCTAGTATGAAGGCAACATCATTATTTTATATGTTATGTTTCATAGAAATAACACTATCGGCACAGTAAGTCTTTGTGTATAGACCCCTACTTACCCAACCTTTTCTTACATGAACAATGACGCTTGCCCCGAGTCCGGCTCGACTCCGCGGGAATGATAAACACTCTCGAGGGTTCGAGTTGGAGTCGGAGTGAGGAGTTCATTCCCAAACGTTATGCAGAAATATGGGTATTATCAACATACAAATATACAGAGATTTGGCGTGGGAAGGATATGTGGGGAAACAAATATACCGGGTATTTTCAGAGCCCACAACCTTTTTTAATTTAATTTCTAGGATAAAGGAAACCGCATTATTTTTTATATATTATGTTAATTTATACTAGTGATTAGTAATACCAGCGTGTTTTCATCAAGATAAGTAGTAGAAGATGTGGGAAATGATCCTATTCTGGGGGAGCAGGGTGGGGAAGCAGGGGGGGAGCAGGGTGGATGACGTCATCATAATTAAAATGTTACGTAAGGTAATTAATATTACTTAATGATTTTTTTTTAATCACTATAATAATTAATGTAATTAATGACTGTTGCATAATTAATGTAATTAATGAGTGTAATTAGGGTTGATTATAATAATTAGTATATTAATAAATGAATTAACATCGACGTACTGGACATATGCGCATGCTATCGGTTGAATGACCCGCACAGGTCATCACGTGTCTGGGTATCATTAAATCGATTTTTTCTTTTCAAACGCCAACTACTGACAGATGTTGAAGCAATTAAATCTATTGTCACACTTTAACGACCGGTCATAAATATCGTTAGACTGGACATGCTATCATGTATTTAAAAATCAATATATCACGTGACAAGATGTGTCTTGCTTTTACCTGAAGACTGTGAACGACTCCATTGTGGCTATTTTTATAGGTATAATTTGATTTAATAACTTGGCGTGATTCTTACATATTAATAATGCAAGTTTATTCTTCTCGTTTTTATGGCTGTCGAAAAACTCTCATAGACCAAGATATTCTGATTTTACCCCTCACGCAATAAAGTATTTTTTTAACGGTCCAATTTCTACGTTATGACGAGTTCTCAAAAAAAAAATCACAAGAGAAATCGCCATGAGACTACTGTACACGGGGGAGAGGATATACATGGCTGTACTTTATGCCCCAATACTTTGATGAATTAACGGATCATCTGAAAACCCACCAAGAAGGTGCTTTGAACTGTCAATTTTGTGTTTCAATAGCAAATTCAACAAAAGAGAGAGGCAGTGTACATCGAACAGACGTCGATGTCAAGATGTTCCAGTGGACGTTCTGTCTGAAATCCTATACTAGGAAAGATACATTAGAAAAAAACATGGAGAAATGTCAAAACTCGACATTTAACTGCGCGATTTGCGGGTTTCAGCTGATTCAACTTAACCGTCATCGCGCCACAAGTAGCAGAAATGCACAACTCGATTGGCCGGTGGAGACGTTCCTCATCAAATAAGGGGGGGTCAAACAAGGTTATGAGGAGGGGTGAAGGAGACAAGTGTGCGGTCATATGTTTAAAATTTTAATAACCTTAATTGCTATGACGTAATCTCCTTAATAAATAGCGTATATTCATTTAATATAATATATTAATAATTTTCGTTAAATAATTCATTTTTTATTCCGCACCCCTGTATCCCCTCACAGTACCTAAAACTTCAATGAACGCTCCTCCTCCAGGTCATCCAATACTAAAAAACTTTTGGAAACCGCTCTCCCCCGCCCCCACCATAATCTTAAAAAGAGTTGCTTTGTCACAAACACACACTTTTTTAACCAATCAGACACCTCCGTTATCCCACACCCTCACCGTCACACCCCTGTATCCCCTCACAGTACCTAAAACTTTCCTGAATTCCCCTCCACCAAGTCATCCAATACTAAAAAAAACTTTTGGAAACCTCTCTCCCCCCTCCCCCAGCCCTCACAATAGCTAAATTATCTCGAACCCCAGTTCAGTTCTCTAAATGTAATGGACATGTCAGGCCCCCGAATACGCCTTCCCCACAATTTTGAGCGATCAAATTACCCCGATTAGTCTCCTCTCATAACTTACCACTCTCTTAACCCGTATTTACTATGAGATTGTCCCCTTAATAAATAGCGTATGTTCATTTAATATAATATATTAATAATTTTCGTTAAATAATTCATTCCACAAGACACTTGTCGAAAAAACAAAATGGTGGATTAGTTTGACAGAAATACGCGTATCGATTTATTCAGGAATGTCTGTCGGTTGTGTCCTTGGGCAAGACACTTCATCCCTATTGACCATGTGGGGGCATGGTGACGCTGTGCACTAAGGCGTACTGCACGTCAATGGAGCACCTGTCTTCAACCAATGCAGACCCTGTGTAGAATCTTGACAGTTGCTTGCCGTTGCTCGGTGGCTCTCTCCGGCTTTCCCCACCCGTAAAACTGTCGTGGTCATGATTAGTTATTGTGCAGACCTTAAAATCCAATAAATAAATATAAATAAATAGTCGGTTATCAAAACAGCCCTTAAGTGTTTAACAGTTAATTGTGGACCAGTGCGTTTAAAAGTGAAAAAAATTAGGTGATAGCATACGGACTGTGTTTAATCATAGAAAAATCACACCCGCGCTATTACTAACCTGTATGATTTATTTTTGAATGTTCGCTGAAGAATAACCCACCCATCTAAGTAAAAGCATGAAAGAGCTACCATTATCTTATTACCTATGTGAGGTGGGGGTGGTCGGTAACGTTGTGTACTATGGCGTACTACCTTCAGCCAATGATAACCCTATGTAGAACTTTGACAGTTGTTCGCCTCTGCACGATGGTTCTTTCCGGATTGCCCCAACTGTCGTTAAATAAATGAAAAAAACTACAATTCTATAATAACAGGCCAAGACCCCTTCGTTTTGTCAGGGGGAAAATCAACAGTACTTTCACCCCCCCTCATTTTAATAGTTGAAAAGTGCTGTTACTCGATCAAAAAAAAATGGTAAAAGGATATGCGACTCTATATTAGCCACCCAAATTTGCGAGACTTGGGGAAAATATAACCCACCTAGAACTGCACCAAAGCTACGTACACTATTCGAATTCCCGCATTGTGTCCTTGGGCAAGTTAATTTACCCCGATTATCTACATGGGAGCACGATGACGGCGTGTAATAAAGTGTACTGCACGTCGGTGATACGCATATTTTAGAACAATCTAACCCTGCTTGTGCAGATTTCCGACGTTGGTGAGATGACAGTTACTCGTCGTTGCTCTGTGGTTCTCTTTGGATATTCCAGAGTCTACCCGTAAAATTGTCACATTTAATTATAACTTGAACTTGATGTCCGGGTGTAATGAAATAGCGTATTTTCTGCAGACATTCTAAATAAACGCAGCTGGTTTACAGACCTGTATATAATTTTTTCAATTGAGTAAAAATATAGGATAGTTACTGATGTAAAACGCCGATTAGTATGTTTAATGAATCTAACTATGCCAGTCCGACCGACCCTTTGCCCACCATGATCACAACAAACGTTTCAATTCTCTCTCTCTCTCTCTCTCTCTCTCTCTCTCTCTCTCTCTCTCACCGATACAGTACGGGTGGAAACTAATTGCGTTCAAGCTGTTGTTTTTTTTTCGAGGTTTTACCACCTCCCTTACAGCGCAAATCGAAATGAAATCTGATTCACTGAACCATACTACAGTGCATGTCAAAATTAATTTTTGAACGCATTTTTTCTATGTGCCGCTATCAGCAGCTATGACCATAGCGTAACTTTGTGGTAAAATGCTTATTTTTGTACAAAACTCAAGACCTTTCTCTGACAAATGCCTATATAAAAACAAGATAATACGTGAGAATGCGTTGTGTACCTACATTTTGTTGATAAAATATGGCATGACCACATTCCCGGATATTATTAATGTACCCGCTTAATAACAGCCGAATATTTATCGGATCACAGTTTTTGATTTGAATAATTGCCGATTTTTGTATTAAATCACATTCAGTAATTTATGCAGATTTCCTGAACTGGGCGAATGTCAAGAAAGGCACTCTGTAGTTTAGGAGACACCACAAATAAAAACAAAATAAAAAATCTGAGATATATTGCATTTTTTTTTAATTATCCATATTAACCAGAAGTCAAAACTAGTCAAATTAATTAGTATTAAATTACAAATGGTTATGAAATTTGCAGTAAAATGAACACTGGTATATGCTGCTGGCCGCATTTTAGGTGTCTGTAATAGCTGTTGTTCAGAATGTCACCCTATTGGTGTGAGTTTTCACTTTTTCGTCCAGTTTCATGAGAGCTTCCACGAAGACCGTTCCACATTCGCAATCTTTCCCAGGGGCCATTCTTCAAAGGCTGGTCCATCGCAGCTTTACAGAGATATTGTTTTCTGGACGACAATGTTCAAGGCGTTCTGGGTTTCCGATGAGACCCCTTGGGATATTTCGATCTTTAAGGATGTTTGCCAAAATTTTCCACCCTGTCGGTTGAAAATCTTTTCTTTTTCGCAGCAGATCATTTATTAGATCACACATATTGGAGCCCGAAATTGTAATGCCGTTATACACGAGTCGATCTTTCTCATCCCAGGATAAATTGGGTATATTCTTTATTATCTGGAGTAACAAAAGCGCCTTCTGCTGCATGGAATTTGGTATAACGGCTAACCAGTCCGGATGATTTTCCACTGAAAAACTTGTCGTTAAGGAGTGTGGTTTGGTGTTTTCTTTGCGTAAATTTGATTGGCGCTGAAAGATTGTCTGGTTCAGCAGCCCTTTCTCTTCAGAACCCGATGTTGAAGATTCAGGAATTGGTCTCATACCCTGGTCTATGGGCGGGACAGCTACAGCATTCAGGGGTGCGCGTATTTCCTGCAACTGTTCACTCCCCCATGGTTCAATACACTGAATTCTGCTTGAGGGGAGGCTGATTGAGTCATCTATAGGTTTTGCCCTCAGTGATTCCCCCATCACTAGCGATTTTACTGGCTCTAGCTTATTTGCAAGCCCCAAAATATTTCCACTTGTTAATGCATTGTTCCAACTAAAGGCTGATTTCATATGCACTGGAGGATAGGGTGGCTGGTTACAGACAGATCTGGTTGTTAACTCGGCTGTATTTGGGTTCGCTCCCCCTATAGTGTGTTTAAAATTTACATTTTTGTGTAATTGTCGTCTGTGTCGATAATAATGAGTTTTATGAGAGTAAGATTTTTGACACAATTCACAGACGTAGCGCGCATTCATCCTTTTCAGAAGCGAGTTAATAGAGTGGCAATACAGTTCCAACACTCTTCCATTTATATGTATGAATAGGATGGGTCCCACCCCAACCTGTCAATCGCTGATTGGCTAATTATATATCAAGATAAGGTAGGTTCTACCCCAATCTGTTGATCATTGGTTACTTCAAATTCTCACACAGTGCATTGTGGGAAATTCCAGTGGTAGAGCTCTGAGGTAAAATAAGTTACAAATTGATATAGTTTACTTCAAAAAAAGAAACATCAAAGTCACATTCATGACAAGCCGAGGTAGCACATCTGAACCACCAACTCTACACTGTTTAATCAGATAATCCATTTAATCAGATAATTACATGTGCATATCGGTTTTTCATTGTTTTTCATCAGTTTCCATCGATTTTTCATTGTTTTTTATCGGTTTTTCATTGGTTTTTATCAGTTTTTATTGGTTTTTATCGGTTTTTATCGGTTTTACAATTCGATAAAACGTTTTTTAGTGATTTAAATCACGTAAAATGATCACTAATTACCACTAATTGGTCACTAATGGTCACTAATTGCCACTAATTAGTAACCAATGGTCACTAATGGTCACTAATTGCCACTAATTAGTGACCAATTGGTCACTAATGGTCACTAATTGCCACTAATTAGTGACCAATTGGTCACTAATTACCACTAATTGGTCTCTAATGGTCACTAATTGCCACTAATTAGTGACCAATTGGTCACTAATTACCACTAATTGGTCACTAATGGTCACTAATTTCCACTAATTAGTGACCAATGGTCACTAATGGTCACTAATTGTCACTAATCAGTGACAAATTAGTGGTAATTAGTGACCATTAGTGACCAATTAGTGGTAATTAGTGACCAATTGGTCACTAATTAGTGGCAATTAGTGACCATTAGTGACCAATTAGTGGTAATTAGTGACCAATTGGTCACTAATTAGTGGCAATTAGTGACCATTAGTGACCATTGGTGGTAATTAGTGACCAATTGGTCACTAATTAGTGGCAATTAGTGACCATTAGTGACCATTGGTCACTAATTAGTGGCAATTAGTGACCATTAGTGACCAATTAGTGGTAATTAGTGATCATTTTACGTGATTTAAATCACTAAAAACCGTTTTATCGAATTGTAAAACCGATAAAAACCGATAAAAACCAATAAAAACCGATAAAAACCAATGAAAAACCGATAAAAAACAATGAAAAATCGATGGAAACTGATGAAAAACCAATGAAAAACCGATATGCACATGTAATTATCTGATTAAATGGATTATCTGATTAAACAGTGTAGAGTTGGTGGTTCAGATGTGCTACCTCGGCTTGTCATGAATGTGACTTTGATGTTTCTTTTTTTGAAGTAAACTATATCAATTTGTAACTTATTTTACCTCAGAGCTCTACCACTGGAATTTCCCACAATGCACTGTGTGAGAATTTGAAGTAACCAATGATCAACAGATTGGGGTAGAACCTACCTTATCTTGATATATAATTAGCCAATCAGCGATTGACAGGTTGGGGTGGGACCCATCCTATTCATACATATAAATGGATGAGTGTTGGAACTGTATTGCCACTCTATTAACTCGCTTCTGAAAAGGATGAACGCGCGCTACGTCTGTGAATTGTGTCAAAAATCTTACTCTCATAAAACTCATTATTATTGACACAGACGACAATTACACAAAAATGTAAATTTTAAACACACTATAGGGGGAGCGAACCCAAATACAGCCGAGTTAACAACCAGATCTGTCTGTAACCAGCCACCCTATCCTCCAGTGCATATGAAATCAGCCTTTAGTTGGAACAATGCATTAACAAGTGGAGATATTTTGGGGCTTGCAAATAAGCTAGAGCCAGTAAAATCGCTAGTGATGGGGGAATCACTGAGGGCAAAACCTATAGATGACTCAATCAGCCTCCCCTCAAGCAGAATTCAGTGTATTGAACCATGGGGGAGTGAACAGTTGCAGGAAATACGCGCACCCCTGAATGCTATAGCTGTCCCGCCCATAGACCAGGGTATGAGACCAATTCCTGAATCTTCAACATCGGGTTCTGAAGAGAAAGGGCTGCTGAACCAGACAATCTTTCAGCGCCAATCAAATTTACGCAAAGAAAACACCAAACCACACTCCTTAACGACAAGTTTTTCAGTGGAAAATCATCCGGACTGGTTAGCCGTTATACCAAATTCCATGCAGCAGAAGGCGCTTTTGTTACTCCAGATAATAAAGAATAAACCCAATTTATCCTGGGATGAGAAAGATCGACTCGTGTATAACGGCATTACAATTTCGGGCTCCAATATGTGTGATCTAATAAATGATCTGCTGCGAAAAAGAAAAGATTTTCAACCGACAGGGTGGAAAATTTTGGCAAACATCCTTAAAGATCGAAATATCCCAAGGGGTCTCATCGGAAACCCAGAACACCTTGAACATTGTCGTCCAGAAAACAATATCTCTGTAAAGCTGCGATGGACCAGCCTTTGAAGAATGGCCCCTGGGAAAGATTGCGAATGTGGAACGGACTTCGTGGAAGCTCTCATGAAACTGGACGAAAAAGCGAAAACTCACACCAATAGGGTGACATTCTGAACAACAGCTATTACAGACACCTAAAATGCGGCCAGCAGCATATACCAGTGTTCATTTTACTGCAAATTTCATAACCATTTGTAATTTAATACTAATTAATTTGACTAGTTTTGACTTCTGGTTAATATGGATAATTAAAAAAAAATGCAATATATCTCAGATTTTTTATTTTGTTTTTATTTGTGGTGTCTCCTAAACTACAGAGTGCCTTTCTTGACATTCGCCCAGTTCAGGAAATCTGCATAAATTACTGAATGTGATTTAATACAAAAATCGGCAATTATTCAAATCAAAAACTGTGATCCGATAAATATTCGGCTGTTATTAAGCGGGTACATTAATAATATCCGGGAATGTGGTCATGCCATATTTTATCAACAAAATGTAGGTACACAATGCATTCTCACGTATTATCTTGTTTTTATATAGGCATTTGTCAGAGAAAGGTCTTGAGTTTTGTACAAAAAATAAGCATTTTACCACAAAGTTACGCTATGGTCATAGCTGCTGATAGCGGCACATAGAAAAAATGGCGTTCAAAAATTAATTTTGACATGCACTGTAGTATGGTTCAGTGAATCAGATTTCATTTCGATTTGCGCTGTAAGGGAGGTGGTAAAACCTCGAAAAAAAAACAACAGCTTGAACGCAATTAGTTTCCACCCGTACTGTATCGGTGAGAGAGAGAGAGAGAGAGAGAGAGAATTGAAACGTTTGTTGTGATCATGGTGGGCAAAGGGTCGGTCGGACTGGCGTAGTTAGATTCATTAAACATACTAATCGGCGTTTTACATCAGTAACTATCCTATATTTTTACTCAATTGAAAAAATTATATACAGGTCTGTAAACCAGCTGCGTTTATTTAGAATGTCTGCAGAAAATACGCTATTTCATTACACCCGGACATCAAGTTCAAGTTATAATTAAATGTGACAATTTTACGGGTAGACTCCGGAATATCCAAAGAGAACCACAGAGCAACGACGAGTAACTGTCATCTCACCAACGTCGGAAATCCGCACAAGCAGGGTTAGATTGTTCTAAAATATGCGTATCACCGACGTGCAGTACACTTTATTACACGCCGTCATCGTGCTCCCATGTAGATAATCGGGGTAAATTAACTTGCCCAAGGACACAATGCGGGAATTCGAATAGTGTACGTAGCTTTGGTGCAGCTCTAGGTGGGTTATATTTTCCCCAAGTCTCGCAAATTTGGGTGGCTAATATAGAGTCGCATATCCTTTTACCAGTTTTTTTTGATCGAGTAACAGCACTTTTCAACTATTAAAATTAGGGGGGGGGGGGGGGGTGAAAGTACTGTTGATTTTCCCCCTGACAAAACGAAGGGGTCTTGGCCTGTTATTATAGAATTGTAGTTTTTTTCATTTATTTAACGACAGTTGGGGCAATCCGGAAAGAACCATCGTGCAGAGGCGAACAACTGTCAAAGTTCTACACAGGGTTATCATTGGCTGAAGGTAGTACGCCATAGTACACAACGTTACCGACCACCCCCACCTCCCATAGGTAATAAGATAATGGTAGCTCTTTCATGCTTTTACTTAGATGGGTGGGTTATTCTTCAGCGAACATTCAAAAATAAATCATACAGGTTAGTAATAGCGTGGGTGTGATTTTTCTATGATTAAACACAGTCCGTATGCTATCACCTAATTTTTTTCACTTTTAAACGCACTGGTCCACAATTAACTGTTAAACACTTAAGGGCTGTTTTGATAACCGACTATTTATTTATATTTATTTATTGGATTTTAAGGTCTGCACAATAACTAATCATGACCACGACAGTTTTACGGGTGGGGAAAGCCGGAGAGAGCCACCGAGCAATGGCAAGCAACTGTCAAGATTCTACACAGGGTCTGCATTGGTTGAAGACAGGTGCTCCATTGACGTGCAGTACGCCTTAGTGCACAGCGTCACCATGCCCCCACATGGTCAATAGGGATGAAGTGTCTTGCCCAAGGACACAACCGACAGACATTCCTGAATAAATCGATACGCGTATTTCTGTCAAACTAATCCGCCATTTTGTTTTTTCGACAAGTGTCTTGTGGAATGAATTATTTAACGAAAATTATTAATATATTATATTAAATGAACATACGCTATTTATTAAGGGGACAATCTCATAGTAAATACGGGTTAAGAGAGTGGTAAGTTATGAGAGGAGACTAATCGGGGTAATTTGATCGCTCAAAATTGTGGGGAAGGCGTATTCGGGGGCCTGACATGTCCATTACATTTAGAGAACTGAACTGGGGTTCGAGATAATTTAGCTATTGTGAGGGCTGGGGGAGGGGGGAGAGAGGTTTCCAAAAGTTTTTTTTTAGTATTGGATGACTTCGTGGAGGGGAATTCAGGAAAGTTTTAGGTACTGTGAGGGGATACAGGGGTGTGACGGTGAGGGTGTGGGATAACGGAGGTGTCTGATTGGTTAAAAAAGTGTGTGTTTGTGACAAAGCAACTCTTTTTAAGATTATGGTGGGGGCGGGGGAGAGCGGTTTCCAAAAGTTTTTTAGTATTGGATGACCTGGAGGAGGAGCGTTCATTGAAGTTTTAGGTACTGTGAGGGGATACAGGGGTGCGGAATAAAAAATGAATTATTTAACGAAAATTATTAATATATTATATTAAATGAATATACGCTATTTATTAAGGAGATTACGTCATAGCAATTAAGGTTATTAAAATTTTAAACATATGACCGCACACTTGTCTCCTTCACCCCTCCTCATAACCTCGTTTGACCCCCCTTATTTGATGAGGAACGTCTCCACCGGCCAATCGAGTTGTGCATTTCTGCTACTTGTGGCGCGATGACGGTTAAGTTGAATCAGCTGAAACCCGCAAATCACGCAGTTAAATGTCGAGTTTTGACATTTCTCCATGTTTTTTTCTAATATATCTTTCCTAGTATAGGATTTCAGACAAAACGTCCACTGGAACATCTTGACATCGACGTCTGTTCGATGTACACTGCCTCTCTCTTTTGTTGAATTTGCTATTGAAACACAAAATTGACAGTTCAAAGCACCTTCTTGGTGGGTTTTCAGATGATCCGTTAATTCATCAAAGTATTGGGGCATAAAGTACAGCCATGTATATCCTCTCCCCCGTGTACAGTAGTCTCATGGCGATTTCTCTTGTGATTTTTTTTTTGAGAACTCGTCATAACGTAGAAATTGGACCGTTAAAAAAATACTTTATCGCGTGAGGGGTAAAATCAGAATATCTTGGTCTATGAGAGTTTTTCGACAGCCATAAAAACGAGAAGAATAAACTTGCATTATTAATATGTAAGAATCACGCCAAGTTATTAAATCAAATTATACCTATAAAAATAGCCACAATGGAGTCGTTCACAGTCTTCAGGTAAAAGCAAGACACATCTTGTCACGTGATATATTGATTTTTAAATACATGATAGCATGTCCAGTCTAACGATATTTATGACCGGTCGTTAAAGTGTGACAATAGATTTAATTGCTTCAACATCTGTCAGTAGTTGGCGTTTGAAAAGAAAAAATCGATTTAATGATACCCAGACACGTGATGACCTGTGCGGGTCAGTCAACCGATAGCATGCGCATATGTCCAGTACGTCAATGTTCATTCATTTATTAATATACTAATTATTATAATCAACCCTAATTACACTCATTAATTACATTAATTACATTAATTACATTAATTATGCAACAGTCATTAATTACATTAATTATTATAGTGATTAAAAAAAAAATCATTAAGTAATATTAATTACCTTACGTAACATTTTAATTATGATGACGTCATCCACCCTGCTCCCCCCCTGCTCCCCCACCCTGCTCCCCCAGAATAGGATCATTTCCCACATCTTCTACTACTAAGATATTCTCGATGTTTGCTTGGGAGAAAGTGATTTTACTGTTTAAACCGAGCAGCACTTTGAAGCCTGTATTGTTTAAAAGTATTAGGTTTGGGGGGGGGATATGAATTTGTTTTATGAAGTTTCTTAAAACCATGGTCGTATATACCTTTATTTTGAGACAAAATCAAATATTTCTATATCGGCCAAACTAAAATCTAATTGTGAAAACGCATTACATTGCATAAACAGCCAACTATATCAATTGTTCACATATAATTATATCTTACGTGACGAGAAGGAATTATTATTATTTTTTATACGCAGTCTACAGCCTTAATTTAACTCATGCACGTGATGTCGATCTATGTGGCTCGGCCGTTGTTCGTATCTCCCGTGAATTTACGGTTTGGGCTCATTCATGCAACGGTCAATTTAATGCTACTGGGTGGCGCTATTACAATCCAAACGTAATGTAAGGCCTGTAGTTTAAAGCTTTAGATGGGTGGTGGTGGTAGTAGGGTGGGCACCCAAGGTTTTCAAATTATGCGCTATATTATTATTTTTATAGTCTTGACTTTGGAGGGGAGGGGGGGGGGTATAGATAATTAATCCATTTTAAATCGTTTGGGATGGCTCTTTTTATAATAGTAATTACCTACACCTGCTTGTTTTTATAAGGCTTTTGTCCATGTTCACTTGGGGGGGGGGGGGGGGGACTTCCTTTGTTGAGACTGAGGATGAGTTTAAGTAATGTAATATAATGGGGATGATTGTAAGCATTAGTTTGGTGTAGGGGGTGACGGGAGGGGGGTGGGTGGGTTGGATGACCGGCTCATTAAGAATTATTTATTTGTTCATCCTTATAATTCCTATTTTAATTCTTTATCTAATCGTACAATTTTTCCTTATTACAGGAGTGGCGTCAACGGGACACATAATGGCTACGGATTCCCGGGGGGGGGGATTAAACCACGGAGTTACAAAAGTATAGTCTCTCTACGGATAACTTGACTTTATTTATCGGAATATCATGCTTGACTCCGTTTACGTCGGATTAGTTCTCTGTTCAAGAACGCTTGCATCGGATCCAGCTCGACTCCAGGAGGTGTCGAGCTGGAGTCTGAGTAAGGCGCTCACAGCCATTAATTTAAATTATGCGGAAATATTGGTATCGTGAAAATAAATATAAATAGATGGTTAACATAGGAAAATTCGTGGAAAAACACATATATTCTGAGTTCATAAACTTTACTTCTAGTATAAAGGCCATATCATGGTATTATATGTTATGTTTCATAGAAATAACACGATTGGCACAGTGAGTCTTTGTGTATAGCCCCCTACTTACCCAACCTTTTCTTCTCCCTTAGCCAGAGAGTTACATGTACAGTGGCGCTTGCCCCGAGTCCGGCTCGACTCCTCGAGAATGACAAACACTCTCGGGGGTTCGAGCTAGAGTCGGGAGTAAGGAGTTCATTCCCTTACATTATGCAGAAATATGGGTATTACCAACATAGTAATATATAGAGAGTTGGAGTGGGAAGCATCTGTGGGAAATAAATATACCGGTTTTTTTTTCGGAGCCCACAACCTTTATAACTTTATTTCTAGGATAAAAGAAACATCATTATTTTATTTGTTATGTTAATTTCGTTATAATTTCTTAAAGGATCAACACGCCTCTGTTCAAATGTATGAAATAATTTTTGCATATGCAGTTTCTGGAACAACGTCTCCAAAATCGATACACCACACCCAGCGGTTTACGTCATAACGTTATTTTGTAAATATTTGTATAACGTATTTTATAAAAATAAAAATGCCTGAAGATCCGCATGCAGAGCGGTGAAAGCGCTAGCAGGAATATAGTCAGTGATGTCGTTGTATTTGTTTTGAACTTTAATATTTTTTTCTTATAACTACCAGCACAAGGATTTGTTTATAAACTTCTGAAATTTCTTACTTGTGTATGGAAGACTAATACATCGAAAAGCGGTGAATGAACACCACACACGGATTCAATGGAGAATTTTGTTTCACCGAAAAGGACTATGGAGAGAAACCTTCTTGAAGACATATCAAGTAAGCTAGAAACTCTCAATTTGAATTTACAAAAATTACTTGACCTTACAAGAGAGCAGAAGTCAGAATTATTACATGTTGTTCGTCATGTTGAAAGTGACCTTGCCAGAATATCGAATAATTTTTGTCATCAGTCAGTTGAAACTGAAGTTAACTCTTCTTTCTCAGAGACTTATTCTCCAGCTTCCGAAGCTGCGAAGATCAAGAAGTCAATCATGCGAATATGGAAGAATGAATTAAATGAAAGGAAACTGTGTTATTGGAATAGCTTGAAATTTGAAAACATAGCCGCTATTTATGATTCTTGGATCAGGAAAGAAACTCCAGTTATTCCTAGAAAGTTCCGACCTAAATATATTTCAGGTGAACACGAGGATGATAAAGCTATAAGAAAAGAAACAGCTTACGTACTTTTGAGTCAGATATTAGAATTTTGAAAAACAAATCTCAACGTCATGAATGTAAATATTTGCAATCAGACGAAAAAATGTATTCGATCATTGAAAAAGAGTCTACAGGAGGAGTATGTGAGGAATTGAAAAAAATATGGAAAAAAGAATCGGAAATAGAAGAGAAAAGGTCTGAATCACTTTGGGATAATAAACGAAAATGGCTGCTTGAATATGAAAGTAAGTTTGGACCGGATATTTTTTACGATGAGAATCGACAAAATGACTTGAATAGCAGAAAAGAAAAAAATTCAAGGACGAAGAAAACAGTCCCATTCGAAGATTTATTCTACCACGACAGTAAACAATAAGATGTGTTCAGATAATTCAAGCAATGAGAGCTTCAGTGATATTTTGAACACAAGAAATAAGGAGGAACAAAATAGTGATTCTTTCAGTTACATAACAGAACGAAAGCGGCCTTTTTCTAATCGGTTTCGTAAAAACGCGCACAGCCAAGCAGCTGCAATTCGCGTACCGTCTTCACATATCAGCCAAACTAAAAATTCGAATAGTTACCCGTTACATAAGGATGGCACAACATTCATAGGAAAAAATGTACAGAAGTGTTTTTTAGGACAGTTTTCAAACAAAAGAGATTGGGGCGGAAAGCTGCGAAAAACAACACAACCAAGAGACAGGGACGAAACCGTTCTGAAGAGACTCAAGAGAGTAATTTAAAAGGGGACGGAAACACTAATATACCGAAAGTTATAAATCTTTCCAGCAGACAGCTATCGGTAAATGAAATAGATTTATTGAAAAGAGGACTTAAATTTACACCAACACCAAAAGGGAACAGTACTGAGTTGAGGGTAGATATTAAGGAGTTTTGCAGAAAATTAAGATTGAGTGAGATATATCACGGTAAAGAAAATGAGGAAGATGAAAAGTGCGGACCTCTAGTCAGAAATAAAACTTGGTGGAACCCACCTAAAAGTAACGATAAATATTTGGAAGAAGCTATTCAGACTTTGAAAGAAAGTCCAGTTCAAGATAACTGTAGAACAAAACACAATCTGCCAAAGCAGGAGAGAAATGGATTGAGAACTCTGATGAATGACAAGTCCATAATCATCAAAGAGGCCGACAAAGGTGGTGCTGTCATATGCATGGACAGTGATTACTACAGACAAATCATATTGAACATGTTGAACAATGAAGAATACTATAAGGTGATAAATAGTCAAGCAGATACTCAGACTCGTAAACTGATAAATGAGGTCATTGACGGGTATGGTGCAGGATTACTAGAAGAAGAAGTGAATTATTTAACCATCTTTGAACATTCCACAAGTTACTTTTATGGACTACCTAAAATTCATAAGAGTGAATCGATAATTCGAGCTATTCAAGAACAGACATCGGAATATATATCTCTTCTTAGACCAGACGACTTGACGTTTCGCCCCATTGTAGGTGGACCAAATAGTTCCACTCAAAGGCTCAGTCATTTTGTAGATTTAATATTGAAACCATTGTGTAAAGAAGTGGCAAGTTATATCAGGGATGATATTGATTTTCTAAACCATTTACCTCAAACTGTTGAAGCTGAATCCACATTAGCTACATTTGATGTTGTCAGTTTATATACTAACATTCCACATGATCTCGGTTTAAAAGCAGTTCAGTTCTGGTTGAAGAAAATGCCCGAAAAAATAGATCCACGATTCAACCAGAACTTCATTTTAAAATCACTGGAAATAATTTTAAACCACAATACATTTTACTTCGATGGAAAATATTACAATCAGGTGAAGGGAACTGCCATGGGAAGTAAAGTTGCACCAACCTACGCTACTTTAGTTCTAGGATTTTTGGAGGAGATGTTGTTTGATAGAATGCAGGAAAAGCATGGTAAAAAGTTTTCAAACTATTTGAGAAACAACTGGAAAAGATTTCTTGATGATTGCTTCATCATATGGGCCCATGTAATTTCTCTAGAAGAATTCTTCAATGAACTTAACAGTTTACATTCGTCCATCCAGTTTACCAAAAAGGAAAGTAATACGGAGATTGCTTTTCTCGATATTCTCATAAAACTCCACGGCACAGAAATCACTACAGACATATTCTGCAAAAGAACTGACACACACAACTATCTCAATTTCAATTCATGTCACCCAAAACACACAAAGGTAAACATCCCATTCAACCTTGCTTCAAGAATCATAACTATAGTAAGAGACCCCGCGACACAGGAGAGGCGTATTGTCGAATTACAAGATAACCTTAGAAAACAGGGCTACCCCTTGGAAATTATCAGTAATGGAATTCAGAGAGCAAAGGCAAAAGGACCTATACAATCAACTGAACAAAAAACTAGACCATCAACGTATAATGTGTTACCACTTATCACAACGCACAATCCATCAAATTCGAACATGTTTCCAACAGTAAAATTTTGTGAACAATTGATGAACAGAAGTGAAAAAATGAAAAAGGTTCTTCAGAAAAAGAAAATCATAAACAGCAAAAGACAGCCTAAAAATTTGAAAAGAATTCTCACGCAATCTAAATTTGACTTTGCTGACACGGACATCAGTGTCAAAAAGTGTGGAATGAAGAGATGTAAGACATGTTTGAACATTATTGAAGGTCCAGACATAAAATTTAAAAACGGTAAAACCTTCAAGATAAAGCAAGGAATGACTTGCACTACAAAAAATGTCATATATGCTATTATTTGTGACAAATGCAAAGATTTCTATATCGGCCAAACTAAAATTGAATTGCGGAAACGCATGACTTTGCATCGTCAGCAAACTAATAAAGGGGGGTATAGAATTCTTAAGGTCAACAAACATTTACATCAGTGTTCAGGAGTGAATTTCAAAGTGTTCCCACTATATAAATCATTCATCGATAATGATATATTGCGTGATGAGAAGGAATTATTTTTCATACACAGCCTACAGCCTGAACTGAACTCTTGTGCGTGATGTTTATCAATGTGACTAGGTCGTAATTCGTCTTTGCCGTGGATTTACAGTCTTTACTAATTCAAATAACGGCCAATCTAATGCTTCTGACCAGTACTACTGCATTCCAAACGTAATGTAGTGGCGGTGGTCGAAATATCAGATTGGTGTAGGTTGTGGTTCCCCGGGGGGTGGGAGTGGGGGTGGGGGTGGGAGGTCCCCTAGCTTTATATTCCTTCAGTTTACATTCGACCGCATACTTCTCAGGCGCTACAATTAACGCGACTTGATTATTATTGTCTTAACTCTGAATAGTAAATAACTAACCCCTTCTAAGTCGTTGGAGATGGCTCCCTTTAGACAAGTAATTACTAATACCAGCGTACTTTCGGAAAGATTTTGCCGGTGTTCACTTGGGTGGGGGAGGATAAAGGGGTTGGATATCCTTTAACGATGAGGATGCGTTTAAATTATGCAATGCAATGGCGATGGTTGAATGTGTTAGTTGATTGGGTGGGGCGGGGTGGGGGTGATGAGTTGTATAAAACTTACGTTTCCATTACAGTTTATATACCCTTGGCATTATAATGAAACGCTACTTTTTTATTATTATCTTGACATTGAAGGGTAGATAACTAACCCCTTTCAATCGCTTAGGGTGGATCCCTTTATAATAGTGATTGGTAATACCATCGTGTTTTTAGTAAGATATTCTCGCTGTTCGCTTGGGGGAAAGGGATTCTATTGTTGACACCAAGCAGTACATTTAAGCTTGTATTGTTTTAAAGCATTAGGTTGGTGGTGGTGGGTGGGGGTGGGGGTGGGAGTGGTGGAGATGAATTTGTTTTATGATTTTTCTTAAAAACCTGGCCGTATATTTAATTCCCTTTTAAATCGTTTCGGATGGCTCTCTTTATAATAGTAATTACCAACACCTGCTTGCCTTTTATAAGGCTTTTGTCGGTGTTCACTTGGGAGAGGAAACTTCCTTTGTTGATACTGAGGATGAGTTTAAGTAATGTAATATAATGGGGATTAATGTAAGCATTAGTTTGGTGTTTGTGTGTGTGGGGGGGGGGGGGGAGTTGAATGACCAGCTCATTTTGTATTATTAATTTGTTCATCCTTATGATTCCCATTTTAATTCTTTATCTAATCGTACTATTTTCCTTACAACAGGAGTGGCGACAACGGGACACATTATGGGTACGGAGTCCCCCCCCCCCCCCCCCCCCGGTGGGGTCTGGAGGGGGGCATACCACCGCGTTATATAATTATAGCATACCTACTGATAACTTGAATTTATTTATCGGAAGATCATGCTCGCCTCAGTTTGCGTCGCATAAGTTATCTGTTATAGAACGCTTGCACCGGGTCCGACTCGACTCCACGTGGTACTGAGTAAAGAATCTCGTGGTGTCGAGCTGGAGTCTGAGTAAGGCGCTCACAGCCATAAATTTAAATTATGTAGAAATATTGGTATCGTGAAGATAATAAGGAAACATTCGTGAAAAAACACATATATTCAGAGTCCATAGACTTTAATTCTAGTATGAAGGCAACATCATTATTTTATATGTTATGTTTCATAGAAATAACACTATCGGCACAGTAAGTCTTTGTGTATAGACCCCTACTTACCCAACCTTTTCTTACATGAACAATGACGCTTGCCCCGAGTCCGGCTCGACTCCGCGGGAATGATAAACACTCTCGAGGGTTCGAGTTGGAGTCGGAGTGAGGAGTTCATTCCCAAACATTATGCAGAAATATGGGTATTATCAACATACAAATATACAGAGATTTGGCGTGGGAAGGATATGTGGGGAAACAAATATACAGGGTATTTTCAGAGCCTACAACCTTTTTTAATTTAATTTCTAGGATAAAGGAAACCGCATTATTTTTTATATATTATGTTAATTTATACTAGTGATTAGTAATACCAGCGTGTTTTCATCAAGATATTCTCGATGTTCGCTTGGGAGAAAGTGATTTTACTGTTTAAACCGAGCAGCACTTTGAAGCCTGTATTGTTTAAAAGTATTAGGTTTGGGGGGGGGGGGGGGGGGGGGATATGAATTTGTTTCATGAAGTTTCTTAAAACCATGGTCGTATATACCTTTATTTTCAGACAAAATCAAATATTTCTATATCGGCCAAACTAAAATCTAATTGCGAAAACGCATTACATTGCATAAACAGCCAACTATATCAATTGTTCACATATAATTATATCTTACGTGACGAGAAGGAATTATTATTATTTTTATACGCAGTCTACAGCCTTAATTTAACTCATGCACGTGATGTCGATCTATGTGGCTCGGCCGTTGTTCGTATCTCCCGTGAATTTACGGTTTGGGCTCATTCATGCAACGGTCAATTTAATGCTACTGGGTGGCGCTATTACAATCCAAACGTAATGTAATGCCTGTAGTTTAAAGCTTTAGATGGGTGGTGGTGGTAGTAGGGTGGGCACCCAAGGTTTTCAAATTATGCGCTATATTATTATTTTTATAGTCTTAACTTTGGAGGGGGGGGGGGGGGGGTATAGATAATTAATCCATTTTAAATCGTTTGGGATGGCTCTTTTTATAATAGTAATTACCTACACCTGCTTGTTTTTATAAGGCTTTTGTCCATGTTCACTTGGGGGGGGGGGGGGGGGAACTTCCTTTGTTGAGACTGAGGATGAGTTTAAGTAATGTAATATAATGGGGATGATTGTAAGCATTAGTTTGGTGTAGGGGGTGACGGGAGGGGGGTGGGTGGGTTGGATGACCAGCTCATTAAGAATTATTTATTTGTTCATCCTTATAATTCCTATTTTAATTCTTTATCTAATCGTACAATTTTTCCTTATTACAGGAGTGGCGTCAACGGGACACATAATGGCTACGGATTCCCGGGGGGGGGGGGGGGGATTAAACCACGGAGTTACAAAAGTATAGTCTCTCTACGGATAACTTGACTTTATTTATCGGAATATGATGCTTGACTCCGTTTACGTCGGATTAGTTCTCTGTTCAAGAACGCTTGCATCGGATCCAGCTCGACTCCAGGAGGTGTCGAGCTGGAGTCTGAATAAGGCGCTCACAGCCATTAATTTAAATTATGCGGAAATATTGGTATCGTGAAAATAAATATAAATAGATGGTTAACATAGGAAAATTCGTGGAAAAACACATATATTCTGAGTTCATAAACTTTACTTCTAGTATAAAGGCCATATCATGGTATTATATGTTATGTTTCATAGAAATAACACGATTGGCACAGTGAGTCTTTGTGTATAGCCCCCTACTTACCCAACCTTTTCTTCTCCCTTAGCCAGAGAGTTACATGTACAGTGGCGCTTGCCCCGAGTCCGGCTCGACTCCCCGAGAATGACAAACACTCTCGGGGGTTCGAGCTAGAGTCGGGAGTAAGGAGTTCATTCCCTTACATTATGCAGAAATATGGGTATTACCAACATAGTAATATATAGAGAGTTGGAGTGGGAAGCATCTGTGGGAAATAAATATACCGGTTTTTTTCGGAGCCCACAACCTTTATAACTTAATTTCTAGGATAAAAGAAACATCATTATTTTATTTGTTATGTTAATTTCGTTATAATTTCTTAAAGGATCAACACGCCTATGTTCAAATGTATGAAATAATTATTGCATATGCAGTTTCTGGAACAACGTCTCCAAAATCGATACACCACACCCAGTGGTTTACGTCATAACGTTATTTTGTAAATATTTGTATAACGTATTTTATAAAAATAAAAATGCCTGAAGATCCGCATGCAGAACGGTGAAATTCTTATAACTACCAGCACAAGGATTTGTTTATAAACTTCTGATATATATATATATATATATATATATATATATATATATATATATATATATATATATATATATATATATATATATATATATAACTTCGTCAAATTGCCGTCATGCTCGGAAGTTTACTTCCTTCTAAGCGGCTTTCATTTTTGACTAATACTTATTCCGTTACGTTAAGTACCGTACCAATGTGTATCGCGTCATAGGAACGTAAAATTTAGCGTCACGCTGATCCTAATTGTTGAATGGGAATTATAAAATCAAGAACCCGTCTATAAAATCGCCGATGCATGTCTTCCTTGGGTGGCAACAAGTAAAGATATGTTCCGCATTACACGTTGTTCACTGTTTTTAATTGTAAATTATGGACAAACAAGACCGTATCATATCTTCCTTAGGTGGTAACGAGTGGAGATATATTCCGCGTTATTGCGCGCATTTTTTGTTCTCAGCCTTAGAATTAAAAGCATTCAATCATTTATCTCAACCTCGCCCTGGTAACAGAGGCAGAAGCGAGTTCGCATGCAGTATTCACACATTCAACCATTCCTTGACCCGAATTGTTCAAACGCGTTGTTCTCCATATTCAAGTGTATTGCTTGTAAAACCACCGTATCATATCTCCCTTGGGTGGTAAAGATATGTTCCCCGTTTCATGTTGTTCCCCGTATCCGAGTCTATTACGCGCAAAATAACTGTATCATATCTTCCTTGGGTGGCAACAAGTAAAGATATGTTCCGCGCTTCACTTTGCTTTTTGTATTCAAGTGTAAATTATGAAAAATTACCGTATAATATCTTCCTTGGGTGGCAACAAGTAAAGATATGTTCCGCGTTATTACGTAAAAAACAAATATGAATTAGACACTATTTCTAAAACCTCGCCCTGGTAACAGAGGCAGAGGCAGAGGCAAGTAAGCCGTATACCGTATTCACATTGATGTGTGAATACGGTATACGAACTTACTTGCCTCTGCCTCTGAAACGGGGAACATATCTTTACCACCCAAGGGAGATATGATACGGTGGTTTTACAAGCAATACACTTGAATATGGAGAACAACGCGTTTGAACAATTCGGGTCAAGGAATGGTTGAATGTGTGAATACTGCATGCGAACTCGCTTCTGCCTCTGTTACCAGGGCGAGGTTGAGATAAATGATCGAATGCTTCTAATTCTAAGGCTGAGAACAAAAAATGCGCGCAATAACGCGGAATATATCTCCACTCGTTACCACCTAAGGAAGATATGACACGGTCTTGTTTGTCCATAATTTACAATTAAAAACAGTGAACAACGTGTAATGCGGAACATATCTTTACTTGTTGCCACCCAAGGAAGACATGCATCGGCGATTTTATAGACGGGTTCTTGATTTTATAATTCCCATTCAACAATTAGGATCAGCGTGACGCTAAATTTTACGTTCCTATGACGCGATACACATTGGTACGGTACTTAACGTAACGGAATAAGTATTAGTCAAAAATGAAAGCCGCTTAGAAGGAAGTAAACTTCCGAGCATGACGGCAATTTGACGAAGTTATATAAAATATTTGATGAAGTGTATATATATATATATATATATATATATATATATATATATATATATATATATATATATATATATATATATATAACCCTCCCTGTGCGCGTATGTGTGTAAAACAATCCCTTAATCTTCTGCAGATTGTGGTTAAAATCCCTGATTTGTAACTATTGGTATATTTAACCTGTATTGTCATAAATTTAGCAATTTAGATCTTGTTTGACAGAGTTCCAATCGAGATATGTCAAACCAAAAAAAATAAATTACTGAACTTATGACAATACGGGTGACAAATAACCATGGATGTCAAACTTTTAGCATTCCCTCTCTCTCCCTCTCCTCCATCTTCACAACACATACTCTCTCCCTCTCTCATATATATGAGTGAGAGGTCGGGGGGAATAATAATCCCTTAATCCAATTACATAAATCCAATTACTGAGGAAAATATGTCTGGGGGTGTGGTCAACATTGCATTTATCTAGCATGTAATGATAGGTTAAGCACCTCTCTCTCTCATATATATATATATATATATATATATATATTATTGTACAATACAATACTGCCCCATCATATTCTAAAGTACCTACATGTATATATTGAGAATTTGCTTTGGAAAAGATGTCTCCACGACAGTGCTATTACTATAAAATTCGCCCCCGCCCCTCCCCGTTATTCACATCAAAACCAAAACCGTCGGAGCAATAAATGGGTTTTATAGGTACATTTATCCTTAGGGGGCGATTGGGATAGTTATTAATTTTAAATAATTCAACTTTAGTTTCAATGATCACGATTGCTATCACGCGAGGAAAAGGTTTTTCTCAAGTATCATAGGTGTGCATTCTCGTTTCGTTTATATTTGTTTTTTGTGTATAAAATGTTACACGTTGAGTTTTGAAATTTTATTGAATAAATCCATTGACTGAATTTTTTTGTTTATTGTTACTAGAGGATAAACCCACAGTAAATGTAATAAGTAACTCTTCACACGTGACATTTCAATCTACTCTATTCGATTTATTTATTCATATACACTACGTTTGTGCTACAAATAGGTACACGATTAGAGTGAACAATCATGGACATTTAGAAATTTAATATTTTAGCGTACAGCACCTCCCCAACCCTATTCCCTTCATTTTTAATGGCGCTAAAAGTTAGGATCCAGACCCTAATGGATATGTCTTCTTTAACCCAGTGAAATATTTGCCACTAGCATGATGTAACAAAAATTGAGAATCTGTTCATTAATTGTAAAATTTGACTGGTGCTTGGTGAATGACATCCATGTCTTCCCAAAGAACATAATTTTAGGAATAATCAAAATCGACACAAAAGGCAATATGCTTTGTCAGCGCAATAAATCACTTAAGCGAATTTAATCGCGAGACCAGTTAATGACGATAAGCGAGAGAAACAACAAATGCAACGCTGGTTAATCTAATTAACCAGTGACAAAATAAGACGATGTATGTGCACTGAAGCGTGTTTAAACAGGGGCGACAACTCGAAAATATGGATTGTCTTAAAGGATTAGAAATAGTTCAACATGAAAGATGTCAGAGTTGACGAGCTAGACATTTGATTTTTGCAACATAAAAAAATTGACCTTGTTACAGAAAGCGAAAAGATGGTATTTGGATGCAACATTCAAAGTCGTACGGGATATATTGAACAACTCTTCTCAATTCACGCCTTTTTGAAGAGTGAAGACCAAACCAAGCAAGTGCCCCTTGTATATGCACTAATTGTCAAGACGGCGAGGGAAAGATTATAAGAAAGTTTTGAAGGTAAATGAATTATTTCTTTCAGAAAATTTCGTAACTATTATTTTATTAACTGTGTGAAGGTGCGGGGTAGCAGGGCGGGGGGGGGGGGGGGGGAGGGGACCGGTAAACGAATTATTTCTTGTAAAACATTTCCTAAATCGTAGCTGTTATTTGGAAGGGAGGGATGGGTTCAGGGCGGTTTAAAACGATTTTTTTTCAGAAAAATGTTCTTCAGTAATAGATATATATTTTAAATAATAATTGCTTTTATTTTTTTAGAAAATAAAGAAAATGTTACCACTCCCTCCCCGAGTAACAAGTTTTGTTGTCCGATTTTGAGGCTGGTAGTGTGGCAGGCATTGCGAGCGGAATTTCCAGAAAAAGACATCAATGGCTGTGCATTCCCACTGGGCACAGGCCGTTTGGGAGAAAAATACAGGTAATATACAATTTTATTAGCAAATACTATATATTCTCAAAAATACTGTGTTGACTGTTGAGTATGTATTAGGGAAGGTGGGATGGTGGGGGGGGGGGGGGAGGGGGGGTTCTATAAGACCTTTTAAGACTTTAAATAAATGAATTAAATATAATAAAACCATGTTATGTTTTTTTTTTTCTTTGTAGAACATTGGCTTGGCTACTGAATATACAAAGAAAGAAACGACTTACAAATTCGTGCGAAAGCTCCTAGCTCTCCCATTCCTCCCAGCTGAACACATACAACCAACATTTGATTACATGAAGAGAAAAAGCAGCCAACAACTTGATCCTCTGGTAAATTATATCGAGTCAACTTGGATAACCTCAACCACGTGGCCACCTGAGAACTGGTCTGTGTACAGACAGTCAGTTAGAACAAATAATGATGTCGAAGGTATGTGGTACAACTTTAGCTTTTAATCACCTATTCCGAGTAAATTTATTGAAGCTTCAATCGCTTTTTGCCAATACCAAGTAAATTTGTTAAATGTAAACTTCAAGTGCTATTGCTATTCAAAAAGCAAAAAGTTCTTAAACGTATATACTGCACAAAACATTCCATTGTATGATATACGAATATTGATTTAATTTATTGTTTTTTTTTCTTTTATAGGATGGCATCGGATCGGCGGTTAAATTATAGAACCAATGGAATTCCACCGTTTTATCTGCTGGTTGATCGACTGTTTCAAGAAGCGCAGTATTTGAAAGTCCAGGTCAAATTGATATCTGAAAGAAAATTGAAGAAAGACCAAAGAAACAAGCATAAGAAAACAACCGGAAAATTGTTTGAACTGTGGGAAGAATACGTCGAGGGAGAAAGAGGTCCAATGCAGCTGTTGAAAGCATGCGCCAATATATACACGCCTGGTGATTAAATTAAATTTAATGTAAATTGTATATTGTAAAAATGTATATATCTCTATTTTTTATGTCTCATATGCATCACGTTTTATATATAAATATTAAAAATAAACCTGCATTTATGAAATTTAACTGAGACTTGTTATTTCTTATCTTCCCAAATGCCCCCCCCCCCCCCGCCCTGCACTGTCTCGTAACCATTTTTGAGTACGAATCGACCCGATTTGAAAAAAAAACTGAGTACGAATTGACTCAGCTTTCTTGAGTACGAATCGACTTGATTACGAATTGACCCGTTCCCGTCCAGAAAGCGTTCCATGTTCCCGCTTGTGAATGAAATGGGTTTGGATGCTATTTTACGTACTTGCATAAGTAAATAAACAAACAGCTGATTCTAATTCCTGAATAACTGTTGGGTGATGTAGTCCACCTGCAGACAAATTATTATTTTTCCGTTTCGATCACCAGGTATAAAGAATTTCGTGGCTGTTTTGTGCAGATGTTAGAAAAGCTCACACTGAATCTCTGAACTGCTGTCAACGAATTACCACAATCAATCGACTTTTGGCACCTACAGGCTACATTGTCCAATGATTTTTGCAGCTACATTGTACCACATTGTCCAATAATTTTCAGATCCTGTTAATCAACCATTTCGAAACCAGATTTTTCCTAAGGTTTCTCGGCAAAATAGAAAGGTAAAAACTAAACTAAGAATAGGGGACTCACTTGGATTGAAGAAGATTGATACCTACAGGCTACAGTTCTGCGATCACAAAAGTGGTCACTACATATCGATCGGATCGCGACTGAATCGCGATCTGATTGATGACACTAAATAACTAGAGGGGGTATCAGTACCCCGTGGCTCACCAACAGGTGGCCAATGTAAACGGGTGGCTGGAGTAAAAAAAAAAGTTCAAAACCTGCACACAAAAGTCCAAAATTAAAGAAAATAAGCAGCTAAAGGGTTAAATAATATAATAATAACCCCTAAGAAGCATGGAGATATGCTGCAAGGTAAATCTCCACTTGGGAGAAAGGAAAAAAAAACCATCAAAACCTGCATGCAAACATCAAAATAAGTCTAAAATTTGATTCAAAGGGTTAAAATTAAGACAAAATACCCTGGAAAAGAGTTAAATGTTATAGTGAACCACCATAGCAATATGCAGAAACTCTACACTTGGAAGAAAGGAAAAAAAGAAAACCCATGAAAACCTGCACGCAAACGTCAAAATAAGTCTAAAAATCTATTCAAAGGGTTAACATTTTTTTAAAAATGCACTGGAAAGATAGCAATGTTATAATAACCACCACTGCAATATGCAGTGAGGTCAACCTCACTTGAAATTGTTTTTTTTTTATCACAACCTGTACATAAAAGTAAGAAACTGTAAGCCTAAGTCCAAAAGCTGTACATAAAAGTCCAAAATTGAAGTAATTCAGCAGGAAAAGGGTTAAATAATACAAACATAGCCCTAAGATGCATGTTTACATACAATAGAAAGCATGGACATATGCTGCAAGGTAAATCTCCACTTGGAAGAAAGGAAAAAAAAACATCAAAACCTGCACGCAAACATCAAAATAAGTCTAAAATTTGATTCAAAGGGTTAAAATTAAGACAAAATACACTGGAAAAGAGTTAAATGTTATAGTGAACCACCATAGCAATATGCAGAAACTCTACACTTGGAAGAAAGGAAAAAAAAAAACCCCATGAAAACCTGCACACAAACGTCAAAATAAGTCTAAAAATCTATTCATAGGGTTAAAAAAATTTTAAAAATGCACTGGAAAGATATCAATGTTATAATAACCACCACTGCAATATGCAGTGAGGTCAACATCACTTGAAATTGTTTTTTTTTTATCACAACCTGTACATAAAAGTAAGAAGCTGTAAGCCTAAGTCCGAAAGCTGTACATAAAAGTCCAAAATTGAAGTAATTCAGCTGGAAAAGGGTTAAATAATACAAACATAGCCCTAAGATGCATGTTTACATACAATAGAAAGCATGGACATATGCTGCAAGGTAAATCTCCACTTGAAAGAAAGGAAAAAAAAAAACATCAAAACCTGCACGCAAACATCAAAATAAGTCTAAAATTTGATTCAAAGGGTTAAAATTACGACAAAATACCCTGGAAAAGAGTTAAATGTTATAGTGAACCACTATAGCAATATGCTGAAACTAAAAAAAAATTTGAAAAGCCAAAAAATCAAAACCTGTACACAAAAGTTCAAAATATTTGAGAGCTGACGCCGACGCCGACGCCGACATGAGGGCTATGCCATAGGGTCACACAACTAACGTTGGTGAGCCAAAAATGTGTCGATAGAAACGCTTGAAAATCGGTTCAAAAACCCAATCGATGAGCTGAATGCCAACAATCGGCTGTGTCGTGCAGACATGCTAACTCTCCCGGAATGCCTGGGAAATTCCCGGAAAACAACAGTCAAATATTTCGTTCCTGTTGTAACTTATGAAAAACGTTCGGAGTCAAATCACATGGCACATGCATTTCAAACTCTGGTAAAAACTCACGAAGCAGTAAAATATGGATTTAAGTTAAATTTATTTAAGAAAAGGGTATTTTATGATATATATTTCAACTGTGTTCATGTTTATTTCTGGGTTTTTTCTTCGGAGATTCGTGATCAATGTGTGAGTGTCGAAGTGAAAATAGGTGACTTACTTTCAAAAAATTGAAAACTCCACCTTCATTTAAATGCAGTTTTTGGAAAATAAAATATATGAAAAGGAATTAAATAATATATATTTGTTTATTCCTTCATAGGATAGCTTTAATTCTCATCCCTTTTCCTAGTTCAGCGATCCGAATGTAGTGGCTACCCCTCTACGTTCAGATTCTTCCCATTCAATCCTATAGAAAAAGTTCTCATCAAGTTTTTATGGGAACTCAAAACTTGAAATTAGGAATATATATCAACCTTTCGCCCATATTACCGGCTGCAATCGATAGTACACGTATTTCCTTACATTTGGGCAGAGTTCATTGATCCAAACTATGTTTTATTCTTTAATTGTCGTCATTTGAGTACTCGTGAGGCGTCAACGGAGATCTCGAAATCGACCATGTTTTTGTATAAATATAAAACAGTAAAAACAATAACCCGGTAATGGCGCCGAAACGAATAGACCTTTTTATCGATGCAGAATCGGAAATTTGATCGCAATTATGCAGAGGGAGTTGATAATCTGCTCTGTGTGAATGCGACCGAGTTTGATGACCTTCTCTGCGCGAATTGCGATCAAATTTCCTATTCCGCATCGATGAAAAGGTCTATTCATTTCGGCGCCATTACCGGGTTATTGTTTTTACTGTTTTATATTTAAACAAAAACATGGCCGATTTTGAAATCTCCGTCGCCGCCTCACGAGTACACAAATGACGACAATTAAAGGATAAAACCTAGTTTGGATTAATAAACTCTGCCCAAATGTAAGGAAATACGTGTACTATCGATTGCAGCCGGTAATAAGGGTGAAAGCTTGATATATATCCCTAATTTCGAGTTTTGAGTTCCCATAAAAACTTGATGGGAACTTTTTCTATAGGATTGAATGGGAAGAATCTGAACGTAGAGGGGTAGCCACTACGTTCGGATCGCTGAACTACCCTTTTCCAAAATCAAAACGTAAACAACAACTATTTAACACAGTTTAAAAGTAGGTTAAAGTCGCTTAGGATGCTGAAAAATTATGACTGCATATTTAAACACAATGGATTTATTTTCTAACACTACATTTATTCTGTTGTGCTGATTGTTAAACTGTTAAGTGTTGGCCATCTGTACCCAGAAAATCTCATGAAGAAGAGGATCTGGGGTGGGGGGTGGGCCGGGGGGTCAAATGAACAATTATTTTATGATTTTTGGCTCAACTTTGACGAAGTCAAATTTGAGCTATTGTCGTGGCCCATCGTCCGTCTGTCCGTCCGTCCGTCTGGCCATCTGTCCGTCTGTCCGTACGTCAACAATTGGCTATGGCTCGGGCTAGAGGTCGTATTTATGGACCGATCTTTACGAAACTTCTTGTGTACCTTTGTTATGACCCTGGGACGGGAACGAGTGTTTTTAGGTGTGGTCCAAAATTCAAGATGGCTGCCAGCGGCCATTTTGTACCGATGATGCAAAAATCAGTTTTTTGTACAGAACTTCTGTATGAAAGTTCTGATTTGAATAAAGTTTTGTATAAATGTTTAGTACCATGGGATACATCACATATAATACAGGTTTTTTTCTCGTGCGTAAATTATGCAAATTAGACTGACTTTGATTTATTTAGTGTTACTTTCAGAGCTGGAAGTGCCAAGCTGCTATGGCTCGGGCTAGAGGCCGTATTTATGAACCGATCTTTACGAAACTTCTTGGGTACCTTTGTTATGACCGTGGGACGAGAACGAGTGTTTTTGGGTGCGGTCCGAAATTCAAGATGGCTGCCAGCCGCCATTTTGTACCGATGATGCAGAAATCTGTTTTTTGTACAGAACTTCCATATGAAAGCTCTGATTTGAATAATTTTTTGTATGAATGTTTAGTACCATGGGATACATCACATATAATACGGGTTTTTTTCTCGTGCGTAAATTGTGCAAATTAGACTAATTTTGATGTTTTTGGTGTTACTTTCAGCACTGAAAGTGCAAATGCCAATACGGCTCGGGCTAGAGGCCGTATTTATGAACCGATCTTTACGAAACTTCATGGGTACCTTTGGTATCTCCGTGGGACGAGAACGAGTGTTTTTGGGTCCGGTCCGAAATTCAAGATGGCCGATGGCAGCCATTTTGTACAAAATTAGGTGCAATCAGATTTTTGCACAGAACTTCCATATGAAAGTGCTGATTTGAATAATTTTTTGTGTGAATGTTTGGTACCATGGGATACATCACATATAATACGGGTTTTTTTCTCGTGCAGAAATTATGCAAATTAGATGAACTTTGATTTTTTCAGTGCGACTTACACACAGTACAGTACACGCCAGGGGGATGATCCCGCGATCGCCCATCACCGGTACGAGGAAAAGAGATTAAAATGACCCGGCGGCGTCCAGCGTCGATGCGGTGTCAAATTTTACCACTGCGATCTCCAGGATAAGAGATTAATGCTCATTGGGACAGTAGCGATTCTGATGTATCAAGTGCTAATATATTTCCCGTGCATTATCGCTCGTCACCGCGTTAGCATTTTCTGATGTAAATGTATTAATGCAAAGCAATGTCTGAAACACAAGTAACCAACTCAAAATTGAATATGAAGCATGTCGAGTCAATTTTATCGACATTAAATATTTTTTCTCACCACTGTCAAGACAGCAAACACACTCTAAAACATTTTCAATTAAAGTACAATCTTCTTCGGAAACTCCCCGGGACGTTTCGAAATCAAACATGGGAAAAGTTTCTCTCTTTTGGGTAATCTGCTGCCCCGAATAAATATGTGAAGGTGATATTTTTAGACAGCAATATGTTAAGAACGATGCTCGTCTGACTGAAAACAAACAGTGGTCATTTTCCGTTATTTATTTCTACAAGTAACTCAAGTGCGCTGGAAAAAACATCATTGTGATGTCAACAGCCATGTGCTTCAAACTGCGCAAATTGTTTTCAGACCCGGCGATTCCGTTCCATCAACTCGACCCGTCAGAAATTATTTTTTCCTCATATACTGCATACCGCAGCGTGCTCATGAACATCGACTGAATTATGAATAAATCTGTGTTTAGCACATGGAAATAATAATAAAAATAAATAAAATAAATGAATAGTAAATATTCATTGTTGACGTTTCGAGGGCCTGGTCGGATCCTAACATATATCAGCAAAGAGAAGAATTCCAATCTTCTCAATGTTCGCGACTTGAATATTTTACCTGCAGCGTTCACGTGGAATGCGTGAGTACTCTGTTAGCTGCATAATCTGGCATACTAAAAGAATAATCATTTGGGATACACATTAGCAATTTTAGCTTCAAAGCGTTGTTTGAGCCCACATGCCCATTGCCTTCTCAGTGATCTCCAAATAAGATCACCTGCATCACGTTCTCAAATTGGAAAAATGTTACTCTTAATTTTTAACTTAAAAAACGCATAAAAACAGCGGGGTTTGAATTCGAGAGTGCATACTTCCTAACGACGGAAAACAGTCACTCTCATTCGCTAAATGGCACACGGAGTACAAAAACCACAGTTTGCAGACTGCGTATTTCTGCCTCACTGCATGGATCCAATTTCTTTCGCATTGAAAACGCAGTGCATAATGAAATATAATATTTCTCGTCGCAAGATTTCCTTTCGTTTTGTGTACTAGAATCAAGTGTTCCGTGAATCTTTCGTTTATACATGCGTGGGTCATTGGGCGGATGTTTTCTTGTGGAAAATGTGCCCCCCCCCCCCCCCGCACATACACTTCCCCTCTCAAGTGATGCCCCCCCCCCCCCCCCCCCCCCCCCCCCCCACACACACACACACACACACACAAACTCACTCCCCCGCCACATCGATTCTCTGGGAACAGAGGGCTGCAGTCGTCCCGGCCTCATATGCCTATGGTTCTTGAAAAAAAAATGGACACCACCCCACCCATCATTAACGAGCTATATGCATTCCGTGGTTCTGATTAAACGTGTTTTTACGGTTCTGGTATAAGTTCACCTTTCTCACTTCATCTCAGATGTCTTTGACTGTCAGAGTCTTATTGTCCAGCGGTTCTGTTTTGAAGTAAAATTCGAGCTAAACCGTCCATATCAATAGGCTACTAAGAATAACATAGGTTTATACAATAATCGGTAGCTGATTAAACTTCTGATCACTAATCCCATTGCGGTGACTGTCTAATTAAAAAGATTATTGCCAATGATTTTAATTGCTAAACAAACTCCTAGAATTATTAATTATAGTTAAATGTGCTAACTCTAAGGATGTTGAGGTGTGACTTCTCTATCCAAAGTCGATTAATTGGGAATAAGTGTCAAAATTATCAGCTGTCCGAATTCAATGAACTATTTCTTGAGTTGAAGAAAAAAACCTGATTCTAATCCTTCAACACGCCTAAGACATGAAAGTATCAGATCACAAACAGTCACTGAGGGTCGATTTGGCTTCTGAGTTAAATGGTTTTATTCGGAAGCCGACAGTTCTCACCTACAGCAATTATCTGTACCTAATGATTAATCGGGCTAATCTTTTACGCACCAGGATGCAGGATCGACGCCGGGATATTGTTCCAGGGTCATCCCAGGTTTCCACAGGTTTTTGGAGAGGAAAATAAAAAAATTGTCCCGGTGATGGGTGATCACTGGTTCATCCCCCTGGCGTGCACTGTAAGTACACATGTCAATATGGCTCAGACTAGAGTCTGTATTTATGAACTCATCTTCACGAAATGTCTTGGGTACCTTTGTTATCACCTTGGGACGAGAACGAGTGTTTCTGGTTACGGTCTAAAATTCAAGATGGCTGCCAGTGGCCATTTTGTACCGAAATTAGGTCTAATCAGTTTTTTGTACACAACTTCTATACAGCTCAGACTAGAGGCCATATTTATGAACCAATCTTTACGAAACTTCTTGGGTACCTTTGTTATCACCGTGGGATGAGAGCGAGTGTTTTGGGGTGTGGTCCGAAATTCAAGATGGCCACCAGCAGCCATTTTGTACCAAAATTAGTGCAATTAGTCTTTTGTACAGAACTTCTGTATGAAAGTTCTGATTTGAATAAATTTTTGTATGAATGTTTAGTAAAATGGAATACATCACATATTGTAAGGGTTTTTTTTTTCATGCAGAAATTATGCAAATTAGATGAACTTTGATTTATTCAGTGCTACTTACACAATGTGAGCACACATGTCAATACGGCTCAGGGTAGAGGCTGTATTTATGAACCGATCTTCACAAAACTTCTTGGGTACCTTTGTTATCACCTTGGGACGAGAATGAGTGTTTCTGGGTACTGTCCAAAATTCAAGATGGCTACCAGTGGCCATTTTGTACCAAAATTAGGTCCAATCAGTTTTTTGTCACAAGTTCTATACAGCTCGTATTTATGAATTGATCTTCACAAAACTTCTTGGGTACCTTTGTTTTCACCTTGGGACAGGAACAAGTGTGTTTTGGGATGCCTTTGTTATCACTGTGCTATGAGAACAACTATTTTGGGGTTCAGTCAGACCCACTCTGGGACTCAAAGTTTTCTTTTCTAGTTTAGCATCTGTCTGTTACCCACCTTTACAATACTTTACCTTTTCCATTTGTTACAGGCAACGGTCAGTATTTATGTACAGACCGTTACAATACTTTATATGTACCTTTGTTATCAGGTCATTACCTAGATGTTTGTCATTGCTGTGTCACATACTACACATGCATGTCTTTGTCTTGACAAGTTGAGCTACAGTGTCATTGACACTTTCATTTAACATAGCATAAATGCATCAGCATAGTTGACAACTAGTTCTGGATATAACCTGGTGTTAATAGTGGTCCATGAGCTGAAAATTCACAAGTTTTTTCTTTTATTTTGTCCCCGGGCGAACTTTTTCCCGAAATCCATCCCATTTCCCTGAAAATCACCCTCAGGTTCCCTGAAAAATTATTCTGGAGGTTAACATATCTGGTGTCGTGACTTTGGCGAAGACTAAAATTTTCAGATTTCATACACGAATGAAAATAGGGGATGTGTCAATCACGCGAGTAACACTACACAATTTTATTCATTTCACAACACACACACACCTACTCATTGGATCTACAGAATATGGCATTTCAGATTATCTCGACTGATTTACGCCAGGCGAGAAAGTCTGAAGAGGTGTCTTAGAGCTTCCTAAGAAATGGTTACAAGGCCTGGAATAATCTTTAAAAATTAATAGGATTTGAGTTGTAGGCATCCCGAAGAACTGTAAATTTGCGAAAACAACGACCCTCGAGATTTTTGACATTTCGCAGAAGATTTTTAGGCCACTTCGCCGAGGATATTTTGAACCTTTTCACACTCGCTCATTATCGCGGAATGTTTGGATATTTTTTCTTGCTTTATGTCAGGTTCACACCTAAAATAACCCAAAACTTTTTACACATTTTAAAAACATAAGAAGGATTCGCTGTACTTACTTTTGGAGCGAGTTTAACTGGAGTGGAGTTGGGGGAAAGCCAATTGGTTGGTGCTGCCTAACTCAAACAGGAGCACGAGGAACTCTGCCCATCGCAAACTCGTCCCCCATTGGGAATTATTGTCTGAAAAACACCTATTGGTAATTTGGTACGTCTCCGTAAAAAATTGCAAAAATAGTATATCACTGTCATTTTTCCACACTTCAACGAAGTTTAGTGTTCAATAGAAATGACCTAAGACTTTTAAAACTCTTTTAAAAGCGTTGTTCTACGAATGGAAATGTTCAGCCAGTATACTCATATCCTTTGTAGTTTCAATTTAAATCGAAAATAAGGGGTGGGATGGCATTGTGGTAACCGGTTCTCGTCAGATCACAGAAATTAAGCAACGTCGAGCCCGGTTAATCCTCAGATGGGTGACCATCTGAGCGATCGATTCGGACTCCTGCGATGTGTCCTTGGGCAAGGCACTTAACCCTGATTGTCCACATGGGGGCACGATGACGCCATGTGCTAAGGCGTACTGCACGTCGATGGTGCGCATGTCTTCAACCAATCTGCCCCTGTCTGTGCTGCAGTGCAGAGTTACGATGTTGGGGAGCTGGCAGCTGCTTGTCATTGCTCGATGGTTCTCTCCGGGTACTCCGGCTTCCTCCACCCGTAAAACTGTCACGGTCATAATTGTCCCCCGACCCTTCGGGGGACTATTGTAATCAGCAGTGTCCGTCCATCCGTCTGTCCGTGCATGCGTCCGTCCGTCCGTCACACCCTTGTCCGGATGATAACTTTAGTTTGGATGATTTTACTGAAACTAAATTTGGTATGTGTCTTACTTGGGTGGAAATGCAGGTCAAGTTCGAAAATGGGCACGCTCCACTGATTTCTACTGGATTTATTCCCCTTTTTCGACTTAAAAAATACAGTTTTTGTGTTGTCCGGATGATAACTTTAGTTAGGATCATTTGATTGAAACAAAATTTAGTATGCCGCTTATTTGGGTGGAAATGCAGGTCAAGTTCGAAAATGGACACGCTCCACTGATTTTTACTGGATTTATTCCCCTTTTTCGACTTAGAAAATACGGTTTTTGTGTTGTCCGGATGATACTTTGGATCATTTGATTGAAACGAAACTAAGTATGTGGTTTAATTGGTTGGAAATACAGGTCAAGTTAAAAAATGGCCATGCTCTGTCTATTTTTACAGGAGTTATTCCCCTTTTTCGACTTATAAAATACACTTTTTGTTTTGTCCGGATGATAACTTTACTTTTGATCATTTGATTGAAATTAACACCCTTAACCTCTCATAAAGATCATGCTCTTGGAACAAATTGCATCCTAACAGCTCCCTTGAATTTGCCATCTTGGTCGGGGGACCGGGGGCGTTGCCCTTGTTAGCCATTGTGCATAAGTATGTGACCTTAAACACCAATAAATGAATAAATAAGTTGAAAATAAAAATACCGCGACAGACATGCAGAGGTTTGACATGTAGGCCTGCCTGTTCCCCATGCATGTTCCAAATCATCGACGTGGATTAATGCTATGATCGTAATTCAGAATAAAACACACTATTGACAACAAATGGAGAAGAAAATTTAAAATAGTATACTCGGAACAAAAAAGTATAAAAAGTGCCTCATGCAGAGATTTGAATGGGTGTTCATGAACAGACTAACGGTCAACACGGGTAAAATATTATGTGCCCCCACCCCTCCCCTGCCCCCCCCCCCCCCCCATCAACAGATGAGAAAAGAAATATGTTAAGTTAATAGTCTCAATTCTATATCTCCTTTCATTCATAGAAAATTGTATGCTCTATTTGTAATTGATATACAGTGAGGAAAAAGTTGACTTGCACTCTTTTGGTTGGAGTTTCAATTGAAAGTAAACATGAAATCATGCGAGATTCTGAGAATGATATGACCTGTGGGGCTATTCACGTTCAATAAGATTCATTCACACTTTTAAGTTTGCCTGCATGAAACTAACCACAGGTGAACAGATACACCGTCAATCACCGCCCTCCAAAGTTAATTATTTTCCCACTTCTTCCCTGAAGGAATATGGGCTGTGAGTCCTCAATGGAACAAGCTATAGCTCCAAAGAGGATCCATAGGCTATGTTTTCGGGCCCAAAAATTTTTTTTTTTTCAGTAAGCCGAACTGTAGGCTCCAGTTCAGAAATTTATCTACCGGTAAGTGAAGTTATCCACCGGTTGTGGGGTTAAAATAATTAAATATTGATTAAAAAGAAAATCTGTCATTTTTTTAAAGTGTGTGTGTGTGTGGGTTTGTCTTACCAACTTGACGAGGTAACTAGACAAAAAAGTTTGCGTGTTTCGCCTTACCGAGGTACAAAAGACAAAAGAAACCCTTTACCTCGGTTGTTTTCTCAGAACTGTACCGGCAAAACGAGGTAGAAACCGTTAGCCCACACAAAGGACAAACAATGGGGCACCTCGGTATGTAGGGTAGACAAGACTCTGTGTGTGTGTGTGTGTGTGTGTGTGTGTGTGGGGGGGGGGGGGGGGTTGTCTTACCAACTTGACGAGGTAACTAGACAAAAGAGTTTGCGTGTTTCGCCTTACCGAGGTACAAAAGACAAAAGAAACCCTTTACCTCGGTTGTTTTCCCTGAACTGTACCGGCAAAACGAGGTAGAAACCGTTAGTCCACACAAAGGACAAACAATGGGGTACCTCGGTATGTAGGGTAGACAAGACTGTGTGTGTGAGGGTGTGTGTGTGTGTGTGTGTGTGTGTGTGTGTGGGTTTGTCTTACCAACTTGACGAGGTAACTAGACAAAAGAGTTTGCGTGTTTCGCCTTAGCGAGGTACAAAAGACAAAAGAAACCCTTTACCTCGGTTGTTTTCCCAGAACTGTACCGGCAAAACGAGGTAGAAACCGTTAGTCCACACAAAGGACAAACAGTGGGGTACCTCGGTATGTAGGGTAGACAAGACTGTGTGTGTGTGTGACGTTTGTGTGAGGGTGTGTGTGTGTGTTTGAGGTTAAAAAATCGCACTGGCACAGACATTTCATACTGAAACGTTTTTTTCTTTTAATATGCCGCCGAAAAATTGTTTTCATTTACTGAACCCTGATTGGTTTCAAACATGACAAAAAAGTACACAAAATTGATTTAAACTAAGTGATGAGCTTAGGAACTGGTTAAACTGACTGGCAGAAATTGGTGTTATTCATTGATGGGCTCTAATTTAGTCCTTACAAGGATGTTACGCAAGCTTTTGTTTTTCTTATAGGCGATGACAGGTCGAAGATTCAAAGGTTCATTTAATTTAGCATTGGTAAAATTGAATTCATCTTTTAACATTTTTGCTATTTCGATATTCATTCTGTTGTACGTTAAAGTGAAAGGAACGATGGACCTCCTTTCGCATTCGCCCTCTGATATGTTCATACCAAATGGCCAGAGAGTTTGAAGCGTGTTGATCCAAAAAGCTTCACGTTTTTTTCTAAATTCATCCGTTTCTTCTAATGTGTCTTTAATTGGTGGTTGTTCAATAGGATGGATTTCGAAATCGTCCAAAGAATGGCCAGGAAGGTTAAAATGTTGTGCTACTGGGGCATCAGCATTATGTTTTATATCCTGTTTGTGTCTAGTAGCACGTTCTCGAAAAGGATTTTGACTTTGACCAACATACTGTTTCCGACATCGCTTACAAGTGATAAGGTAAATAATGTTTGGTGAATCACAATGGAGGGGGTTACGGATCTGATAATGATTTTTCGTTTGTTCGGAGGAAAATTCCTCTTTCTGATCAGGCATAAAAGTATGCAGTCTGCAACGAGGCTTTTTGCAATTAAATACCGCGCCACTACCATTCTGCAACGGTCTGTTGTGTTCAATCTTCAGTGGTTCGAAATCGGTAGTTTCAGCTGGACTTTCGAGCTTTTTCAGGGTTTGGGATTTCAGGCTACGCAAGAGGCGCAGCGAGTACCCTCTCGATCTGAGGGCGCCAAATAGAGTAGAACAAGCCTCATTGAAATTTACCTTATCACTTGAATTGTGGTGGAAACGAATGAGCTGTGATTTGATGATACCTTTAAATGTATGTTGAGGATGAAATGATTTTGTGTGCAACAATTGATGTGAATCAGTTGGTTTAAAATATACTTTATAATCTAAATGACCGGACGCCTGAAATTGCTTGCCTTTATACACGGTCACATCGAGAAAATCAACAGAATTTTCACTGATAGTAGCTTTCAATTTAATATTTGGATCGTGATTGTTCAAAATTTCTAAAAATTCATCAAAATCTTCTTTTGAATGTTCCCAAATAATAAAAATGTCATCTAAATACCTGAGATATACGAGAGGATGCTTTGCACATTTGCTTAAGGCATTTTCCTCCCATTCCGCTACATAAATGCTTGCAAAATTAGGACTGAATCTTTTGCCCATAGGACAACCCATTATTTGTAAAAAATATTCTCCATTGAATTGAAAGTCATTACCTTTTAAGCTCAGCTCTAAAAGATCCAAAATTTGTTCATCCGGGCGTTTCGCATCCGGATATTTTTCAAATGCATTTTTAACTGATTTAACACCTTTATCAATATCAATATTCGTATACATACTGTCGATATCCAAAGTAGCCAGAATTGCATTTTTCGATATTTTCAATTTAGAAATTTTTGACAGGAAATCCTGTGTATTTTTTAGATAGCTCGGATGTCTATTTGCTATAGGTTTCAGATGATAATCAATTAATTCCGAGATCGCATAAGATTCCGAATTACAATCTGATACAATTGGCCTCCCGGGCGGAGTTAAGTCATCCGTCCATGAAGAACGGTCCTTGTGGATCTTTGGTAGGATATAAAATTGTCTTGTTTGAGCACTGAGCTTAGCTGTTAAATATTTCAATTGTTTTTTGGTAATGTGACCTTCGTCGAGGAGAAATTTTAAGATCTTATTGAATTTTTCGATATTACTAGGCCAAATAAGTGAATCTATTTTCTTATAATGTTTAGTATTGCTGAGTTGTCTCATGGCTTCCTTTATATAATTATCCCGAGATAGAACAACTACCGACCCACCTTTGTCGGCTGGTTTAATTACTAATTTCTTATTTTTTCGGAGTTTCGTGAGGGCTCTCCGTTCACCAGCTGTTAAATTGTCTTTATCGGAGAGTATGTTCATGCTGAACACCTTTTGGATGATTCGTTTGCTAGCCTCAATAATTTCGGGATCTACTTCACTATCTGGAGGTGACCAACCAGATGATTCTGTAAAAGGAAGTTTCCGACCGCTGGAGTTTCTAAAGCGGTCGGCTAATTTCATTTGCCTAAGAAAATTACAGTTGTATGATGGTAAATTTGTTTGGTTATCAGTTTTGGGTTTTGGTGCTGGTACAAAAGTTAAACCGCGATCTAAAAGAGATTTCTCTTGGGTTGTTAGGTCATTGGTGCCAGACAGGTTAACCACATTAGTTCCTAATCCCACATCTGTTAGGCGGCTGTTACCTTTGCCTTTACTTAGTTTAAATTTAGGTAGTTCAACCAGTGATCGTACATAATATTGGCGGTTCTCGTGGTCCAATGGATTAAATCCTGAGCAACATCAAACTTCGCGTCATCAATTTTTGGTATAACGTTAACGTCCTTCACTTTCCGAATGGTTTCGTTGATGATGCTCAGGGTTCTCCTCTCAGCCTGAGGGAGTTTTTGCGAAAAGTTTAGTTCAGCGAAATAAATTTTTGCTGATCTAAACTTGACCCTGATATCGCTAAGCATATTCCGCAACTGCTTAACTACGAGATCAGAATTATCGTTTCGAGAATTCACGCCAATATTTAATAATATTTTTTGGGGACTGGACTGGCCCCTGTGCCCTTTAAACATAGAGCGCAGATGATTGAATTTGGCGCCGGGGTAACACTCCACCTGGATGTCCGGATGGGGATTTCGATCAATGCGTCCTAAATTTGAACTTCCAATCATAAGGATGTTTTTACAAACATCGGGGAGGCGCCAATTCCTTTTGTCAAAATTAACTCCGCTTTTATGCCGAAACTGGGAGAATTTAGAATCAAATGAGCGGCCCGAGTTGCGGCTCGGTGATTTGACTTTCTCTGAGTACGATATACCTGGTTGAACCACACTAGAGGCAGGAGAAGGGGGAGAAGAAACAGAAGCAGGAGAGGAAACAGAAGCAGGAGAAGAAACAGAAGGAGGAGGAGGAGTTCTAGTGAGAGCACTAGGAGAACCAGAGAAGAAAGGCTGAGGAGGAGTAGGAGGTAGAGGAATAAGACGAGGCGAGACAGCGTTACTCAATTTGCGAGCATCTTCAGTCACAATATGGACCGGAGATGTTTGCAAATTGAGGCGCTTACTCTGAGAGAAAGAAGAAGTAGAAGGAAAAGAAGAGGGAGAAGTGCTTTGCCTTGATCTTTTCTTATTTTGCTTTTCGCGTTGGGGTAGAGGGACAACACGGGCCGGAGTTTGCTTGCTCCCTCCCGTATTGTTCCTTACTCCAGACGCTGGGCGAAGTTCCGAAATGTAAGACTCATAGGCCGAAATCGTCTTATCTGTCAACTTATTTTTAAAGTTTTTTTGAGCCCAGATCAAGGCACGCGCCGAAGCGCTGTTGAAGTCTATTTTTTCGAGTCCAGGAGGTGGTCGCATAGCCAAAGTTATCTTAGACTTCAACTGGTTTAAATTTATCTTGTAATGCTCAACTAAAGCATTTAACGTTTGGTTGGCCCATCCCACACTAATCTGTCGAAAAACAGAAAAAATGTGTGGGGTGGGAAGAGCCGGCTTTAGAAAGCCACCTAACTCATCTACTTTCTTCTCCAACTGTTTCGGGAAATCCCGGTTGGCCAAATGCTGCTCTAGGAGCCCAATATGGTGCATACACTGAATCACCAGGAAAAGGGCCTTGACCAATCTAGAATAGGCCTGGAACGATTGTTCCTGGCCTCTTCCAGACTGGGCAACTCTCTTTCCCTGATGCTTCTGTCTTTTTTGAGCCATTTGAAGAATAGGTAGATGAATTTAAAATGAAATTAAGATGAAGAAATGAAATAAATTAAAATGAAATCTAGATATTACCTATTAGAGAAGATACCTGGATTGGTTGTAGTCTTCAGCAAAGGTAGAAAATAATCCGTCTGTCTCGACGCGTTTCGCTTGGTTTGGCTTTTTCAAAGAGACTTTGAGGAAAATGAATGTGTGTGTGTGTGTGGGTTTGTCTTACCAACTTGACGAGGTAACTAGACAAAAGAGTTTGCATGTTTTGCCTTACCGAGGTACTAAAGACAAAAGAAACCCTTTACCTCGGTTGTTTTCCCAGAACTGTACCGGCAAAACGAGGTAGAAACCGTTAGTCCACACAAAGGACAATCAATGGGGTACCTCGGTATGTAGGGTAGACAAGACTGTGTGTGTGTGTGTGTGAGAGTGTGTTTTAACTATTTATTCCACAATAGCATTTGAAAGAACACGTCAAGAAGTGCGGGTGTTTTTTACGAGAGGAAAGTTTTTCACAAATTTCAAACACGTGCATGGGCAGAAATATATTTTTTTTCTTTCTCAAAATTTTGCTTCCATGCATATCGACCCATTCTGATAATTGAATCCAACATGATGTTATATGCGTGGACAACTTATATTTTAGGCAAGAGCATACCAGGGGGGTGGGGGGGGGGGGGGGGGGGCAAAATTTTAAAATGTTTAATTTGCTATCAAATGGAGCTCTCTAGAGGCCTTTTGGGGATTTATTTGCATTCTACATTCTTGAAAAAAGGGGTTCATCCACACCTCACAGAGTTGACAGCAAACACCAGTGGTTCCTGGAGGGTTTGCTACCATATTCGTACCAGAACTGATATTTTCGGAGAACAACTCATGGCCAAATGAGCTTCAGATATCCAATGACAAAGCTAGGCTTTCAAAACAGTTTGGGGAAAGGATAACACTTTCTGCATTTTTTATTGAAGATGGATTCCATGACCAACAGATATGCACATATCATGCGATATAACAAATTTTATCGAAAGACAATCGCGTAATTCTAAGAAATTCAAACAGGTGTCATGATGCCTTGCAAGTAATATTGAAACTATATGCAGTATCCACATAATAACAGTGTATGGTATGAGGGTGGTCATTCTCTTTATTTGATTTTAGACAGCATTGTATATAGATGCTTTTTCATCCCAGATGACCTGGACCAAAATGTAAACAAACAGACATCCCAGATGGCCTGGACCAAAATGTAAACAAACAGACGACGAAAACAAAACTACAAGTTTTGAAATTTACCCCCTTGACGCTTTGTTGTATTTTGAAGAATTTTGATTTCCTAGCTTTGTTCTTTCGTGTATGAAGTACATTTGGACACAAATTGTTGTCCTGAAATATTATTTTGTTATCAGTTTGGGTACGAGTATGGTAGCAGATTTCCAGGAACCATTGGTGCCTGCTGTCAACTCTGTGAGTTAACTGCATATATTATTCGTGTTCTGTATATCACAACCTTCATTTTAATGTACAATGTTTTTATATTTAATTTGCATCTATGGAACATCAGAGGTGTGAATTTCAAAGTAAACAAATTTCTCTTACTTATATTGCACCTTAAATGAGATTATTTCAGGCACTAACTGAAAGCTGGCTGTCTTGTTTTATGATATATGGGAAGTGATTGCCTCACAAAATACTCGTCCAAACTTGTCGCAACATCCCATTATATATTTTTTTGGTTTTCCGTCCATTGAGCTCAACAAAGGCCATAATACCAGAAACATCAAGATGTGATTACAACATAAATAACATACCTTGATTTTGGCATTTATGAGACAAACTACTTTGTTTTCCCGACAATTGTTTTTTTTTTGTGGGGGTGGAGGGGGTGGGGGTATGGATGGGAGGGGGAGCAATATTGAAGGAAAGCCACTAGGGCTGTCATGATTAATCGATTGCCGATCGGTCATGCCAAAATTGATTAGTATTTTTTGTTGTCGAAGAATCGGGTAATTTTACCCCGTTTTGGACATTTAATAACTAAAAAAAAATTGGATGAAAAAACTTTTGTTTCTAAAGGTAAAATGTCAAGGTCATCGATGTTAAACCTCAAGAAGCCATTATAAGCATTTGTCTTTCAGGTACATTCAAAGCTTTGATGTTCTGAACTTTTGAACCGTCAGTGTAATAATCAAGACCAGTCGTCAGTTGCAAACTTCGCAACTGACGACCGGTCTTAATTATTACACTGACGGTTCAAAAGTTCAGAACATCAAAGTTTAGAATGTACCCTAAAGAGGATCGTCTTCTTTGTTTACTTGAGGTAGGTCAGCTGACTTGAACTTCATTTTTAGCTCAACTTTGGCGAAGCCAAATTTGAGGTATTGCCATGGCCTGTCGTCCGTCTATCCATCTGTCCGTCCATCGAGCCATACACACGGCTCGGGCTAGAGGCCATATATATGAACCGATCTTTACGAAACTTCTTGGGTACCTTTGTTATCACCGTGAGACGAGAACGAGTGTTTTTGGGTCTGGTCCAAAATTTAAGACGTCTGCTGGCAGCCATTTTATACCAAAATTAGGTGCAATCAGATTTTTGCGCAGAACTTTCATATGAAAGCTCCGGTTTGAATAATTTTTTGTATGAATGTTTAGTACCATGGGATACATCACATATAATACAGGTTTTTTTCTCGTGCGTAAATTATGCAAATTAGACTAACTTTGATTTATTTAGTGTTACTTTCAGCACTGAAAGTGCAAATGCCAATACGGCTCGGGCTAGAGGCTGTATTTATGAACCGATCTTTACAAAACTTCTTGGGTACCTTTGTTATCACCGTGGGTCGAGAACGAGTGTTTTTGGTTCCGGTCTGAAATTCAGGATGGCCGCTGGTGGCCATTTTGTACAAAATTAGGTGCAATCAGATTTTTGTGCAGAACTTCCATATGAAAGTGCTGATTTGAATAATTTTCTGTGTGAATGTTTAGTATCATGGGATACATCACATATAATACAGGTTTTTTTCTCGTGCATAAGTTATGCCAATTAGACTAACTTTGATCTATTTAAAGTTACTGTAACTGCAAATGCCAATACGGCTCAGGCTAGAGGCCGTATTTATGAACCAATCTTTACGAAACTTCTTGGGCGCCTTTGTTATCACCTTGGGACGAGAACGAGTGTTTTTGGGTGCAGTCTGAAATTCAAGATGGCCGCTGGCGGCCATTTTGTACAAAATTAGGTGCAATCAGATTTTTGTGGAGAACTTCCATATGACAGCGCTGATTTGAATAATTTTCTGTATGAATGTTTAGTACCATGGGATACATCGTATATAATACGGGTTTTTTTCTTGTGCATAAGTTATGCCAATTAGACTAACTTTGATCTATTTAATGTTACTTTCAACACTGTAACTGCAAATGCCAATACGGCTCAGGCTAGAGGCCGTATTTATGAACCGATCTTTACAGAACTTCTTGGGCGCCTATGTTATCACCTTGGGACGAGAACGAGTGTTTTTGGGTGCAGTCCGAAATTCAAGATGGCTGCTGGTGGCCATTTTGTACCAAAATTGGTGCAGTCAGTTTTTTGTACAGAACTTTTGTATGAAAGTTCTGATTTGAATAAATTTCTGTATGAATGTTTAGTAACATGGAATACATCACATATAATACAGGTTTTTTTCTCATGCAAAAATTATGCAAATTAGATGAACTTTGATTTATTCAGTGCTACTGAAACACAGTAAGTGCACCTGTCAATACGGCTCGGGCTAGAGTCTGTATTTATGAATGATCTTCACGAAACTTCTTGGGTACCTTTGTTATCACCTTGGGATGAGAATGATTGTTTCTGGGTGCGGTCCAAAATTCAAGATGGCTACCAGTGGCCATTTTGTACCGAAATTAGGTCCAATAAGTTTTTTGTACTCAACTTCTATACGGCTCAGGCTAGAGGCCGTATTTATGAACAGATCTTCATGAAACCTCTTGGTACCTTTGTTATCACCGTGGGACGAGAACGAGTGTTTTTGGGTGCGATCCAAAATTCAAGATGGCTGCCAGCAACCTTTTTGTACCAAAATTAGTGCAATGAGTTTTTTGTACAGAACTTCTGTATGAAAGTTCTGGTTTGAATAAATTTTTGTAGGAATGTTTCATAACGTGGAATACATCACATATAATACAGTTTTTTTTCTCATGCAGAAATTATGCAAATTAGATGAACTTTGATTTGTTCAGTGCTACTTATACACAGTAAGTGCACATGTCAATACGTCTCGAGCTGGAGTCTGTATTTAGGAACTGATCTTCACGAAACTTCTTGGGGTACCATTGTTATCACCTTGTGACAGGAACGAGTGTTTTGGGGTGCCTTTGTTATCACTGTGCTATGAGAACAAATATTTTGGGGTTCAGTCAGACCCACTCTGGGACTCAAAGATTTCTTTTCTGGTTTAGCATCTAACTATCGCCCACCTTTACAATACTTTACAAACATTTGTTACAGGCTACGGTCAGCATTTATGTACAGACTAGAAAAAATTGTATCCGCTAGACTAATAAGCTTCTTAAACAAATTTGATATTATATACAAACAGCAATATGAATTTCGTAGAAGACATTCCATCCTATACTACAGTTTTTGAAATATGTGGCGGAAGCAGACAATAAACGAAAAGAAAGTACACTGACTGTATTTCTCGATCTTTCAAAAGCATTTGACACTATAAATCATGACATTTTGTTGCAAAAACTTGAGTGGTATGGCTTTAGGGGCATTGCTTATGATTGGTTCAAAAGCTATCTTTCAGATAGAAAACAGTTTGTGAGTTATGGTGGTCAAAAATCTGACTTTGCAAATATAAGATGTGCTGTTCCCCACGGCTCAGTTTGAGGCCCCATTTTGTTTCTATTGTACATAAATGACATCAGCGAATCAACTTCACTAAAACTCCTGTCTTTCGCCGATGATACCACTGTATACTAAACGAGGAGCTGGAAGAGCACTGCAAAAACTTGGGAATACATTTCATTGACCACTGGGACTCATTCTGGGGACAAGGAGAGTTGTATGGGCGAGACGGATTGCATTTAAGTAGGATGGGTACAGACCTGTTGGGCCAAAAAATTTTACAGGTGGCTGGGCCTTTTTTGGAGAAAAGGGGGGTAGGGGACCACAGCCGATAACCCAGAGGGGGACAAATGCTGGGAACATAGGAAGAACAACAAACATGCACAACACAGGGACACACCAGGGTTATAATAATGTGCCAGTGATGACAAAGAAACAAAGATTCATTAAGTTTGGATACTGCAACATCCAGGGTCTGCACAAGAAAGTAAGCGAAATATCAACACTGATGGACGAAGGAGACTTCGATATAATGGGTCTAAGTGAGACGTGGATACGACGGGATGAGCGGGCTGATCAGATGAAGGGTTGCGTGTGGATAGGAGCTGGGCGAACTGAGGGTCAGAAACGGGGTGGGGGTGTTGGCATCTACGCTAAAGAGGAATTACAGCCCTCATTGATTACAGATCTCACAGAAGCAAGGACTCAGATTCCAGTATCCAACGAAATAGTCTGGGCAAAAATCAAGTTAGGAAGCAGGAGTGTTGCCGTTGGTGTTGTATACTTAGCAGTGGAGGGAAGTAAGCCCGAGTGGAATGATTCAATATATACAACTCTTAGATCGAATATCACAGAACTTGAAAGCAGAGGGTTCAGTATTGTCCTAATGGGGGACTTCAATGGGCACATCGGGGATAAGGAGGAGGGCATACAGGGAGGTGATAGGAAAATTAACACGAATGGGAGGAAGATGTTGGACCTATCAAAAGAGCTTGGTTTAAAGATCTTGAACAGGGATGCGAAATGTAAGGGTAAATGGACCTGGGAGAGGAACGATAAGAAAACAATAATTGATTATATACTCACTGACATTAGCGTATGGAGGGAGGTTATAGATGTAGAAATAGATGACGAGGGAAAAAATGACTTAGGTAGTGATCACAACCTGATAACAGTTAAGATTATGGGCAAAAAGACGAATAGAGACAGAAATACCTTCAAGGAAGTTTGGGGACTAAAACAAGGAGCCGACTGGAAGCAGTTTCGGGAAAAACTAAAACCAAGTCTTGAATGTATACCTAGGGATGCAAATGTCCAGAGTATTTCAGATGGCATAGTAAATAGCCTAACAGAGGCAGGGAAGGATTGTATAGGAAGGGTGAGGGTCCCAACGAGAGAGCTTGGATACAGGGTTAACGAGGGACTGAAAAAGGCTATAAAAGAAAGGAAGGTAAAATGCGCTGCTTACAGAAGAAGTAGGAAGCTTAAAGGGGTGGATAACAATGACACGAGACTAATGAAAGGAGAATATGAACTGGCACGGAAAAAGGTGAATGAGATAAAGAATAATAATAGGAAGGAGCGCAATTGCAGTCTTGCCAGAACAATAAAGAAAACGGGGGGTTCGAGCTCAAACGTATTTTGGAACTGGGTAAATAAACGGGGGAAAAGTAGTGTGCAGAGTATCAAAGTGGATGGGGAAAGTACAGAAGATAAAGGCCGTATCGCTTCAGAGTTAGTCAAGCACTGGGAAAAGATAAACGATAGGCGATGGGGCAGTGGGTCCCCACCAAAAAGAAATACACTGGTGGAGGAGAACCTATCCAATCGTGTATGTAGCGAAATAACGGCAGAAGAAGTGCGGAACGTGGTCTCGAAATTAAAAAATGGTAAAGCGGGAGGGACTGATGAAATTCCGAACGAATTCCTCAAAAATGGAGGGGAGGCACTTATTGAAGTCCTGACAAACCTTTTCAACCTGGCTCTGCGAAAGCAAGAGGTCCCCAGAGAGTGGAGGGAAAGTAAGGTGTCGTTCATACACAAAAAGGGGGATAAGGAAGTTCTAGATAACTATAGGGGGATATCAGTTAGTAGTAACATCGGAAAAGTATTCTGTAAGGTCATATACAGTAGACTAGAGGAAGTTATTGAAGAGAAAGGTTTTCTAGGAGAAATTCAAAATGGTTTCAGGAAAGGACGAAGAGTCACTGATCACCTATTTACACTCACCCAACTGATAGAATCAACAAAGGCTGAAAAGAAAAAGATGTTTCTGGCATTTCTAGATGTGAAAAAAGCGTACGACCGAGTGTGGAGGGAAGGTATGTGGCGAAAGCTCGAGGGCATCGGACTGGGGGGTGACTTTGTGGGAATCATGAAAGCACTGTATACAGATGTGCAAAGCCAACTCAGTCTAGGGAGTATCACTACAAAACCAGTCCCTATGGATATAGGCCTCAAGCAGGGGTGTATCTTTTCACCGATTTTGTTTGCATTGTATGTTAAAGATTTAGGGGACGAACTAATTCAGAGTGCGGAGGGGGTAAATGTTGGAGACATAAAGATACCAGGCTTATTCTTTGCGGACGACATGGTGTTAATGTCTAGAACTGAACAGGGGCTAGAGAAATTGCTGGAAATTGTTGGTAGTTATGGGAACACTTGGCGGCTCGAACTAAATGAAAATAAAAGCAAGGTAATACCCGTTGGACGTAAGGTAGATATGACGAAGAGATGGAGAGTGGGGGAGTTCTCAATCCCCGAAGGGGAAAGCAAACAAATCACTGTAGGAGAAAAGGGAGAGTATGAGTATCTAGGGGTAAGCATAAATATAACGGGAAGAGGGGTGTACAGAAATTACTCAGCCAAACTGATTCTGAAAGGGAAAAGAATCCTGAACCAACTAAAACTTTTAGGGAAAAATAGTTTCAACAAGGTCTTTGTGGGGAAAACACTATGGGAGAGGGTGGGTTTACCAAGTATAACGTATGGCACGGACGTGATTCCATTAAACCAAACCGTTATTAAGAAGTTGGAAAGTACTCAGAATGATGCCGGCAGATGGATAACAGGGTCAAGTAATGCTGCAGCTTTGGAAGCAGTAAGGGGGGAGCTTGGGTGGATGAAAATCAAGGACAGGGTAGATTTGGGAAAACTGTGTTACTTTAACTACTTGAGAAACCTGCCTGACAACCGGTGGGGCAAATTGATGCTCGATACCATTTGGAATTCTAATATAGAAACGGGGTGGTCAAAACATGTGAGGGAACTAATGGACAATTACTCTATAGAGGTCACAAACATAGAAGTAGGAATGAAAGAAGGCAAAAGGTTTGTCAAAGAGAGAGTCATGGAAGATTGCAATCGAAACTGGCGAGCAGGGGTTAGCGTGAAAAGATCACTGCAGGGGTTACAATATAAAGAAAAGCCAGCTTTTGAGAAGTACCTAGATGGCACCTTTGGAGGGTCACTGCTGTTCAAACTGAGATCAAGATCACTGGAGCTTCGGGGAAAAATTGGGAGAGATGGGGAAAAGGGATGCCAAATGTGCCACTCTGGAGTAGTGGAGACCCTGGAACATTTTCTCTTGGAATGCCCACAGTATATACCTCATAGAATAAAATTTACTGGAAGAATAATGCAGAAGTGGGGTGAAGAAACAAAGGATAGATGGCTGAAGGCGGACACGAGGGAGAGGGTAGGAATGCTTATTGAAGAAATTGAAAAAGAGGAAGTGAGGGACACTATTAAGCAGTTTATATCTGAATGCTGGGAGGAGAGGAGGGGAAGAGGGGGTGGGGTGCAGGGGGAATGATGGCCTTCTCTTATGAGGACCGCGACAAATCAGCGGCTGGCCAAAGAGTTATTATTATACTCATCAGAAGCAGACATGAATAAACTAGCCAGTAATACTAGTGATGAATTAGAAAATATATTTGAATGGTGTTGTGTAAATCTATTGGCGCTGAACACAAAGAAAACAAACTACATTGTCACGAAGGGAATTTTAGGCAGATCGACTGCAAATAGCGTATTTATAAACAATCGAGAAATAAGTAAGGTGGGCTCAGATGAAAGTGATAAGTCTCTAAAGTTCTTAGGAATAAACCTTGACGATAAACTATATTTTAAATATCATATTACTCAATTATGCTCTAAGATTGCCCGTGTAAACTACGCTCTAAATAAGGCAAAAAACATCCTTCCTCTAGAGGCATTGAAGACGCTCTATCATACCCTGGTCCAAAGTCACCTTGTTTACGGAATTCAGGCATGGGGGAATTCTAGATCTACAAATAGACTCTTATTGATGCAAAAACGATCGCGACAGATAATAGGCAACAAAAAATACAATTACGACCCCCTTTTTTACAAGTTTAATATTCTCAAGGTACAGGATCTGTTTAAGTTACATGCCTTACTATTCGTATTCGATTGGCATCAAGGAAATCTACCAACACCATTCAATTCGTTCTTTGAAACCGTTGATTTCCACAGCCTTAGAATTACTCGTCAATCTGGACTTCTTCATATAAGCCGAACAAGAACTAAATCTATAGAAAACCTCCCACCATATTTTTTTCCGAAACTGTGGAATGATCTTGATCCAGAAGTACGTGAGATAAATAATAGAAAGATCTTTAAAAAAAGACTATCATGTATGTTTATATCATCTTATTCGAAGACAATGGAATGCAACAATCCATACTGTCCCGACTGTTCCACATAGACTTGGAATGGTCTTACATATCTAACAACGTTTGCGAAAAAAAATTGAAAAATCTCAAATCTGATACCTCTGATTTTCTCGTCATCCTGTGATCCTGCAAAGACTTTTAGTAGTTCTGTAATTGATGGATGTTTTGTAAGTTACATACAGGAGATTATAGTTTAGTATAGTATAATACAGTGCGGTACGTCACAGTACTGTGCAGTGCAGTACAGTGCAGTACAGGGCAGTATACGGTGCAGTATTGTACGGTACGGTGCTTTACGGTGCAATACAGTGCAGTATAGTATAGTAAATGAGGTGGTCCAAGCTAGGAGAACAGTTAAATCTCCCATTTCATCTTAGCTCCACATTTTGATACTACTAAATCCTCTGGTCCTGGCTTTGCATTGCACCCCAAATTAGCCTCGAATTCAATAGCCTATGACACTGTAACATTTCCTGCTCACCAAATCCGCATGCACAACCTTTTCTTTTTTTTCATCACAATTTTACCTGAAGGGGAAGTCGGAAGACAGCCAGTCTGGCTATGACTTCTCCTAGCAGTATGCAGACAGCCCATTTAAATGTTTCGTACATGTCATGTATTTTTCTATTCTTATGTTTGTATTTATTGTCCTTTTTCTTCAATTATTGTAATGTATACTGCTGAATAAAGTCATCATCATCATCATCAGACCGTTACAACACTTTACATGTACCTTTGTTATCAGGTCATTATCTAGATGTTTGTCTTTGCTGTGTCACATACTACACATGTACATGTCGTAACCAAGTTGAGCTGCAGTGTCATTGACACTTTCATTAATGACTTCAAAGAAAGGGAGGGGAGGGGGGGGGGGGAGTCATCTAGGTATGGTTAATCGATTATTATCGATTATTTGCGATGAATAATCGATTCCTAAATTCAAAAATCGTGACATCCCTAAAAGCCCCTCCCCCACCAACCCCCAACCCCACCCCCCAGTACTACCACAATGAAACTTGAACAACTCTATATTTCAGAATTGTGCTTTCTGTTCAAGAATGTAAAATAACCCCAGATGAGTTATAGCATTTCAAAAAACCTGAAAAGTTTTGTTACCTCTAGATTGTCACGTCCTTTCAAATATGCTAATGTCTCATTTTATTCATGTTTGGTGAAATATGGGAAATGGAATTTCAGGAAAAAAATATAAACCTTTTTTTATGATCGTTTAATGGCACTTTAGACGGCCAGGGTCACCTTGTTGCAGACAGTTTTATGGGTGCCGGCAGCCAGAGTACTGAGAGAGAACCACTGAGCAGTGCCAAGCAAATGTCATCTACTGTCAGCCTCCGCATCATACTAACTACACACAAGTAGGGTTAGCATTGGTTGAAGACTAGTGCACCATCGATGTGCAGTATGCCTTAGTACACACCGTGCCCCTATGCGGGCAATCAGGATTAAGTGTCTTGCCCAGGATCGAGCTGTGACCTTTTGGTTTGAAGAAACAATGCAGTACTCTAAGGTGCCAAATAATAGTGTTGGCACTATTATTAATTTTGGAGAAAAATGCAGACCATCACTTTTATTTGGTAAGGAGACATAGAGTGAAAACACCATCACTATTATTAATATTTGATGGAAATGCAAGCCATCACTATTATTCAGCGGTGTCCGGACAAAACACCCTAAGGACAAAACACCCTCTGACAAAACACCCTCGAAAAATGCACACTGGACAAAACACCCTTGATGAATGTGCACTATGGACAAAACACCCTCAGGACAAAACACCCTCTGACAAAACACCCTCAGACAAAACACCCTCCAACTTTGGGCTGTTGAGGAAAACACCCTCCGTGGGCTGGAATTTTGAGGAGAGCAATTTACATCGTGTACAGAGTACATACCCAAACATAGTTCCAGTTCACAGAAGGAAATGGACTAAAATTTATTTACTTTTTATTCTCAGTATCAGGCAATGATATCAGCTATTTGTCAATGAGTTTCCAGGCAAGTGATATTTAACCTTCTGCTCTCTGATGTCGAAAATACTCGACACCTCCCCACTCTAAGCCCAACCACATCTTCCCTCATCCATGGTTATCTGTCCCCCAGCATTGTCAGAAATTCAGCAATTTAGATTTTGGTTGACAGAGCTCAATTGGAGCTCTGTCAACCAAAATCTAAATTGCTGAATTTCAGTCTAATCACACCGCCAATTCCACAGATCCAGTTATACTAATAGAGAAATTCAAATACTTTTAAGATTTAAGGAAGACACTGTTATTTTTTATAAAGCCCTGATAGTGACTTCCAGCACTCAACCAGCTGAGAAGGATAAAAATTATCATGTTTAAAATAAATTATTAGAAATCAGCTCACCTCAACATCAGTAGTGGCAATGGCATTGCAATCGAGTGCAGTTCTGTTTGAACAATTCCAACGAATCGATGTCTTAGAACCTGCTTTTTTGGTATACATATAACCATCATAAACCAACTTTTTACCACCTTTATTGTTAGTGATAAACTCCATAATAATAATAACACTTTGGCCAGCCGCTGATTTGTCGCGGTTCTCGAACGAGAAGGCCTTGGTTACCCCTGAACTCCCAACCATGATTGGAACACATTTGATACTGTCTCCCTAGTCATGTGTCTCATATATATATATAAAGTATTGTATATCTTGTAAAAACAACTCTACTCTGAGGACATTAACAAGTGATCACCAAAGAACTTGTTTGTTTCAATAACTAAGAAAACGGCTTGTAGAAGAAACAGTAGAAAAAACAAAGTCAAGATCAATCACCCATAGTGGTGATCATCAAAGAATTTATTTGTTTTTCATAAACAAGAAATCTCCTTTGTTACAGTCTGTAGTAGTGTCAACAGAGATATATCAAAGTGAATTTTTATTCACACATGCAAGCACACCACAAGCTATTGTTGTTGGAAAATGTGGGCAATACAATTTTGAAATGATAAACTTGAAAATAAAAAATAAAAAAGTAAAACACACCACTGAGGGTGTTTTGTCCGGAAGTACTTTTCTCAAAGGGTGTTTTGTCCTAGGGTGTTTCGTCCCGAGGGTGTTTTGTCCCGGTGTGTTTTGTCTTGGGGTGTTTTGTCCGAGGGTGTTTTGTCCGAGGGTGTTTTGTACAGCAATCTATTCAGCCATCACTATTATTTGGCACATGAGAGTAACCACTATGCCACAGTACTCTAATAAGGTGGGAATCAGATTGTGGTCCTTTGGGTTTGTAGTCCATTGCTGTAAGAACTGAGCCACTGCTCTCCCATGCTTTATGCTAACCCATTTGAGTATTTGCATTATCTATCTTTCAGGCAATTGCCTTGGGAGAAAAAAACTGTCATTTTCTTTAGGGTTTATCAAGTGACTATCGGGTTTATATGGTGTCCAACAAGTCATAGAAGTATATTGCTTTTTATACCATGATTACCTGTTCTACTATACATGAAAAGCCTATGACAAATTTTAGCTTTACACACCAGCCGTGATGAACACGCCAGCAATGGGATTTCAATAGTAAAAATTTACACCTACAGTAGAAATACACCCCCTTTGACCTTTGGTGACGTCGACCTGAATGTAAACTTTTAAATATATATAAATTTATCGCACGTCGCCTTGCGAAGAGTGAAATGGAAGTGGCAATTATTTAAATGGGTTTACCTCATAAGATGCTAAAAATTAACAAACATGCATTGTCTCATGTTAATAAAGCATGCATAACTCAAAATAGTATGTTATTATGTTATTAAAATGAAAAAGGCTCAGTTTCCTTTTCTTCATTTCATTTCGGCGATACAATTGACAGTGGAAGTACCACCCACCAATGCTCGTGTAAACAAAAACAGATTCGCTCATATGTACGTCAGGTGCTTAGTAAAATCGAGAAAAAATAATAGCGACTCTTAATAATCTGACGATCATGGTATAAATAAAATGTACCTAAAGTAGTTTGGTTTACCAAATGTTCACCACTCATGGTGAAGTGGTGTTAACCACGTGACGAAGGCTCATGGTTAACACCACTTCACCACTCGTGGTGAACATTTGGTACACCAAGCTACTATGGGTATATTCTATTTTGATCACATTGTGGCAAAAGGCAAGGCATGTCATTTATGGTTTAATGATATCTTATCTATGTTCAGGCCTTTAGATTACCCCAATTTCACACCTTTTACAGGTATCCCCAGATTAGAGAAGATGTGAAGGCATCAAGAAAAATATAAAAATTCCCTGTGTCTATTCTGCATTTTAGAATAACTTCCATTATAATATGACGTGAGAAACACAAAGAACTTTAAGCATGACAATAAAACATAACAGGATAAAACTGTTCTTTCTGGTTTTTATGACCTTAAATTAGAGCAAAACGGTGTCCCCAAAATAAATGAATTTAAATGCCTGTACGTTTCCAGCATTATGGCCTCTGTTGAATCCACGGGATGGAGAACAAAAAAATATATAATGGGCTTTGGGGACAAGTTTGGAATAACAGAATACTAAAGACACACATGACTTGTAATCTTCTTCGGATCCACCATTCAGACTCTTTTTATGTTTGTTATGCAGCATCTTGGAGTGAGGGGGTGGGGGGGGGAGACAGGGTGGCAGATTAAAGGCTTGTTCAAATCAAGTCCCTTAGTTTTTAGCTCACATACTTCTATTGAAGTGGTGAGCTATTGTCATGACCTTGGGCGTCAGCGTCCGGCGTGTCCAATATTGTAAGATTTAATGTTAAGGTTAATTTCTCAAAGATCAGTGGGCTCAGTCCTTTGATATTGCATATGTAGGTTGTAGGGGACTATCAGAACAGTATTTAACCCTGATACTACGACTTTTTTACAAATTTCACCTAAAATTTTCTGCCAAAACTTGTTATAAGAATTTGTGTTTAGGTGTTGTAAGAATTTGTGTTAAAGTCAGCTTTTGTGCAGATTGTGCTGCTTTAACTTCTCATTACTGTTGATTTTCATATTTCAATAACAACTGTATGTATTAACCCTACTGTATGCAGATATTTAACAGAAATTTTCTTTTTTTTCAGTCATAATTTTCATGTTTTTCTTGGACTTAGTAAATTTTAAGTTGTAAAACTTTGTAAACTTTGTGTTTAGGTGAGTTGTGTTTCTATGTGTCTTTCCAGGCGATTAATATTCTACACTTGGGTTACTGAACTCCATTGCAGTATTATTTAACCCTCATTACATGCATATTTGAGGAATTTGATTTTCTGCCAAAACTTGTAAGAATTAGCGTTTAGGTGTTGTAAGAATTTGCGTTAAAGTCAGCATCTGTGCAGATTGTGGTGCCTTCACCTCTCATTACTGTTTATTTTCTCATTTCAATAACTACTTTAGGTATTAACCCTACTGTATGCAGAAATTTAACTGATTTCTTCTCTTTTATTTCAGTCACAATGTTCACGTTTTTCTCTGACTTACTCAATTTTAAGTTCTAAAAGTTTGTGTTAAGGTGAGTTCTGTTTCTGTGTCTTTCCAGGCAATGGATATTGTACACATGGGTTACTGAACTACATTGTGGTAACGTTGCGCCCTCATTGCATGCATATTTGAGGAATTTGAGGGCGATTTTTGGGACTAAAATTCACTTCCATTAAAAAAAATTTTTTTAACTTTTTTTTTTTTCTTTAATACTTTCTCATACTTGTTAATAGTAACATTAAGGCTTATTTTAGTTGTTGATGTGATGTATTTTTGTTGGGACTTATAGTCACTTTCTTGAATGAATGTTTTTCCGCAACTCCTCTTTAACCAATGAATGTACTTCAATTACAATTTCAGTGATTCTTCATTACATGTCAGGCTGTTCAAATCCATGTGGAGACGGCCTTGATAAGCTGAAAAGCTTGATGCTGAATCCCATTTTGTATTATATTTATAAAGTTGCGTATATTGTTTTATTCTTGTAATATATTATCATACAGAAATAAATACTGTTTAACTTTTTACCCAACCAGCACTTTTCACAAAAGTGGCCAATTAATTTTTATTATTTTTTCATTTTTTGTCTCAAAAACATAGGTTATAACCCCTCTTTGGAACGAGCTCGTAGAGCTCGTTCCAATGAGGGGTCATAACCCATTTTTTTGAGACAAAAAATAGTTATTCAAGAATTTTGTTTGCAAGTGTTGTCTGCTTTCATGTCAGGTAAAGGGTTAAACTAAACTAGATCCATGTCCATAAAAACCTCCAGCTAGGTTGGTAGCTTTTACATGTTTTAGTGAAGTAAAAACAATGTCTCATTTCCACTCACTGACTCTTGACGTTGAAAGTTTGTCCAAACACAGTTTCCAATCTTATTGACGAAAAGAAGTAATAACAACATATTTTTGGGTTTCTCCTGTCATTGATCATACTCTTCACTACTGCAAAACTTTGCTTCACAAGTGAAAGAAACATTTTTAAAAAAATTTTAGCCAAAAAGGATTTTTTGGTGCCAAGTCAAATTTTTTAGTGCAATTAACTAAATTGGCACCAATTACATACAAATAGAATATAATACATGGCTTTCTAAGACCTATTTTGCATGGTGCAAAAGTATTTCTTAACAAATATCTTCATTAGCTTAACTTGACATAGTCAAGATAAGCTATTGGCATCACGCGTGCAGAAGTCTGTGAGTCTGTTCACATTTTCCTTTAGCACAGGCTACACCCCGCAGTTCTTGTCTGATTGTCACGAAATTTCATATGCAGGTTTGGGGTCATGTCTAGATGAGAACATCCCCTTTTGGTCGCGATTGGCCAACCGGTATGGCTGCCCGAGCCCAAAACCCGAAAACCATTAGCACAGTCTACAGGTCGTATTTATGAAGGGATTTCATTGTAACTTGGTAGGATTCCTCTGTATAATGACTAGATGAGAACATCCCCTTTTGGGCATGATCTATCAACTGTGATGGCTGCCCAAGCCCGAAACCCAAAAACTTTTAGCACAGTCTGCAGGTCATGTTTAGTATGGAGGGATTTCATTGTAACTTGGTAGGATGACTCCTTATGATCTCTAGATGAGAATTTCTCCATTTGGGCGTGATCTGCCAACCGTGACGACTGCCTGAGCCCAAAACCCAAAAACCTTTAGCACAGTCTACAGGTCATATTTAATGAGGAATTTCATTGTAACCTGGTGGGTTGACTTCATACAATGTCTAGATGAGAAAGTCCCCTTTTGGTCCTGATTGGGCAACTGTGATGGCTACAGGGGCCTGAAGCCCGAAAACCTTTAGCACAGTCTACAGGTCCCATTTTGATCACGATCATTCAGCCTTGATGGATGCCCGAGCCCAAAAACCTTTAGCATAGGCAAAAGGTCATATTTATGGAAGGATTTCATTGTAACCTGTTAGGTTGACTCCATATAATGCCTAGATGATGACATCCCCTTTTTGTCGTGATTGGTCAACTGTGATGGCTACAGGTGCCCGAAGCCCGAAAACCTTGAGCACAGTCTACAGGTCATATTTATAAAGGGATTTCAGTGTAACTTCATAGGATCACTCCAGATGATGCCCAGATGAGATTGTCCCCTTTGGTTGCAATCATTCAACCATGATGGCTGCCCGAGCCCGAAGCCCGAAAACCTTTAGCACAGTCTACAGGTCATATTTATAAAGGGATTTCAGTGTAACTTCATATGATCACTCCAGATGATGCCCAGATGAGAATGTCCCCTTTTGGTTGCGATCATTCAACCATTATGGCTGCCCGAGCCCGAATACCTTTAGCACAGTCTACAGGTCATACTTATGAAGGGATTTCATTGTAACTTGGTAGGTTTGACTTATATAATGTCTAGATGAGAACGTCCCCTTTTGGACACGATTGGGCAACTGTGGCAGCTACAGGGGCCCGAAGCCCGAAAACCTTTAGAACAGTCTACAGGTCATAATTATGAAGGGATTTCATTGTAGCTTGGTAGGATGACTCCAAATAATGTCTAGATGAGAACGTCCCCTTTTGGTCGCTATCATTCAGCCTTGATGGCTGCCCGAGCCCAAAAACCTTTAGTATAGTCTATAGGTCATATTTATGGAAGGATTTCATTGTAACTTGTTAGGTTGACTCCATATAATGCCTAGATGATGACATCCCCTGTTGGTCGTGATTGGTCAACTGTGATGGCTACAGGTGCCCGAAGCCCGAAAATCTTGAGCACAGTCTACAGGTCATATTTATGAAGGGATTTCATTGTAACTTCTTAGGATCATTCCAGATGATGCCCAGATGAGAATGTCCCCTTTTGGTTGCGATCATTCAACCATCATGGCTGCCCGAGCCCAAAGCCCAAAAACCTTTAGCACAGTCTACAGGTCATATTTATGAAGGGATTTCATTGTAACTTGGTAGGTTGACTTCATATAATGTCTAGATGAGAACGTCCCCTTTGGACACAATTGGGAAACTGATGGCTACAGGGGCCTGAAGCCCAAAAACCTTTAGCACAGTCTACATGCCATATTTATGAAGGGATTTCAATGTAACATGATAGGATGACTCGTTTTGAAATAATTTCACTGTAACTTGGTAACTTTCATTGATATACATTAACTGTGAGGGCCACATACATTAACTGTGAGGTCATGTTAACCCACCCCTCAGCTCTTTAGTACAGTGTATACCTCATATTATTTTTTATCAAAAACATAGCTTACAGGGAACAGAAATGAACATATTCCCAATTATCACAATTCTTGTCTTATTTCATAATCCTTTCATAAACATTGAACATTATCTTTTTCATCAAACACAACACACAAGTTAAGCTACAGTGTCATTGACACTTTCATTTTAATGTTACAACAAGCTGTTGGTAGCCAACATATAGGCCTGGAGACGTTAAATAGCTGCTCAGTCAGTCTGACACCACTCATCTCCCAAGCACATTCACATGTACAGTTGAAACGAGAAGTCCTGTGGCAATTAGTGCAGAAAATTCTCGTTAGTTAATGTGCTCTTTTCTGCAGAAGAATGAAGTAGACTGAAATACACAAGAATGTTTGTGCTGTGCATTGCAAAATATAATGCGCTATTAGCAAGGTCAATTGTGAAATCATGAACTGAACCATCCAAACAGAAAAAAAGAAAACATTGAGACCGCAGTATGTGGAGGGTGGATTACTACTAACTCGTTGTTGGGTAGATTTTTCACTCAGTAATTATGTCCAATTTCTGAGGACAGGACACAGGAAGCATTTGCAAACTTCCATCACACGGACCACCGGGTTGCACCCAGTGATCCATGTGATGAAAGTTTGCAAGTATTTCTCATTCTGTTATGAACAATTATAAATACTTTTCAAGTGAAGAATGTATAGCGCTGCGATAAAGTAGTGATCCACTCTTTTCATTCTTTATTTGCAGTCAAATTTTAATCTCTATTTATGTCATTACATATACATGTATCCCAGTAGAGGTTAGGAATGATGTAACAGTTAATGATCTCTATTTACAAGTATAGAATTGTTGGGTACACTATTTTTCTAAGGGAATTGAGGTACACTAATGAGGCAGAGTGAGCTTGATAGGGACAAAAAGCAGGCCTGACTTTCTTAAAAATGCAGGCGGGCTAAAAATCACTCTCCCCACATCGCCTAGGGGAGTGATTAGCTCTCCTCAAACTTACAAAAGCTAAAAGTGGCAAAATGAAGTTGTACTATTAATGAATTCTGCCTTGAGGGCTTTGTACATTTTATTTGGTGCTGTTAACCAGGTAGTCTCTGTGAGAAGGCTATACTGCCCTTCCCACACCTCCAGGCCTTTTTACGGCCTGGAGGTGTGGTAGAGGCAGTGTGGCCATATTGCAGAGACCACTAACATAGCAGACATCTGAAAACCTGATGGTTTTAGGAATAGACTGTTGTGGTAATCATTATTTTCTAAGGTTAGGAGGGATATTTTTCGCCCTCAATTTTTTTAAGGCGAGCGGTAGGCGAGCGAATAAATCGCACTTACTTAGCACGCTATTACTTCAATACAGTGACAGAACTTCTAGTTTCAACTGTATTAGTATTTGTTTGGCTGAATTTAGTAAAGTTATGCTCCAATCTATATTTACACTCCCAGTTGCCCTCACCCTCAGTCACTCACATCCACTCAAAATTCTGTGAGCGGTAGAATAAATGCCCGCCTCACAGCATATCCTGAGGATGATGAAAGTCAATTTTGCAAGTAGAACTTAATGAGAATTTGAATACTCTCATAGCAAAGGGTTCACCCAACATCCAAAGTATATTAGAGTGTGCAACATCAGGGTATAAGCGCATGTGAAACATCAGGGGTATATGCTTTGAATGAAAGTCTTTCGCTTTTGATCACCTGGATATAAAAATCGAACCAAAAAACCTGAAAATAGTCCCATTTATCATCAGATTTCCGACAATTCGATCATATTTTGCTGTTATAAATTAAATAGTTGAATAATTAAATCAAACAACTCGAGAAAAATGAAAATAGAGCAAATCTGATAACAAAATAGACGATATGTTTACGAGTGTCTAAGGGAAAGGGATGTAACTCTATCTGTTGTCTTTTGCGTTTGTGAAAACAAAACAATTATTCACGCGTTTGTTCCAAGTGATTGCAGAGCGTGCAAAATGTGTCCACAAATTTGTTTCCACTATGTTTTTATTGTGTTTAAAAAGGGTCAAAAATGTTATCTCCGCCAACATGTATGGTATATGGAGATTTAATACCTGGATGTCTCATTTAAACCTGCGGCTTGGTGTTTAAAAACCAACATCAAGGTATTAAAATCTCCATATAGCATACATGTTGGTGGAGATAACTTATAATCTCGGGTAACACCAGGGCAGACAGTGCGGCACAAGAAGCTTTAAACAAGCCTCTCACTGATTTTAAAATTCCTTTCAGTGATTTTAAATCACATATCAGTAACTACATCAAATCTATATGGCAGACAGAGTGTGATGGGGCATCTAATAACAAGCCAAGAAATCATACTGCTCCTCATGTCAGGCACAAGTGAATTTGTGCCTTCATTTATGATAGTTGAGCAGTCTTTCAATTCGAAAATTTGACGTATGCTGTGTACTGCTCATTTGAAGTGACGCACACTATTGTTGAGGACCTGCATTGGGAAAATGTTTACAAGAAAAACATCATCAAACATCTGCAATCCGTTCACTCTACTGCAGGGCTGTCTTGATTAATTGTTTGTCGATCGGTCACACCAAAATCGATTTGTATTTTTCGTTGTCAAAGAATCAGTAAATTTTATCCCGTTTTAGACATTTAATAATTAAAAAACAATTTGATGAAAAAACTATTGTTTCTAAAGGTAAAAGGTGAAGAACTTTGACGTTAAACCTCAAGAAGCCGTTAGAAGCATTTGTCTTTTAGGTACAGTCAAAGTTTTGATGTTCTGAACTTTTGAACCGTCGGTGTAATAATCAAGACCAGTCGGCAGTTGCGAAGTTCGCAACTGATGACTGGTCTAAATTATTACAGTGATGGTTCAAAAGTTCAGAACATCAAAGCTATGAATGTACCTAAAATAGGATCGTCTTCGTTGTTTACTTCAGCTAGGTCAACTGACTTGAACTTCCTTTTTGACGACTTCAAAGAGAGGTAGAGGGGTGTTATCTAGGTACGATTAATTGATTATTATCGGTTATTTGTGACAATTAATCAATTCCTAAATTCCAAAATCATGACAGCTCTACTCTACAGGTGCACACTAAGTGGGAATTCAAAAAATATTTCCCAATTTTTTAATCAAGCTTTTCACCATAATAAGCACATTTATTTGAGTTTTCGGTATAATACATGAAATGCAACTTCAATGGAGCAATTGTTAGTCGAACAGATGATTCCACATGAAATTCAAGAGCGAAAAGGTAGTGAATAGCATTGCTGGTCTTTGAAGTTTGTCAAATTATGTTGTTTTACATACCAATTATTTGAAAGTGAAGTTTTATTAGCTCACCTGACTGAAAGTCAGGGTGAGCTTTTCTGATCACTTTTTGTCCGTCGTCTGTCATCTGTCATCTGTCGTCCATCATACATCGTGTAGGTGGTGTTTGGGTCATTTTCTCCCAAGCCACTGGCTGCAGTTCAATGAAAATTCACATGAGTAGTGGTTATATAGGGGCATTTGGGTTTTTATTCAAATTGGGTTTCTGTTCATATTGAGGAGGGGGCTGGTGCCAAAATGCAAATTTTGTAAAAATCTTCTACTCATGAACCAGCCGTAGCAGAGACTTGATATTCGGTATGCAGCTTCCATTTGAGATGTAGACTTAAGTTTGTTCAAGAGAAGTTTGACGGGCAATATTTGCCTTTGTTCTGGAAGGGACAAGAATTTTTGCCCCACCCAGAATTTTTATTTTTTGAACCGAGAGGCCAATTTGAACCAAATTTAATATGAGGTATTATTGGGTTATAAGTACTTTATTTATGCCCCAAAATTTTTTCCTACAGCCCCGTGGGAACATCAGGAGCCAAAAATAGAAGAAAACGTCCATATCTCCAAAACTGCATGGCACTGAGAATTTTCATTTGATGTGAAGCTTCCTTGGGACCAACAGAAAGGAATGGTAAAAAAAAAAAATTGCCATCGGTTTTGTCATAAGGTACTTTTTCGGGACATTGAAAAAATGCTGAGTCAGCATTTTTTAACACTGTGGACAATGGGAAAAAATTAAAGAATCGTTTGCTTTCAAACCACTACTCCAAAAGCTTTCATATTTTACATATAACATCTTTGGAAGATTGTTTCACTTGTTTGTTGAAATCAATTCCCTGGGTCCATATTTGGGCTCTCTATGGGAGCCCAAATGTTTAAATTAGTGCAGTATGAGGAATATTCTTTAAAAATCTTCTTCAGATCTACCAATAAGAATCTTTTGATATTTGGTATGCAGCATGCTTAGGGAGGTGAGATTCAAGCCAAATCCCTGGTTTGATATTTAGGCTGAAAATTTGGGGTCCCGGTCCGGACCAAAATCCGGAAATGAGTTTTTTTGTTTTCATGCATTTTGGTCAGTTTTAAGACAAAATTTTTTTTTTATTTTTACACTGAAAATTTGGGGTCCGGGTGGACTTAGGGGTTTTTTTCATGCGTTTTGGTCAATTTTAAGAAGAAAAAAAAATTTTAGTCTGAAAATATTTTGTTTGGGACTTTCCGAACAAAAATAAAAAAAAATCTGTTTTTTATGCGTTTATCTCAATTTTGGGATGTAAAAGTGCAGTAACTGAAAATAGAAGGAAAATCCTGTGTATTGTGTGGGCACAATTGCTTCATCTAGTTGGTATATGCTTTTCTTAGGAGGGGGCGTATGCAGCTTATTCAAGTCAAGTCCCTGGTTTGATATTTAGACTACCATGTCAGGTGAGCGCCCTCAGGTTTGTTTGATGTCTTGGAATGCCACAGCTTAAAATTTGTGTGTTGGGGAGCATGCTGGCCCAGTGGTTATGGCATTGGACTTCAAACCGAAAGGTCCAGTGTTCGATCTCCATCAGGGGCAACTGTGTTATGTCCCTGGGCAAGGCACTAATCCCAATTGCCTATGTAGGGGCATGGTTGAGCCATGTACTAAGGCGTACTGCATGTCGATGGTGCACTTGTCTTCATCCAATGCTAACCCTGCTTGTGTGGAGTTAGTACCTTGGGGAGCCTGACAGTTGCTTGCCATTACTCAGTGGTTCTTTATGACCCACTGGTATATAACTGCGTCACAACCTGATTGCAATCTAATCAAGCACTTTTGTGATCTCATTACTGTACTTTTGTAAACCTAAATTTTGAATTTTTTTACATTACAGATTTAATCTAAAAATCAATAGTGTTTTGAACACATGTTGCAATGAAAACTTATCTTGACTTTAATTTTGCAGCACTGCACAAAGTATTGATTCCAACCTGAAGGTATAGAAAGGAGGTTATGTGGAAACTTCATTCAGTTGCTAAGTTGCTGTGATATTCATTAGGCAGTTATATTAATTAGCAGAGGATTTCTTCACTACTGGATACAGCAATCAGTTACAGTGAGTAAACTTTCTGGTTATTTTCCTCTTTCCTGCTTGAAAACTCATCAACTGAGGCCTAAAGTTAAAAATCAGTTTTCTCCTTTTGGCTGTAGCATGCTATTTTTTATAACCAATACAAACTTAAAAAAGTGAAATTAAATGGTTTATGTTTTGATATTTTTACCCAAGTTAATAAAAATTGATAAATTTGTCCCTTGAGTGCAACCCAAGAGGCTAAATACATCACCACCCATGCTATTCTGAAGATTATGAGGCCTAAAATATAAAACAAACAAAAAACATGAACTTTTGATGGCAAAGAAATAATTACAAATAAAAAAAATGAAATAAAAAAATGCCCACCCACATGCAATTTTACCCCCAAAAATGACCTTAGAAACAGAAGATCTACTTTGTGGCGCCTTTTAACTTTTGTATCAAATGTATCAAGTAACTATTAGAGATGGGCAGTCTTGGAATTTTATGTTCAGTTTCAGTATTTTTAGCTCAATTTGACAACGTTAAGTATGAGCTATTGGCATGGGATTTGATCCATCATCCGTCTGTACATCCATACATCTGCATGTCTGTCCATCTACAATTCCTTTAGCACACCTTCAGGCCACAGCTCTCACCCAATCAGTTCCAAATTTAATACGTGGCTTTGGGGTAATGTGTAGATGGGAGCTATCAGATTTTTCCGTATTTTGTTAAAAAACATGGCCACCAGCAGCCATCTCAGATTTGGCGTAGAAATTGTCAACATGTCCATTAGCACACTCTGCAGGCCACTTCTCTCACCCAATCATTTTCAAATTTCAATGTAGCTTTGGTGTGATATCTAGATGGAAGCTGTCAAATTTTTCAGAATTTTGTTGAAAAACACAGCTGGCTGCCAGCAGCCATCTTGGATTTGGATATAAATTGTCCAACAATTCCTTTAGCAAACCGTACAGGCCGTGGCTCTCACCTGATCAGTCCCAAATTTCATATGTGGCTTTAGGGCAATGTCTAAATGGGAGCTTTTGAATTTTTACAAATTTCATTGAAAAAGATGGCCATCAGTGGCCATCGTAGATTTGGCATATAAATTGTCAACAATTCCATTAGCACACCATACAGGTTGCATCTCTCACCCGATCATTTTCAAATTCCATATGTAGCTTTGGGGTGATGTCTAGATGGGAGCTATCAAATATTTCTGAATTTTGTTGAAAACATAGCTGCCAGCAGCCATTTTGAATTTGGAAATAAATGGTCAACAATTCCATTAGCATACCCAACAGGCCGCATCTCTCACCTGATCTTTATTGAATTTCATTTATAGCTTTGGTGTGATGTCTAGATGGGTGCTATCAAATTTTTAGCTCAGCTTTGATGCAATTTGAAGTTATGCCATGTCCTGTCATCCGTCTGTCTGTTTGTCTGTCCATCTGTCAATTCAATACGACTCGGGCTAGAGGCTGTATTTATAAACCAATGTTTACGAAACTTCTTGTGTACTGTTATCATCGTGGGACGAGAACAAGTGTTTTTGGATGCAGTCCGAAATTCAAGATGACCACCAGCAGCCATTTTGTACCGAAATTAGTGTAATCAGTTTTTTGTACAGAACTTCTGTATGAAAGTTTTGATTTGAATAAATTTTTGTATGAATGTTTAGTAACATGGAATACATCACATATAATACAGGTTTTTTCCCATGCAGAAATTATGCAAATTAGATGGACTTTGATTTATTCAGTGCTGCTTATACACAGTAAGTACACATGTCAATACTGCTCAGGCTAGGAGCTGTATTTATGAACCGATCTTCACAAAACTTCTTGGGTACCTTTGTTATCACCTTGGGACAAGAACGAATGTTTTTGGGTGCGGTCCAAAATTCAAGATGGCTGCCAGTAGCCATTTTGTACTGAAATTAGGTGCAATCAGTTTTTTGTACAGAACTTCAAAATGAAGGCTCAGATTTGAATAAATTTTTGTATGAATGTTTTGTAACATGGAATAAATCACATATAATACAGGTTTTTTCTCGTTCAGAATTTATGCAAATTAGATGAACTTTGATTTATTCAGTGCTACTTATACACAGTAAGTGCACATGTCAATACGGCTCGGGCTAGAGGCTGTATTATGAACCGATCTTCACGAAACTTCTTGGGTACTTTTGTTATTACCTTGGGACAGGAAAAAGTGTTTTTGGGTGAGGTCCAAAATTCAAGATGGCTGCTGACGGCCGTTTTTTGTACAGAACTTCTAGGACTACGTTTGTTATCATCATGGGATCGTAACAAGTGCTTTGGGGCTCGGCCAAAAATTCAAAATGCCTGTTGGCAGTCATATTTATGGGAATTCTGTGTATTACATTTTTTGTACAGAACCTGTAAAGAAGATTTTTTATGTCAGTAATGTTTGCTATAAATTTATTTGATGCCTTTGTTATCACTGTGCCATGCAAACAAATATTTTTGGGTTCAGTCAGACCCACTCTGGGACTCAAAAAGGGAGAGAATTAAAAATCTTTTCCAAAAACACCAGTCAAAATAATGTCTCTTGAATTAAGCATCCCTAGGATTTGAATATTCAAATGTGTTGAAGCCAAGTTCCTGTGTTAATATTTGGTGTTGTTTGGGGAGGGTAAACATTATTAGCACAACCCTATTTTCTATTTACAATGAGAAAAATAAAACCTCCTCACCCGTGGGAACCCTATGAACTAAAGTATGATAAAATATTCAAATACCTATATTTTAAGAAGGACTGGACAAATATTTATTAATTAGTATGAATCAACCTTAGAAGGGTTTGAATCAAACAGGCCAAAACATTTGCTAACATTTGGCTTATGGTGGGCCATACAAGGATTCCCATTGTAACATTAAACCCATGAAGATTTCTTTTCTAGTTTAGCATCTAACTGTCGCCCACCTTTACAATACTTTACCTATACATTTGTTACAGGCTGTGGTCAGTAATTATGTACAGACCGATACAACACTTTACATGTACAGTTAAAACTAGAAGTCCTGTCCCATATCCTGCACTGATTTGAAATAATAGCACGTTTGGTTAGCGTAGCAAATCATCAGAGAATCCCATCTGATGCACGGTAGTGTATCGCAATTTCTGCAGAATTGTAACACGTGACAGCTGATTGATATTCAGTTCTTGAAACAGGCAATCAACAGTACTTAAGTTGCACCTCCTACTGACATAAGGTGGCAATTAAATCTTTGAATGCTGATACTCAGAGGATGAGATGATGTTCATTCATCTGCCCCCTTCCCCCCCCCCCCCCTTCCCCCTTATCAGTAATATCACTTCATTTCGCAACAATACAAGAAGTATTTAAAAACACGTATTGCGTGATTTTTGTTTTCGAAGATTGAGAAAATCATGCAGGTTGATGCAGACTGTTAAACCTTGAGAAGGCAGAAGTAATGACTTTTTCATTTCAAGAATTTTTAGCCTACTATGAATCGCAGCCGTTCTTATGGAGGAACTATGAGAAGACAAGCGTGGTTGGAAACAAACAGTGCTGTCCACAGAGTACCGAACTGACAGTGTATTGAAAGTGTTGCTTGTGAATTGAGAAGTCGGAATTCTCAGCTATTTATAAAGCAAGTTTCAATATCAAGAGATAGTTGGCGTTCTGTAAAAAAAATATGCATTTGGGTGAAAGCTGAAAAAGAAATTAATTATTCACTGAGAATTTTGAAAATCAGATCAACAAAAAGAAAAAAAAATTCCCTCCCCCACCCCCACACTCTCCCTTTCCCCAGCAGAACCCTCAAGTCCTCATGTACCCTTATCCCTACATAGAGGGAAGCATGGGTAGCAAACTGCCAATTCCCCACAGCCCACACACCACAACTCTTCTTCCCAATGCTAGCTTCGTTTTTTTTTCAAGTAAAAGGTAAAAAAAAATTCTCAAATTTTGCCGGTGGCCAATGCCACGTGCACCATCGATCATTGAAGGTAAAACATGGTTAACATTATGAGTTTTAATGGAACGTTGTATTAAAAACGTCGATTCATAATTAATGTGTGTGAGTTTGTGTGATGGGGGTGGCGGTAAAATATATCTGGAAAAATCCTCCACATCCTCCCCCCCCAAAAAAAAATCCTCCACATCATTCCCCCCTCCTCCCCCCCCCCCCCCAACACAAGTTTTCGCCACTGCATGGTTCGGTGTGCATGCTGTGTTAACAGTTTATGATTGATAAGGGAGGGCCTACCTTTCCCAACACTTTTTCTGGGACCTACATTCCTAGTCTTCCACATGCAGGCCTGTCGATTTGAGGTGAACGGACGTTTGGGTCGCGCAGAGGTTACCTAAAATGCAAAACACCCAAACGAAAAATGGGTTGCGCGAAATTGTTACCGGGTCACGCAAAATTTTTGCCAAGCTGAATGATCCAGTACGAATGAATGGTGGAATGATGTTGATTATCAACCAATCATCAGCTGCACAGGTGTTTGTATCTGCCTGAAGTATAGCTGCTCAGTTGGCCAATTATTGGCCAACAGAGCAGCTATACTTCAGACAGATGCAAACACCTATGCTGATGATTGGTTGACACTCAACATCATTGCAAATTGTTGATCATCTTAAGATGTAGCATAGGTACAAAATCAGGAAATGGCAATAATTGGATGTCTCTGCCACAAATAGTGGTTAAGGATGCCATACTCTTCTGCAGCATACTAGACCATGCCAAGATTAGGCTATAATTGCAACTAATTTGTATCTGAATTGCTGCAACACAGCATCATTGTTATTCCTAAGGGCTCATCTCTATTCATCAGGATATTGCCCATAGGAGCAAGAACTTGGCTTTGAGACATCAGTTCACGTATCAGCATAGCTGCGATTCATATATATTTATGTTACCTAATGGGTTACCTGAATCAAGTACAAAGGAACGAATGATAAAGTTCCCAGAGCTCAGACCAGGTGAACGACAAATGGGTTACGCACAATTCCGAAAATAGCAGGCCTGACATGTGGTCAGTTAAATTTGGCCTGTAATTCACAGTACGGCATTTTTAAATTTCTCGCAAATACTGGCAATATTTATGGAATATTAAACCCTTGGGCTTGACATGCATGTATTTTATTTTTATTTTAGAAAGATATCCATGAAACCTTTCAAACAATCGTTGTCAATGTTTAATGTGTTGAAAAAGCAGGGACAACTGAAAATTGTCCACATGCAAAAAATCATTTAAAATCAGTTTTTCATTTTCTGTCTGCGGGCAGCTTTTTTGGGTGAATTGATATTCTGACGCACTTCACTTGATAGGTCAGTATGTCATGAGGGACATTTCCAAATGACTGAGAACAATCAAAAGCATGTAACAACTATTTATTCATGAAAAATATCTGAAAGAACGTTTTAGAAAGCTCAGTGAACATGAACATTGTGGACAATTTTCTCATCCACATCATGACACGTGGTTTGAGATTTTGCGACTTCCTCTTTCAGTTTCGTACCACAGGTGACTCGTCCCATCGTTCTTGTGAATTTAACATTCTCGTACACCGTGAACGACTGTACTTCTGATTGTGGATATCCTGTAACCTGTCTAAAACCCATCCACAGTACATGGTGGATGCTTTTGTACAGAAACACCAACAAAGTGAAATTTCCACGCATTCTAGATTGTGTTATTTGAAAGAAACATTCTCAACTTCAAGTGAGCTTTGAACCAATATAAAAAGCCCAATCCACAAAACCATTCTGTGGGTTTCTTGTGTTTGCTTTGTCACAGAAACTGAGTATATCATTTGGGTGAACATTCCACCCCTGTAGTGATTTGCAGACACCCCAATTATAAGGAGTTCTTTGAAGAATAACTTGGGTCATCTGGCGAGTAGATGAGTACAAGTGGTGTTTCCTCGAGTTGAAATTTGCAGGACTTCAGTCCGATATTCCAAACGATGGGTGGGGGAGGGGAATTTTATAGACCCATTCTACACAAGACCCTATCATATCTCTAATATAGGCGTACAGTTCGTTTAGAGTGAACTGCCATTAAGTGCACGGTGAAGTTTTTACCCTGCACACTTAAAAGTTGTTAGGTTTTAATTTTCATAAGTTGTCACTAGTACTGTTGATCCTTTGAATATTCAACTTTCTTGCTCCTCATTTATGGAACAAATACGATTATTATTTATTGGTGCTGAAGGCTACATCAGAGGATTGCGCTATATTGTGGCCTGAACAGGGAGGATTTTTCTCCATTTGCGGCAGTTTTTCAGGTAGCAATCAGCAATGTTGGCAATCACCATCTATGTGCTTTTTGAACAGCAGAAGGTGTGAATAAGCTTTCAGAACAGTCCAGTCAACACGCATTGTACTAAGCTCCCCTTTTATGACTTTAATTTGGAAATGGGTTACTTAATAACAGTTAGGTGTCAAATTTATATTTGTGTTTTTTTGTCATCAGTGATTAAAGATTAATGATGAAGAGTGATTGAAAAGAATTGATCCGGAGAAAAATCCGTTTGGGATAAAAAATTAAAATAAAAAAAAACGCCTCATTTTTTTCCGGCTGCTTTATTTGTTTAAAGGGATTGAAATTCATACCCCAAATGCTGAAATTTCTAGAAATTAAATATTTCTAAATCAACAGGTTCACCTGTGTTCTTAGATTTTAAAAAAAAAAATCCTTGATTTAAGTGATTTTAACAAATTTATTTTGAAAACGAAATTTTTACAAATTTCAGCGAATTTTGTTGCTAAGCGTTTTCATTTTTCATCCCTGTTGTTTACTGATAATTTTGTAAGATACACTTCACTTACGGCGAGAAGGACAAGACTGTTTGGAAAAGTTGAAGATGGGGGGGGGGGGGGGGGCTTGTGTAGGCCTATGGTCTATTTTTAACCAGTCTGCACAAGAAGGGGTCGGCGTTTTTTAACTTGTGTAGGCCTATGGTCTATTTTTAACCAGTCTGCACAGGAAGGGGAGGGGCGTTTTTCAATCGACATTAAAAATTTGTTTGTTTCGTCCTTAGACTAACATAAACAAGCGCGCCGTTTGCCAAAACAAGAAAAACTGCCACCTCCCCGCCGCAAAAACCCAGCTTGTGACCACCCAGTCATTATTAGTCGAGTTGTGACGAAGTCAAACTCGACTTATAGTTTGATGAATGGCGGGCGGGCTTCCTGCCCAGGTGGGCTGGTGGGCACAAACAATTGATTTCCGGATGATAACTTGATAATGGTTCAACCCATGTTCATGAAACTTCATAGGTGGGTTGGTATCGGTGAGAGGAAGAACCCTATTAATTTTGGACTTGCTTACTCAAAGGAACATAGTAAATTGTAAACATTTGGTTTCCGGATGATAACTTGACTACGGTTCAACCCACATTCATGAAACTTCATATGTAGGTTGGCCTTCGTGAGAGGAAGAACCCTAAATTATTTTGGACTCACTAGGTCAAAGGTCAAGGTCACATTGACCCTGAACATAGTAAATCAAAACAATTGGTTTCTGAATGATAACTTGATAATGGTTCGAGCCATGTTCATGAAACTTCATAGTTAGGTTGGCATCAGTGAGAGGAAGAACCCTATTTATTTTGGACTCACTAGGTGAAAGGTCAAGGTCACAGTGACCTTCAACATAGTAAATTGTAAACAATTGGTTTCCGGGTGATAACTTGATAATGTTTCAACCCACGTTCATGAAACTTTATAGGTAGGTTGGCATCAGTGAGAGGAAGTACCCTATTTATTTTGGACTTGCTAGGTGAAAGGTCAAGGTCAAGTGACCTTCAACATAGTAAATCATACAAAAATTGGTTTCCGGATGATACCTTGATAATGGTTTGACCCACATTCATGAAACTTCATAGGTAGGTTGGCCTAGGTCAGTGGAAGACCCCTATTTATTTTGGATTCACTAGGTCAAAGGCCAAGGTCACAGTGACCTTGAACATAATAAATCGTAAACAATTGGTTTCCAGATGTTAATTTGACAATGGTTCCACCTACGTTCATGAAACTTCATAGGTAGGTTGGCATTGGTGCAAGAAAGAGCCCTATTTATTTCGAAATCACTAGATCAAAAGTCAAGGTCACATGACCCTTCACATAGTAAATTGTAAACAATTGGTTTCCGGACGATAAGTTGATAATGATTAAACCCACCTTTGTGCTGTCACAACTCGACATTGGATCGGTGATCCTATCAGCATTTTTTCAAAATCTTGTAGGGGGGGGGGGGTGTCGGTCGAAATATTCTGAGGACAGTTTGACTCTGGGATGGATGGGGTGAAATCGTATCGCTCGCCAGTCTTATGGGATTGCCACTGAAAATCGGTTTGGATCAAATAGAGGGGACGGGGTTCGGATCAAAACTGTGCAGGTCGATTAGGCTACAGGATGTTCTGGGCAATTCCCATCGTACTGAATAGCGAGTCGTGGCCTCACTGTGTTTGTTATCATCGTGTGTAGCAAGTGATATGAATAAGTCCTTATATAGGAATGAGAAGGTTTTAAATTATATTGAAAATTTGTTGCAAATTGCTTGTTAAACTGAGCGGTATTAACGGTATTTGGATTTTTTTATGGTGATTTTACGAACAAATTTATCCATGTTTTCCAACTCAAACGAAGTCGCAGATATTAATTGATAAAATGTTGTTGTCAAAACATTTTTATTAGGCTATTTCAAAACGATCATGTGCTGGGCTGTTCGTACATACACATCTCACACAAGTCTCGTCCCCGTGTTCAACAATAGCACAGAATAAATCATTTAAAAGACGATTATATCCGATTTGGCGATGACTTTGATTTCACTGTCCAGGCTTCTTGTGAAAATTAAAACTGGTCATTTCGACATTTTTTTCTGCATTTTTAGCTCAACTTTGACGAAGTCAAATTTGAGCTATTGTCATGGCCCGTCGTCAGTCTGTCCATCTGTCCGTCTGTCCGTACGTCAACAATTGGCTATGGCTTGGGCTAGAGGTCGTATTTATGAACCGATCTTTACGAAACTTCTTGTGTACCTTTGTTATGTCCCTGAGACAGGAAACGAGTGTTTTTAGGTGTGGTCCGAAATTCAAGATGGCTGCCAGCGGCCATTTTGTACCGATGATGCAAAAATCAGTTTTTTGTACAGAACTTCTGTATGAAAGTTCTGATTTGAATAAAGTTTTGTATAAATGTTTAGTACCATGGGATACATCACATATAATACAGGTTTTTTTCTCTTGCGTAAATTATGCAAATTAGACTGACTTTGATTTATTTAGTGTTACTTTCAGAGCTGTAAGTGCAAAGCTGCTATGGCTCGGGCTAGAGGCCGTATTTATGAACCAATCTTTACGAAACTTCTTGGGTACCTTTGTTATGACTGTGGGATGAGAACAAGTGTTTTTGGGTGCAGTCCGAAATTCAAGATGGCTGCCAGCAGCCATTTTGTACCGACGATGCAGAAATTTTTTTTTTGTACAGAACTTCCACATGAAAGCTCTGATTTGAATAATTTTTCGTATGAATGTTTAGTACCATGGGATACATCACATATAATACGGGGTTTTTTTCTCGTGCAGAAATTATGCAAATTAGATGAACTTTTATTTTTTCAGTGCTACTTAAACACTGTAAGTACACATGTCAATACGGCTCGGGCTAGAGGCTGTATTTATCAACCGATCTTCACGAAACTTCTTGGGTACCTCTGGTATCACCTTGGGATGAGAACGAGTGTTTCTGAGTTTGGTCCGAAATTCAAGATGGCTGCCAGTGGCCATTTTGTACCGAAATTAGGTCTAATCTGTTTTTTGTACACAACTTCTATACGGCTTAGGCTAGAGGCCGTTTTTATGAACCGATCTTTACGAAACTTCTTGGGTACCTTTGTTATCACCGTGGGATGAGAACGAGTGTTTTGGGGTGTGGTCCGAAATTCAAGATGGCCACCAGCAGCCAGTTTGTACCAAAAGTAGTGCAATCAGTCTTTTGTACAGAACTTCTGTATGAAAGTTCTGATTTGAATAAATTTTTGTATGAATGTTGAGTAACATGGAATACATCACATATAGTACAGGTTTTTTTCTCGTGCAGAAATTATGCGAATTAGATGAATTTTGATTTATTTAGTTCTACTTATACACTGTAAGTGCACATGTCAATGCGGCTCAGGCTAGAGGCTGTATTTATCAACCGATCTTCACGAAACATCTTGGGTACCTTTGTTATCACCTTGGGACGAGAACGAATGTTTCTGAGTTCGGTCCAAAATTCAAGATGGCTGCCAGCGGCCATTTTGTACCGAAATTTGGTCCAATCAGTTTTTTGTCACAACTTCTATACAGCTTGTATTTATGAACTGATCTTCACGAAACTTCTTGAGTACCTTTGTTTTCACCTTGGGACAGGAATGAGTGTGTTGGGGGTGCCTTTGTTATCACTGTGCTATGAGGACAAATATTTTGGTGTTCAGTCAGATCCACTCTGGGACTCTTTTCTAGTGACTGTCACCCACATTTACAATACTTTACCTATGCATTTGTTACAGGCTACGGCCAGTATTTATGTACAGACCGTTACAATACTTTATATGTACCTTTGTTATCAGGTCATTACCTAGATGTTTGTCATTGCTGTGTTACATACTGTACATGTACATGTCTTGACAAGTTGAGCTACAGTGTCATTGACACTTTCATTTTCATTCATTGTCACGACTGATTTACCAGGCGAACCTGATTCGAAATGATATCGACTGATGTTCGAGTCCAGTTACAACACATTTCTTTTCCTAATGATATGTGTCGGAGATCAGTGTTAATGACCTCGGGAATAACGTACTACATTCTGCATTACATAGCGCAGAAGGTATCGCATGTTTAACAAGGTTTACTTGGCTGTTCTGCACTAGATAGCGTATTAACTAACGAGCGTTTTCTGCACTAGACGTGACTTCTAGTTTTAACTGTACCTTTATTATCAGGTCATTACCTAGATGTGTGCCATTGCTGTGTCACATAATATAGATGTACATGTCTTACACAAGTTGAGCTACAGTGTCATTGACACTTTCATTCTGATTTTCGTTGAAAAATGGCTGCCAGTGGCCATCTTGGATTTGGCATATAAATTGTCAACAATCCCATTAGCACACCCTATTGGCCACATCCCTCACCCAATCTTTTTTCGAAATTTTATATGCTTTGGTGTGATGTTAGGTATCAAATTTTTCTGTATTCCATTGAAAAAGATGTCCACCACCGGCCATCTTGGATTTGACACATAAATTGTCAAGAATTCCATTAGTACACCCAGCAGTCCCTATCCCTCACCCATTTTTTTCAGATTTCATAGGTAGCTTTGGTGTGATGTCTTTTCTGTAAAAATTTGAGTGAATGATTTGGCATTACTGAATCTTTCTATTTAGTTCCGTCCCTTCCTGGACAAGTTGAGCTGCAGTGTCATTGACACTTTCATTATATACTGCAGTATCGGTTCGGTATTCAGTATCTGACTTGACTGAGATTTGCTGATAATTCCAAAGGGGAACTCACACCAGAAAAAACAGAATAAGTTGTTCTTGAATCATTCTACCACACTGCAACAGATGCCACTGCTAAAAAACTCAAACACTAGCATTCTTTTGCCAACATAAATCATATCTACAGTAATTTTGTGACTTGTTCCGAACACACCTTGACCTTCAAAGACCTATTTCAGGCTTTTACGATCTCAGAACATGTGTCATTAGCATGCTGTCATTAGGAGTTCCTGCTGACAATAGATAAATCACCTGAGCAGTGATTTCATGTCTTGACTCGATCGCTGCTACGCAACTAGACATGAACAGGTTGCATCAAAGTGAGAATTCAGGACAATTTCTCAGGTCCAAAGGATTAACAAAACTGAAAAGAAAATCAGTCACTTATTTCATGAAAATGAACACTTCAACTGCTATCAAGCCTCAACAAGGCCTTATAGGTAGTGAATGTACAGTACGGCCGCTGTGGACTGGTCACTTTCCTTGGGTGGGCAATATTTCCACGGATGCAATAATATTAGATTCCAAACACTAATTACAGGAATAATCATCAAAATCAAAAATTTAATTAGCAAATCACCGGGTACAGCCCGGTGCTTCTTTAATAAAAGTTTTGCTGATAATGATTTTTATTACCTTGTAAACGCATGCGTGGACATCACTACCCACATGTGGATTACGACCTCTGCCCAAGCCCGAAGCCCAAAAAACCTTTAGCACAGTCTACAGGTCATATTTATGAAGGGATTTCATTGTAACTTGGTAGGTTAACTTCATATAATGTCTAGATGAGAATGTCCCCTTTTGGACATGATTGGGCAACTGTGACGGCTAAAGGTGCCCGAAGCCCGAAAACCTTTAGCGCAGTCTACAGGTCATATTTATGAGGGGATTTCATTGTAACTTGGTGGGATGACTCCAAATAATGTCTAGATGAGAACGTCCCATTTTGATCGTGATCATTCAGCCTTGATGGGTGCCTGAGCCCAAAAACCTTTAGCATAGGTAAAAGGTCATATTTATGGAAGGATTTCATTGTAACCTATTAGGTTGACTCCATATAATGCCTAGATGATGATGATGACATCCCCTTTTGGTTGTGATTGGTCAGCTGTGATGGCTACAAGTGCCCGAAGCCCGAAAACCGTGAGCACAGTCTACAGGTCATATTTATGAAGGGATTTCATTGTAACTTCGTAGGATCACTCCAGATGATGCCCAGATGAGATTGTCCCCATTGGTTGCGATCATTCAACCATGATGGCTGCCCGAGCCCGAAGCCCGAAAACCTTAAGCACAGTCTACAGGTAATTAGCTCACCTGGCTGAAAGTCAGGGTGAGCTATTCTGATCACTTTTCGTCCGTCGTCCGTCATCGTGAAGGTAGTGTTTGGGCCTTTTTCTCCCAAACCACTGGCCGCATATTAATGAAATTTCACGTGAGTAGGGGTTATATAAGGGCATTTTGATTTTTTGTCAAATTAGGTTTCGGCTCATATTGAGCAGAGGGACGGGGCAAAAATGCTCCAATTCTTAAAAAATCTTCTTCTCAAGAACCAACAATAGCAGAGACTTGATATTTGCTATGCAGCTTCCTTTTGAGGTGTAGACTCAAGTTTGTTCAAGAGAAGTTCGAGGGGCTATATTTGACGATGTTAAAGGAGGGGCAAAAATTTTGGCCCCGCCCCAAATTTCTATTTTCCAAACCGCGAGGCCGATTTGAACCAAATTTTATGTGAGTACTTATTGGGTCATAAGTTCCTAATTTATGCAGAAAATTTTTTTTCCATAGCCCCGTGGGAACCACAGGAGCTAAAAATAGAAAAAAAATAAAACGCTTATATCTCTAAAACTACACGACACTGAGAATTCTTATTTGTTGTGAAGCTTCCTTAGGACCAACAGAATGGAATGGTAAAAAAAAATTGCCATGGGTTTTATCATGGGGTACTTTTTGGGGACTTTGAAAAAGTGCTCAGTCAGCATTTTTTAACACTGTGGGTAATGGGAATAACATAAGACTACTTTTCTCTCAAACCACTGTTCCAAAAGCTTTCAAATTTCACGTATAACATCTTTGGAAGATTGTTTCACATGTTTATTGAAATCAATTGCCTGGGTCCATATTTGGGCTCTCTATGGGAGCCCAAATGTTTAAATTAGTGCAGTATAAGGAGTATTTTTAAAAAATCTTCTTCTTCAGATCTACGAATAAGAATGTTTTGATATTTGGTATGCAACATCCTTAGGGGGGTGAGATTCAAGTTTGTGGAAGCCAAGTACCTGGGTTGATATTTAGGCTGAAAATTTGGGGTCCCGTTGCGGACTTCGAAATTTTGGACCAAAATCCGGAAAATTTTTTTTGTTTTTTTTTTATGCGTTTCGGACATTTTTAAGACAAAAAAAAATTTTTTTTTTTACCCTGAAAATTTGGGGTCCGGGTGGGACTTACAAAATTTTGAACCAAAATCCTGAAATTTTTGTTTTTGTTTTTTATGCGTTTCTGTCAATTTTAAGACAAAATTTTTTTTTTATTTTTACCCTGAAAATGTGGGGTCCGGTTGGACCAAAATCCGGAAATTAGTTTTATCGTTTTTTATGTGTTTTAAGAAGAAGAAAAAAATTTAGGCTGAAAGTATTTTGTTTGGGAAAAAAATCTGTTTTTTATGCGTTTATCTCAATTTTGGGACGTAAAAGTGCAGGAACTGAAAATAGAAGGAAAATCCTGTGTATTGTGTGGGCACAATCGCTTCATCTAGTTGGTATATGCTTTTCTTAGGAGGGGCGTATGCAGCTTATTCAAGTCAAGTCCCTGGTTTGATATTTAGACTACCATGTCAGGTGAGCGCCCTCAGGCCCCCTGGGGCCTCTTGTATTTATGAAGGGATTTCATTGTAACTTGGTAGGTTGACTTCATATAATGCTAGATGAGAACGTCCCCCTTTGGACATGACATGATTGGGCAACTTTGATGGCTACAGGTGCCCGAAGCCCGAAAACCTTTAATACAGTCTACAGGTCATATTTATGAAGGGATTTCATTGTAACTTGGTAGGATGACTCCAAAAAATGTCTAGATGAGAGCGTCCTATTTTGGTCATGATCATTCAGCCTTGATGGGTGCCCAAGCCCAAAAACCTTTAGCATAGGCAAAAGGTTATATTTATAGAAGGATTTCATTGTAACTTGTTAGGTTGACTCCATATAATGCCTAGATGATGACATCCCCTTTTGGTCGTGATTGGTCAACTGTGATGGCTACAAGTGCCTGAAGCCCGAAAACCTTGAGCACAGTTCACAGGTCATATTTATGAAGGGATTTCATTGTAACTTTGTAGGATCACTCCAGATGATGCCCAGATGAGAATGTCCCCTTTTGGTTGCAATCATTCAACCATGATGGCTGCCAGAGCCCAAAGCCCAAAAACCTTTAGCACAGTCTACAGGTCATATTTATTAAGGGATTTCATTGTAACTTGGTAGGTTGACTTCATATAATGTCTAGATGAGAACGTCCCCTTTGGACGCAATTGGGAAACTGACAGCTACAGGGGCTCGAAGCCCAAAAACCTTTAGCACAGTCTACAGGACATATTTATGAAGGGATTTTAATGTAACTTAATAGGATGACTCGTATTGGAATAATTTCACTGTAACTTGGTAACTTTTGTTGATATACATTAACTGTGAGGGCCACATACATTAACTGTGAGGTCATATTAACCCACCCCTCAGCTCTTTAGTACAGTGTACACCTCATATTATTTTTATCATAAACATAGCATACAGGGAACAGAAATGAACATATTCCCAGTTATCACAATTCTTGTCTTATTTCATAATCCTTCATAAACATTGAACATTATCCTTTTCATCAAACACAACACACAAATTAAGCAACAGTGTCATTGACACTTTCATTTGGTTTCCTGATGATAACTTTAGTTGCTGTTAACCGATTCAGATACAATTTGGTATGTATTTGTATCAGCATCACATACAGATCAAGTTCCAATCAGGGTTTGGTCCGACATCTTTTGCCAGAGTTATGTCCCTTCTTCGACTTTGAAAAATTCAATTTTTTGGAACTCTCGAATTGCACACTTTTTTGGGGGACGTTAGGCCGGTTGGCCTTTTATTATATTTACCTCTTGGCAGTTGTTTCTAGGCAAGTTTTGGCTGCCTATATAGGCAGTCAAAAACTTGCCTAGATACAATAACAAAGCCATGGGCTGTAGAATGTCATTGTGTAGCAAAAATATATACAAATCTTAATTCTTTCTGGGTTAAATCACTTTTTTATGAAATGGGATTAAAAAACAAAAACAAACCAAACTATATGTTATGCCCTTTAATTTGGGAACATTCGTGTAATTTGGTGACCCCAATTAATGGTGTGAATTTCAAAGAATACACAGGATATCAAAATTTATTGTTTTAATAACTGTTTTTTAAACATTTTCAACAAACCATATCATGTGTCCTCTCATTGGAGTGAGCTTCACAAGCTTGTTGAATGAGAGGGTCACATGACATGGTTTTGTTGATATTTTGGAGAATTTTTTTTTTTCAACTACCCACTTTGTGAATCATGCAGGTGGATGCATCTGGTTCATTAGATAAAGGGTTAAAGGTCTGATGGAAGTGTTTCCCTCCCTCTAACTGATGCTTTTACAGGACTCTGATCCAAAAAGTGGTCGCTGAATGTCGATTGGTTTGAAACAAAATCCCAATTTGATTGATGACACTAAGAAAAACTGTGTCAGTAAAAATGTATGAAAATTGATACAAAATCACAATTTCCTCAATGAGGACAACGTCATCAGTTGACCTTCAATTTTAGCTGTGACAAGGAGCTCTTTTTGTGGCAATGTCAGTCTGTCTGTCTGTCAATTGGTCGGTTGGTAGGTTTATGACTAATGAGTTTTTAAACTTATTAACTTTTAAAATACTTTGTGGAATGGCATCATATTTAGTATGCAAATGTATCTTATTGGTGTGCATGGTGGCTTAGTGATTAGGCTCGGACTTTAAACCAAAAGGTCCACAGTTTGATCCTGACCAGCAGTAAGCCTCTTTGTATCCTTGGGCAATGCACTTAATCCTGATTGCCAATGTAGGGGGTGCAGTGGCACTGTGTACTAAGGCATACTGCACATCAGTAGTGCACTTGCCCTCAATCAGTGCTAACCCTGTTTGTGCTGAGTATGTTGGGTAGTCTGATAGTTGCTTGCCACTGCTCTGTTGTTCTCTCTGGGTTCTCCAGCTTCCTCCACCCGTAAAACTGCCTGGCATGATATGACCCTGGCTGTCAGAAGTGTCATTAAACACCAAGAAATGAATAAGTGTACCTTATTGATGTCTGGCACCTTGTTCGATGCAGGTATTACAGAATTTACAGAACGGCCACCGTGGACTGGTCACTTTCCACGGGTGGGCAATATTTCCACAGACGCATTTATATTATACTCTCCCAAAAAAGAAAGTGTGCATGCTAAAAAATAACACTAAAAAAAGATATATATCATTTTCATTCATGGAAATTTTATTCAATCACAGATGAATCAATTTGTGATCAACACGAGAAATTTCATTACGCTACGACGAATACTCTTGGTGCTATGGAGAGTCAAAGACACTAAGGGTCAAACACAAAAGTCACACACTCAATATCTGGTATGACCTCCGTCTGCATCGACTACTGCTGTGCATCTATGCCTCATGGAAGCGAACAAGTTAGCATGGAAGTGTTGTGGGATGTTGTTCCATATTCTGATAAGCTGTCTTTGGAGTTCCACAAGCGTTGATGGTGCATGGGGAAGCCGGCGTAGCTGACGTTTCATTTTGTCCCATACGTGCTCAATGGGTGAGATATCGGGCGAAATTGCAGGCCAGCGAAGAACATCCACTTGTTGTTGCTGCAGATACTGTTGAACAACACGAGCTGCGTGGGGTCAGGCGTTGTCCTGCTGTAGAATGACGCCGGGGCCGTGACGTTGCAGAAATGGGACAACAACAGGTGTAAGCACTTCATCACGATATCTGGCTGCATTGAGATTGCCATCAATAATGACCAGCTCAGTTCTGTTACGGGCAGTGATGCCACCCCACACCTTGAGAGACCCTCCCCCATAACGGTTTCACTCCACGACACATGGATCTGCGTAGCGTTCGTTTCGTCGTCTGTACACTCTCTGGCGGCCATCTGATGATGAAAGATGGAAACGACATTCATCTGTGAATAAAACACGTCGCCACCAGTGTAAGGGATGCCTGAGATGTTGTCTACACCACTGCAGTCGAGCACGACGATGACATAACGTCAAAATCGGACGAATTGCAGGTCTTCGAGGACGTAAGCCATATTCTCTCAGCCGGTTGATTACTGCTTGAGGATGTATCCATCTCAGGTTAGGGATGTTCCTGGCTGTCGTCGTTACTGTTTGTTGCCGGTTCCAGAGATGGACGACACGGATATACCGATCTTGTGCAGGGGTGGTAACTTGGGGTCTCCCGGAGCGGGGTCGGTCTCGAACGTCATCATGTTGTGCATGTCGATGGACTAGCCTGTCTACTACAGTGTAACGGTGGCAGTTCAAATGCTGGGCAACCTCTCTGTGTGCTCTGCCAGCTCTAATCATACCCAGGGCAAGGAGACGTTGATTCATTGTCAGTCTTGGTATGCTAATGTGGAGTCGTTTTAACAGCAGTGCAGGTTTGAATGTGAACGATAAGAAGGCCTTACTTTAGTGTTTAAATACTCAAGAATTCACACTGCTGCATGAATTTTCAGACTCTCCACGTGCAAAACATGCCTTTTCACAAACGTGCAGCACGTCATTTAACGTTAATGCAATTTTAATGGGGAAAGCTGTTTTTGTGTTCAATATAACTTATTCATGAACAGGTTAACGCTCTTTACACCTACGAAATTATTTTTTTGGAGTTTGATCAATTTCTGCAATGCACACTTTCTTTTTTGGGCGAGTATAGATTCCAAACATTAATTATAGGAATAATCAGCAAAAATTTAATTAATGAATCACCGGGTACAACCAGGTGCTTCATTAATTAAAATTTTGCTAATAGTGATTTTTATGACCAGGTAAACGCATGCGTGGACATCACTGCCCACGCATGGATTACGACCAGTCCATGAAGACTACTATATTCAGAGTATGTTTGTCAGAGTTATTGCCTTTTATGGACTTATTTTTATCCTCCGTTGCAGATCTTAGGTAGCAAACTCGCAAATTTTATCCTAGTGAGATAAAATTATACAAATTATTACATAGCCATCAATACAAAACAGAGTGTTAATTTATCCTCGCTGAGGTTGTGATTCTTTTCCAAACTAGAAATAAACCGTTCAATTTGATAGATTTAGTCTCCATTGTGTTTGGTTTCTGTAGATAAAATCATGTTACTCAGTTTCGACCTTTTCCAAATTTTGTTTTGATAACAACAGCTAAAAGACAACTTTTGTGTTAACAGTACTGCATTCAAGATCATACGCTGACCAAAGTCTTTTGAAATCTGTATACCATGTGGGAACATTGGGAAGTGGAGCTATTCTTGTTTACTGTAGTAACAAGATCTGCTTTGCTGGTAAAATAGGACCCAGTAACCAACATGGCAGTGGTTTGGATTAGCAGTTAGCTGATACTTGTGTTGCTTTCATGATATAGTCTAAGGTGCTGAAAGTAACCTTACACACCAATATAATTAATAATAATATTAATTTGAAATCTGTATGAAACTCGTTACGAAATAATAATAATATTAATTTGAAATCTGTATGAAACTCTTTAGGAAATAGTCTGTAAATGCCTCAGAGGACCTTGAATCAAGTTGATTGGATAAATATTAGGCCTAAAAAAGTTTAAAAATCTGTTTCTCAGGCCCTCCTGCATTGTCCTTTTGGCTGCCGCATGCTCTCTTTTATAACCAATGCAAACTTAAAAAAAAATAAAAAAATAATTTACCCCAAGTTAATAAAATTGATGAATTTGTCCCTTGAGTGCAAGAAGCTTTGCAATGCCAAAGCATTGCAAAGCCCTCTTGCACTCATGTGACGAAATACACCACTACCCATGCTATTCTGTAGATAATGAGGCCTAAAACATAAATAAATCAAGATCATGAATTCTGGATGGAAAAGAAATAATTACAAAAATAAAAAATAAAATAAAAAAACCGCCCGCCCACATGCAATTTTATAAAAAATGGCCTGAGAAACAAGGTCTACTTTGTAAGGCTGTATCATTGAGACAACGAACTCTGTATTGCAGGCCATAAAATTTGTTCCAGTTAGAGGGAATTAAATTTGATTCTCATGAACCCCTGTTGTGAGAATCAGATTTTAAATGATTTTGATTTTGTAAGTACTGTTTTTACCCTTGCGAGTGCAAACAGTACATATTCAATGGGTAAAAAAAACCCTCATATTTATACTTTCACTGGGGCGCGGTGGCTCAATGGGTAGAGGTGCAGGCTGCAAGCCGAGAGGCCCTCGGTTTGAATCCCACCTGCGGCAACTGCGTTGTGTCCCTTGGGCAAGACACTTCATCCCCATTGCCCATGTGAGGGTATGGTGGGATCGTGTACTAAGACGTACTGCACGTGAATGGTGCACTTGCCTTCAACCAATGCTAACCCTGCTTGTGTGGAGTTAGTATGTTGGGGAGCTGACAGTTGCTCGCCATTGCTCGATGGTTCTCTCTGGGTACTCCGGCTTCCTCCACCCGTAAAACTGTCGCAGTCATGATTAGCGATTGTGCAGAAATATGTGACCCTAAACACAAATAAATAAATAAATAAATAAATAAATAAATAAATAAATAAATATACTTTCACTAGAGTTTTAACATTTTAAGTGCAGAGTTCCAATTTTGGCGAGTTTCTTGCTCTGCATGTACGATATAGAGCACAAGTTCCAACATACAGACTTTTAGTTGTCTTGCTGATGGTAGTTACAGTACAGTACGGCTGCCCTGGATCGGTCACTTTCCACGGGTAGGCAGTATTTCCACGGACACAACAAAATTATATTCCAAACACGAATTATAGGAATAATTACCAAAAATTTAATTAATGAAGCCTTGGGTACAACCCGGTGCTTCACTAATTAATATTTGATGATGATGATACTTTTATTACCTGGTAAGCACATGAGAGGTCATCACTGCCCACGCGTAGATTACGAAGAGTCTGCGCTGACTGTATTGTACCTTGGCAGTGGTTTGTAATTGGTACAGTTTTCAGTACTGTCACCAGTACCAGCAAATTAAATCCTAATCGGTATACTGAAACGTCAGTTTTACAACAGTATGCAAATTTCAACTTATCATAGTTTACAAGAAGTGATTTTACTTCACTGCATGGTTTGGATTATTGTTGGTTTAAATTTAGATCTTTTCCCTTTTTACTGCCCTGTTTGCTCTTGCAGACCATGTAAAGTTACTTTTCTTCCTCTAATGTTCAAGTGATTTGTTTCAACAGTGACCATTATTATGAACACGACTTAATAAACATTCGTAATTAGCCACATTGGACATTTTGACCAGTGACGTGCCTACTATTTAAAACCTGGAAATGGTTCTTGGCAAATGCCAAGGGGAAGTCCTTATAATTTTACTCTTGTACTTGGAAATGATTGGCTGCTCTCACACCCTGACGTCATGATAGCATCTTGTTTCAAAGTAGTATACACAAAAGTGTTTGATACTAGACCAACACAAAGTACTTTATTGTTTTCAAATAAACAAAAGCAAGTCATTTGTGCTTCCTTAGCCAAGATAAATACACATGGATACTTGGCCGGTTCATTACCACAATCTCTTAAAAAGACAATTTATTTCAAGTGCTGAGGTGTGCTAATTTTAACACTTCTTGTGTGATAAAGTGAGGTGTGACCTTCTGAAAGTCTGTTGTGTTCCAAAGTCACTGAATTACACCCAAAGTGTCCACTGCAATCGCAAATATGCATCTGCTAATTCACTGCCATTTTGTGGTGTAATTATTAGCGGATGTTTTTGTCTTCTTGAGAGATGATATGGGTGAAGCTTTAAGCACACATTTCATCCCTGTGGTTGTTTGGTGCATCGCAGTTAAAAATAATTGGTATGACGGTATACCAAGGTATCATTTTCTGAATACCAAAGTATTTAGTTATCTCAGTACTGCCACACACTACTGTATAAGCAGCTAAAACTTCTCTAGACACCACTGCTATGTCTAAGTTTTATGTTATTTGAGGGATCCAAAAGTTAGCAGCCTTTTCCAATCCTTTAGTTGGTTGAGTGATGGCGGCCATTATCAGGTTTCAGAAAAATGAGGGTACCAGAGCAAAAGCCAATATTTTCCTTATTCATGTTTAGTCAAACACAAATAATATTTTGTTTATATAAATTTGTTCTATTACAAATTATTTGAGAGTGCCTGTAGGCACTCTCCAATAATTTGTAATAAAAACAAGTTTGAATAACAAATTGCGAGAATCAATAATTAAACAGTTCAGGATTCCCTAGCCATTTTAGCGCAAAACAATTTCAGAGTTCAGATTCATTGGAAGAATCGGAATCGATTCTCGCAATGAATTTGAACTCTGAATTGTTTGTGCTAAAATGGGTAGTAAATCCTGAAGTGGTTAACTTAATTATATTTATTTATTAGGGAATAACGACACATTAACAGCCAAGGTCACATTGTGTCGGTGACGGTTATATGGGTAGAGGAAGCTGTAGTACCCGGAGAGAACCACCAAGCAACGACGAGCAACTGCCAGATCCTCAACATCGTAACTCTGCACTGCAGCACGTGCAGTGTTAGATTGGTTGAAGACATGTGCACCATCGACGTGCAGTACGCTTTAGTAGACAACGTCATCGTGTCCCCATGTGGACAATCGGGGGTGAAGTGCCTTGCACAAGGACACAACGCGGGAGACCCGAATTGATCGCTCAGTTGGTCACTCATCCAAGAACTAACCAGGCTTGACGTTGCTTAACAACCATTTAGTTACAACCATTTCATTATTGATTAACATCCAAGTTGCCTGAGGAAAGAAAATATGCACATGCAGGGATGTTGAATCGCTTGTAATCTGGTCAAGAACCTGTTGAAAATACTTCAGACAGTTTTGCCAGTGAAAACAGGGCATGCAATTAACAGGAATTTGGTAACTTTCCTAAATTCTGATGATACACTAAGCATTTATTCTATTATATCTTGTTTGACAGAGAACATGGAGCTCTGTCAAACAAGATATAATAAATTATATACTTATATTTGATATCCTCTCACCTGCCTAATAATAGTGTCAACGACATTATTAATTTTGGAGAAAAAAAAATCTCATCAATCGCCATTATTTGGCAGTGAGGGATAGCCATCACTATTATTATTTCTAGTCAAATATGCTGTCCATCACTGTTAATGAGCCATCACTATTATTAGGCAGGTGAGAAAACTGAGGCCAGATAGATAATGAGATTTTTAACTCAATTAACATGATTTTGTTCTATAACCGCTGTACAATTGGTATCAGGGAACTAAATATTTGAATTAGAGTTTCCCACCTTGAAATGTTGCACTCGGAAATGATGCAGTCTCTAAAAATAAACAGCCTTGGGAAAATATATTGTTTCAATAAATGTTTGAAACATTCTATTGACATCTTACATTATTGTTGAATATTCCTGATAAAAAAGAGGGTGATTAGATGACTTTTGGACCTTAAAAATACAATTGACTTTTTGTGTGTTTTTGTAGGGAATTTCCTGAAAAATATGTGCATGTGACCTGTACATCCTTTCGTGTCAGTTTTTCTCTCTTAATTGTTGCATGACCCCTTGTTCTCGGGTTAGAAAAAGTTGTCTGAAGGGCTATACTTGACAAAGATATTTGAATGCCAAAATTAAAGTGATTTGATATTTTTTTTTTGCCGGAACATTATAATGGTCGCCTATGGGAAAATATTTAGTTCTGTGATACCAATTAACAGGTTAAATTTGTATTGAAGGTATGGTAAATGGTTTTTTGTTTGAAAAATTATATTGAGTTGCAGACTTTTTCTTTAAGAAATATCTAATTAAGTGGGCTCCACTGTATCAATGTATTTCGACCAAACCAGAAAATAAGCAGACTGTCATCTGCAAAATGAGGTCCCCAGAGGGGGCATTTAGTGATGCTACCCTGCACAGCAGGGTAGCATCACTAAATTTACCCTCTGTGAACCTCAATCTGAATCAGGGTCTCAAAACTAAACAGAAAGAGGTGCCCAGAGGATAAATTGGCCCACTGTATTGGATAGTATCATCAAATTCACCCTCTGGAGACCTCATTCTGCAAATGTCAGACTGCTCATTTTCAGGCCTGATTTGGACAATGGGAAAAATGCAGAATGAAGCTGGAGCAAATCTCCCATAAAATACTTGGGTTTGATAAATGGTAACTTCTGCAAAACGTGCATAAAGCTCTTGCCTTGATTTCTACACTTCTGTCACAAGTGAGCAGTTGAGCAGTATGGTAGAAAAATTTTCAACCAGAAAATGCTTGTAATCATTGGGATCACCCATGAGAACCATGGGAAGTGAAATAGTGCTTGTTTACTATGGTGCACAATCTGTTTTAGTGGTAAAATAAGACCCATTCACCAAAGCTTGGGGTGGAAGTCCTTATTAAAGCTATCACAGATAACACAATTATTTATATTTTATGTGAATTAATGGTGTTGAATTTAATGTTAATATTGTGCCTGATTTTCAAAAGTAAATAAATAATTAAGAAATAACTGTTGTTTTCCTACGGTTTATGCGATATAAACCGAAAATTTTCAGCACAAGCTTCATAACTCGCATAGCGAGTTATGATTGAGCTTGTGCTGAAAATTTTCGGTTTATGTCGCATAAACTGAAGGAAAACAACAGTTATTTCTTATAATTTAATCCGGCTGTAATATTAAAATATAAAAACTATGTGTACGTGAACGAAAAACTTTTAATTTTCGCAAAAGACAACAGTCAAACCCAGAAAGTGTGCCACAAACAGGTCGTCACGTCAATCATTGTCAAATTGTTTGTTGTTTTGATTTTCGATCGCAGACGACAGATATTTAGCAAGTCACGTAACAATATCATTAAAAACATTTTTTTTAATAGTTTAATAAAATCGCTCAACCGGTTCCAACGTTTCGGCCCCATGGCCTTCATCAGGGTGAAAATAACAAGAGATTTACATATCACACATTCACAATAATTAACTGTAGATAAATAATTGAGAGAGACGTTGGAATATACACTGATGACGCTGCGCTATACGTATGCGGCGAGCGTCACAGGGAAACATCCTACGGCATGCAATACACTGGAAGTCCAATAAAGGATGATGAAATCATCCGTACCCCAATCCCCACTAAAAGTTTAGACGACAGGGCGAGTATAATGAGGATAGTATACAAATTTATATGAGAGATAATAAGTGGTATCCATTTACACACATCGAAGGCGCTATTAAATGGAACGAGGCGCTATTAAATTTGTATACTATAAGGATAGTATACAAATTTATTATAAAGATAATGATCACTACAGTATTCGAAGTAATGAGCCAAGCCCCCCCCCCCCCCCCCCCCCCCCCCATATTTCCGCCGGCATATAGACCCCTATATACAATACTACATTAATAAAACCTTAAAAAATACCGATGCCATTAACACCGACCCTTCCATCCGAATCCAACGGCATCGACACCCATATGTTATCACCGGGACATAAAAGGCTCCAGAAGATAAATCGAGAGAAACAACAGTATGCATATGGTCGCCACGCCAGGAAAAAGGTAATCTAACCATACACAGGTATGCAGATATAGACAGAGAATTACGTGAAGAGTGCCATACCTACGTTCGCCGCCCCCTCCACCTTCACCCCCTCTTACAGTACAACGTGTACGCAAGGATGATATATAAAATAGCGGAATGGCCCCTCATAACCCCGCACATGACCCCACATGATTATAAAGGATACATACGAAATAGTAAGCCACTGTAAATGGTGATAGGTTGGAGGTAGAGGAGGGCGCGGTATTTGAATGAAAGAAAACCATTTACTACCCCTCCCCCCCCCCCCCCACAGAAAGAAGGGGGGGGGGGGTCATTACAGGAGACAGGAGCTGTAAATAATCACAGCCCACCTTCCGAACAATTGTTTCTCGCTTGCTCTAATGAGGGGTGAAGGTCTACGTATAATTCAATAGAACATAATAATCGAATATGGTTATAATTTCTATACCCAACAAAACAGGGGTTTAACAAAATTACATATATAGGAAGATTATTATAGACATAACTAACTAGAAAGAACCATGCAACCACGGACATCATTGGGACCGCCTCTGTCAGCCGGTTCCAATGATATTCATAATGGCATGGTTATATGAGGACATACGCAAATTATTTGAGGTCACCCCACTAAAGTACAAGTCAAATCCCTGGTTGTGTTATTCCGGTAAAATGATTAATAGTGATTACTAATGCCAATAGGGTTAAGTACCACCCGGAAGGATAAAAGATGGAAGTTAAACAGGCGCCACCATTCGCACGCATAGTCAATACACGGGTACAATAAGCTAAATTTAGTGGTGGATGAGAATTATGGCCAAGAAAAGGAAATGGAGCCGACATTAAAAATGAGAAGAGCACTGTCTGAAGGAGACTTTCTTCAGTTAAGTGAGAGGTCAGCGCGATACGGCAGATAAAAGGAAGCCAGTACCTCTTGCGTACATCCTTAAAGAGAATATAACTTACAGAATAATTAATACCGATTTAAATAGGAAAAATATTTAAATCTAGCCCACAATAGGCTATATTATCCTATTACACCTTCCAACACTAACTCCATCAGGGCCTGGGCCCCCCTAACCGAACGAGTGCGATGCGCTTGCTCGGATAAGGGGCCCCAACCTCCGCTAAAGTCAATGTTGAAAGGTGCAACAATGACACCTGCCATTAGGGTTATAACAGAAAAATAAGTAAATGTCACCCAGGCGCAACTGGGCGTACATAGGGACGGCGCATGAGGCGACTGGCTAAATTGGTAAACTATTTCTATTCCACTTAGTATTAAACCCAACGGAGTCTCTTGTGCAAAGTCTCCTAATCCACACGTCCTCCCGGATAAGTCGTTTGTGTTTATTATTTCCTACTATCTCTGCTACGCAAACACTTAGGTCACACAAATTGTGTCCATGGGAGTTGAAATGTACATGACTGGGTTTATCCTTGTGCAACCGTATATCGCGTATATGTTCACTAATTCTCTCCGCTAGGGTTCTTTCTGTTTCTCCTACGTAAACAGCACATTCACACTTGTTACAGCACAGAATATACACCACATTGCGTGTTTTACAATTGACATCTTGTCTTACAGTAAATTGGGATGACTTACATGTATTGTTCACTTCATCGAATGATATCTTCCCACAAGTGACACAGTTCTTTTTGCAGAGTTGGGGAGGTGGTGTGATGGTCTGTGCTGTTTTCTTATGAATAAGTATATCTGCAAGGTTTCTATTCCTCCTATGAGAGATTAATGGAGGAGATGGGAAAATTGTCTTCATTTTTTCTGAATCGTGTAATACATGCATATATTTTTTTAGTAATATTACTAATGTCAGGTAAATGTTTTGAGTACGTAGTAACCAGTGGCACATGAACATTTCGCTTTTTGTCTTGACTTTTTCTATATTTCAAAAGAGATGTAAGTCTCTTTTGTAAGTCAATACAAAATATGTAAGTCATCCCAATTTACTGTAAGACAAGATGTCAATTGTAAAACACGCAATGTGGTGTATATTCTGTGCTGTAACAAGTGTGAATGTGCCGTTTACGTAGGAGAAACAGAAAGAACCCTAGCGGAGAGAATTAGTGAACATATACGTGATATACGGTTGCACAAGGATAAACCCAGTCATGTACATTTCAACTCCCATGGACACAATTTGTGTGACCTAAGTGTTTGCGTAGCAGAGATAGTAGGAAATGATAAACACAAACGACTTATCCGGGAGGACGTGTGGATTAGGAGACTTTGCACAAGAGACTCCGTTGGGTTTAATACTAAGTGGAATAGAAATAGTTTACCAATTTAGCCAGTCGCCTCATGCCCAGGCCCTGTTGGTGTTAGTGTTGGAAGGTGTAATAGGATAATATAGCCTATTGTGGGCTAGATTTAAAATATTTTTCCTATTTAAATCGGTATTAATTATTCTGTAAGTTATATTCTCTTTAAGGATGTACGCAAGAGGTACTGGCTTCCTTTTATCTGCCGTATCGCGCTGACCCCTCACTTAACTGAAGAAAATCTCCTTCAGACAGTGCTCTTCTCATTTTTTATGTCGGCTCCATTTCCTTTTCTTGGCCATAATTCTCATCCACCACTAAATTTAGCTTATTGTACCCGTGTATTGACTATGCGTGCGAATGGTGGCGCCTGTTTAACTTCCATCTTTTATCCTTCCGGGTGGTACTTAACCCTATTGGCATTAGTAATCACTATTACTCATTTTACCGGAATAACACAACCAGGGATTTGACTTGTACTTTAGTGGGGTGACCTCAAATAATTTGCGTATGTCCTCATATAACCATGCCATTATGAATATCATTGGAACCGGCTGACAGAGGCGGTCCCAATGATGTCCGTGGTTGCATGGTTCTTTCTAGTTAGTTATGTCTATAATAATCTTCCTATATATGTAATTTTGTTAAACCCCTGTTTTGTTGGGTATAGAAATTATAACCATATTCGATTATTATGTTCTATTGAATTATACGTAGACCTTCACCCCTCATTAGAGCAAGCGAGAAACAATTGTTCGGAAGGTGGGCTGTGATTATTTACAGCTTCTGTCTCCTGTAATGACCCCCCCCCCCCCTTCTTTCTGTGTGGGGGGGGGAGGGGTAGTAAATGGTTTTCTTTCATTCAAATACCGCGCCCTCCTCTACCTCCAACCTATCACCATTTACAGTGGCTTACTATTTCGTATGTATCCTTTATAATCATGTGGGGACATGTGCGGGGTTATGAGGGGCCATTCCGCTATTTTATATATCATCCTTGCGTACACGTTGTACTGTAAGAGGGGGTGAAGGTGGAGGGGGCGCGAACGTAGGTATGGCACTCTTCACGTAATTCTCCGTCTATATCTGCATACCTGTGTATGGTTAGATTACCTTTTTCCTGGCGTGGCGACCATATGCATACTGTTGTTTCTCTCGATTTATCTTCTGGAGCCTTTTATGTCCCGGTGATAACATATGGGTGTCGATGCCGTTGGATTCGGATGGAAGGGTCGGTGTTAATGGCATCGGTATTTTTTAAGGTTTTATTAATGTAGTATTGTATATAGGGGTCTATATGCCGGCGGAAATATGGGGGGGGGGGGCTTGGCTCATTACTTCGAATACTGTAGTGATCATTATCTTTATAATAAATTTGTATACTATCCTTATAGTATACAAATTTAATAGCGCCTCGTTCCATTTAATAGCGCCTTCGATGTGTGTAAATGGATACCACTTATTATCTCTCATATAAATTTGTATACTATCCTCATTATACTCGCCCTGTCGTCTAAACTTTTAGTGGGGATTGGGGTACGGATGATTTCATTCATCCTTTATTGGACTTCCGGTGTATTGCATGCCGTAGGATGTTTCCCTGTAACGCTCGCCGCATACGTATAGCGCAGCGTCATCAGTGTATATTCCAACGTCTCTCTCAATTATTTATCTACAGTTAATTATTGTGAATGTGTGATATGTAAATCTCTTGTTATTTTCACCCTGATGAAGGCCATGGGGCCGAAACGTTGGAACCGGTTGAGCGATTTTATTAAACTATTACATTGACATGGAGTCCCTTGTTTATGGACTATTATTTTACTATTCATTTTTTTTAAGTTCCCCCAAAATCATGTTTGGATGTATGATCTTTTATTCATCTCCCACTTCGGTATATTTTATTAAATTCAATTATTCCCGAGAAATTATCATTATATTCTCACTGACTGGAGGCGATGAAAAATCGATCATTGATCTTTGTTTACAAGCTTGTTATCCATCTTTCAGTCTGCCGTCACACCCTCACAGTGACAATTGGATTGAGTGGGCAGGGCTTCCAAAGTCTTCAAAGTTAGATCGGATATGCGAACGTACGTGTTTGGTTTATACGATTTTGATGACTTTCACACTGTATGCTTTCAACCAATCAAATGATTAAATTATAAGTGTTTAACCCTTTGATACTTTTGTATGATACTTTTGTACGTCTTTTGACGTACGTAATCAAACAGCACGTTGATACTTTGTAGTCATTTGTTTTGTTATAATTTTTCGCTTTTTAAAGTTTTAACCTCAATTCCTATTTTCTCTCAAATGGTGCTAAGTGACAACCATTGAGCCAAATGTTATCGCAGCTTAAAATACAAATATAATCCTGCTGTCAAGACTTCTTAACTGGTTGAGTGTTAGAAGCCACTACCAGGACTTTCAAAAAATGAGGATACCAGAGCAAAAGCCAACACTTTCCTTGCTCATATTTCATATTCATTCAAACACAAATAATATTTTGTTTATATAAATTTGTTTTATTACAAATTATTGGAGAGTGCCTCTGGGCCCTCTCCAATCATTTGTAATAAACCAAGTTTTGACTAAAAAATTCAGACAACCAAAAATAATCTAGCCCTCAACCAGATAATCACTGATTGAAAAATATCTTGTTATTTGTACTTTCCAACGTTTGACATCACATTTTAAAAAACATTGAAGAAACTGAATTCCCAGTGACGTTTGAATGTCTGGATAATTAAAGTCTCAAAGTGTTTAAGCCAATGAAACAACTGCTGATTGAAAACAATTGGCTATATCTGGAACATAACTCTTTCTCCCCTGAACCCAACTGGATTGGTGCGTAATCGCAATGGAGACATAATACTCAGAAAGCCTCGTTTAAGAGGGTGGGACATGAGTTTGGAAAACTACACTCTTGGTTTCCATCAGACCCTGTTTATAGGGATCCAAAATAGTGGTATCTGATTGGTGTTCGTGTCAGGTATGTAAAATAACCGAATAGCATCCCTTGAGTGGAAGAATAGCATCCCCTGAGCAGAAGAATATTGTCCCTTGAACAAAGTTTTGCTTCAGTATGTAATAAGACTTGGTAATCAAGGTCAGGGTTGTGTGTAAAGTAACAGGGTTTCTGTGGGCTCTGAATTCAAGGAATGGCCTTGAATTCGACTTAAGAGTCATTCTAGGCCTTGAAATTCCAGAAAATGTGTCAAGAGGCCTTGAAAAGCCTTGAATATTCCTGAAATATAAATGCTGACATAGCCCGTAATCATAACTACATGTGCATAATTTTATATGCAAGCCTGGAAACAAGCAAACTGTCCCCTGCAGAATGAGGTTTTCAGAGGGTGAATTTGGTGTTGCTACCCTGCACAGCAGGGTAGCATTACTAAATTTACCCTCTGTGAACCTCAATCTGAATCAAGGTTCCGGCCTTAACAGAAAGAGGTACTCAGAGGATACATTGGGGAAATTATAGCATCAGCAAATTCACCCTCCGGAGACCTCATTCTGCAAATGACAGATTGCTTATTTACAGGCTTGTTTATATGCCAGGGTTCATCAAGGCCTAGTCCTAACAGGGACCCTGGTCATTATATACCCCCATCCTCCAGCATCTCTTATAGGGAACTGGGAGGATGAGGCCATGACCAGAGGTCCTAGTTAGGATAAGTAAAGACAAGGCCTTGAAAATCCTTGAATTTGAGTATTGTAGGGGCCTGCAAAAATACTGAAATGTATCATAGAAAGGCCTTGAATACATGTAGCTTTGAATTTTATCGGTACTTGTCTGTAGGAATCCTTAGTAGGCAGAATAAGTTTAACACTTGACTCGAATTAACAGCCAGCACCATTTGCAAATTTAATTTTTTAGGTTTTTGCCTTAAAAACATGGCTTATGCCCCCTCATTGAAACAAGCTTATTGTGCTCATTCCCAGAGAAAGTCATAAGCAGGAAATTGCTTAAAAATGACATGGATAATAAGGCATATTAAAAAAATTGTCTTGTTTCTCTGTCAATTTTCCCTCATTTTTACAATAGAGTTTTTTTGTTTTTTTTCAATCCACTAAATGATCCTGAAAATAGCTGCAATCATTTATGTTGCTCCTTAGTAACGAGCTACATTAATAAATTCAGCTATTTTTGTTCTCCCATGACAAAGACATTTTGTTGGAGGACTGCTGTAATCAGCTGCATGCATCTGTCTGTGCATCCGGAGTGATAACTAAAGTTTGGGTCATTGAATCAAAACCAAATTTGGTGTATATGTCCCTTACCCCATTGAAGGTGAATTCCGAATACCGGCTGGATATAATCAACCAATGTCATCAGTTAATCACCCACACCAACATGGGTGAAACTATGGGGGGGGGGGGGGGGGGGGGGGGGGGTTATTAGGGGTTGGGTCTGCCTCCACAATTTTCCATTCGGGACATTTTTATCAGGATTGTAGTCTTAAGAATCGATTCCCTCTTGCTGATAATCATGTATCTTTTAACAGGGCTAGATTTACTTCCTAGACTTATGTCACTCATGAATTCAGCCTCATGCAAATTGAGGTCTGTGGCCAGGTCTGCAACCGGGGGGGGGGGGGGGGGGGGGGGGGGGGGTGCCCCCCTGGAAACATTTTTGCCCCCCCCCCCCCCCCCAAGAAAAATTTGAGACACTGCTTTTCAATTTTCATCATTTTGATCTATTTTATCTACCAGTGAATTAACTCAGAGTTTTCAATTTACACCTGTAATTACATTGAATTACATGACTGAGTCTCTATTGTTATATTTGAGGTGTTTATTCAACACACAGATTAAACACAACTATAACAATACGAAACATTAACTAATTAACAGAAAAGATGAGTGGGTAGTGGTAATTGAAAGTAGGAGAAATGCTTTCGCAAACAGAGGCTTTCCATGGGACAAAGACAGGAAATTGCTCCTTTTAATGCCAAATTTTAAATTTTTTACATGCCGGGTGGAACCATGGTCGACCTGGGGCACATGTGCTTGGCAAAGAGTATCCAAATTAGTGGAATTTAGTCACTTTGTAGGGGTGTGGGGTGGGGGGGGGGGGGGAATAAAATGATTCTGAATGGTCCTTCAAAAGTTAGTGGACAGATATAAAAAATTGCAAATAATGAATCTTGTTATTTGAGCAGAAAAAATACAACTTTTTGGGATATGTTGAAGCAGGAATTGATCCTTCAGAAGACAGGAAATTGCTCCTTTTAATGCCAAATTTTTAAAATTTTCCCATGCCGGGTTGAACCATGGTCGACCCGGCACACATGTGCTTGGCATGGTGTATCCAAACTAGTGGAATTTAGTCACTATTGTGTGTGGGGGGGGGGGGGGGGGGGATAAAATGTTTCTGGATGGTCGTTCAAAAGTTAGTGGACAGAAATAAAAAAAAATCAAATAATGAATCTTGTTATTTGTGCAGAAAAAAAAAAACTTTTTGGGATATGTTGAAGTTGGAATTGATCGTTCAGAAGACAGGAAATTGGACCTTTTAATGCAAAATTTTGGGGTATGTTGAAGTAGGAATTGATCCTTCAGAAGACAGGAAATTACTCCTTTTATTGCCAAATTAAAAATTTTTCCCATTCCGGGTTGAACTATGGTTGACCCGGCACACATCTGCTTGGCATGATGTATCCAAATTAGTGGAACTAAGTCAATATGGGGGGGGGGGGGGGGGGGGGGGGGGGAGGGGTTGTGAAATGATTAAGAATGGTAATTCAAAAGTTAGTGGGCAGAAATAAAAAACATAAAATAATGAATCTTGTTATTTGAGCGGAAAAAATAAAACTTTTTGGGGTATGTTGAAGTAGGAATTGATCCTTCAGAAGACAGAAAATTGCGCCTTTTAAAGCAAAATTTTAATTTTTTCCCATGCCGGGTCGAACCATGGTCGACCTGGCACACATGTGCTTGGCACTGTGTCTCCAAATTAGTGGAATTTAGTCACTATGGGGGGGGGGGGGGGGGGGGGGGGGGGGTGAAATGATCCAGGATGGTCAATTCAAAACGGTAGTGGACAGAAATAAAAAAATTTAAATAATTAATCTTGTTATTTGAGCAGAAAAAATAAAACTTTCTGGGCTATGTTGAAGTAGGAATTGACAGTAAATTGCTCCTTTTAATGCCAAATTTTAAAATTTTTCCATGCCAGGCCGAACCATGGTCGGCCCGACGCACATGTGCTTGGCAAGATGTATCCAAATTAGTGAACTTTAGTCACTTGGGGGGGGCGGAGGGGAATATGGGGAGGTGCCCCCCACCTACACCCCCAATGCCCAACCCTGGTTGCAGGCCTGTCTGTGGCTGATTGGGGAAATTGAGGCCCCAGCATGACCAGTTTTGAGTCCAGTTCATACTAATTAAATAAGAAATTGGGAAACTGATGCAACATGACTACTACATGCATTTATCACAAACAAATTTCCTGAGAAGTTTTTTAACGCTTTACCCAACACAGATAATATCAAAATTTATTATTTCAACAAAACTATATCATGTGACCCCTCATTGGAACAAGCTCAGTTTGCTCACTCCAATGAGGGGTCACCTGATATGGTTTTGTTGAAGTTTTTTAAAAATGTTTTTTTAACTGCTGAATTCGCAAATTACGCAGGTGGATGTGGCCGATTCGTTAGGTAAAGGGTTAACTATATTCCCCATTGACAAATATTCCAACAACATTATCAAGGAATGCGATGATGACAGATTGGCTTGTTGGGGGTGGGGTGTAAATTCAATGTTCAGACTGTCATGTCTCATATCCCGACTGATGAAATATTCCAACTACATCATTAAGGCATATGCATTCTTCGATGCAATACCTGAAAAGATTTGAAATTTCGATCCCCCATTCTGTATGAGGCTTATTCGGATCCTGTTTTCTCCATTATTTGACTTGAGTACCAAAAACCACTCACTGTATTCACAGTCCAAGGTCACATTTTCACATGCATTTTGATATGTGTAGTTTTATCTATCACATGCATTCTTTTGAATTTCTAATGTCTCACAACTCAAAAGTTTGACAGCTGCAGAGTTTATCTTCAATGCACTTGTCATATGAAGACCTGACTAATATTTATTGTATTCTGTTCAGAAACAAATCATTGAAATAAGAGAAGCTTAATTCATGACATTAATTCTTTTTTTTAACCTTTATACAGGGTATAATATTTATCTCTTGCCATAAATACATTTATAATGCTCTGTACTTTTGTGTTGTTCAATTCTGATTTGTGAGAATCGTGTGACACCTCCATTTTTATCACTAGAGTAAAACACCATTGTAAAGAGATTGGGACCAGACAGTCAGTGCCTCATTTTAAGAACTACAGAGTGCTATAGGGATTTGAATGATGAGATAATATCGATGGTTTATCTGTTTCTGTTTTTTCTCACTTTTTTGAACCTAAGCATTGTTTATTGAGTTGCTGTCGAATGGATAAGTGTGCTTGTCTCACTTGACAGAGGTCTTTGGATCATTCCTTGGTGGAGAAAGTTTTTGAGGTGTCCAAACTTCGTCTGGCAGTATCATTTGTGGGGCTGATGCTGTTACAGCATATCTTGCTATTGGGTGGGGATGTAAAATGGCTCTCCCATGTGTAGAGAGAGACACACTCACTGTAGGTACAGTGACTGCCGGGAAGAGAATGCAGGCGAGTGAATAATCACTCTCCTCATTTTAATTTTGCAAGAGTGAAAAATTCAGGAGAGTGATTTTAACCCCTGACCTACTATGACAGCTCAAACTGGCCAGCTCTAGATATGAAAATAACCATACAAATTTTGTTATTTTTAGTCGAGTTTTGACGAAGTCAAACTCGACTTATAGTTTGATGAAGTGGCTGGCGGGCGGGCAGGCGGGTGGCGGGCGGCGGACGTAAACAATTGGTTTCCGGGCAATAACTTTAGCTCTATTTGATGCACCTTTACCAAAATTATACCAGAGGTTACACTATAGGAAAGGAAGACACCTATCGATTTCAGAGTCTCGTGCCCCAAGGTCAAGGTCACTGTTACTATAAATAGAATATTTTGTGACAAATTGGTTTCCGGGTAATAACTTTAGTTCTATTTGACGCACCTTTACCAAACTTATACCAGAGGTTACCCTATAGGAAGGGAAGACACCTATTGATTTCGGAGTCTGGAACTCCAAGGTCAAGGTCACTGTTGCTATAAATAGAATATTTTAAGACAAATTGGTTTCCAGGCAATAACTTTAGTTCTATTTGACACACCTTTACCAAACTTATACCAGAGGTTACCCTATAGGAAGGGAAGACACCTATTGATTTCGGAGTCTGTGACTCCAAGGTCAAGGTCACTGTTACTATAAATAGAATATTTTGTGACAAATTAGTTTCCGGGCAATAACTTTAGTTCTGTTTCGTGTATCTTCACCAAACTTATACCACAGGTTACCCTATAGGAAGGAAAGACACCTATCGATTTCGGAGTATGGGGCACAAAGGTCAAGGTCACTGTTACTATCAATAGAATATTTTGTGACAAATTGGTTTCCGGGCAATAACTTTAGTTCTATTTGACGAACCTTTACCAAACTTATACCAGAGGTTACCGTATAGGAAGGGAAGATACCTATTGATTTCGGAGTCTGGGACTCCAAGGTCAAGGTCACTGTTACTATAGATAGAATATTTTGTGACAAATTGGTTTCCGGGCAATAACTTTAGTTCTATTTGAAGCACCTTTACCAAACTTATACCAGAGGTTACCCTATAGGAAGGGAAGACACTTATTGATTTCAGAGTCTGGGACTCCAAGGTCAAGGTCACTGTTACTACAAATAGCTTATTTCTTCAGAATTTAATGTCAAAACTCGACTTCTGGATCTGTGATCCTCTTGCTGGATTTTTTCATTTTTGCTCTAAAAACATAGCTGATGACCACTCATTGAAATGAGCTCATTGAGCTTGTTCCAATGAGGTGTCATAAGCTATGGTTTAAGCAAAAAATGAAAGATTTCAGTTTTGCAAGTATTGTCTCCTAGTTGGGTCTTGTAATGAGTGATTGAAATAAAATATATAACTTGATGTTCAGACATAATTTCTACATATATCATGAAGGTGAGTGATTATAATTACTCCACTTGTGAAAAGTTTAGGAGAGTGTTGGTGAGTGAGAGTGATCACTCTCCTTTCCCATTAGTTCCTATAACTATTTAGTATTTAAGAAGAACAAAATCATGGAGTTACCTGTACAGAGGTTATCCCACTTATCCATGTCATTGGGTCAAGGAGAGGTGTTAGTATAAGTTGTATACTCACTAATCCTTAGAAAATGAATAAGCTTATAACTAAAACTGTTGAGTTTTGTTTGGTCAGGTTCACCACACCATGTCTGCTGCATGGGCCTGTACAAATTATAAATTAAGACGACTAGAAAAGAGTTACCTTTTTTTTAAGACAACTCATTTTCAAGTAAACACAGAGATATCTAGCGCAATGGCAAAGTGATACTGTACTGTCATCACAAAAGCAGAAAGAGACTTTAACCCTTCACCCAACGCAGACGATATTAAAATTATTTTAAATATCATTTTTTTAAATTTTTCAAAAAATTTCAACAAAACCACATCATATGACCCCTCATTGGAACGAGTTCTATGAGCTCGTTCCAAAGAAGGGTCACATGTTATGGTTTTGTTGATTTTTTTTGAGAAATAGTTTTTTTTAGCTTAACTTGACAAAGTCAAGATAAGCTATTGCCATCACGCGTGTGGAAGTCTGTTAGTCTGTGAGTCTGTTCATATTTTCCTTTAGCACAGGCTACACCCGTCATGAAATTTCATATGCAGGTTTGAGGTCATGTCTAGATGAGAACATCCCCTTTTGGTCGCAGTCAGTCAACCGTGATGGCTACCCAAGCCCCAAAACCCTTTAGCACAGTTTACAGGTCGTATTTATGAAGGGATTTCATTGTAACTTGGTAGAATGCCTCTGTATAATATCTAGATGAGAACGTCCCCTTTCGGTCATGATCTGTCAACCATTACGGCTGCCCAAGCCTGAAACCCAAAACATTTTAGCACAGTCTACAGGCTATATTTAATATGGTGGGATTTCATTGTAACTTGGTAGGATGACTTCCGTATGATGTCTAGATGAGAACTTCTCCATTTGGTCGTGATCTGTCACGTTGCGATCATTCAACCATGATGGCTGCCCGAGCCCAAAGCCCGAAAACCTTTAGCACAGTCTACAGGTCATATTTATGAAGGGATTTCATTTTAAATTGAGCAGTTGAAAAAAATTAATTTTTCAAAATATTTCAACAAAACCATATCACCTCATCTTGTTATACCGGCATATGTAGTGCGCTAACTTCAGTGATTATTGAACTCTGGTGATAGAAGAATAAAAAGTGATTTATTTCTTAAACTGCTGAGTATTTTAAAAAAATATTTTTCATCAAATCAAGTCATGGCTGCTGTAAAAATTAAAAAAGTAAAGATAAAAACACCGGTGGAAGAGCTTATTCAAATTAGAGTGAAACTTGGTTAAAAGTGCCAAAACAAAACATACTCTAGGGGTGATAGATTTGTTGCCAAGGCCAGGAATATCTGGCAGTAGTTTGCAAAAAGTTAACCCTGTACCTATCATGACTAGGTGATAACACTTCCGCAAAATTTTCTTGGATGGAGAATACAGTGGAGCCCACCTAATTGGATATATCTTAACTGAATAACCCTGTTAACTGAATATAATTTCCCAACACAAAACCATTTACCATACCTCCAGTACAAATTTAACCTGTTAATTGAATTATATGTTATAGAGTAAACTCCTGTTAACTGAACAAAAAAATCTTGTAACCTGTCAAGAAATTACTCTGACTATTTTCACTTTTCCTTTGTTTATAAACCTATTTGGTACATCCAATACAGGCATTTGATCTGACAGAGCTCACAAGATATAATAGAATAAATGCTAAGTTTACATCTAGAATACAGGAAAGTGACACAATCCCTGTTACTTAAATATTCCTGTTAATTGAATAATTTTCATTGGCAAGGTGGCTATTCAATTAACAGGGTTGCACTGTATATTCATCTTTTGCCTCCAAAACATGGCTAATAACCATCCAATGAAACAAGCTTGACGAGCTTGTTCCAATGAGATGTCAAAAGGTATGTTTTGGAGACAAATTTTTTTTAAAAATATTGAAATTTGAATGTTGTTTCTTGTGGATAGCACTAGTCCAAATATTGCTTTTGCCTGGAGATGGGATCGTGGTTACGGTTTCATTGTTTTTTGGGGTTTTTTTTGCCCAAAAACCTCAGTTGTGATTGTTGCTTGCTTATGAGCACATAGCAAAAAGATGCATATAACCTCTCAATGCTGTGGCAAAGGGAAACACTAACTAATCTAACAATACTTTAGCCATCACTAAATCCTGTAATGCTAGGTTACACCAGTCTGCCCCAACATTATTTTTGAAATGTTATCCTACAAGTTTGAAAAAAATAATTTCTGAATGCCCCCCCCCCCCCCTCTCCCATCCACAAAATTGATATGTTACAAAGTATTTTTTTTAAACTGCCATACTGACATGTTACCCCATTTCTTGGAATTCCTCCTCCCCCTATCCCACCGCCAAATAATGTTGAAGACTAATGTTGGATTGGTCGCCCTCTCTCTGACATCGATGAATGAATGCTACCTCCCATATTCTAAAATGATACTGTAACACCATTGCCATCATTATTTCTTGGGTCATCCTCTTAAAACATTAAAAAAAGCTGCTTTTATACCCTTATTAATAACATGCAACATACAGCCAAGCCAGGAAATAAGCAATCTGTCATTTGCAGAATGAGGTCCCGAGCGGATGCATTTTCTTATGCTATTCCATACAATCGGCTACAATCCCCATTTTATCCCCTGGATTCCTCTTTCAGTTTAGACCTGAAATCTTGGTTCAGATTGAGGTCCACAGAGGGTTAATTTAGTAATCGCATCACCAAATTCACACTCTAGGGGGCTAATTCTGCAGATGATAATCTGCTTATTTTCCAGACTTGTATACCACTGATGGTGGTTTTCAGCCTCCAATCGATATTAATTTAAATAAATTTTGAAACATAGATTTAACTTTTTGCAAATTGAAAATCATTCATTTGTATTTTTATTAGTCAATTTTTTCATTGGAAAGATCTTAATGAGACAGCTTGTTTCAGCTATTAGTGTATAAATGAAATTTGAATACATAGGTACATGAGCCTTTTGTCAAGAACTAGGTGACCAGGTTTTTTTGTTACATTCTTATAGATTTCAGATAGGATGGCAAAGGAAATCCACACTGCTAATTGAGACCTTGAGTTAACCAACACCAGACTAAACTAGTTTTTAGCTTAACTTAACAAAGTCAAGATAAGCTATTGCCATCACGCTTGCAGAAGTCTATTAGTCTGTGAGTCTGTGACTCTGTTCACATTTTCCTTTAGCACAGGCTACACCTCATAGTTCTTATCCGATCGTCACGAAATTTCATATACAGGTTTGAGGCCATCCCCTTTTGGTCACGATCAGTCAACCTTGATGGCTGTCTGAGCCCAAAACCCGAAAACCATTAGCACAGTCTACAGGTCGCATTTATGAAGGAATTTCATTGTTGGTAGGATGCCTCTGTATAATATCTAGATGAGAACATCCCCTTTTGGTCGTGATCTGTCAACCGTGACAGCTGCCCAAGCCCGAAACCCAAAAACGTTTTGCACAGTCTACAGGTCATATTTAGTATGGAGGGATTTCATTGTAACTTGGTAGGATTTGTATGAGGTCTAAATGAGAACGTCCCCATTTGGTTGCGATCTGTCAGCCGTGATGACTGCCCGAATCCCAAACCCGAAATCCTTTAGCACAGTCTGCAGGTCGTATTTATGGAGGGATTTCATTGTAACTTGGTAGGTTGATTCCATATAATGTCTAGATGATAACGTCCCCTTTTGGTCGCAATTGGTCTACTGTGATGGCTATTGGGGCCCAAAGCCCAAAAATCTTTAGCACAGTCTACAGGTCATATTTATGTCTCCCCTTCCCTTTAGGGAGACATATTGTTTTAGTGCATATTCTTCTTCTTCTTCTTCTTCTTCTTCTTCTTCTTTGTTCGGGGCATAACTTTTTTGTCTTTTGACCTAGACCTTAGATATTTGGCATGTGGATATATCACCATGAGCCGGTGTGTCGTAGGTTTGTCCGGGGCATAACTTTTTTGTCTTTTGACCTAGACCTTAGATATTTTGCATGTGGATGTATCACCATGAGCTGGTGTGTAGTGTACCATAGTGACCTTCATGTGACCTTGACCTTTGACCTGAAGGTCAGATTTATGTGCTTTTTAAGGGAAACTTTGTCCGGGGCATAACTTAAAAAAGGCTTGAAAAGCCCATTCAAAGGCCTTGAATTAACCTCATCCTTGGGACAATGTGCCCTGTTATATTGGCGTGTAATTGGCAGGAAATATTAAACATATTTCAGCACAGTGCAACCTGCTATATGAGATAAATAAGTTTTTAGTCTTGGTAAAGTTTTCATGGCTATTGCTTCTATAGAAATTTGTCATATTGCCATTGATATAGTTGAAGCAATGATATACATTATTATCCATCAGTCTGATAAGAATTGGGCAATGTAGCAATCATTCTTTCATCCATTTGTCCATCTGTAAACAACCAAAAGTCATCTTAAGTCATTATTATGTCTCCCCTTCCCAGAAGGGAGACATATTGTTTTAGTGCATATTGTTCTTCTTCTCATACAAACTTTGTCCGGGGCATAACTTTTTTGTGTTTTGACCTAGACCTTAGATATTTGGCATGTGGATGCATCACCATGAGCCGGTGTGTGGCGTACCATAGTGATCTTCATGTGACCTTCACCTTTGACCTGAAGGTCAGATTTATGTGCTTTTTAGGGAAACTTTGTCCGGGTCATAACTTTTTTTGTCTTTTGACCTAGACCTTAGATATTTGGCATGTGGATGTATCACCATTAGCCAGTGTGTCGCGTACCATAGTGACCTTCATGTGACCTTGACCTTTGTCCTGAAGGTCATATTTATGTGCTTTTTAAGGGAAACTTTGTCTGGGGCATAACATTTTTGTCTTTTGACCTAGACCTTAGATATTTGGCATGTGGATGTATCACCACGAGCCGGTATGTTGCGTATCATAGTGACCTTTATGTGACCTTAACCTTTGACCTGAAGGTCAGATTTATGTGCTTTTTTGAGGGAAACTTCGTCCGGACCAGAACTTTTTTGTCTTTTGACCTGGACCTTAGATATTTGGCATGATTGTCAATATTATTCATGTATATATAATTTGCAGTGCATTAAATAGAAAGGAAGGGGAGACATATGTTTTAGTGTGCTAAAACAGTTTCTAGTTATGAAGGGATTTCATTTTAACTTGGTAGGTTGACTCAGTATAATGTCTAGATGAGGATGTCCCCTTTTGGTTGTGATCTGTCAACCATGATGGCTACACAGGCCCGAAGCCCAAAAACCCTTAGCACAGTCTACAGACCGTACTTATGAAGGGATTTCAATGTAACTTGATAGGATGACTCATTTTGGAATAATTTCACTGTAAATTGGTAACTTTAGTTGATGTACATTAACTGTGAGGGCCGCATACATTAACTGTGAGGGCCACATTAACCCACCCCTCAATTCTTTAGTACAGTGTACACCTCATATTATTGTCTCCCGCTTTTTGAAAAACCGGGAGATATTAAATTCGTGGTGTCCTTCCGTCCTTCCATCCTTCCGTGTTTTTCGTTTCCAGACTCTAACTTTCCTTACAGTGACCGGATTTCGATGAAATTTGGGTAGTAGATAACTTTCATCAATTGTGTGTCCAAGTTCAAATATGGGCATTTTCCGCGCATATTTAATTAGATTGCTGAAATTTGATTGGCTGACGGTTTCCAGACTCTTAACTTTCCTTAAAATCAACCACTTTCGATGAAATTTCCTATATGGATTACTTTTATCAATACCTAGGTCAAGTTCGAATGTGGGAAATTTTGTACCGAAAATCTGTCCATCTGCCTGTCCGTCTGCCCCGTGCGCCAATGCACCTCGGACTAAAAGCCGTATTTATGAACAGATCTTCACGAAACTTCTTGGGTATCTTTGTTATCATTGTGAGACCAGAATATGTGTTTTGGGGTTTGGTCCAAAATTCAAGATGGCCACCAGTGGCCATTTTGTTCCGAAATTGGGTGTAATCAGTTTTTTGTACAGAACTTCTATATGAAACTTCGGATTTGAATAAATTTTTTATGAATGTTTAGTAACATGCAATATATCACATATAATACGGGTTTTGTTCTCGTGCAAAAATTATGCAAATTATGGAAACTTTGATTTTTTCAGTGCTGCTACTAATACACAGTAAGTGCACACCTTCTGCATTTTTCGTTTCCAGACTCTAACTTTCCTTACAGTCAGTCGATTTCGATGAAATTTGGGTAGTAGATCACTTTCATCAATTGTGGGTCCAAGTACGAACATGGGCATTTTCCGTGCATATTTAATTAGGTTGCTTAAATTTGATTGGCTGATGGTTTCCAGTCTCTAACTTTCCTTAGAGTCAACCGATTTCAATGAAATTTCATATATGGATTACTTTTCACATCAGTTTAATGTAATATTTCTTATCATACAGTCTCAATTTTTAGTGATTCTCACAGTTATACTCCACATCACTTTACTTGCTTTGACAGTGACCTCCGTGAAAATGAATCGGATAACCTCTATCTGAAGCACTGTCTGTTCTGTCTCTTCTAAATAACTTCCACTTGCAACTCATCTATATTCTACTGGATGCATTAATTCCCCTTGAAACTGCTGCCCAGCGGGAGACATGAATTCACGGAATTTGCTTGTTAGCTTAACTTGACATAGTCAAGATAAGCTATTGCCATCATGCGAGCGGAAGTCTATTAGTCTGTGAGTCTGTTAGTCTGTGAGTCTGTGACGTCTGTTCACATTTTCCTTTAGCATGGACTACACCCCGCAGTTCTTGTCTGATCGTCACGAAATTTCATATGCAGGTTTGAGGTCATGTCTAGATGAGAACGTCCCCTTTTGGTCGCAATCGGGCAACTGGTATGGCTGCCCGAGCCCAAAACCCGAAAACCATTAGCACAGTCTACAGGTCGTATTTATGAAGGGATTTCATTGTAACTTGGTAGGATGCCTCTGTATAATGCCTAGATGAGAACGTCCCCTTTTTGGCTTGATCTATCAACCGTGATGGCTGTCCAAGCCCGAAACCCAAAAACTTTTAGCACAGACTGCAGGTCATGTTTAATGTGGAGGGATTTCATTGTAGCTTGGTAGGATGACTCCTTATGATGTCTAGAAGAGAATTTCCCCATTTGGGCATGATCTGCCAACCGTGACAACTGCCCGAGCCCAAAACCTGAAAACCTTTAGCACAGTCTACAGGTCATATTTATTGATGAATTTCATTGTAACTTGATGGGTTGACTTCATACTATGTCTAGATGAGAAAGTCCCCTTTTGGACTTGATTGGGCAACTGTGACGGCTACAGGGGCCCGAAGCCCGAAAACCTTTAGCACAGTCTAGAGGTCATATTTATGAAGGGATTTCATTGTAACTTGGTAGGATGACTCCAAATAATGTCTAGATGAGAATGTCCCATTTTGATCGCGATCATGCAGCCTTAGTGGGTGCCTGAGCCCAAAAACCTTTAGCATAGGCAAAAGGTCATATTTACGGAAGGATTTCATTGTAACCTGTTAGGTTGACTCCATATAATGCCTAGATGATGACATCCCCTTTTGGTCATGATTGGTCAGTTGTGATGGCTACAAGTGCCCGAAGCCCGAAAACCTTGAGCACAGTCCACAGGTCACATTTATGAAGGGATTTTATTGTAACTTCTTAGGATCACTCCAGATGGTGCCCAGATGAGATTGTCCCCTATGGTTGCGATCATTCAACCATGATGGCTGCCCGAGCCCAAAGCCCGAAAACCTTTAGCACAGTCTATAGGTCATATTTATGAAGGGATTTCATTGTAACTTCTTAGGATCACTCCAGCTGATGCCCAGATGAGATTGTCCCCTATGGTTGCGATCATTCAACCATGATAGCTGCCCGAGTCCGAAGCCCAAAAACCTTTAGCACAGTCTACTGGTCATATTTATTAAGGGATTTCATTGTAACTTGGTAGGTTAACTTCATATAATGTCTAGATGAGAACGTCCCCTTTTGGACATGATTGGGCAACTGTGGTGGCTAAAGGTGCCCGAAGCCCGAAAACCTTTAGCACAGTCTACAGGTCATATTTATGAGGGGATTTCAATATAACTTGTTAGGATGACTCCAAATAATGTCTAGATGAAAACGTCCCATTTTGATCGCGATCATTCAGCCTGTATGGGTGCCCGAGCCCAAAAACCTTTAGCATAGGTAAAATGTCATATTTATTGAAGGATTTCATTGTAACCTATTAGGTTGACTCCATATAATGCCTAGATGATGACATCCCCTTTTTGTCGTGATTGGTCAGCTGTGATGGCTACAAGTGCCCGAAGCCCGAAAACCTTGAACACAGTCTGCAGGTCATATTTATGAAGGTATTTCATTATAACTTCGTAGGATCACTCCAGATGATGCCCAGATGAGATTGTCCCCTTTGGTTGTGATCATTCAACCATTATGGCTGCCCGAACCCGAAGCCCGACAACCTAAAGCACAGTCTACAGGTCATATTTATGAAGGGATTGCATTGTAACTTGGTAGGTTGACTTCCTATAATGTCTAGATGAGAACGTCCCCTTTTGCACATGATTGGGCAACTTTGACGGCTAAAGGTGCCCGAAGCCCAAAAACCTTTAGCACAGTCTACAGGTCATATTTATGAAGGGGTTTCATTGTAACTTGGTAGGATGACTCCAAATAATGTCTAGATGAGAACGTCCCATTTTGGTCATGATCATTCAGCCTTGATGGGTGCCCGAGCCCAAAAACCTTTAGCATAGGCAAAAGGTTATATTTATAGAAGGATTTCATTGTAACCTGTTAGGTTGACTCCATATAATGCCTAGATGATGACATCCCCTTTTGGTCGTGATTGGTCAACTGTGATGGCTACAGGTGCCCGAAGCCTGAAAACCTTGAGCACAGTTCACAGGTCATATTTATGAGGGATTTCATTGTAACTTCTCAGGATCACTCCAGATGATGCACAGATGAGATTGTCCCCTTTGGTTGCGATCATTCAACCATGATGGCTGCCCAAGCCCGAAGCCCGTAAACCTTTAGCACAGTCTACAGGTCATATTTATGAAGGGATTTCATTGTAACTTGGTAGACTGACTTCATATAATGTCTGTATGAGAATGTTCCATTTTGATTGCGATCATTCAGCCTTGATGGGTGCCCGAGCCCAAAAACCTTTAGCATAGGTAAAAGGTCATATTTATGGAAGGATTTCATTGTAACCTATTAGGTTGACTCAATATAACGCCTAGATGATGACATCCCCTTTTGGTCGTGATTGGTCAGCTGTGATGGCTACAAGTGCCCGAAGCCCGAAAACTGTGAGCACAGTCTATAGGTCATATTTATGAAGGGATTTCATTGTAACTTTGTAGGATCACTCCAGATGATGCCCAGATGAGATTGTCCCCTTTGGTTGCGATCATTCAACCATTATGGCTGCCCGAGCCCGAAGCCCGAAAACCTTAAGCACAGTCTACAGGTCTTATTTATGAAGGGATTTCATTGTAACTTGGTAGGTTGACTTCATATAATGTCTAGATGAGAACGTCCCCTTTTGGACATGATTGGACAACTGTTACGGCTTCAGGCGCCCAAAGCCCGAAAACTTTTAGCACAGTATACAGGTCATATTTATTAAGGGATTTCATTGTAACTTGGTAGGAGGACTCCAAATAATGTCTAGATGAGAACGTCCCCTTTTGGTCGCGATCATTCAGCCTTGATGGATGCTCGAACCCAAAACCCCAAAACCTTTAGCATAGTCTATTGGTCATATTTATGGAAGGACTTCATTGTTACCCGTAAGTTTGACTCCATATAATGCCTAGATGATGACATCCCCTTTTGGTCGTGATATTTATGAAGGGATTTCATTGTAACTTTGTAGGATCACTCCAGATGGTGCCCAGATGAGATTGTCCCCTATGGTTGCGATCATTCAACCATGATGGCTGCCCGAGCCCAAAGCCCGAAAATCTTTAGCACAGTCTATAGGTCATATTTATGAAGGGATTTCATTGTAACTTCTTAGGATCACTCCAGCTGATGCCCAGATGAGATTGTCCCCTATGGTTGCGATCATTCAACCATGATAGCTGCCCGAGTCCGAAGCCCGAAAACCTTTAGCACAGTCTACAGGTCATATTTATTAAGGGATTTCATTGTAACTTGGTAGGTTGACTTCATATAATGTCTAGATGAGAACGTCCCATTTTGATATATATATATATATATATATTTATGAAGGGATTCAATGTAACTTGATAGGATGACTCGTTTTGGAATAATTTCAGTGTAACTTGGTAACTTTTGTTGATATATGTTAACTGTGAGGGCCACATACATTAACTGTGAGGTCATATTAACCCACCCCTCAGCTCTTTAGTACAGTGTACACCTCATATTATTTTTATAATAAACATAGCATACAGGGAACAGAAATGAACATATTCCCAATTATCACAATTCTTGTCTTATTTCATAATCCTTTCATAAACATTGAACATTATCCTTTTCATCAAACACAACACACAAGTTAAGCTACAGTGTCATTGACACTTTCATTTTTAGCTCACCTGACTGAAAGTCAGGGTGAGCTATTCTGATCACTTTTCGTCCATCGTCTGTCGTCTGTCATCCGGCGTCCGGCGTGAAGGTGGTGTTTGGGCTTTTTCCCCCAAACCACTGGCCGCATATTAATGAAATTTCATGTGAGTAGGGGTTATATAAGTGGATTTTGATTTTTTGTCAAATTAGGTTTCGGCTCACATTGAGCAGAGGGATGGGGCAAAAATGCTCCAATTCTTAAAAAATCTTCTCCAGAACCAGCAATAGCAGAGACTTGATATTTGGTATGCAGCTTCCTTTTGAGGTGTAGACTCAAGTTTGTTCAAGAGAAGTTCGAGAGGCTATATTTGACGATGTTAAAGGAGGGGCAAAAATTTTGGCCCGGCCCCAAATTTCTATTTTCCAAACCGCGAGGCCGATTTGAACCAAATTTGACATGAGTGCTTATTGGGTCATAAGTACCTAATTTATGCCAAAATTTTTTTCCCCATAGCCCCGTGGGAACCATAGGAGCTAAAAATAAAAAAAATGAAAACGCCCATATCTCCAAAACTACACTTCTCTGAGAATTCTTATTTGTTGTGAAGCTTCCTTAGGACGAACAGAATGGAATGATAAAAAAAAATTGCCATGGGTTTTATCATGGGGTACTTTTTGGGGACTTTGAAAAAGTGCTGAGTCAGCATTTTTTAACACTGTGGGTAATGGGAAAAACATAAGACTACTTTAATCCGAAACCACTGCTCGAAAAGCTTTAAAATTTCACAAATAACATCTTTGGAAGATTGTTTCACATGTTTATTGAAATCAATTGCCTGGGTCGATATTTGGGCTCTCTATGGGAGCCCAAATGTTTAAATTAGTGCAGTATGAGGAGTATTTTTGAAAAATCTTCTTCTTCATATCTAGCAATAAGAATGTTTTGATATTTGGTATGCAGCATCCTTAGGGGGGTGAGATTCAAGTTTGTTGAAGCCAAATCCCTGGGTTGATATTTAGGCTGAAAATTTGGGGTCCCGTTGCAGACTTCGAAATTTTGGACCAAAATCCGAAAAAAATTTTTTTGTTTTTTTCTGCGTTTCGGTCAATTTTAAGACAAAAAAAAAAATTTTTTTTCCCCTGAAAATTTGGGCTGCGGGTGGGACTTAGAAAATTTTGGACCGAAATCCAAAATTTCTGTTTTTTTGTTTTTTCTGCGTTTCGGTCAATTTTAAGACAAAAAAAAAAAAAATTTTTTACCCTGAAAATTTGGGGTCTGGGTGGGACTTGGAAAATTTTGGACCAAAATCCGAAAATTTTTTTTTTGTTTTTTATGCATTTCTGTCAATTTTATAACAAAAAAATTTTTTTTTTTTTTCCCCTGAAAATTTGGGGTCCGGGTGGGACTTGTTTTTTCTGCGTTTTGGTCAATTTTAAGACAAAAAATTTTTTTTTTTTTACCCTGAAACTTTGGGGTCTGGGTGGGACTTGGAAAATTTTGGACCAAAATCCGAAAAATTTTTTGTTTGTTTTTTATTCATTTCTGTCAATTTTAAGACAAAAATTTTTTTTTTTTTTCCCCTGAAAATTTGGGGTGCGGGTGGGACTTAGAAAATTTTGAACCAAAATCCGAAAAAATTTTTTTTTTGTTTTTTATGCATTTCTGTCAATTTTAAAACAAAAAAATTTTTTTTTTTTTTTTCCCCTGAAAATTTGGGGTCCGGGTGGGACTTGGAAAATTTTGGACCAAAATCCGAAAATTGTTTTGTTTGTTTTTTATTCATTTCTGTCAATTTTAAGACAAAATTTTTTTTTTTTTTCCCCTGAAAATTTGGGGTGCGGGTGGGACTTAGAAAATTTTGAACCAAAATCTGAAAAAATTTTTTTTTGTTTTTTATGCATTTCTGTCAATTTTAAAACAAAAAAAATTTTTTTTTTTTTTTCCCCTGAAAATTTGGGGTCCAGGTGGGACTTGGAAAATTTTGGACCAAAATCCGAAAAAAATTTTTTTTTGTTTTTTATGCATTTCTGTCAATTTTAAGACAAAAAAAAAAAAAAAATTTTTCCCCTGAAAATTTGGGATCCGGGTGGGACTTAGAAAATTTTGGACCAAAATCCGAAAAAAATTTTTTTTGTTTTTTCTTTGTTTTGGTCAATTTTAAGACAAAAAAAAATTTTTTTTTTCCCCTGAAAATTTGGGGTCCGGGTGGAACTTGGAAAATTTTGGACCAAAAACCGAAAATTTTTTTGTTTGTTTTTTATTCATTTCTGTCAATTTTAAGACAAAAAATTTTTTTTTTTTTTCCCCTGAAAATTTGGGGTGCGGGTGGGACTTAGAAAATTTTGAACCAAAATCCGAAAAAAATTTTTTTTGTTTTTTATGCATTTCTGTCAATTTTAAAACAAAAAAATTTTTTTTTTTTTTTCCCCCCTGAAAATTTGGGGTCCGGGTGGGACTTGGAAAATTTTGGACCAAAATCCGAAAAAATTTTTTTTTGTTTTTTATGCATTTCTGTCAATTTTAAGACAAAAAAAAAAAAAAAAAAATTTTTCCCCTGAAAATTTGGGGTCCGGGTGAAAATTTGGGGTCCCGTTGCAGACTTCGAAATTTTGGACCAAAATCCAAAAAAATTGTTTTTTGTTTTTTCTTTGTTTTGGTCAATTTTAAGACAAAAAAAAATTTTTTTTTTTTCTCCTGAAAATTTGGGGTCCGGGTGGAACTTGGAAAATTTTGGACCAAAATCCAAAAATTTTTTTGTTTGTTTTTTATTCATTTCAGTTAATTTTAAGACAAAAATTTTTTTTTTTTTTCCCCTGAAAATTTGGGGTGTGGGTGGGACTTCGAAAATTTTTTTTGTCTTTTATGCATTTCTGTCAATTTTTAGACAAAAAAAAAAAATTTCCCCTGAAAATTTGGGGGTCCGGGTGGGACTTAGAATATTTTGGACCAAAATCCGAAAAAAATTTTTTTTTGTTTTTTCTGCGTTTTGGTCAATTTTAAGACAAAAAAAATTTTTTTTTTTACTCTGAAACTTTGGGGTCTGGGTGGGACTTCGAAAATTTTGGACCAAAATCCGGAATTTTTTGGGTTTTTTTTTTATGCGTTTCTTTCAATTTTAAGACAAAAAAAAAAAAAATTTTTTTTTACCCTGAAAATTTGGGGTCCGGGTAGGACTTTCAAAATTTTGGACCAAAATCCGAAAAAAGATTTTTTTTGTTTTTTCTGCGTTTTGGTCAATTTTAAGACAAAAAAAAAAAAAAAAAATTTTTCCCCTGAAAATTTGGGGTCTGGGTGGGACTTCGAAAATTTTGGACCAATATCCATAATTTTTTGGTTTTTTGTTTTTTATGCGTTTCTGTCAGTTTTAAGACAAAAAAAACATTTTTTTTTACACCGAAAATTTGGGGTCCGGGTGGGACTTAGAAAATTTTGGACGAAAATCCAGAAATTAGTTTTAGCATTTTTTATGCGTTTTAAGAAGAAGAAAAAAATTTAGTCTGAAAGTATTTTGTTTGGGAAAAAAAACTGTTTTTTATGTGTTTATCTCAATTTTGGGACGTTAAAGTGCATGAACTGAAAATAGAAGGAAAATCCTGTGTATTGTGTGGGCACAATCGCTTCATCTAGTTGGTATATGCTTTTCTTAGGAGGGGCGTATGCAGCTTATTCAAGTCAAGTCCCTGGTTTGATATTTAGACTACCATGTCAGGTGAGCGCCCTCAGGCCCCCTGGGGCCTCTTGTTATTGAAAGCATAGCATACAGGGAACAGAAATTAACATATTCCCAATAATCACAATTCTTGTCTTATTTCATAATCCTTTCATAAACATTGAATATAAACATTGAACATTATCCTTTTCATCAAACATAACACACAGACAAGTTAAGCTACAGTGTCATTGACACTTTCATTAATTTTGCTGTTTTGTTAGTACAGTGGAGCCCACTTAATTAGATATCTCTTAACTGAATGACCATGTTGATTGAATATAATTTCCTAACAGAAAACCATTTACCTTACCTCCAGTACAAATTTGACCTGTTAATTGAATACAGGTTATAGAGTAAACTCCTGTTAATTGAATAAAAAATCTTGTAACCTGTCGAGAATTTACCTTGACTCTCCCCAGTTTTCCTCTGTTTATAGACCTATTTGGCCTCAGTACATCCAATACTGGTATTTAATCTATTATACCTTGTTTGACTACAATAAATGCTAAGTATCTCCAGAAAACATGAAAGTGACACAATCCCTGTTAATTGAATACTCCTGTAAATTGGATAATTTTCATTGGCAAAGTGGCCATTCAATTAACAGGGTTCCACTGTATAAGTGGCATGTGAACATTTCGTCACCTGAAAGACACAATTTTATTGCAGGCCCATTTTCTTGCAGTTCCATATTTACAAATCTGTACGAAACATCTTTTACATACATGTACAGCAGTGTTCAACCAATGATCGGAATTGGCCACCACAATCGGCCGATTGTGGTCAATATGATGACAATGGCAACGGCTTCTGGAACATCGGTTCAACCGATTGTTGCCAAGCATTTTGTGATGATTCATTAACTGCATTTTATTATCCTCTGCAATTGTTCAATTGTTAATGTAAAATGATGTCGATGATACCATTCAGTAAAGTTGAGAAAGAACCACAATGTGTATTCTTAATCTCTCTAGATGCCTCTTTACGGGATATACAAGTTCAACAACAAGTAAAGCTTATAATTGAGCATACTTGCGGCAATGTCCAGTTCATACCAGAAAAGTGAAGGTTGTGCTCCATTGACTCAGGTTGCAGTAAACTTACCAGTCGCACGCAGTATGCACGACTGGTAGTTTTACTGCAATCCCAGTCAATGAAGTTTAACACTGTGAAAAATGTTCAGTTTAATGTAGTTCTTTTGAATCTCGACTTGTCTGGTAGTGCATGGTATAACAATCAGAATCAGCCGATTGTGAGCTCAGATAACTGGTAATCAGTCAGCGACCATTTTTGGTATCGGTTGAACACTAACATACAGATTTCCATTAATGGACTATTTTTTCAACTTAGGTCATGGATCTATCAAAAGAACTAAACTCTGCCCATTTTCGTAATCAGGTAATCGAAACGTCACATTCTGACCTAGATCAGTTTGGAAGCTGTGGTGACAGCCGATAAATCAAATGAAAATTGGAAATATTTTTGTTCAAGTCCACCAAAATTATTGAAATTAAAGTTGTTCTATAAATGAGGAGTGATTTTGTAACACTCAAGTTCTGACTTTGAAGCAAATATCTCTCAGATAACAGCAGCTAATTTCTTAAAAATACGAATAAATAACCTATTTGAACACAATTTTTATTTGTATTTTTCTGTTACGTATCAATTTGTCACACGTTTTTTGTAATCATATCTGAGTTTGGTTTTTGTTTTTATTTTTACTCTTTCAACATGAGAGGCCACTTTACTGGTCCAGGAACATGATACGTCATAATTTCATTAAGTAGGATGGCTACTAAGTGAACGTGTGTGGTAGAACAATTAATATTTTCAGCGTGCAGCCTGAAGGCTGCACGTTGAAAATATTAATTGCTCTACCCCAAATAATGGATATGGACTCTTCCAATTTCTGCCATTTAACTGGCATGGAAGATACCACCAGTGTTGAAAGGGTTAAGCAGACATCAGAATTGTCAAATTGGACAAGTGAGACTGAATTTTTAAGATAATGGATTCTGTGTCATAGAGTCAAGGCTGCACCTCTCATGCCATATTGACAAACCCAGTCACATGTTGCGACATTCTGTGTGTATATGTACTAAACCATGAAGAGACAAAGAGAGTAATCGCTTGACTGGACTGGTTACGTGAAATAATTCATGAGAGGTGAGGGACATTGTACAAACACGAATGTGCGAATGTGCACAAGTGTTTTACAATATAGTCCCTTGCCTCGAATGAATTATTTCACGTAACGAGTCCAGTCAAGTGATTACTCTGTTTATTACTTTTCATTATTAACGATAATTATATTATTTAGCCCTTTACCTAATGTAACGGTTAGCACTATTCTCAAAAATCGCCAATTAATTTTCATTATTTTTTCATTTTTGTCTCAAAACCATAGGTTATGACCCCTCATTGGAACAATCTCATCGAGTTCGTTCCAATGAGGGGTCATAACCTATGTTTTTGAGACAAAAAATGAAAATAATAGCTATTCAAGAATTTTTTTGCAAGTGTCGTCTGCTTTTCATATTAGGTAAATGTTTAAAAAAGCAAAAAAAACAATGAAGTCCCCATTACACCCACGGCAAAGCGTCTTCGTTTGCGCGCACGGATACATGACCCAATTGTTGATTGCATAATGCACTTGTGAAGTTATCGTTTATAATCAAACCAGGAAGTCCCAGTAAATCACACTTTGGAAAGTATTAATGCATATTTGTTCATTTTTATGTACACTTGACAAAGTCAATGTAAGCTCTTCTCCTGTTGCATGCAGACATCTGCGAGTCTTTTGGTCTGTCCACAATTTGTTCAGCACAGGCAACATTCCACAGTTCTTTTCCGATCATTATCAAACTTCATATGCATGCATTTTATGTTCATGTTTTAATGAGAACGTCCCAATATGGTCATGGTTGGCCACCTGCAGTTACCGCCACTGCAGGTCTTGGATTTCTTCAACACAGGCTACAGGTTGCATTTATGCAACAATTTTTCAAAATTTTGAACAACCTATTTTGATAATGGTTAGGCTGCCAATAATGGCTTCCATGGTGGCCATCTTGGATTTCTTCAGAACACTGTCTACAATTCATTCAACATGGGCTACTGCCTGCAATTCTTTTTTGATTATCACCACGATTTTGTTTGTATATTTAGGTTTATACTTAGATGGAAACGTCATATTATGGTCACAGTCAGCTGCCTGTAATAGCCACCACAGTAGCCATCTTTGATTTCTTCAGGATGCAAATATGGACTTTACAGGTCACTGTTATGCATTAATTTTGTTAAAATTTTGATGATGAGTAGATGAGAACTTCTTTTGGTAGCAGTTGGCCGAGATGGCAGCCAACATTGATTTCTTCTGACCATTACAATTTATTCAGCATGGGCTACAGCCCACAGTTCTCTCCAGCTCATCACCAAATTTCATATACTTATTCAGATTCATACCTAGATGAATCATTATAACCCAATTTTCTTAACTGGTTGAGGGCTAGATTATTTTTGCTTGCCTAAATTTGTTCATTAATATTTGTTTTATTACAAATTAATCATTGGAGAGTGCCTTCTGGCACACTAATAATTTGTAATAAAACAATTTTATATAAACACAATGCTATTTGCATTTGACTCAAAAAGTAACATGAGTGAGGAAAATGTTTGCTTTAAATAAGCTCTGATAACCTCATTTTTAGCTTAACTTGATAAAGTCAAGATAAGCTATTGCCATCATGCGTGCGGAAGTCTGTGAGTCTGTTAGTTTGTCAGTCTGTTCACATTTTTCTTTAGCACAGACTACACCCTGTAGTTCTTGTCCGATCGTCAGAAAATTTCATATGCAGATTTGAGGTCATTCTAGATGAGAACGTCCCCTTTTGGTCGCTATCGGTCAGTCGTGATGGCGACCCGAGCCCAAAATCCCAAAACCTTTAGCACAGTCTACAGGTCATATTTATGAAGGAATTTCATTGTAACTAGGTAGGTTGACTCCATATAATGTCTAGATGAGAACGTCCCCGTTTGGTCATGATCTGTCAACCATGACGGCTACCCAAGCCCGAAACCCAAGCACTTTTAGCACTGTCTACAGGTTGTATTTAATATGGAGGGATTTCATTGTAACTTGGTAGGCTGACTCTCTATGATGTCTAGATGAGAACTTCCCCATTTGGTCGCGATGTGTCAGCCGTGATGGCTTCCCGAGCCCGAAATCCGAAAACCTTTAGCACAGTCTACAGGTCATATTTATGGAGGGATTTCATTGTAACTTGGCATGAGGACTCCATATAATGTCTAGATGAGAACACCCCCTTTTGGTCATGATCGTTGAATTGTGATAGCTGCCTCCGCCCAAAACCCGAAAACCTTTAGCACAGACTACAGGTCGTATTTATGAAGGGATTTCATTGTAACTTCGTAAGATGACTCCAAGATAATGTCTGGATGAGAATGTCCCCTTTTGGTCGCGATCGGTCTGCTGTGATGGCTACAGTGGCCCAAAGCTTGAAAACCTTTAGCCATGTCTACAGGTCGTATTTATGAAGTGATTTCATTGTAACTTGGTAGGATGACTCCAGATAATGTCTAGATGAGAACGTCCCTTTTTGGTCACAATCATTCAACTGTGATGGCTAGAAAGGCCCGAAAACCTTTAGCACTGTCTGCAGGGCATATTTATGAAGTGATTTCATTGTAACTGGATAGGATGACTCGTTTTGGAATAATTTCACTGTAACTTGGTAACTTTGGTTGACATACATTAACTGTGAGAGCCACATTAACCCACCCCTCAGTTCTTTAGTACAGTCTACACCTCAATTTATTTTTATTGAAAACATAGCATACAGGGAACAGAAATTAACATATTCTCAATTATCACAATTCTTGTCGTATTTCATAATCCTTTCATGAACATTGAACATTTTCATCAAACACAACACACAGTTAAATTAAGCTAGAGTGCAGGCATGTCAACCATTACCTGTACCGGTACTGCTGGTTCCCTCGTGCTCCAACCAGTACCGGTATTGAAGCTTTTGTCCTGCCTGTACCAGTTCAAAATTATTTTATGTGGAAATTCCTAATTGAACGAGGGTAAACAGACTGATAATCCTGTATGGCACACCTGCACAACATACTTTCAACTTATTTGTGAATAAACATATCAAAACACTCTAAACGTGCATGTTCCATTTGCACAACAACCTCAATAAGGTCGACCATTTCGACATTTTAGGCGTGGCGTCAAAGATAATGAAGACGTCATCGTCGGTTACTTCAAAGAAATTATTCTGTGGCGACATCAAAGTGATCATAAAGCACGATTTTCATGTTTTATGATTACTTTGATGTCCCCGCAGAATAATTGTACGATGCCATGTTTGTCTTTGAGATCTTGGGGACTGGGTCAGTTTAAATGTGAATTTCTCCCATCTGATTGTGATATGTCATCCAATTGTTGATTTGTCCCGGTCCTGGTACCGGTTTCGGTGGGACAGACTCTGACCTGTCCCAGTACTGGCGCTACTTTGACATGCCTGCTGCAGTGTCACTGACACTTTCATTTGGAAAGCCCTGGTAAAGGCATCTTGCACTCAACCAGTTTAATGCAACATTAGTGAAGTAATTATGACATTAATCTATAAAAGCAGTATAAAGTCAAGGTAAGCTACCATGTAATCAATGCTTTCTTCCAGACTTAACCCTTTTCCCAATGCATGCGATATCAAAATTTGTTACTGTAATTATCTTTTTCCAAATCTATCCAAAAAATATCAACAAAGCCTTTTGTGACTGCTCATTAAAACAAGCTTGACGAGCACAGTTGAATGAGGCATAGAGATGGGCGGTGTTGGAATTTTGAGTTTGGTATTGGTTGCGGTATTTATAGTGGGTAGCAGTTGGGTATTTATATCTGACTTGACTGAGATTTGCTGTCAGTACCAAAGGGGAATTCACACAAAAAATATAGAGAAAAAGTTGTTCTTGTATCATTCTACCATTGTTCCACAAATTGCACTGCCAATGAGCTCAAGATTGGCATTGCCTTGCTAACACAAATCATATCTACAGTAATTTTGTAACTTGTTCCAAACACACCTTAACCGTTAAAAGCCTAGTTCAGGCTTTTGCGATCTCAGAGCATGTGCTCTTAGCATGTCATGATTACGAGGTTCTGCTAACAATAGACAAATCATCGGGACAGTGATTTTTAGTCAAGTCTTATCTGCCTTAACAGGCAGCTAAGACTTGACCAGAAATCACTGCTAAGCAACTAGACAATGTACAAGATGTATTCGTAATCTAGTGTGTATTCACGATAATTGCCCAGTCCCTTAAGGATTAACAAAACTGAAAAGGAAATCTGTAACTTTTTTCATGAAAATGAACACTTCAGCTGCTATCAAACCTCAACAAGGCCTAATAAATAGCTAATGTAGGAAAATTTTAAATTATAGAAGGTTTTGATATTCGATGATTGGTTTGGATTGGTTTTTCGGTATACCCACGATCTCGGTATTGGTTTGGTTTTTCAGTATATTGCCCATCTCCAATGAGGCATCACATGATACGGTTTTGTTGGAATTGTTAAGAAAAAAAGTTTTGTTCAATTGCTAATTAAATTTGTAAGTTGTGGAAGGCATTTTATTTTAGTTGTTGAAAACCAAATTAAAAAATTCATGAATATCACTTACTTTGTGCCGAAAAGTCCACAATTTCGATCATGACTAGTGGTAACAGCATTAAAAAGTGTGTCCTTGGGAATGGCACCAAGAAAACGATCTTAATAGTAGATAAATTAATTTTCCAACCTGCATCCTGATTGTTCGTTGAATTCATATGTTAATCTTCTCCCTACAAATGCATGCCTTTCACATTTGTATTTTAGTTAAATCTGATAGGTCCTGTTCATAGTGATGAAACTGTTAACCCTTTACCCAACGAATCTGCCACATCTGGCCACGTAATATGCATATTCATCAACTGAAAAAATATTATTTTAAAAAAAATTTCAACAAAACCATATCATGTGACCCCTCTTTGGAACGAGCCCATCAAGCTCATTCCAATGAGGGGACACATGATATGGTTTTGTTGAAATTTTTTTTTAAATTTAAAAAATTGATATTTAAAATAAATTTTGATATCATTTGTGTTGGGTAAAGGGTTAATCATCATACTACTTAAAATAAAACTGTAAAAATATTAAATAAGAACACTTCATTATTTATTTGTTTATTATTAAAATGACTCCTCAGTATTTAAAATAGGTCCAGTTATTGAACAATTTGAGTTGTAGAAGCAACTATCATGGCTCGATTCCCTCGGGGCAACCCCAGGAAATGGAACAGTGTTTGTTTACTATAGTAAACAATTTCTGCTTTACTTGTAAAATAGGGCTGTGCCTGTGGTGGAAGTCCTCTAAAGTGGGCAACAATTTTATAAACAATTGGCTAAACCTGCCGTCACTCCATATTGCAGTCATAATATAGTCATAGATGCTGAAAGTGGCCTTAAACACCAACAATTAAATCATGGTTCAATTTAAAAGTGCTGTAAGCTACTGTAGTGCCTTTATACTATATGCATTAGCATGTTCGTTAATCAACAGAAAATAAAAAGTTTATATAACTGTTTTGTTACAACTTATTGCAGGATGCCCGTGGCACTCTCCAAAAAATTGTAACAAAACAATTATTTAAGAACAAAATTTTGTCAAATTTAGTCTCCCGATGCAATCAGCATGGCACAGTACAGTCGCAGTGGACTGGTCGTAATCCAGGTGTGGGCAGTGATTTCTAGGTAATAATCATCAGCAGCAAAATTTTAATTAATGAAGCACCGGGTTGTACCTGGTGCTTCATGAATTTTTGATGATTATTCCTATAATTAGTGTTTGGAATGTAATATTATTGTGTCCGTGGAAATATTGCCCACCTATGGAAAGTGACCAATTCACGGTGGCCATACTGTATTTGTGAGAAAAAAAATACTGATGTCCCAAATCTCCTTTGAAAAATAATTGAAAACTCTGCCAATTAAGAATTGTAATGAAGGACTGTGTCTGGATCCCTATGGATTCTGCTTGTATCAGTTATATCAGAAGACCCCAGATGTGGATTTCACACAATGAATTATTCCATTGACCAGAGGACTGAGTGGATACAGTTGTTGTATTATTCTTGGTGACAGTGTTATCTTGAACTTTTGGCTGGGTCATAGAAAAGTCATTCAGAGTTCAGTGGCTGGGTAATGACTCTGTAAATTGCCTCCATCTATACATGTTTTGTTTCCTCAGTGTTTTTATGATCTAAGCTCACTGAGAAAGGCATTGTCAATATTGGTTTGTCTAGTATTTACATGTTCATGTTTACAATGCAAATAGGGGAGGAGCAGTTTAATGCCAGGGTAATGTAGTCTACAGTTTAATTGATTCTATTTATGTGTTCCCTAACAAATAATTACTTTAATTTCTTGCTTGTTTCTGGCGGATATTCCTGCCCAGAGCAGGAAATCTCTTGCTGTTAATATAAATAAAATATTGAGGATATTTAATGAAATTTTTCCCTGTAAATTGTGTAGACTTTTTTACCAATAATTTCACAAGTCAAATATTCATGAATTTTTCATCAAATCTGGTCATGGCTGCTATGAAGCAGCCATGACTAGATTTGATAAAAAATATTTTAAGATTACTCATCGGGTGAAGAGTTAAGCCTTGTTTTCACAAAGAAAGATGTATTACATGTACCATGTTTTTGAAACATCAATTAACACAATGCTTTTGAACTCAATGCTGCAGGCAGAATTTCGCATTATACAACAAATAATTACTTTAATTTCTTGCTTGTTTCTGGCAAATATTCCTGCCCAGAGCAGGAAATCTCTTGCTATTAATATAAATAAAATATTGAGGATATTTAACCAAATTTTTCCCTGTAAATTGGGTAGACATTTTTACCAATAATTTCACAAGTCAACTGTTCATGAATTTTTCATCAAATCTGGTCATGACTGCTATGAAGCAGCCATGACTAGATTTGATAAAAAAAATATTTTAAGGTGCTATATAAGTAACAGAATTTTGTTTATTTTGAAATTTCCACCTCTCATATTCCTTAAATTCAAATTAAATATACATAGAGTTGACAGCAGGCACTACAGGTTCCTGAAAGTGTGCTACTGTATTCATACCAGAACTGATAATAAAATAATATTTTCCGAGAACAACCTGTGGCCAAATGTGCTTCAGATATCCAAGAACAAAGCTAGGCATTCAAAACACTTTTGAATGCAGTGAAAGGACTGCATTAGGAAAAAGGGCAACACTGTCTGCATTTTTATTGAAGATGGATTCCATGTTCGACAGACATGGGCAAATCACTTGATACCACGTATTTCCATCGAGAAACAAAATCTTAATTCTAAGAAATTTCAACAGGTGTCATGATACCTTGCACAGAATATGGCAACTGTGCAGTCTCTACATAATAAAAGTATGCTGTATTAAGGTTATCTTTCTCATTATTTGATTTTAGACGGTGTTGAAAATTGATGCTTTTTCCGTTCAATGATGTTGATTGGAAATCGAAAGTACATTTGAATGTAAACAAAAGTGAAGGTTTTGGAATTTACCCCTATGCAGCTCTGCCACTGTGTTATGAATACTTTTGATGCCCTAGCTTTGTTCTTGGATATGTGAAGCACAATTGGCCACGAGTTATTCTCGTGAAATATTATTTACTTATCAGTTCTGGTATGAATACGGTAGCAGACTTCCAGGAACCTGTAGTGCCTGCTGTCAACTCTATCATATATTTTTTGTCTTCCATACCTCCCAACCTTCATTTTGATGCGTAATTTGTGTATATTTAATTTGAATTTAAGGAATATCAGAGGTGGAAGTTCAAAATAAACAAAATACCATTACTTATATAGCACCTTAAGATTACTCAGCAAGTTAAGAGTTAAGCCTTCTTTTTACAAAGAAAGATGTATTACCATGTTTTTGAAACATCAATTAATACAATGCTTTTGAACTCAATGCTGCAGGCAGAATTTTTCATTATACATGTTAGAAAGAAAGTAGCTTAAAGAAATGTCATTGAAAACATTCACAGATTTGACATTTGGAAATAAAGTTGCTGAAAAAATTACAGACACATACAAAATATTTAATGGAGTAATTTTACTGTTTTCTCAATCTGTTAGCTTTTTCCATTGAGAGGTCAAGAGCTATGTTTTGAAAGGAGAAAATAAAAAAAAACATGCTGATATCACGAAATCTGGTAGAGGTGTTCAGTATAGAGTTAAGTTCAGTTAACCATGTTACATTCAACAGAAAAAAACTAGGTACATGTTATTTATTTATTTATTTATTTATTTATTTATTTATTTATTTATTTATTGACACTTTCAACAGCCGGTGTTACCTCATGTTGGACAGTTTTCCGGGTGGAGGAAGCCGGAGTACCTGGAGAGAACCAGTGAGCAATGGCAAGCAACTGTCAGACTCCCCCACGTACTAACTCCACACAAGCAGGGTTAGCATTGGTTGAACACAAGTGCACCATCGACATGCAGTATGCCTTAGTACACAACACCACCATGCCCCCACATGGGCAATTGGGATTAAGTGACTTGCCCAAGGACACAATGCTGTTGCCGCAGGTGGGATTTGAACCGAGGACCTCTCGGCTTGTAGCCTGCATCTCTACCTGCTAATCCACTGCTCTACCTTCAGGTTATACATATAGTTAACACTTTATACTTAAAGTTGAATCTTTATCACACACATTTGGTTGTGAAAATGAATAATTAAAACTCAGTAATATTGATTGTTTTACTCAATTTTTATGTTTGTCATTTCTGTCCATCTGTTTGTCTGTCTATCCATCAGGAAGATTTTCATGTCCGCTCCATAACTCTGAGATGCTTTGTTGGATTTTGTTGAAACTTGGCATACATGTTACTTATGGGGAGATGATGTGTCGCACACAAAAATATTTATGTGGTATGAAGCTATCTTGGGACAGTGGAATCAGATACACTTGGAACTGCTATCGATTGCTCAAAGAGGTGCCCAAGTTATGGGGCATCCATTTTACGCTACTAGTACAGGAGCTTTATATTTAACTGTTAGAGTGCTAAATTATTTTTGGCCATCAAATCTTGTACACATGTCTTGCCTTGTTATAATTTATGGGAGAGTGCCTATGGGCTCTCTCCCATAAATTGTAACAAGGCAAACCCTTGCAGGCTAAATGATATCACTTCAAAGATAATACAAAGCACATGCACTGAACAATTAAGAGCCTTCAAGTTGTGGTACCTGTACTTCTGAATAAAGCCCAAATAAGGGCTTCTAGCACTCTACCAGTTAATTAACAGGGGATTACTCAATTAAGAGATATACAATTAAATGGGCTTCACCGCAACACAAAACCATTGACCATACTTTCAGTACAAATTTGACCCATTAATTGCATACAAGTAATAGAGTGTTCTCCTGTTAATTGAATAATAAACTTTATAATATATCAAGAGATTATCTTGATATTCACTAAATTCATCTTGTTTTTAGACCTATTTGGCCTCCGTCCATCCTGTACAGGCACTTACTCCATGAGCTGTGTCAAACAAGATATAATATATCAAATGCTAACTTTATCCCTAGAATACAGGAATGTGACCAGATCTCTGTTAATTGAATATTCCTGTTAATTAAATCATTTTCTTTAGAAGAGTAGCTATTCAGTTAAGAGGGTTCCACTGTAATGTGAAAAAACACTTCAGAAATCTGGGGTTTTTTGTGAATTGCAAGCTGTAGTGATTTGATTTTTGGTATGGAAACTCCTTCAGTGGTGTAAATTCAAATTTGTTCCAAAAAAGTTTCAAAGACAATATTTGGCATTATCCCGTGACTGGCCGTGGGGGGAAAAAATTACAGCCGCACCCATAGTTTCATTTTTGAGAACTGGTCATTTGATTTGAACAAAAATTGTATGCAGTGTTATGGGTTGACATATATTTGATTCATGGGGAAAAAGGAACAAAGTGTGTCTCAGCTTAAGAGGAATGAAGTGTGGCTCAGCTTTGATTTCCTTGAAAAGGAATTGACAGTTATAAAATAATATAGTATGCATATGGTCTCACCTGAAGTGTAAATTTTAAAAAAGTTAATTAAATTTTAAAATATTATCAATGTGACTCTCTGAAATAGGAAATTTGTTCCAATGAGGGGTCTCATGATATGGTGTTGAAAGTTTTTGAAAAATAATATTTTTTCAGCTGCTCAGTTTGTATATTATGCGGACTGATGCCGCCTATTCATTAGGCAAAGGATTAAGTGTCTTGACCAATGATACGAGTTGGATGGTACCTTTACCCTTTCATTCTGAAGTCCAATGAGCCACTGCAATCCCTTATTATGCCCCCAGCCTCCAAAGCAAGATTCGGGGATATCCAGTGAAACCGTCCATCCATCCATCCATCTGTCCATCTATCCGTCTGTCCATCCATCTGTCAGTACAAACATTTTGCATTGTAATTTCAAAGCCATCACACGGATTTGAATCTCCTTTGGTATGCTGATAGACCTGAATGGGGAATGGATATGCACAAGCAACAGGTTATGTCAAAATAATTTTTCTCAGAGTTATGGCCCTTTTTCGACTTTTCTGTTTTCACTCTTTCCACTTAGAAAATTTTTCTGTCCCACAATACCTTCAAGGCTACATCGAACTTGCACACAGGTCAGGGGCAGTGGCCCATGTTTTGCATTGCCCTTGTTATAGAATAAATATGCTTTTAATCCATTCAACCAGGTGTGCATAAATGTTTACATGAAGAAAAAGTTGATAGTGGACGAGCAGATGATATAGAGAGTCAAACATCTGAAGCGAGGCTTAGTAATAATTTAATCCAACAGCTCGACAGAGCTGTTGGATTAAATTATTACTGAACTTCCTAACAAGCCAGGATGGTTTCGCCCATTTTGCTATTGACAGTATTGACTGAAATGATACCTTCTAGGTCACCAGTGTTGAAAGGGTTAAACACTAGAATGTAAGAAAATAGAACAAATTCTTGTAATTGAAACCCCTGTTAACCCTTCACCAAACAAATTGATCATGTCTGTCCATGTAATTTACAAATTGAACAATAAAAAAAAATTATTTTTCAAAATTTTCATCAAAACCATATCAGGTGACCTGACTCATTGGAACAAGAGCAATGCAAAGTGTGGGACACAGCCCCGACCCTCAGGCATGTTTGAAGTAGCTTTACAGGTATTGTGGGTCATAAAAGCCGAAAGAGTGAACAAGGGCTATAACTGGGAGAAAAATTATTGGACGGAACCTGTTCCTTGTTCATATCCTTTGCCCCATGCAGGTCTATCAGCATCCCAAAGGTGATCCAAAACTGACAGATGGCTTTGAAATTACAATGCAAAATGTTTGTACAGGTGGACGGATGGTTGAATGGATGGAGGACTTCACTAGATACTCATGAATCCTCCTCGGAGGTCGGGGGCATAACTAGTGAATTGATATTTTTGGAGAAATTTTAAAAAATAAAATTAAAATAGCAAATTTTGATATTGTATGCATTAGGTAAATGGGTAATCACCTAGTGTTATTAGTAAAAATCCCTATTCAAATGAGGTTTTTCCAGTGAGTGGTCATATGCTATGTTTTTGAGACAAAAAATACACATTTTTCGATGTTCAAATGTTTTTTGCAGGGTTCATACAAGCTTAAAAAGTCCTTGAACTTTCAATGTTGGCCCTAAAAGGCCTTAAAACAATTAATTGACTTGAAAAACCCTTGAAAATCCTTAAACTCCCTTAAAAAGTCCTTAAATTCTATGATATCGTCAGTGTGGGCACCTGTTATGTGGGCAACTTTCCTGTTTTATTCACTAAAACATTACTGAAATTTCGATTAAGCATCAGTTAGGAATGTTTTGATGTAAATTCTACAAATGAAGGTCATTAAAACGACACAAACATTGTTATTCTCTAAATGTCTCAGCCACCCCAAATAATCAAATTTTTCTAATAGACGTGCCAGTGCAATCAGTGGGAGGTTTACAAAACTCTTAAACAGACAAACACACCGGTTTTGAGATAAAAAATACATCCTCATCCATTTTTGCCCCTGCAGTTAATAAAAACTATATATCGTTACCTGAGTCCTACAAGGCACCATCTGCAATGCTCAAGCATTGCAGATGGTGCATTGTTGCACTCAAGAGACAAATTGTATTGTCATGATTGTTTTTATGTAGCACAGAATAATTAGAACAAAGTACAGCCCAAAATCCAATTTTTACTTACGGAATGTTTTTGTGAAGATTGAATTATAAAATTCAGATGGATTTAATTACATAAAGTGTGGCCCCAAATTGTATACGCTTGGCCCTAAATAACCCTTAAAAAGTCCTTGAATTTCAAAATGATAATTTTGTATGAACCCTGTTTTGCCAGTGTGTCTTCTATCCATGTTGGGTAAAGGGGTTATTTATTCATTTATTGGAGTTTAATGACACTTTTGACAGCCAGTGTCACCACATGTCAGTCAGTTTTATGGGTGAAATAAGCCGGTGCACCCTTAGAAAACCACCAAGCAATGGCAAGCAACTGTCAGACTCCCCAACATACTAACTCCACACAACCAGGGTTAGCATTGGTTGAAGACAAGTGCACCATCAACATGCAGCACGCCTTAGTACACAGTGCCTCCGAGCCCCCTCATGGGCAACTGGGATGAAGTACCTGCCCAAGGACACAAAGTAGTTACCCCTGGTGGGGATCAAAGGGTAAGGGAATAATTGAATATTTTACACTAGTGAAGTGGCTTTTCAATTAATAAGGTTCCACTGCCCTTTTTATGCTGGTTTCCTTTTGATCACTGCTACAAAGAAATTCAGAATACATCAGCAGTGCAATAGTTAAGGTTTAATTACTTGTGTTTATCGAGATTCCATTGTCATAAAGACATATATCGAATGGATTTCCATTACATGGACAGTCACTTGACATTGTAATCTGTTTTTATTTGTTAAGGTGAAATATAAATATAAACTTTTTGTTTGTGAACTTGGTTCACAATAAACTTGAGTTTATATATGGCAAGTTTTCAGTCCTCAGATATTCACAAATTTACCAGCAGAACAGGATCAAGATCATTTGTAGAGGGTTTTTTTTGATGAGGTGTATAGGACCAGGCGAGCTCTACAGTTTGAGATAGTTGTATCTTAACAGGCCGAATAAACACTGACACAGTTTTAATATTTGTAGCTTTATTCTGGATGATATAACTAAAGGCATTTTTAATACGTAGAAGGTATGGAATTTTGAGTACATGTAAATTTCAAATAATTGATGGATTTGGTTATTTTCCATTGACTGTTTTATGGAAATGAGCAATATTCCGAGAAACCGAAACAATACCGATATCTTGGGGATACTGAAAAACTGAACTGAACCAATCATTGAATACCGAAACCGTCTGAATTTTCAAATTTTTCTATATTCACTATTTATAAGGCCTTGATGAGGCATGATAGCAGCTGAAGGGTTCATTTTCTTGAAAGAAGTGGCTGATTTTATTTTCACTTTTGTTAACCCTCAGAGGCCTGGGCAGTTGTCCTGAATTCTCACTAGGCTACAACCTGTACATGTCCAGCTGCTTAACAGTGATTTCTAGTCAAGTCTTGGCTGCCGTAATAGGCAGCCAAGACTTGACTAGAAGTCACTGCCCAGGTGATTTGTTTATTGTTAGCAGGACCTCCTGAAGATGACATGGTCAGGGCACAAGCTCTGAGATTGCGAACATGTCAAATAGGCCTTTAAAGGTTAAGTTGTGTTTAGAAAAAGCCACAAAATTACTGTAGATATGGCTTGTGTTCGTAAAAGAAAGCCACTGCTGAGCTCATTGAATTTCTTTGAAAATCTTCTTCAGATCCACCAGTCAGAATGCTTTCATATTTGGTATACCACACCTTTAGGAGGGTCACATTCAAGTTTGTTCAAATTGGGTCCCTGGGTTAATATTTGGGCTCTCCATTGGAGCCCAAAGTTTAACATAGTGCAATACGAGAGAATTTCTTTAAAAAATCTTCTCCAGAACCATCGATTAGAATCTTTTGATATTTAGTATACAACACTCAAGGGGAGTCAGATTCAAGTTTGTTCAAATCTAGTCCCTTGGTTCATATTTGGGCTTGCTATGGGAGTCTGATTTTTACCTCAGTGCAATATGAGGAAATTTCTTTAAAAATCTTCTTCAGTTCCACCTGTCAAAATGCTTTCATATTTGGCATACCACATCTCTAGGAGGGTCACATTCAAGTTTGTTCAAATCAGGTCCCTGGGTTAATAATTGGGCAATAGTGCAATATGGGGAAATTTGTTTTAAAATCTTCTCCAGAACAAGCAATCAGAATCTTTTCATATAAGTTTGTTCAGTTCGAGACCCTGGCTTAATATTTGTGCTCTCTTTGGGGGTGGGGTTGGGTGGGGATGGAGGTTAAAAGTTTGTTCAACTCCATTGCTTAGTATTTTTCCATAAAATTTGCTTTTCAAACAGCAGTGACATAATTACCCTTGGAAGTTTGGCAGTTCTTGTCTACCACCAATAGAATTAGAAGCAGTTAGGAAGACTGATGATAATAATCATCTGACATGGGCACCAGAGTTATGATTAATTTCATGACTTCATTCCTCTGTATTGTTGATGAACCATGACTAACTGAATGTGACCCAAACAGTCTTCTTTGAATCACTTTGTCAGCTAGGTGAGCAATTAAGGCCTCTTGGGGCCTCTTTTGTTTATATGGCTTAAACCATTTCACGGTTCTGCATTTGAAAAAATCAGTATGTTGTTTCCATCAATTTGCCTTTCGGGGAGCATATCTGTTGGCTGTGCCAACTTTTTACTTGTTTTACTCTAATAATAATAATAATCATAAAATAATTATAACTTTATTGTCTTTCATTCCCATAATTGGGTATATGACATCGTGACAAAATGATGTTAAGAAATGTGCATAGAGGCCACGACAATAGCAAACGTGATGAATTGCGGAGAAAAAAAAAATAACTGAAAACTTATACCTGGATTTACAATAAAAAGTACTCCAGAGATACAATTTTAAATTAACATATGATTAAATGATGCATTACCAGCTGGCACCAGTAGGAATATTTAAGTACATATGGTAGGATAGCCACATGAATATTTGAATGCATTTTCATGTGTTTTGGGAGAGCTTCGCAAGATATTGTAATAGAGGTAAGAACTATCAGCAGAGGAAATATGTTTACAGGTATCTTTCTGTTTATCTAACCAACATTTTTGAGCCGGTACTATATTTTCTTTACTGCATTGTTAAGTCGTTATTTAACTGGTTGAGTGCTAGAAGCCACTATCAGGGCTTTCAAAAAAATATGGGTACCAGAGCAAAAGCCAACATTTTCCTTGCTCCTGCATATTCAGTCAAACTCAAACAATCTGTCTAATTGAAACTGTGCAATTTTACAGACTTGGGAGACGGTTCACATAAGTTTTCAGCTTTCTTCTGAATCCCCTACTACAACAATTTAGTTTGATACATTATGTTTTAATTGTATTCACTGAAAGTTATGTACAAAACATTCAAATCGTTTACACTTGTTCGCATGTATACAGTTAACCTGTTTTTTTTTCACTAAATATTGTTTAAATTAACCTAAACGCAAATAACACTTTGTTTTTATAAATTTGTTTTATCACAAATTATTGAAGAGTGCTTGTGGGCACTCTTCAATAATTAGTAATAAAACAAATTTTGATGAACAAATTCAGCTAGACCACCAAAAATAATGTAGCCCTCAACCAGTTAACACTTTATCCAACAAATCGACCGTATCCTCCCATGTAATTTATAAATTAAGCAGTTGAAAAAAAAAATTTAAACAAAATTCTACAAAACCATATCATGTGACTCCTCACAAAAATAAAAAGAATAAATTTTGATATCCTGTGCATTAGGTGAAGGGTTAAAACAATTGACAAATGTCACTTTCAAAAATAATTTTTGAATAAGTAAATTTTAACAAGGCAAGAAGATGTGAAAAAAAATTTCTGACAAAAAACAGTAGAATAATTTAGCAGGCTGCCAATTATCAAACAGAAAAAAAAATAAAAACCTCATTGATTTGAAAAATTAATTGCGCAAGAACCCAATTTATTTCATTATTTGGTGCAAAAGTTTCATATTTTACCATTTTTGGAATGAACTCGGTGAGCTTGTTCCAATGATGGAGTCTTGAATTATGTTATGGAGGCAAAAATTTAAAAAATAACATTTAAATCGTGTTTTTTTGTGAATCAGTTGATGATCTGATATCACTGTTATGTGAGGTAAAGAATTGATACTTGGAATGTAAAACCACATATCAGCCTTCAATGAGTAACAAACCTTATTGTCTGCTTAACTCCTCCTACAATTTTCATGGGATTTTTTTGAAACTTGGTTTGAAGTATTAAAGCATAGATGTGCACGTGGACAGAAAATTTTGCACAGTTACAGCCCTTGGTAATAAGTAAATTTCCAGCAAAAATGATTCTCCGCTTGACTCCTACATTATTCATAGGATTTTTATGAAACTTTGTGTGAAGAATCAGTATGAAGTGTACAGTACTGTCGCCACGGACTGGTTGTAATCCACACGTGGACAGTGTTGTCCACACATATGTTTACCAGGTAACAAAAATCATAATCCCCAAAATTTTAATTAATGAAGCACCGGGTTGTACCTGGTGCTTCATTAATTAAATTTTTGATGATTATTCCTATAATTAGTGTTTGGAATCTAATATTATTATCCATGGAAATATTGCCCACCCGTGGAAAGTGACCAGTCCACGGCGGCCGTACTGTAGTAGATGTGCATGTGAGTAGGAATTTTTGATTCGGCAGACTTTGCACAGTTATGGCCCTTAATAAAATGCTTGTGCTAGCAGTGCTAGTCTCTTCTCAAGAATGATATTTTTATTTTTAAAATCAAATCTTCCTATGGGACCCCTGGGAAGTGAAGCAGTGCTTGCTTACTGGTGTAAACAAGCTCTGTTTTATTGGTAAAATAGAACCTGGTCATCACTGCCTGGGGGTGGAAGATTGCAAAATGGACAACATGGGAATAAATGTGTGTCTGCACATGACTGTATATCCATGTTGTGGTCACAATTAGCCATTGTGCAGAGTGCAGAAATAAGTGGCCTTAATAAATAAATAAATAAATAAATAAATAAATAAATAAATAAATAAATAAATAAATTAAATCCTTCAATGAAGGCAAGGTTTCTGTTTGCTGCAGTCAGTAAAAATGAAGAATATTCCAAAAATGGAAGAAAATTGTTTCAGAAATGGCAGAATCCCTTGAACTCTGCTTCCATCATCAGATCTCCTATACAGTTCAAAGGGAGATATAGCAAGCTCTGTTTTACTGGTAAAATAGGATCCATTTGCCAATTCCTGTTACAAAAGTCCTATAAAATGGGCAAGCTGGGTATAAACTATTGGTGGGACTTTGCTTTATATCTGTCTTGCAGTCAGATTAGCCATTGTATAGAATTATGTGACCTTAATCACAATAAATAAATAAATAAATCAAGTCATTCAATGAAGACACGATGATAGAAAAAGAGCTCAAGGGGATATGTAGCAAACTCTGTTTTACTGGTAAAATAGGTCCCAGTCACCAATATATTTGGGGTGGAAGTTCTCTAAAGTGGGCAATGTGGGTACAAACGATTGACTGAACTTGACTTTATCTCCATGTTGTGGTCATGATTAGCTATTGTGCAGAATCTTAAACATCATGTATTTGAATAAATAAATAAAGGGAGATACATAATAAGATTCTGAGAACATTCCGACGATTTGAAAATTTCCAAATCACCATGACTAGTATCAAATTGAATCATCAGGACAATATCGAATTGAAATGAATTTTTTGAAGCTTTGCAGGTCTCCAGTACAGTTGAAGCGAGAAGTCCTCTCACTGTATTGTGCACTATTTTGAAGTAATAATGCACTGAATAAGTGCACATTTTGTCCCTATCAAACTCAAACTGCACCATTAGCGTAACTCAGTTCCTGTAGAAAAACAGTGTGCCCAACAATTCTATACTAGTAAACAGAGATCATTAACATCATTCCTAGCTTCAACTGGGATACATGTATATTAAAATTTGACTTCATATACAGAATGAAGAGAGTGGATTACTACTTAATCGCAGCATCATGTATTCTCCACACGAAAAGTATTTATAATTGTTCATTTCTGAACAGCATCAGAAACACTTGCAAACTTTCATCGGACCAACGGGTGTAAGCTGGTGGTGCATGTGATGCAAGTTTGCAAGTGCTCCTTGTGTCTTGTCCTCAAAAATTGTAAATAATTACTGAGAGAAAAATCTATCCCACAGCGATTTAGTAGTAATCCATCCTTCGCATTCTGTAAGCTCATCATTTTCTTTCTGTTTGATTGGTTCAGATCGTGATTTCACTGCCGACCTTGCAAAAAGTGCATTATATTTTGCATTGCACAGTGCACACATTCTTGCGTATTTCATACTTCATTCTTCTGCAGTAAAGAGCACATTAACTGACAAGCATTTTCTGTGATAATTGTGACAGGATTTCTAGTTTTAACTGTAGGTATAATTCACTTCTTCTGTATTTTAGATCAACCAGTTCAGTTATGCATCATAGTTTCAGAGTACTAATTCCTACTATTAACCAGATTGTGAAGTCAGGGATACATGTAACTGAATGATGAGGCAACCGTAACAAGAGATGGTAAATCAGCAGACAGATGGGAGTAGTCAGTATGAGTTTGTCAAATGTGTCGTGGTTGGAGACTCGGGAGTTGGTAAAACATGCCTTGTGTGTGCCTGGGCATGTGACACACAGTACGATCTACATCAATTGGTCAAAACCCATGTCTCCACAGTATGGGCTATCGATCATTACAGCAGAGACAGAGAGGTTGGTGATTTTCTCTTTGTATAGAAGATAAATTTTCTGGTGGCAATTGGCAAAGTTTCAGCCAGAGTAAAAAGAGTGTGACTGGTAGGATATAGCACCCTGTTGTAGTCACGATCAGTTTGTCGTGAAGGGTAAGGGGGTCTTTTTTATTGTTTTCATGCAAATAAACAATTTTACTTTTGAAGCGTCTTTTGGCATTAACTTCGTTTGTAAAACCCTTCTTTACATCTCATTGTGAATTTCCAAATGATAATAATAATGTGTGCAAGCATATGGACTGGAAAGCAATGCATTAGGGACATAATGAGGGCACGTTTTTCTCAGGGAGACTGTATTTTCGAATTGCATTGTTGTACTGATTACTCTGATCAGCACATCAGTTATTGATGTTGGAATTCCAGAGTGCCTTGACACCATGCTTTTAATTTACCCTGTGTGGAGATTTTTGATTGCCTCTTCACCACCCTCAGTTTATGACGATTTATTGCCACCTGTTTATTCCACGATATGCTACATCTCATGTATCAATGTGTCAGGAGTTCAAACATACAAAGATTTCAAAGAGACGTGATCATGGGGTTGTGATACATATAAGGTGCTAAAATTTTTAATTATTATCCACATTTATGGGAACGAACCGAATCTCAATATATTTGTATCCATATTTCTCATAATCATTTCATGATAAATGGCAGTGTGTCGAATTTCATAAATAGTGTGTCAGTCCATTCTTTAGTGGAGTAAACAACAGACTCCCCAACATACTAACTCCACATAAGCAGAATTAGCATTGGTTGAAGACATTTGCACCATCGACATGTGGTACACCTTAGTTCACAGTGCCACTGTGCCCCACCACATGGACAATCAGGATGAAGTGCCTTACCCAAGAACACAACACAGTTACCCCCAGGCAGGGATTGAACCGCAGCCCTTTCAGTTTGAGGTCCAATTCCTTGAACATTGAGCCACCTTGCTCACTACCCTCCAATAAATAGTCGCAAAACAATTATTTATGAACAAAATCTTGCTAAAGTAAAGCTCCCCGTACTGGTAGAATTGTATCTTTAAAACTAGAGAATTGTAATTTGTTGGACAAATTACGGGCTTTCCCAACTTTTTAATGTGAAAAGGCAAACTGTACTGTACACAAAACTATCGATCAGTTTTGAAAACAGAAAATTTAGTGAAAATCAAAGTTTTTGTGATGCTACTAGTTTTTATGCAGCCAAAACAGATAATTGAGATACAGCAGGACACCAAAACATTTAACACAAAATTTGCTCTTCAATAATTACAGAATATTTTCATAGAAAGCAAAACAAGCGATGTCCTTTCTGCTTTGGAGAAAATTAGTACATATGAATTATGGGCGTACGGGCCGGGGTTTCTTGAAGGACTGTGCCCCAACCCACCCCAGAGTCAGGAAGGAGCCGATTTTTCAGCCAATATGCCAGAAAATTTCGGACAATTTAGTTGCCAGAAATGACCACAAAACATTTGGGTTTTCCACACAAAATGTTGTTTTCCTATCTCATCACTTAGAAGTAGCAAATAAACTGACCATTATACTGTACAAGTTGATTCAGTGGAGCCGTATCCACGTTAATATTATTCATTTATAATCACACAAGTACATATAAAGAGTTCTATTACTGCATATTACGGGAGCACAGTGGCTCAGAAGGTAGAGATGATTGTTGCAATCCAAGAAGTCCTCGGTTCGAATCGTGCCTGTGGCAACCACATTGTGTCCTTGAGCAAGAACTTCATCCCAATTTAATTTCCCACGTGGGGGGGATGGGAGGGGGGGGTGGGCATGATGGCGATGTGTACTAAGGGTACTTTGAGGGTGTACTTGTCTTCAACCAATGCTAACCCTGCTTTTGTGGAGTTAGTATGTTGGGGAGTCTGAGTCGCTTGCCATTGCTCAGTGGTTCTCTCCAGGTACTCAGTGGGAGGGAGACACCCCTCCCTCCCATACCCACATTTGGCATTTCCCCCTGAGATTAAACTTTTTCGGGCTAAAAGGGTTCATCCCCCCCCCCCTGAAAAATAGCCCTGTACGCCTATGCAATGAATACCTGGACTTGAATAAATACCTATATTATGGTCATGATATAGCTGTAGATGCTGAAAGTAACCTTAAATATCAATAATTAATTTATTCTCTATCATTCTGTCTGTTTGTGAATGTGTGGGATTTGTCAACAAACGAGGGTAAGCTTCCTACTCCATGATTTCACAATTTTTTCAACATATCTCTTTCAGATACAATGAAATACATGTAATATGAGTTACTGTCACACACAAATTAATTGTTTATTTGATATGGTTTAAACCATCTAGAGAGCTAGTATACACAGTGATGGGTACAGTTCAAGTCAAAATGAGTTGATTAAAGGGATGTTGAACAGCTTGTTAATATTTCTTGCATTACATTACTACTTTGCTATTTATTGACAGAAGGATTTCACGGAGGGTTTCCCTGACGGTATTTATTTATTGGTGTTTGCGGTCACATACTTATCCACAATGGCTAATCGTAACCGTGGCAGTTTTTCGGGTGGGGGAAGTCGGAGGCACAGAGAGAACCACTGAGCATCGACTAGCAACTGTCAGCTCAACATTCTAATTATGTTCAAGCTCCGCTGAAGCAGGGTACCAGCGGTTGAAAACGTGCACCATTGACATGCAGTACGCCTTAGTACATGGCATCATCGTGTCCCCATGTTGAAAACCAGGATAAAGTGCCTTGCCCAAGGACATTACGTGGGTCGTCCCAGATAGGGACCTCTATCATAGAAGTCAAACAGTCTACCACTGAGAAAATGTGCTTTCTTTCCTGGCGGTATTCATATTTGTACAGCCAAACTGGTGTTGGATACAGCAGCAAATATGCTCGGTAGGCAATTGTAAATACGAACATGTAAATCATTTTTTGATATTCCTTTCGAAAATGGAAGAAAAGTGAGCTCCACATTAGCCAATTTTATGAAGAATTTTAGAGCACTCAAATTCAAGGCCCGAAAACTGGGTGAAGGTTAAAACTTTGAATAAAATATATAACAGCAAAATTGTTCTTGGATGAAGGCCCAATCCTCTCATGGAAACGGTTTTGAGACAATATGGCCCCAGTGCTGAGAAAGTGCATGTAAACGTTGGCGAAAATAACAATTATTCTGACAGTACCCTTATGGGAAGTCTCAAATCTGCCAAGGGTTAAACTTTTAATAATAACATATAGAACAAAATTTGTCATACTTTGACTGCTGCAAGCACCTATAGAAAACATTCAGAGCTCAAGCAATTAAAAATGGAGTAAATTGCCACCTAAATTTACCAAATTCTGAAAAAATTGGAATTTATTTGGACGGTACCTACTTTTATGCAACCAGAATGGGATAGGGTTAAACTTTACAACCAAACTAACAACAGCAAATATTCTCGATAGTCAATTGTGAATACGTACATGAAAAGTGTTTGAAATTAACCCTTTCCAGAATGATAGAAAAGGCAACCAAAAATTGCTAATTTTGGCATTTTCTAACGTTATTCTTATTCTCGGCCTCATTGTGCTAAAGGGTTAAATCTGAGATTAAAAAGTAAACAGTAACTTTCTTCCACAATCATTGTTGCATCTAGCCATTCCAAAATAATTATTACAACTACCTTGTAATTAGAAAAAATTGCTCTTGAAGTTGGCGAAAATAACAAATATTCCGACAGTACCCTTATGGGAAGTCTCAAATCTGCTAAGGGTTAAACTTTTAATAATAACATATATAACAAAATTTGCCATACTTTGACTGCTGCAAGCAGCTATAGAAAACATTCGGAGCTCAAGCAATTAAAAATGGAGTAAATCGTTACCTAAACTTACCAAATTCTGAAAAAATTGGAGTTTTTTTGGACGGTACCTACTTTTATGCAACCTGAATGGGATAGGGTTAAACTTTACAACTAAACTTACAACAGCAAATATGCTCGGTAGTCAATTGTGAATACGTACATGAAAAGTGTTTGAAATTAACCCCTTTCCAAAATGATGAAAAAAGCAACCAAAGTTGGCTAATTTTGGCATTTTCAAACGGTACTCTTATTCTCACCCTCATTGTGCTTGGGGGTTAAATCTGAGATTAAAAAGTAAACAGTAACTGTCTTCCTCAATCATTGTTGCATCTATCCAAACCAAAATAATTGTTACAACAACCTTGTTATTAGAGAAATTTGCCCTTGAAGTTGGTCAATTTTGAAGAAAAAATCTATATTCATGCCATTTTGGCCAGTGGGGGTTAAAGTTGAAAGATCTGAGTAGTGATTGTGGTGTATCATATTATGCTCTAAATGTGTGGAAAATTTGAGCTAAATAACTTTAAACAATTTTGAGACATTCGAAAAATGGTGACATTTTGAAGGTTTTGGCAGAATATTTTGAAAATACGTGTTTTCACAGATATGACGATACCGCATTTCACAAGATTTTATGACATTACATAAGTGTGCCAAATTTGGTCAAAATCGTACAACTTGTTTTCGAGCAGTTCAACAGACAAAATTCAGGGAGGAAAAAAAAAAAAAAAAATAGAGAAGAAAAATTTTGAAAAAGAAGAATAACAATAGTCTTTCCCAAACTGGGTTTGGGAAAGCCTAAAAAAAAATTTATATTACAAATCATCTTTGAAAAATAATTTAGCACTCTACACTTAACAATATTAACCCTTTGAACCTCGTGGTATCTTCCATGTCAGTTCAATGGCAGCAGTTGGAAGAGTCCATATTCAGTATTTGGGCACAGACCAATTAAGATTTTCAGTGTGCAGCCTTGGGGCTATACATTGAAAATATTTATTGGTCTCCTCCCACATATTCACTTCGTAGCTGTGCCACTTAACTGGCTGAGTTCTAGAAGCCACTATCGCAGCTTTCAAAAAATGAGGGTACCAGAGCAAAAGCCAGCATCTTCCTTGCTTATGTTTCATATTCAGTAATACGTAAATAACATTTTGTTCATATAAATTTGTTTTATTACAACTTAATGGAGAGTGCCAGTGGGCACTCTCCAATAATTTGTAATAAAAAAATAGGAATAAATTCAGGCCACCAAATCATAATCTACCCTCAACCAGTTTATGAAATTATGATGTATCATTTTCCTGAGCCCGAGAATGTAGCCTACTGGGTTCAAAGAGAAGAAGTAACCCTTTACCCAATGCAGACGACATCAAAATTTATTATTTTAAATAACATTGTTTAAATTTTTTTCAAAAATTTAAACAAAACCATATCATGTGACATCCTTATTGGAACAAGCTCAATGAGCTCGTTCCAATGAGGGGTCACATGATATGGTTTTGTTGAAATTTTTTGAAAAATTTAATTTTTTTCAACTGCTCAATTTGCATATTACGAGGGCGGATTCAGGCGATTTGTTAGGTAAAGGGAGTATACAACTTACAACAGATGTGTGATACTATTTGAGACTCCCAGACAAGAGAGATAAAGACCTCCAAGAAGTCTTAACTTCACACAGAATCTATCGAAAATCGGTTCCTTCCAAGGCATACAAGTTCAGAACTAAATCAGGTGGATGAGATCCACAAACCGCTAAGGCTTCCACGTTTACACGTGTAAACGTGAACGTTTCGTTTATGGGCATTAAAAGTTTACAGTTCTGGTAAACGTGTACACGGAATGAAGTTTTAATAGAGTAATTTCAAAATTGCAGATTAATGCAGAAAGTCAAAGAATCAAAAAAAAAATTTCCAACTTTGCAGTGCAATATTTTGGTAATGCTTCAGAAAAACTGTGTACTGGTTCTGACTGGCGCTGCCACCGCCGCCACAGTAACCGAACGAAATCATCTTCAAAGCATGTGATATCATATGTGACACAGTCACGTGAGCCACATGGCACATGCTTATCTTTGGTGTTTCCTTCGAAACATGTGTGGGATGTTTTAGTTTATTCGGATTTACATGTATATTCCCAAAGTGATACACAATTGTTCTCGATGATTTCGTTCACCTGACATGGATTATTAATTTATTATTCACACATGGGATGATCTTAGGATCAATTTATGGAGTTTGACAGACAGAATGGCACTTGTGGTTTTTGAAAATTTGGATTCCCCTGCATGGTTTGTAGACTTTGTTTATTTTTGTGACATTGCATTCCAATCTAAAGTCCGGTATTGTCACTATTGTGTGCCATGGCAACTCGCTCCAACATTACTGTTTGAAAAAACACCAGGAATTTCACCCCGAACCCACCAGAATGAGCTCAGAGACCCCCATAAATTTCAAAATTTACCTGGGGGAGAATTCCCCAGACCCCCACCCCCCCCCCCCCCCACCCCCCGCACCCATACACCGAGGGACTTTGCCTTCGGCATCTGCATGCTGTGATCGTTCGTCTACGTCGTTTTTGGACGAACTGCAAATCGGCTGTCTCAATAACATAAATTGTATGCCCTGTACGCAAAGATATGATGAACTTAGTAGTTACTGTGTATTATTACACACTTCTATCAAATATTGACTACTTGCATTGTTAGTACGTGTAAACGTTTCCGTTTCGTTTACAGACAGTCGTTTAAACGTTTACAATTTTGTCTAAACGTGGAAGCCTTACAAACCGCATATAGAATCATGACTAGACTCAAGATCCTTTTCTATCACATAGACATCCAGTTAGCTCTTTCAGTCTGGATCAGTGTTTCTGCTAGGTCAAAAATTATGAGGCCAAAGACCGACCTGAGCATTTAAAAATAAGAGCCAGATTTGGAGCCTTCTGAACTCTGGAAGCTAGATTTAATTCTTGACTGGTAGAGTGCTAAATTATTGTTAGTTGTCAAAATTTGTTCACATATTTTGCCTTTTTAACCCTTCACCCAGTGTATCGCCCGCATCCGTCCTCGTAATATGCAAATTCAGCAGCTGAAAAAATATTTTTCGAAAAATTTCAACAAACCATATCATGTGACCCCTCTTTGGAATGAGCTCGTTCCAAAGAGGGGTCACATGATATGATTTTGTTGAAATTTTTTTAACAAATTTTAAAAATGATATTTAAAATAATAAATTTTGAAATCATCTGCGTTGGGTAAAGGGTTAAAATTTATGGAAGAGTGCCTAAAAAGGCACTCTCTCATAAGTTGTAACAAGGCAAATCCACACAAATGATATATAATTTAACTTCAAAGAAAATATGAAGTACTTTACTGAACATGAAGCCTTCAGGATGCAGCACCTTCACATCAGCACAAAGCCCAAAAATGGACCTCAAGCATTCTACCAGTTAACTGTAGTTGTATTACTTTTACATTTAATTATATTCTTTTTTAGCATAATTCAAGTTGTTTCTCAAATAACTGAAAAATATTTTTATATGACCATAATAATCCATCATTTTCACAGTAGTTCCTAGTCTAGTTTTGACTGCCAAAGTGACCAATGGAGAAAACGGGTCTTACAGTTAGTAGCCAACTTAATTGACTATATTTAAGATTCAGTATCCAAGTCAGAATTTTAGGTGTCAAATTCACACTGGCTATATACTAGGTCGGTCCCTTGTTAAGGCTGTTTCGAAGATGAAAATGCAAGAGCCTATTCATTACTGTGGCTTGAAAAAGAGAGTACTATTATGGAATGTGCCCAGGATAACTAGGCTCTCTCACATGCACATGGGGGAGGCAATTTTAAACTGTGTATCAACAGATGACCTCATCATTTTTAGCCCGACTGTTTACAGTGAGGGCTATACTAATGACTTTTGTCCATCCGTCTGTCTGTCTGTCTGTCTGTCTGTCTGTCTGTCTGTCTGGCTGTCTGTCTGTCTGTCTGTCTGTCTGTCTGTCTGTCTGTCTGTCTGTCTGTCTGTTAACATTTAGAGTTTTTGGTGAAAGTTTGTGGTTAGTTTTTTACTGAAGGTTCAAGTGGGTTTTTTTTTTTTTTTTTTTTTTTTTTTTTTTTTTTATTATTTGGAGTTTTGGTTAAAGTTTGTGGTTAAAGTTTTTTTTTATTCAACCTCCAAGTACAGGCTATACCGGTAGTTCTTGTCTGATCATCACAAAATTTCATATGCAGGTTTTAGGTCATGTCTACATGAGAACGCCCCTTTTGGTCGTGATCGGTCAACCGGTATGGCTGCCCGAGCCCAAAACCCGAAAACCATTAGCACAATCTACAGGTCGTATTTATGAAGGGATTTCATTACAACTTCATAGAGTGCCTCTGTATAATGCCTAGATGAGAACGTCCCCGTTTGGGCATGATCTGTCAACTGTGATAGCTGCCCAAGCCCGAAACCCAAAAACTTTTAGCACAGTCTGCAGGTCATGTTTCATATGGGTGCATTTCATTGTAACTTGGTACGATGACTCTGTATGATGTCTACATGAGAATTTCCCCATTTGGGCTTGATCTATCACAACTGTCCAAGCCGGCTTGATCTGTCACAACTGCCCGAGCCCAAAACCCGAAAACCTTTAGCACAGTCTACAGGTCATATTTATGGAGGGATTTCATTGTAACTTGATAGGTTGACTTCATATAATGTCAACATGAGAAAGTCCCCTTTTGGACGTGATTGGGCAACTTTGATGGCTACAGGTGCCCGAAACCCGAAAAAACTTCAGCACTGTCTACAGCCATATTTATGAAGGGATTTCATTGTAACTTCGTAGGATCAATCCACATGATGCCCAGATGAGAATGTCCCCTTTTGGTTGCGATCATTCTACCATGATGGCTGCCCGAGCCTGAAGCCCGAAAACCTTTGGCACAGTCTACACGTCATATTTATAGAGGGATTTCATTGTAACTTGATAGGTTGACTTCATATAATGTCTACATGAGAACGTCCCCTTTTGGGCAACTGTGACAGCAACAGGGGCCCGAAGCCCGAATACCTTTTGCACAGTCTACAGGTCATATTTATGGAGGAATTTCATTGTAACTTGATAGGTTGACTTCATATAATGTCTACATGAGAACGTCCCCTTTTGGGCAACTGTGACGGCAACAGAGGCCCGAAGCCTGAAAACCTTTAGAATATTCCACAGGCCATAATTATGAAGGAATTTCATTGTAGCTTGGTAGGGTGACTCCAAGTTTGTGGTTAAAAAACCCAAACAAACAAACACCACCACCCCCTACCCCCACCCCCACCCCCAATTAGGCTTTTTTTCTTCTTCTTTTCTCCAATAACCATTTTGAACTATTCACAGTCACTACATGCGGAACCTTTTTTTGAACTTATGTACCCTGCCCCCCCCCCCCCTCCCCCACCACCACCGGGGGCCAATTAGGCACTTTTTTTTTTCTTTCGTCAAAAATGCTTGTTTACAGTTTTGGTTAAAAACCCAGACAAGCACCACCGCCCCCCCCCCCCCCCCCCCCCCCAGCTATTTACAGTCACTACATGCAGAACCTTTTTTTTTCCTTTTGTCAAAAATGCTTTTTTTGTTAAAGTTTGTGGTTAAAACTCCAGACAGAAATTATCCCCCCCCCCCCCCCTCCCAATTAGGCATTTTTTTTTTCTTTCCTCAAATATGCATTTTGAACTATTTACAGTCACTTTTTTTTTTCTTTCGTCAAAAATGCTTGTTTACAGTTTTGGTTAAAAACCCAGACAAGCACCACCGCCCCCCCCCCCCCCCCCTCCCCAGCTATTTACAGTCACTACATGCAGAACCTTTTTTTTTCCTTTTGTCAAAAATGCTTTTTTTGTTAAAGTTTGTGGTTAAAACTCCAGACAGAAATTATCCCCCCCCCCCCCCCCCAATAGGCATTTTTTTTTTCTTTCCTCAAATATGCATTTTGAACTATTTACAGTCACTACATGCAGAACCTTTTTTTAAACTCACGTACCCCCCCCCCCCCCCCCCCCCTCCCCCTCCAAACCAGCCCCCACCGGAGGCCAATTAGGCACTTTTTTTTTCTTTTGTCAAAAATGCAGTTTTACAGTTTTGGTTAAAGTTTGTGGTTAAAAACCCAGACAAACACCACCCCACCCCCATGATGCCAGTTAGTTATTTTTTTTTTCTCTGCTCAAAATGCATTCTGAAGGATTTAGACTGACCACATGAGGAAAAAAAAGTGGACTCCCCTAACACACCCCCTCTCCCCCCCCATCCCTCAATCCCCACCCCACCTCCTCACCCAGGGCCATTCATGCAATATTTTTTCTTTGGTACAAAATGCATTTTTAGCCTGACTATAGTCAGGGCTATAGTCATGACTTTCGTCTGTCCATCTGTCTGCAAACAATTGGTTTCCAACTGATTACTCCAGTTTGGATTATTTGATTTCAACCAAAGTTGATTTTTAGCTCAACTTTGGCAAAGCCAAATTTGAGCTTATGCCATGGCCCGTCATCCGTCTGTCTGTCTGTCCGTCAACAATTGGATACGGCTCGGGCTAGAGGCCGTATTTATGAACCGATCTTTACGAAACTTCTTGGGTACCTTTGTTATGACGGTGGGACGGGAACGAGTGTTTTTGGGTTTGGTCCGAAATTCAAGATGGCTGCCAGCCGCCATTTTGTACCGACGATGCAGAAATCTGTTTTTTGTACAGAACTTCCATATGAAAGCTATGATTTGAATAATTTTTTGTATGAATGTTTAGTACCATGGGATACATGACATATAATAGGGGTTTTTTTCTCGTGCGTAAATTATGCAAATTAGACTAACTTTGATGTTTTTTAGTGTTACTTTCAGCACTGTAAGTGCAAATGCCAATACGGCTCGGGCTAGAGGCCGTATTTATGAACCGATCTTTACAAAATTCCTTGGGTACCTTTGTTATCACCGTGGGACGAGAACAAGTGTTTTTGGGTCCGGTCCGAAATTCAAGATGGCCGATGGCAGCCATTTTGTACAAAATTTGGTGCAATCAGATTTTTGCACAGAACTTCCATATGAAAGCGCTGATTTGAATAATTTTTTGTGTGAATGTTTAGTACCATGGGATATATCACATATAATACGGGTTTTTTTCTCGTGCAGAAATTATACAAATTAGATGAACTTTGTTTTTTTCAGTGCTACTTAAGTACACATGTCAATACGGCTCGGGCTAGAGTCTGTATTTATGAACCGATCTTCACGAAACGTCTTGGGTACCTTTGTTATCACCTTGGGACGAGAACGAGTGTTTCTGGGTGCGGTCCAAAATTCAAGATGGCTGCCAGTGGCCATTTTGTACCGAAATTAGGTCTAATCAGTTTTTTGTACACAACTTCTATATACGGCTCAGGCTAGAGGCCGTATTTATGAACCGATCTTTACGAAACTTCTTGGGTACCTTTGTTATCACCGTGGGATGAGAACGAGTGTTTTTGGGTGTGGTCCAAAATTCAAGATGGCCACCAGCAGCCATTTTGTACCAAAATTAGTGCAATCAGTCTTTTGTGCAGAACTTCTGTATGAAAGTTCTGATTTGAATATATTTTTGTATGAATGTTTAGTAACATGGAATACATCACATATAGTACGGGTTTTTTTCTCGTGCAGAAATTATGCAAATTAGATGAACTTTGATTTATTCAGTGCTACTTATACACTGTAAGTGCACATGTCAATACGGCTCGGGCTAGAGGCTGTATTTATGAACCGATCTTCACAAAACTTCTTGGGTACCTTTGTTATCTCCTTGGGACGAGAACGAGTGTTTCTGGGTGTAGTCCAGAATTCAAGATGGCTGCCAGTGGCCATTTTGTACCGAAATTAGGTCCAATCAGTTTTTTGTCACAACTTCTACACAGCTCATATTTGTGAACTGATCTTCATGAAACTTCTTGGGTACCTTTGTTTTCACCTTGGGACAGGAATGAGTGTGTTTTGGGGTGCCTTTGTTATCACTGTGCTATGAGAACAAATATTTTGGGGTTCAGTCAGACCCACTCTGGGACTCAAAGATTTTTTTCTAGTTTAGCATCTGACTGTCACCCACCTTTACAATACTTTACCTATACATTTGTTACAGGCAACGGTCAGTATTTATGTACAGACCGTTACAATACTTTATATGTACCTTTGTTATCAGGTCATTACCTAGATGTTTGTCATTGCTGTGTCACATACTATACATGTACATGTCTTTGTCTTGACAAGTTGAGCTACAGTGTCATTGACACTTTCATTGTATTTTCCAGCTAGTAATATAGGCCAGGTTTCAATATAGGTTCCACAACTCCCCCCCCCCCCCCCAAACTGCCCCCTCCCCCCCACACACACACACACACACACACACGCAGTCTTGTCTTCCCTACATATCGAGGTACCCCATTGTTTGTCCTTTGTGTGAACTAACGGTTTCTACCTCGTTTTGCCGGTACAGTTCTGGGAAAACAACCGAGGTAAAAGGTTTCTTTTGTCTTTTGTACCTCGGTAAGGCAAAACACGCAAACTCTTTTGTCTAGTTACCTTGTCAAGTTGGTAAGACAAACCCACACACACACACACACACACACACACACACACACACACACACACACACACACACACACACACACACACACACACACACACGCACACTCACACAAACGTGTCACTTAGGCAATTATTCCCAAAATGCATTTTGAAGGATTGGGAGTTATTACATGCAAAAAAGAAAATTGACTCATATAGCCCAACATTGCTTTATGTACTGCATCTTTAATCCTTTACCTAACACAAGTTGAAGCCAACAGTACAAATTATTTTTCTGAAACATCAGATTTTTTCATTTTTTATTTACTTTTTACCATGGCTTATTGCTCCTTATTGGAACAAGCTCATCAAGTTTGTTCCATTAATAGGTCATGAGGTATGTTTTGAAGTAGAGAAATGAAAATATAAAATTTGAATAGCAAATTTTGTATATCACGACTGCAGATTGGCAGATTCATAAGGTAAACTGTTAACAGAAAATGGCTCTGACTATTTTGCATCTAAGCATTGCCATTCTTGGGACAGTCGGGCTACATGCGTGACATTACTCTAGTTGAGAGCTTGTATCAGATAGCTCCTCTCATGGAATAAAGTCATCTCTTTGTGTACTTCCTATGTCAGCAAATCTTGAGTTTTCTCTTGCAGAACGAGTGGAGTTACGTTTCGAGTGGAGAATATATGGCGCTGCGATTAACTCTCTTCATTCTGTATATGCAGTCAGATTTTTATATCTATTTATATCATTACATATGCATGAATCCCATTAGAGGTTGGGAATGATGTTAATGATCTAGTATAGAATTGTTTGCACACTGTTTGTCTATAGGAATTGAGTTACGCTATTGGGACAGTTTGAGCTTGATAGTGACGAAAAGTGCACTTACTCAGCATGTTATTACTTCAAAATAGTGCACAATACAGTAACAGGACTTCTAGTTTCAACTGTAGTAGTAATTATCAGATTTCAGTGATCATTACTTGTTCATACTTGTTGTATATGTCATATTTTAGTTGAGGTCCAGCCGTCTCTGAGAGAACTATTTTACACAATCACTTCTCATCAGATTCTCTCATTTCTCAAAGAAATTAATCTTTTTATTAATAAGTTTATTCTTTAATCCTTTTGCTGCATCTTTTTTTTTAAATGTATTCTTGTCACTGGGTTGATTTACATGGTATTCATTCAGCTTTTGGTATCTTTATTCACTACTGTCTCGCTATTTTGATGTCGTTATCATGTACATTTTTCATGCTTTTCTCCTATATTTTACTTCATAAATGAATCATTTTACTCTACATAACTTTTTATCGCCATGATATAGCCTTGGATGCTGTTGTGCTTTCAGATACTTGACAAATCATGGTGTGATGTGGATGGAGTGAAAGTTTCACTTAGACTATGGGATACGTTTGGGTATCATGATAAAGAGAAAGTGTTTGCATACAGAGGGTATGTATATTGGTACAGAGTACACATAGTCAATATGAAGTTGCGTACTTAATTAGGCCATTGTTAAAAAATTCTTTGTTTTACATCAGTGATTGAATCTGATAGACACACACACAATACTTAAATAACAAGCTATTAATTGAAAATGGAATATGTTTTCATTTTTAGAATTCACTAAAATAAACTTTTCACAATCCACTCCAATGAGGGGTCATAAACTGAGTTTGATCTCTTTTTAAGAATACTACTGGCTTGTTTTTGCCATTATGTTGGATATAGAGTTGATATAGGTGAGATTTACACTATTATTATGCCTCAGAGTAAGTTTGTCCAATCAGAATGCTGGAAGAATACTATATAAGGGTGTTGCCATATCAGGTAACTCACCTGGTATTATTTGATATCAGTTGAGTAGCAGCCATTACTATTTTGATCAAATTGATGCATTTTCACTCTCTTCGAATTTTCAAAATTTGAATTAAAACAAAGTAAGTGAATTTAAATACCAAAAATATTTTCAAGGTACAGTGAAACCTGTCTTTGGCGACCACTGTCATCAGCGACCACCTACCATTTAAGACCACACTTTCAATGCACCGATCAATTTCACTCTATAATGACAATGTTGTCAGCGACCACCTCTCAGATGGACCAGAGATTTTAGACCGAGATTACGATTTTTACCTGTTATGAGCAACCACTTTTGTAAAGAGTGACTTGTATCAAGAACGTTTTCATGCCTGAACATCGCAGCAGTTGATATTATGACATTCAGTTGACTGAATGACAATGTGGTCATATTTTGGTGAATAACAACAAATTAAAATTATATTTGTGTACTTACGAAGTCTTCATTACGTGTACAGTCCATTTAAAATATTCTCTCCTCTCCACTAGTCGATTGCATAATAGGGTGTCTAAAAATAGGATAAGCTAATTGGCTTTGAGGGAAACTTTTTAGTATCCATGGTCATAACTTCAACAATAACAAGTGCAGTTGTCAATGATGATCTTATTGACAGTCAGCTGTGTTAACTGATTATGTGGGACAAATGATTTTAACAAACAATACTTTATTAAGCAATTTTTTTTATTAATGATATCTGACTTTAATGCTTTACAAGTATCTATAAACATTTGCACACACGAATAACAGAATATATTATCTTTTAAAAAAATATATATGCAAGCACTCTTTCAAAGCACTATAATATCGATTGATTGGGTTTTGTGATTAATGATATCTGACGTTAATGCTTTACAAGTATCTATAAACATACATTTGCACACATGAATGACAGAATATATTATCTTTGAAAAAAAAAATATACACAAGCTCTCTTTCAAAGCACTATAATATCGATTGGGTTTTGTTTGCACGTTTGAATAGAAAATCTCTGCTAATATTCCATGGAGTTCAACTACTAATAGGTAAAAATACACAGTACGTGACAGGTGGACTACTACCAAATCACTTGTCAAATGAATGGTTTAAAGAACTTATAGTTTTTTTCACAAACTGATTTTTTGAAGGGCCACCAGATTTACCTACACATCCATCAAGAGACAATTTGCTTGCTTGTCTGCTGTTGATCAGTGCCTGTGAGTTGAAGCTGAGTGGATAATTCACCTTGTGTGTGATTTGGTTGTAATCCACCCTGAACTTATCTACACACACCAAATAAATTGTGTGAACACACTAGACACTTTGCAAGAAGCATTAGCTATTTATTTATTGGTGTTTAAGGTCACTTTTCGTCAGCTATGGCTAATTGTGCCCACCGATTGCAATTGGCCATAGTTGTAAAATAGTGACATTAAACACCAATAAATAAATAAATTGTGACCACAACAAAGGTCTAAAGTCAAGTTAAGCTGATCGTTTACCCCTTTGGTGTCCATTTTAGTGGACATCCATCTCAGGCACTGGTTACCGGGTCCGATTTCACCAGTAAAGCGGAACTTTTTTCTGTAAATTTAACTGATAATAATTATTTTCTGTTGGTAAACAATTTTTACTGTCAATGCAGTCCAGGATGTAATGGAAGGACACGACGGAGAAACCCCTTCGAAGTGCTTGCCTTATTGGAATGGGAATCTTTTTCCCTTTCAGTGCCCCATCGCAGGTCAAAACAACATAAACCCTGGTTGACATTCCTTTACCGCGATCATCAAGATCGTTAAAATGAGACATCACAAGCTATGTTTTTTTAACAAAAATTTAAAACATAATAAAATTTGAATGGAGATTTTTGTGTATAGTGCTGGACGAATTTGGCCGTTGACGTTGGGTAAAAACAGAAAACTTGCTAGCGGTTTTCATGCTTTTTCCCACATATTGGACAATTAATTTTTTTAATGAATAATACATTCTCATTTTAGTTCATCTAAACTATTTCGGTAAAATGCTCATGCTACAATAAAAATTAAATCTCTGGGTTTTAACTTTGAAATGTTCTGGCACTCGGCACAGTATAGAATCCATAATCCCGTGTCAGAAAAGCTATTGCCGCAGCGAAAGGCCAGATTGTATCGCCAAGTCTGTCACATTGTTGTTTCAAAAACACTGTACACCAAGAACACATTTTATTCACTGAAATACTCGTTCTATTCCATAATTTCATTTAAAAAATACAGATGAACTGTCACGAGAATAAATATGAAGACAAGATCATTTCGAAGAAGACAATCCGACCTTCAATTATAAGTGGGGGGGGGGGGGGGGGGGGGGGGGCAGGGGGGGGGATCCAAATCATATATCAGCGAAAATTTTATTTTAATATGGAAACAAATCGAAAATCTCACGAATTAACAAACAGATTTTTTCAATTCCTATATTAAACCGCAGTACAGAGTTCTGGAAATGAAAGAAATTGCATTTGCATCTGAATATTTTATTAAATGTAGGTTTTACAAATTTTCTGACTGAACAGTATAATTGCTAATCAGGGACAGTTTCTGAAAGATTTTTCTCGCCAAACATTAATTGGTTATGTAATCCTTCTCACGTGACCACACTAAAACAGCTTTTCATACCTGGTCGTTTCTACACAAACAACGGGGTATTAACAAGTGCGGTTTTGTATGCAATGTACACGTAATGCTAAGATGAGGGTGTTCTTCTTATCAATGTGCTTGAAATTAATTCGCATTCACAACAAACTTGTTGTCCATCATTTATGCTGTATTTTTGTTTAAATAAATAGTTGATTCCTATTGGGGGACAAATAATGAATTAGTCTACATTCATTTTTATCATGTTTGAAAACGAATCGATGTATTAATTGCATAAACACAGAATGTTTTTCATAGGCGACACCATATCAGTAATTCGGTTTCATCGGGAAACGAACCGCCTTTGATGTCTGGATTTTCCCATCGTCTTTAATTAGCCTTGCAAAGGGGGTTGTGGACCTGTGAAGACAATGTGTTCACCGGGTGTGACGAAAGGGGGATTTAAATGGAGCGTACACTTAATGTTGTTCATTTGTTATCCATATTATCGATAAATCGTCAATCTTGTTAACTTAACTTGACATAGTCAAGATAAGCTATTGCCATCACGCGTGCGGAAGTCTGTTAGTCTGTGAGTCTGTTAGTCTGTGAGTCTGTGAGTCTGTGACGTCTGTTCACATTTTCCTTTAGCACGGGCTACACCCCGCAGTTCTTGTCTGATCGTCACGAAATTTCATATGCAGGTTTGGGGTCATGTCTAGATGAGAACGTCCCCTTTTGGTCGTAATCGGGCAACCGGTATGGCTGCCCGAGCCCAAAACCCGAAAACCATTAGCACAGTCTACAGGTCGTATTTATGAAGAGGTTTCATTGTAACTTGGTAGTATGCCTCTGTATAATGTCTAGATGAGAAAGTCCCCTTTTGGGCATGATCTATCAACCGTGATGGCTGCCCATGCCCTAAACCCAAAAACTTTTAGCACAGTCTGCAGATCATGTTTAATGTGGAGGGATTTCATTGTAACTTGGTAGGATGACTCCTTATGATGTCTAGATGAGAATTTCCCCATTTGGGCATGATCTGCCAACCGTGACGACTGCCCGAGCCCAAAACCCCAAAACCTTTACCACAGTCTACAGGTCATATTTATTGAGGAATTTCATTGTAACTTGGTGGGTTGACTTCTTACAATGTCTAGATGAGAAAGTCACCTTTTGGGCATGATTGGGCAACTGTGATGGCTACAGGGGCCCAAAACCCGAAAACCTTTAGCACAGTCTAGAGGTCATATTTATGAAGGGATTTCATTGTAACTTGGTAGGATGACTCCAAATAATGTCTAGATGAGAACGTCCCATTTTGATCGCGATCATGCAGCCTTGATGGGTGCCCGAGCCCAAAAACCTTTAGCATAGGCAAAAGGTCATATTTATGGAAGGATTTCATTGTAACCTGTTAGGTTGACTTCATGTAATGCCTAGATGATGACATCCCCTTTTGGTCGTGATTGGTCAGTTGTGATGGCTACTAGTGCCCGAAGCCTGAAAATCTTGAGCACAGTCTACAGGTCATATTCATGAAGGGATTTCATTGTAACTTCTTAGGATCACTCCAGATGATGCCCAGATGAGATTGTCCCCTATGGTTGCGATCATTCAGCCATGATGGCTGCCCGAGCCCGAAGCCTGAAAACCTTTAGCACAGTCTACAGGTCATATTTATGAAGGGATTTCATTGTAACTTGGTAGGTTAACTTCATATAATGTCTAGATGAGAACGTCCCCTTTTGGACATGATTGGGCTACTGTGACGGCAAAAGGTGCCCAAAGCCCGAAAACCTTTAGCGCAGTCTACAGGTCATATTTATGAGGGGATTTCATTGTAACTTGGTAGGATGACTCCAAATAATGTCTAGACAAGAAGGTCCCATTTTGGCCATGATCATTCAGCCTTGATGGGTGCCCGAACCCAAAAATCTTTAGCATAGGCAAAAGGTTATATTTATAGAAGGATTTCATTGTAACCTGTAAGGTTGACTCCATATAATGCCTAGATGATGACATCCCCTTTTGGTCGTGATTGGTCAACTGTGATGGCTACAGGTGCCCGAAGCCCGAAAACCTTGAGCACAGTCTACAGGTCATATTTATGAAGGGATTTCATTGTAACTTCGCAGGATCACTCCAGATGATGCCCAGATGAGATTGTCCCCTTTGGTTGCGATCATTCACCCATGATGGCTGCCCGAGCCCGAAGCCCGAAAACCTTAAGCACAGTCTACAGGTCATATTTATGAAGGGATTTCATTGTAACTTGGTAGGTTTACTTCATATAATGTCTAGATGAGGACATCCCCTTTTGGACATGATTGAGCAACTTTGACGGCTAAAGGTGCTCGAAACCCGAAAACCTTTTGCACTGTCTACAGGTCATATTTATGAAGGGATTTCATTGTAACTTGGTAGGATGACTCCAAATAATGTCTAGATGAGAACGTCCCATTTTGGCAGTGATCATTCAGCCTTGATGGGTGCCCGAGCACAAAAACCTTTAGCATAGGCAAAAGCCGTCAGGTCATATTTATGAAGGGATTTCATGGTAACTTGGTAGGTTAACTTCATATAATGTCTAGATGAGAACGTCCCCTTTTGGACATGATTGGGCTACTGTGACGGCTAAAGGTGCCTGAAGCCTGAAAACCTTTAGCACAGTATTCAGGTCATATTTATGAGGGGATTTCATTGTAACTTGGTAGGATGACTCCAAATAATGTCTAGATGAGAACATCCCATTTTGATCGCGATCATTCAGCCTTGATGGGTGCCCGAGCCCAAAAACCTTTAGTATAGGTAAAAGGTCATATTTATGGAAAGATTTCATTGTAACCTATTAGGTTGACTCCTCATAATGCCTAGATGATGACATCCCCTTTTGGTCATGATTGGTCAGCTGTGATGGCTACAAGTGCCTGAAGCCCAAAAACCTTGAGCACAGTCTACAGGTCATATTTATGAAGGGATTTCATTTTAACTTCGTAGGATCACTCCAGATGATGCCCAGATGAGATTGTCCCTTTTGGTTGCGATCATTCAACCATGATGGCTGCCCGAGCCCGAAGCCCGAAAACCTTAAGCACAGTCTACAGGTCATATTTATGAAGGAATTTCATTGTAACTTGGTAGGTTGACTTCATATAATGTCTAGATGAGAACGTCCCCTTTTGGACATGATTGGGCAACTTTGACGGCTAAAGGTGCCTGAAGCCCGAAAAACCTTTTGCACTGTCTACAGGTCATATTTATGAAGGGATTTCATTGTAACTTGGTAGGATGACTCCAAATAATGTCTAGATGAGAACGTCCCATTTTGGCCGTGATCATTCAGCCTTGATGGGTGCCCGAACCCAAAAACCTTTAGCATAGGCAAAAGTTTATATGTATAGAAGGATTTCATTGTAACCTGTTAGGTTGACTCCATATAATGCCTAGATGATGACATCCCCTTTTGGTCGTGATTGGTCAGCTCTGATGGCTACAGGTGCCCGAAGCCCAAAAACCTTGAGTACAGTCTACAGGTCATATTTATGAAGGGATTTCATTGTAACTTCGCAGGATCACTCCAGATGATGCCCAGATGAGATTGTCCCCTTTGTTGCGATCATTCAGCTATGATGGCTGCCCGAGCCTGAAGCCCGAAAACCTTTAGCACAGTCTACAGGTCATATTTATGAAGGGATTTCATTGTAATATATAATGTCTAGATGAGAACGTCCCCTTTTGGGCACGATTGGGCAACTGTGACGGCTCCAGGGGCCCAAAGCCCGAAAACCTTTAGAACAGTCTACAGGTCATAATTATGAAGGGATTTCATTGTAGCTTGGTAGGATGACTCCAAATAGTGTCCAGATGAGATTGTCCCCTTTTGGTTGCGATCATTCAACCATGATGGCTGCCAGAGCCCAAAGCCCAAAAACCTTTAGCACAGTCTACAGGTCATATTTATTAAGGGATTTCATTGTAACTTGGTAGATTGACTTCATATAATGTCTAGATGAGAACGTCCCCTTTGGACGCAATTGGGAAACTGACGGCTACAGGGGCCCGAAGCCCGAAAACCTTTAGCACAGTCTACAGGCCATATTTATGAGGGGATTTTAATGTAACTTGATAGGATGGCTCATTTTGGAATAATTTCACTGTAACTTGGTAACTTTTGTTGATATACGTTAACTGTGAGGGCCACATACATTAACTGTGAGGTCATATTAACCCAACCCTCAGCTCTTTAGTACAGTGTACACCTCATATTATTTTTATCATAAACATAGCACATAGGGAACAAAAATGAACATATTCCCAATTATCACAATTCTTGTCTTATTTCATAATCCTTTCATAAACATTGAACATTATCCTTTTCATCAAACACAACACACAAGTTAAGCTACAGTGTCATTGACACTTTCATATATATTTAGTGTCACTTCATTTGTTTCACTCTACACCAACCAAACAGAAAATGGTTTTATTTTTTTAACTCTTACATCTATAAGCGATCATAGAAAACAAGTGGGTCGTTTGTTACAAGGTAGGGATTAAGCGACGATTGGTTTACGACCGTCACGTGTATTCTGGGAGCCATTTGCTTATACTGATAATGAACTTCTCTCAAAACAAAAGCTATTAAAGCTTTGTTATTGTACCGACAGTCTTGACGGGAGCAGTTGTCAATGTCGAAAAAGAAAATGCAATAAAAACTTTAAAACTCCACAAGCTGTCCAAATCACGACGAACAATACAAACTGCTTTGCTCTTTTATCTTTATCACAGTATGAAACCATGATTTGTCTGCATACAAATAACTTGTTTTGTTTGATTGCACCATGTTGGTGAACTGTTAATTGTTGCAGTCATGAGTTGTGAAAGCCGAGCAGAAAAGAGAAAGATTTGAACACTTGAAGAGAGGGTGAAAATTATGAAGAGGTTTGAGCATGGTACCAGTGCTTGAAAAATTGTATTAGAGCTGTCTGTTGGAAAAACCCATATCCAAAATATAATTAGAGAAAGCCAATTTCAAGCAGAACTGGGAATGAGAAGACGAAGCAAGCCGTAAATATGTAAAAGTGAGGTGAACTTTGTACAGTGGCTTAAATAAAAGAGTATGGGAACTGTTTTGTATGGCGAGAAGTAAGAATGTACCCATCACAGGGAAACTTCTTCAACAGAAAGCAATAGTTGCTTCAATGGAAATTGGGCATGATGATTTCACGGCCTCCAATGGGTGGTTAAAAAGTTTCAGGTCCTGATACAACATCAAGGCAAGCGTGCTGAGTGGTGAATTAGCATATGTCAACCAACAAACAGTGGATGATTGGATAAAAAGTTTACCAGTAATAACTTCTGCTTATTCACCTGAAAATAGCTTCAATGCAGATGAAACAGGGCTCTTCTACCATGGACTGATAGAACGAGCCCTTTGTAATATGGATATGGAACCACTTGAAAAGACCATCAGAGAACTGTCTCAGTGATTGTAAATTATTTCCAGTCATTTTGATTTCCAAGATTGTATATAAGTTTGCTGAAATAATGCCTTCTTTCTGGATGCCTTTTAAATTTATTGACTTCTTGATATGTATAAATTGGAGACTCCAATTATCTGTTTGTTCTCATTGGGTGTGATTTTTTTGAGTGGGTGTCTTTGAGTGTTTTGAGGTGGGGTAGTCCTTCAAATTCTTTGAATTACAGATGAAAAGGTACTTGAAAGTCCTTGAATTTTGTTCATTAAAAGTAAGGGAAACCATGAAAAAACAAATTGAGCTTTTGAAAAAATTCAATTTTTCCAAAAAATTTCAATTAAACCATATCATGTGATGAGGGGGTCACATGGTATTGATTTGTTGAAATTTTTTGAAAAATTTAAAAAACAGTAATTAACTAAAGAATTTTGATATCCTGAGTGTTGGGTAAAGGGTTAATTGCATATGTAGAAATATTGTCTTGCCATATCTACAAGAGAGCGTTCCAATAATTGATAACAGGTCAAGAATTAAATAAACACTGACATCAGTTTCAAAGAAATTGTACCAGTCATTATGTCAGATAGAAGTAAATTGGTGCCGTCAAACATTGAAATTGTGCCTGTCTGACCATGACCATGACAGACTGCTTATTTGCTGGATTTTTTTGGGAGCACGTTGGCGCTGTATGCTACGGTGTACTGAATGTCGATGGTGCACTTGTCTTCAACCAATGCTAACCCTGCTTGTGTGGAGTTAGTGTGTTGGGGAGTCTGACAGTTGCTTGTCACTGCTCGGTTTTTTCCTCCAGGTATTCTGGCTTCCTCCACCCATAATACTGTCTGGCATGAGGTGACCCTGGCCGTTGAAAGTGTCATTAAACCCCAGTTAAAAAAATTTGCTGGCTTGCTTATGTGGATTTGATAAGTGTAAATGCTTCAAAAATCATATTAGGCCTAAAAAAATTAAAAATCTGTTTCTCAGGCCCTACTGCATGGTCCTTTTGGCTGCTGCATGCTTTCTTTTTGTAACAAATCCAAACTTTAAAAAATGAAAATCAAATGGTTTTATCAGATATTTTACCCAAGTTAATAAAATTGTCCCTGGAGTGCAAGAAGGCTTTGCAATGCTTTAGCATTGCAAATCCTTCTTGCACGCAAGGGACGTAATACACCACCACCCATGCTATTCTGTAAATTATGGTGCCTAAAACATAAAACAAATCAAGAACATGAACTCTTTAATGGCAAAGAAATAGTTACAAAAATAAAAAATAAAGTAAAAACCACCCACTCACATGCAATTTTACAAAAAATGGTTTGAGAAACAGATCTACTTTGTGAGGCCTAATTCATATATTATTTGTCTTTCTGATACTAAAAACAGGCACTGTCTTTCATTTTGAGAAGAACATTATCATCCTAGCAAAGAATATTTATAACTTACATTTGCATAGATTTGATTTCTTTTCAGGGCAGATGTGATTCTACTGTGTTACAGTACTGTCAATCCAACATCTTTAAAAAATATTAAGAAAGTATGGTATCCACAGATCAGATTGTTTTGTCCTGTAACACCCATAGTATTGGTTGGAACTCAGTCAGACTTGCGATATATTTACAAAGATGAAAAGTATATTAAGATGAATAAAGGACTTCTGTACAGGTAGGTAAGCGGGTACCGTATTTATCCATGTATCCGTCACCCCTGTGTATAAGTCGCACACTCAACTCGCACTTGGAATTCCTCCCTTTTGCCTAAATCCCTTGCATAAGTCACACACCCATTTTCAAGTTTATGCAATTGACAAGAATTAGTTGCAAGTTACATTTTACCAATTTGAGGCAGTTTGGAATGCAACGGAAATAGGTAAGTTTTCACGAGTCATCATGTGTTGAATAAGATAAAGGAATAAAAAGAATAAAGGAAAATTATTATTAAAGATTTAAAGAATACTTACATTTATTTGTTTTGCGTTGTTTGTTTATCACTCCAATGTCTTCATCCCTGTCCGATCACATTCAAAAAAATCCAACACTCATTTGTGACTGAAACTTCATAGTTTCAGAACACCATTTGCGCCATAACCTGTGCATAACCTGTGCAGTTGTTGTGTTTATGTCGGTTTTTCCTGAACGAGAACTTGTTGGCCTACATAAGTCCCGTGCTATTGAAACTAACTTTACCTGGTGCATGTGTGGGGAATTTATAACCGGACATTACACGCCAGTGAATTGGGGTTCATGGAATAAATAAATACTTCTCTTCAGGTATTGTTGGGGTACATTTAGTATGTTTTTATTAATTTTTTCATTGTAATTTTGAGATGATTTCGTATATTTTTATACTGTACCAATGACCCAGACTTAGCTGGTGCTAACTCTAAAATATTTAGGGCCAAACTCAAATTTTACCCCCCAATCCCCAAAATTTGCATCTAAAACATGTCCTATATGGTCCTCCATACCTTTACTCCACTGCGCATGCGCAGTGTCAAGGTGATCTCGAAATTGCCGCCAAAAGTCATTCTTTGTTTGGCCCTCAATAGAGTTCCACTTATCTGTTATTTGTGCTTGTAAATCTCAGTTTTAAAGATGCCAGATGCATAATTATGAGAGAAATGGTGGATATATGGTGGAAATAGAAGGTGGAGAGGAAAAAACAGTGGAAACAAATGTTCAGGGCTGTAACTTATAATTATTTTACGAAATTATTCATGTTACCTATTTTCGAGGCATGACCTTGTTGTGGTCATTCTTGCTATGAATGTTCCATTGTTTAATCAGTGTTTCCTCTCTCCCTTTCCTTTATTCCCCCCTAGCTATTCTCCCATGCTTTTGGCTTATTTTTTGTAATGTTTATTACTAAAATTTTTTGGGAGTTTTGGCTTGGTAACAGAATTATTTTCTGTTTTTTCCCCATGTTTACGTCCTCACCCTAGGGGTGTTTAGGCATTTTGATCTGCATCTACCATCTGATGTTCTTCAGTTTCTTCTCTGGAAGCTCTGTTTTGCATCAGATAGTGTTTAAATTGGTAACTGATTTCGGGCTATGTTTGTTTCAGTGCCTGGAGTCATGTTTCTGGTTTGTTGACACTTTTGCTTATGTTGACAACTGTTACTTCTGACAGTGATTACTTGTCTTCTGCTTAATTTAGTTCATAGCAAGATACATTAATATTGTCCATAAGTGTTACATTAATTTTTCAAAATGATTAAAAAATTTTGTCCACACTTAGGCTTTTTTTGGGATCCTTTGGGCTCAAGGTTCCCATTGGGAACTTGGGCTCTTCTGAAATTTTTTTCCAAAATTTTTTTTCTTTTGAAAATTATTTTCTTTTGAAATGTTATAATGAATTATAATATATTATGTATATTTATTTCAAGGGTTAGTGCGACTAATATGACGGTGAACAGGGGTCAGCCGAGTGGGCGACTTGGGCGAAGAAGTCGCCTTGTCATTCCTCAAGTCGCCTTGGCTTACATTGGGGGCGAAATTCAAGTCGCCCTCCCAAACTTCCTTGGGAGACATGGCAGTTTACTGTATTTTCTTATGTTTTATTTTTTAAAAACACACGCTTCCGCAAAAAACAGTAAACACGGTTGCTGTTAAAGTCCGTCACACGGCTATGAAAATAGCCTAAACTAGCCCAATTTTATACTTCTGAAAAGAATTGCAATGGCGTAGTCGTTCGAACAATTCGCCCCAACTGATAGTAACCAGCACAAAATGGCTATTTAAAAACAAAGTACCAGACAACAACGAATCACACAAGACACGCATCGAGTTAATTAGAATTTATTAAAGTTAACCATCGTTTCAAAACAAAAAAAATGTATTGGAGACAGTTCGTCCATATCGAAATTGCTTGCGGTTACGCTCTGTTCCACTGAAAAATTGGCTGCATTGAAATTCGCCCCGCAATTTGCATTGAATGTTTTTCTTGAAAAACTTGTGAAGTTTGTTGGAAGGGGGTTAAATGTAATAAGGCTACAATAGAAATCACAGGTATTTGGATGGATAAGAATGGCAGACCTTCAAAGCACCAATCGCATGTGTCAGTGAAAGATGGTTGGCAGAAATTGTCAGTTTTCTGAACAGTGTATTATTAGTTTACCCAGCGCAGCCGGGAAGGGAGACAACTGAAATGTTTTGTCATTTACCAAAGAAATTAATTAACTCAAATTGTTAATAACGCTTAATTTACGAAGGATATCGAAAACTTTTTTAACTACGCTTTTCAACTCAGTTAGGGTATTCAGAAACCATGAATGACCCAGCTTCTTATATGAACTTGAAATTCATTTTAAACACTTTAAATATTTTTTTAAAAAGAATATACCTTCTGTTACAGAGAAGAACACTCTCACCATGGGTCATACTAAATTTCAAATCCACATCGTTGAGGCAAATACAAAATCAACTGCACGGTAACCTTAGTCATCACTGTTAGGCAAAGAGTTAGGGGGTATTCAGAAACCATGAACGACACATTTTTTTGTAGGGTGGGGTGGGGGATTTTAACCTACATTCTGTTATGTAACCATCTTGACTTAGTTTTGTGTGTGTTTGTATAAACTTTTATTTATTTTTTTCTCCACAATTGTGTCCTCTATGTTCATTTATTTTGTCACAATGTCATATACGTTTTATGTTTTTTTTTTCTGATTTCTCCTTCATGTCCACTGACTTCTCCCTCCTGGGTCCTGACTTCTCCCTAAAGTCTCTGAAGGGAGAAGTCACTTCTCCCTAAAATCAGCTGCCAGGCTGACCCCTGACGGTGAATGTTTTTTCTGGTTGGAAAAAATATTCTTCATTCGTAATGCGAGGATATCTTCCTCTAATTCACAAGTTCATTGTGTTTCTTATAGTCAATGTAGTCGCATTAATTCTTGCTCTGTGTGTGTTGATTGATATGACAACGTTGGAGACGTGTGTCACGGTATTTTATTAGCGGTGAGGGGTCCATTATGGTCCTCTCTCCGTAGGGTCACTATATATTATCAGTTTCTTTTTCAGAATTCAGAGTGATGTTTCCGTGATGTCTTCAATAAGTGTGTCTCTGTCGTTGCGATATTAGGGCTAGCGGGAAGTGCTCAAGGTATTACGACAATTGCTGGGAGTTCGCTGGTTCGATCGAAGGCATTGTTGCCCGCTAGTCCACCCGGTGTTGCATCCATTCACCAGGAAAGAATGGTACAGCACCCAGATTAGTTCGTTGCGGTCCAGGGAAGCAGATTGGGTGATGCGAGCACTATAAAACTTCAGATGTGCACACCCAGCAGTGACGGATCTGAGGATAGTACGGAGGAAGCCTGTCAGTCCGGTAGCTAGTTCTTCCAGGTCCCCCGGACTGAGAGCGAGAGAGGCCCCCTCTCTCTTGCATCAACATCTGCGCCGCGATGTTGTTGTAGGTTGTTAGCTTAATCGGAGCTTAGTCCACTCATCCTGCTTGGGATGCTCTGTCGCATGACAGTCCGACGCGGCTGTTATATTGGCTTCCTCATCCTAGTTAACACACACGACAGCACCTTGGCTGTGTGACCACAGAGGGGGTCGTTCGCATATTATATAAATGCAGGATTGAACATCCCTGGTGCTCCTGCTTCGCCGACCAAGGAATACACGTCGACCAGGTCACTCCATCTGCTAGCCAAGGATACGAGACCTTTCCAGTTGGGACATTCGCATATTATATGAATGCAGGAATGAACGTCCCGGGAGCTTCCAGCAGATATTTCACATAGGACCGCGGCTCCACAGGTCTCATAGGGTAACATGAACTGGGTATTGTTACCGTGATGTCTTCGTAAGTCTGCTTCTGTTGTCACAGTCAAATGAAGAGCTAGCGGTAAAGTGCTCATGCAGATACGTCAATTGCCTAAGAGGTCCCAAGTAGGATCGACGGCATTGGCATCCGCTAGCTCACCCGGTATCGCGACCATTCACCGAATGGCTCAGCACCTGGGTTCGTCCGTTGCAGTCCAGGAAGGAGATTTGGGTGATGCGAGCACTATAAAATACAGTGTGCACACCCAATGACGACGGATACGAGGATGGTACAGAGGAAGTCTATTAGGCCGGTTCCTAGCTCATCCAGGTCCATGTGGGCTGCGAGAGAGAGAGGTTCCTCTCTCGTGTTACAACATCTGGGCCCAGATGTTGTGGTACAAAACGTTCCTCAGTCGGAGCATACGTCCAACGCTTGGGACGCTCCGTTATATAGACAGTCTGGAGAGACTGCTCTTTCGGCTTCCTCATCCTCACGGCAGCACACCTGACCGCACCTTGGCTATGTGACCTGTGATATTCAACCAACATCACCAACCAGGGATTCTACGGCGACCAGGTCACGCCATCCGGTAGCCAAGGATACGAGGCCTTCATACTCCGGACGTTTGCATATTAAATGTATGCAGGAGTAAACGTCCAAGGAGCTTCCAGCGGCTAAATCCTATAAGACAGCAGGCCACCGTTACGGACATGCTATCGCAGGTAGCACAAATTATCGCAGCATCCCCGCAACCGACAGTAACTCTGTCGGATCAGGAATTATTTGAGGAAGCTGGGTTGGTACGTTCTGCTGCAGGTTCAGGCTCGGACGACCAAGAATTACAAGTGGCCCGACAGGATGGCGAAAGGGATACAGATGAGTTGTATTTTCCCTTTTCGGAACAACATAATTGCCGTAGAGTGCATCCGACATTATCATCTGATGTTGTTCCTCCGGACCAAAATGCTGCGTTGCTGGATAATAGACCGATAGCGCCACTGGACACAGAATTCTTAGTCGGTTTAGGGTTTAGGGACATCATCCCTCAGTCTCCAACATAGTCCAGATATGTCTCACGGACATTTGATCTGTTGAACGACGCTATATTTATTTAACTTGCTACCTAAATGGGCAGGTCAGGTTTCTTATCGGCAATATGCTCTACATTTGCCTTTCATCAATTCAACGAATATTTTGAAATGGCAGGACAGAGCATTCTGAGAGTTCTCTGCATCTAGACGACCAGGTCAGGACCTAGTATTGTTTTTTACTGTCGTCTATGTCAATTCCAACCACGATGTTGGAAATAACAATATCGTCTAGCAGGGTCAGCTTAGACGCATCATCGTACGCAGATCACCTTACCAGAACATTATCATTACATCTCAAAGGAAAAAGAATTCTAGGATGCACAATCTCCTTAAGAGTTCTTTCAAGGGCCTCACGTAAAACTCCGTCCTTTAGTGGCAATATGGAGTTGGTTAGACGTGACGCGGCCCTGGCTACATCCACGCATGTAGATAGTAAGGTGAAAAACTTTCTCAGAGTCGCTCCGGTCTCTGTACAGTTTTCTTCAACGGCAAGCTTTCCGCAGTCTATGATCAGTTAACTAAGAAAGCTTTAGACTCTCTGCTATTAAAATTCGCTTCCATATAGTCGGATTCAGCAGAAAAGAGTAGGACAGGCACTTCTGGGACGAATACGTCCAAGGGAAGTTCCTATAGAGGTTCCTATGCATCCTCTAGGTCTTATTCTAGAGCCCGTCAGGGTAGCGACTCATATAGGGGCCGTAATTTCGGTCAGACGACCCTAGGTCGACAGGGCGAGGTGGGGACCGTAGAGGACATGGCTTCTCCTTCCGCAAGCCTCGCAGGACCAGGAGGTAATGGTTTTAACCTCTATCGTGTACTAGTGAGCGGAAGACTGTCGAGTTTCTCACTTATTTGGGAATAGATTTTGGACACCCCTTGGATTCAAGGGGTGATTTCGGAAGGACTAAATTGTTCCTCAAACAAAATCCTCTGTTAACTCGGAGTCCAAGATGGACTCAGCTTCCGCCAAGTCAGTAGGATAGAGGCTTGCTTCCATCAGAAGTCTAGTCTCTTCTGGAATGATCGCGATGGAGATCGTAGAAATCCAGGAATTTCCAGGTTTCTACAACCATCCTTTTCTGGTTCCAAAAACCAGATGGCTCGTTCTGTTCACTCATTATTCGGAACTGGATAAACAAGCTGATTGTGGCTCCAAGTTTACATATGGAGTCCACCCGATTGGTCAGAGCGAGTATTCGGGTGTACTATTATGCTACATGCATAGATCTCAAGATGCGTACTTTCATGTCATGCTACATCAGGCGACAGAAAGTATCTTCGCTTCCTTATCATAGGAGTCGTATATCAGTTCCGAGCAATATGCATCGGTCTGAATCAAGCCCCCTGGGCCTTCACTCGAATAACGGACTCGGTAATGACACATTTCCGAGCTTATTCGTCTGCGATAACGTCGGCCTACCTGGACGACATTCATACAGGTACGGCAATGAGTTAACGCTTCAGAACCATGTGCAGAATCTGCTTCTATTGCTCCGACGTCTCGGTTTCTTAAGTAAACGAGGAGAAGTCAGTTCTGGTATCATCCAAGTCATTCACCCACCGGGGATGAGCTTTGTAACGCACAACTTTTTCGGTCGTCTGCCGTTACCCAGAACGAAATTATTCAGTTGTTATGCTCACTATTGTCTTCGCTCAGACAAAGTCTCAGCGAGAGATCTTATGAGACGGATACGTTTAGGCGGAACTGCCGCGATTTTATTCCAATGGGGCGGTTACGCATTGGTCCTCTCCAAATTTCTTTAATTCAGAATTGGAGGGTGAAGATTGTTTTGCTTGATACGGACATCTTCTTGTCAAATCAAGTGAATAAGAGATTCAGACTTGGGCAAGTTTTCTGGGCTTAACTCAGGTAGTTCCACTGCAATTGCCGGATCCGAGTTTTACAGTCTTGTCAGATGCCAGTAAAACAGGTTGGGTCGTTACATTGAGCCCAACGGATTGAAGTGCCAGGGTCTTTTGATTCCGTAGTTCCTTATCAAGCACTCAAACATCAAGTATGATGTCATTTTGGCAGGCACTCATTCCATCCTGTTATTCATGTTAACAGAATGAATCTTTCGGTTGGTACTAGAACATCAAGTTCTCCTATCGGTCCGTCATATTCCGGGTCATCTGAACGTTTTAGCGGACTCCCTTCGCGGAGGGGCCATTTGTTGCCTCCAGAATCGGCTTTCAACAAACGAGTTTTCAATCAGATTGCTACCAAGGCGAGCGGCCAATGATCGACTTATTTGCGACGCATCTAAACAATCAGTTGCAGACGTATGTGTCATTATGTTTGGATCTTCGAGCATTTGCAGTAAATGCTCTATCGATCTTGTTAGACGGAATAATAAGATATGCGTATCTTCCAGCACTGTTGATTCAGCAGATATTGCTCTAGTGTAATTATTTTAATGCAAATTCTGTTGGTAGCTTCTCTAGCTCCACAAGACTGTAGTCTAATTTACTCAGGTGTCTGTTGTGGGACATTCCGTGGAAGCTTTCTCCACATTTCGGTCCATTCTATGGTCAGATGGATTCAATCTACAGTCAGTTCTGCTTATGATTATATCTTTATTCAGCAGTCTGTGTTTTAGTTTTAAGCTCATGAAGTAAGAGTTCTTCTACTTCATGGGCTTAAGCTATTAATATTGTTATTACAGATTTAATGAAAGTTGCATATTGGTGTTAGCCCTCCATTTTCACGATTTTGTATCTGATAATATTGAGTCCTTTTCTGCAGATCTACATTGTTTAGGTCCGCTATTTTTTACTCAAAATGTCGTCTACTAAACAGTGGCAACTATGTGTGTATAGGCTTTCGGTTCCGGCAGTGACTCTGTCCTGCTGCCCTCTTTGCTCTGGAGTATTTGATCCAGGGCAAAGGAAGGGGGGGGGGGTGGGTGTTCCCTTAGGTCACCTGCTTTATAGTGTAAAGCAAGGGAATACCTCCCTTGGACTAAGTAATTCTGTGTCGGTTCCGAGATGATTTTAGGGTTAAGCCTATGTTTACTCATCTGTGTAATATTTTTTAAGCGTTGATTCATGTGAAGCATTCGTATATATCACGTGATTAATTGAGCGTTAATATACAATCCTCGAACACTTTTAAATGAGTATATAGAGTCTCATTACTCTAGACTCCCGTATTTATTGGCTTTCCTTAAAAAATATTAGTATAAACGGTTATACTAGATGTTTATAGAGATCATTGATGTTATTGTGCTCAATTACAGAATAGTATTGTGTCTTTCTTTTATGTTACAAATAAGAAAGATACATGTAAGACTATCTCTCTTTTTCTCCTTAAGGGGATAGGTCTGTTATAGGTAATTGAGTCTATTGGATTTTCCTTATGTCCTAGGCCCTCCAACCTTTTTACTATTCAGCTAAGTCTGGGTCATTGGTACAGTATAAAAATGTTAAAAAATTTATAGTAATTTATATATTTTTTATACTTTCCAATGACCCAGACGGGGATGGCCCTCCCATGAGTTGGGAACCTCCCCGGTGAGTACATAACGCTTACCAGGCACTGGTTGTAAGAATGACTTTTGTCGGCAATTTCGAGACCTCCTTGACACTGCGCATGCGCTGTGGAGTAAAGGTATGGAGGACCATATAGGACATGTAATTTTCGGTTTTAGATGCAAATTTTGGGGATTGGGGGGTAAAATTTGCGTTTGGCCCTAAATATTTTAGAGTTAGCACCAGCTAAGTCTGGGTCATTGGTAAGTATAAAAAATATATAAATTACTATAAATTTTTTAACTTTCTGTTTATTATATGACTATGTAATTTAACCGTTAAATATTACTACTGTTTGATGATCTTTTCCTGGTCCCCAGAAAATCTACAGTGTGGAATCTGATTCCATATTATTATGTATGACAGATTATTTACGGGTGCGTTCGAATTCGCATAATTAGCTGTTCCTGTCACAGAGAGTATTTTACGCTGAGCTGGAATGGGTGCTCTCGAATGGCAGTCCTGGTTTTTTATCATATTCATGACATTTTTAGTCGAGTTGTGACGAAGTCAAACTCGACTTATAGTTTGGTGAATGGCGGGCGGGGCGGGCGGGCGGGCGGGCGGGCGGGCGGATGGGCGTGCGGGCGGGCGGGCGGGCGGGCGTAAACAATTGGTTTCCGGATGATAACTTGATAGTGGTTCAACTCACATTCATTAAACTTCATACATAGGTTGGTCTTGGTGGGAGGAAGAACCCTATTGATTTTGGACATGCTACGTCGAAGGTCAAGGTCACAGTGACCTTGAACATAGTAAATCTTAAACAATTGGTTTCCGGATGATAACTTGATAATGGTTCAACTCACATTCATGAAACTTCATAGGTAGATTGGCCTTGGTGAGGGGAAGAAACCTATTGATTTTGGACTCGCTACGTCAAAGGTCAAGGTCACAGTGACCTTTAACATAGTATATCGCAACAATTGGTTTCCGGATGATAACTTGATAGTGGTTCAACCTAGAGTCATGAAACTTCATAGGTGTGTTGGCCTTGGTGCGAGGAAGAACCCTATTGATCTTGGACTCACCAGGTCAAAGGTCAAGGTCACAGTGACCTTGAACATAGTATATCGCAACAATTGGTTTCCGGATGATAACTTGATAGTGGTTCAACCTAGAGTCATGAAACTTTATAGGTGTGTTGGCCTTGGTGCGAGGAAGAACCCTATTGATCTTGGACTCACCAGGTCAAAGGTCATGGTCACAGTGACCTTGAACATAGTATATCGCAACAATTGGTTTCCGGATGATAACTTGATAGTGGTTCAACCTAGAGTCATGAAACTTCATAGGTATGTTGGCCTTGGTGCGAGGAAGAACCCTATTGATCTTGGACTCACCAGGTCAAAGGTCAAGGTCACAGTGACCTTGAACATAGTATATCGCAACAATTGGTTTCCGGATGATAACTTGATAGTGGTTCAACCTAGAGCCATGAAACTTTACAGGCGTGTTGGCCTTGGTGCGAGGAAGAACCCTATTGATGTTGGACTCACCAGGTCAAAGGTCAAGGTCACAGTGACCTTGAACATAGTATATCGCAACAATTGGTTTCCGGATGAGAACTTGATAGTGGTTCAACCTAGAGTCATGAAACTTCATAGGTGTGTTGGCCTTGGTGCGAGGAAGAACCCTATTGACCTTGGACTCGCCTGGTCAAAGGTCAAGGTCACAACTCGACATTGGATCTGTGATCCTGAGCGGCATTTTTTTTTGTTGTATTCATGTGCATCGGGGGATTCTTTGGAAGTACGCACCTGTTACAAAAATAAGTGTAAACAAAAATAGTTCTTTTTTACTTCAATCCAATTTACCAAAAAGGGTGGGGGGGATTGTTAATGCTAGCGTTGACATGCAATGTTGAACTGTAAGCCGTATAATAAACCTTTTATCTCTACAGTGAAGTGATCTGGGTCGTTGCATCACGTCTCGTTGAGAGGTCAGGTCACTCGAACAAACGAGCTGCCTCAGGCAGTTCGTTTGATCTGGTTAGCTGACCTACTCAACAAGACGTGATACTATGAACCAGATGACTTCACTGTAGCGATAATATATACTACACATCCATTAAACTTTAAACCCTTGTATTTAACGGAATCGCCGCTATGACATAAATGTTTCTGTATTTGACTGGTGATGTACAGGCCGGGACTTTTTTCCCTGCACTGTTTCGACTCATTCCTTTCCCTTCAAGTCATCAGTTACACTCCAAAAAGTTTCCAGATTTTGTTATACCATTATCGATCGTTTGTGTTTCTCCCAACTGTTTTGCAAATCCATCCAAATTTGTACTTATATTTTTAGTCGAGTTGTGACGAAGTCAAACTCGACTTATAGTTTGGTGAATGTCTGGCAGGTGGGCTCGGGCGGGCGTAAACAATTGGTTTCCGGATGATAACTTGATAGTGGTTCAACTCACATTCATTAAACTTCATACGTAGGTTGGACTTGGTGGGAGGAAGAACCCTATTGATTTTGGACATGCTACGTCGAAGGTCAAGGTCACAGTGACCTTGAACGTAGTAAATCTTAAACAATTGGTTTCCGGATGATAACTTGATAATGGTTCAACTCACATTCATGAAACTTCATAGGTAGATTGGCCTTAGTGAGGGGAAGAACCCTATTGATTTTGGACTTGCTACGTCAAAGGTCAAGGTCAACGTGACCTTGAACATAGTAAATCGCAACAATTCCTTTCCAGATGATAACTTGATAGTAGTTCAACCTACATTCATGAAACTTCATAGATGGATTGGCCTTGGTGCGAGGAAGAACTCTATTGATCTTGGACTCACCAGATCAAAGGTCAAGGTCACAGTGACCTTTAACATAGTATATCGCAACAATTGGTTTCCGGATGATAACTTGATAGTGGTTCAACCTAGAGTCATGAAACTTCATAGGTGTGTTGGCCTTGGTGCGAGGAAGAACCCTATTGATCTTGGACTCACCAGGTCAAAGGTCAAGGTCACAGTGACCTTGAACATAGTATATCGCAACAATTGGTTTCCGGATGATAACTTGATAGTGGTTCAACCTAGAGTCATGAAACTTTACAGGCGTGTTGGCCTTGGTGCGAGGAAGAACCCTATTGATGTTGGACTCACCAGGTCAAAGGTCAAGGTCACAGTGACCTTGAACATAGTATATCGCAACAATTGGTTTCCGGATGAGAACTTGATAGTGGTTCAACCTAGAATCATGAAACTTCATAGGTGTGTTGGCCTTGGTGCGAGGAACTGTTGTCACAACTCGACATTGGATCGGTGATCCTGAGCGGCATTTTTATTATCAGTAATAGACATCAAATGGTTAGGCATGAATGGACACCAGCCAAAGAGAAACAGCGTTTCGATTTTCAACAAACATGCCCAATAAAAAAGATAACTAATGTAAAACTTGTTTTGATTTTTAGCTTAACTTGACATACTCAAGATAAGCTTTTGCCATCACGCGTGCAGAAGTCTGTTACTCTGTGAGTCTGTTAGTCTGTGAGTCTGTTAGTCTGTGAGTCTGTTAGTCTGTGAGTCTGTGAGTCTGTTCACATTTTCCTTTAGCACAGGCTACACCCCATAGTTCTTGTCTGATCGTCACGAAATTTCATATGCAGGTTTGGAGTCATGTCTAGATGAGAACGTCCCCTTTTGGTCGCGATCGGGCAACCGGTATGGCTGTCCAAGCCCAAAACTCGAAAACCATTAGCACAGTCTACAGGTCGTATTTATGAAGGGATTTCATTGTAACTTGGTAGGATACCTCTGTATAATGCCTAGATGAGAACGTCCCCTTTTGGGCATGATCTATCAACCATGATGGCTGCCCAAGCCCGAAACCCAAAAACTTTTAGCACAGTCTGCAGGTCATTGTAACTTGGTAGGATGACTCCCTATGATGTCTAGATGAGAATTTCCCCATTTGGGCATGATCTGCCAACTGTGACGACTGCCCGAGCCCAAAACCTGAAAACCTTTAGCACAGTCTACAGGTCATATTTATTGAGGAATTTCATTGTAACTTGGTGGGTTGACTTCATATAATGTCTAGATGAGAAAGTCCCCTTTTGGACATGAATGGGCAACTGTGACGGCTACAGGAGCCCGAAGCCTGAAAACCTTTAGCACAGTCTAGAGGTCATATTTATGAAGGGATTTCATTGTAACTTGGTAGGATGACTCCAAATAATGTCTAGATGAGAACGTCCCATTTTTATCGCGATCATTCAGCCTTGATGGGTGCCCAAGCCCAAAAACCTTTAGCATAGGCAAAAGGTAATATTTATGGAAGGATTTCATTGTAACCTGTTAGGTTGACTCCATATAATGCCTAGATGATGACATCCCCTTTTGGTCGTGATTGGTCAACTGTGATGGCTACAGGTGCCCGAAGGCCGAAAACCTTGAGCACAGTCTACAGGTCATATTTATGAAGGGATTTCATTGTAACTTGATAGGTTGACTTCATATAATGTTTAGATGAGAACGTCCCCTTTTGGACACGATTGGGCTACTGTGACGGCTTCAGGGGCCCAAAGCTCGAAAACCTTCAGAACAGTCTACAGGTCATAGTTATGAAGGAATTTCATTGTAGCTTGGTAGGATGACTCCAAATAATGTCAAGATGAGAACGTCCCCTTTTGGTGGCAGTCATTCAGCCTTGATGGCTGCCCGAGCCCAAAAACGTTTAGCCTGTCTGTAGGTAGTATTTATGGAAGGATTTCATTGTAACTTGTTAGGTTGACTCCATATAATGCCTAGATGATGACATCCCCTTTTGGTCGTGGTTGGTCAACTGTGATGGCTACAGGTGCCCGAAGGCCGAAAACCTTGAGCACAGTCTACAGGTCATATTTATGAAGGGATTTCATTGTAACTTGATAGGTTGACTTCATATAATGTTTAGATGAGAACGTCCCCTTTTGGACACGATTGGGCTACTGTGACGGCTTCAGGGGCCCAAAGCTCGAAAACCTTCAGAACAGTCTACAGGTCATAGTTATGAAGGAATTTCATTGTAGCTTGGTAGGATGACTCCAAATAGTGTCAAGATGAGAACGTCCCCTTTTGGTGGCAGTCATTCAGCCTTGATGGCTGCCCGAGCCCAAAAACGTTTAGCCTGTCTGTAGGTAGTATTTATGGAAGGATTTCATTGTAACTTGTTAGGTTGACTCCATATAATGCCTAGATGATGACATCCCCTTTTGGTCGTGGTTGGTCAACTGTGATGGCTACAGGTGCCCGAAGCCCGAAAATCTTGAGCACAGTCTACAGGTCATATTTATGAAGGGATTTCATTGTAACTTCGTAGGATCACTCCAGATGATGCCCAGATGAGAATGTCCTCTTTTGGTTGTGATCATTCAACCATGATTGCTGCCGGAGCCCAAAGCCCAAAAACCTTTAACACAGTCTACAGGTCATATTTTTGAAGGGATTTCATTGTAACTTGGTAGGTTGACTTCATATAATGTCTAGATGAGAACGTCCCCTTTGGATGCAATTGGGAAACTGACGGCTACAGGGGCCCGAAGCCCGAAAACCTTTAGCACAGTCTACAGGACATATTTATGAAGGGATTTTAATGTAACTTGATAGGATGACTGGTTTGGGAATAATTTCACTGTAACTTGGTAATTTTTGTTGATATACGTTAACTGTGAGGGCCACATACATTAACTGTGAGGTCATATTAACCCACCCCTCAGCTCTTTAGTACAGTGTACACCTCATATTATTTTTATCATAAACATAGCATACAGGGAACAAAAACAAACATATTCCCAATTATCACAATTCTTGTCTTATTTCTTAATCCTTTCATAAACATTGAACATTATCCTTTTCATCAAACACAACACACAAGTTTAGCTACAGTGTCATTGACACTTTCATTTATCAATCCATTTGATCAGTTATGCTTCAAATAAAAATAACGCACTCTTCAGCTTTGGGTTTAACATGGGGATTAAAATTTGTTCATTTAAATTAATTTTAATGCATGGCGATATATAATAAACACAGAACGCGATGTGTGTTTGAATCGATGGGTGTTTTACATAACTAGTTGGAATGGTGAAATCATATATTTTGCTCGGGCCTACGAAATATAACTACACCATTCCAACTCATTACGTAAAACACGCAACGATTCAAACCCACATATGGTTCTGTCTATTTATCATTACAGAACCATAAAGGAACATGATATTATTACACCAGAACAAGGTAGAGAAGTAGCAAGAGAAATTGGTGCATCATATTATGAGTGCAGTGTTTTGTCTCGTTTTGGTGTACAGGATGTGTTCATAAATGCCATACGAGCTGCTATGGTAGAGAGAAGACATTTGAAATTTTGGAGCCCACAGTTACACAGGATTCAGAAACCATTAATCCAACCACCTATGAAACTGCCCAAGCCTGAATTGCCAAAAGTGGCTACAACTCCTCCAACTATACATGAAGACATGAGACGCCTGCTTAATGATTCATCGTTTGGAGATGTTACATTTGTTTGTTCTGGAACATCCATTCATGCTCATAAGATTTGTCTGTTAGTTGCTGCTGCAGTGTTTGAAGACTTGTTTCATGCTGATAAAGTTGAAAATGCCAACTTATCTCACATTGAAGCACAAGAAACACCCGTTTCAAACACACATAGAGAGTCATTGACTTCTCGGCTTAGTTTTAGACGACGACGTGGTGATAAACGAACACTGATTAAAGAAGATTTCACTCACATAAACAGTATTAACTCTGCCAGTGTTTCACAAGTCACAAATGCATCATCCCCATTTGAGAACGGAAGTGAGAATATGCATACTGTTCCCAATCATCCTGCATTTGAAAGTCTGGAGTATAAAGTGGTGTCTGATGGTTGTTCCGATCGACGGACTAGACAGACGACTGTCATGCTCAATAATGAAATTAAGCCACATGCCTTTGAGTACATATTGCATTTTTTGTATACGGGTGAAACAGAAGATATTCAAACTTCTGCCGAGGATATCTTGAAAGCTGTTGAACTTTTGGAACTGAATGATCTTAAAGAAATTATGTCTAACATTTTGTCAAAGAACACACCACTTAACACAGGGCAACATAAGAAGTTCAAAACATTCAGAATTGCTAAGCTGAGGGAACTTGCACTGGATAAGAAATACATGACAGGTTTGTGTGCATGTAATCCTGATCTCCAGGGTCAGATTTTAATCTTTTTTATGTGCCTGATAGGTAGGCATCTTAAATCCATCCATCCATCCATCCATCCATCCATCCATCCATCCATCCATCCATCCATCCATCCATCCATCCATCCATCCACCCATCCATCCGTCCATCTATCTGCCCACCCATCAGTCTGTCCGACCATTCGCACTAACAAATCAGGGTTATGTGCCTAATTGTTTGTACACAGTCCTATTATGTGTCTAGTCTGATTTATGTGACAAGCTACATAAATTTGAACTAACAAATTGATGTTTATGTGTCTAAAAAAGTAGGTTATGAGGCTAAAATGGTTTATGTGGCAACTAAGTGACCAATAGCGGGTATTCAATTTTCAAGGTTTTTTTATATTAGGGGTAGGGTCAGTAAGTTGAAAGGATTAGGGTTTGCTACCACCCAGAAATTAGACTTAAAAACCTGTCTGACTTTATTTGTCCATCCGGAGCCATAATTCTATATGCTTTGGTGGATTTCCATGAAACTTTACACAAGGGTAAAGATCAATGGAAGGTCTTTTGTACAGCAACACCATATACTCAGTTGACAAAGGTTAAGGTCACAGGAATGAGAAAACTTCATTCTCTGACAGACTGAATTTGTCTGTTCGGAGCCATAATTCTGTAATGCTTGGCTGACAGAGTTGTCATCTGCTCACAGAATTACGTCATTTATAATCTGTGTGTGCAGGGTTTCATTGTTTAACCCTTCACCTAACATGGAAAGCAGACAACACTTGCAAAAAAAAATCTTGAATAGCTAATTTTTTTTCATTTTTTGTCTCAAAAGCATAGGTTATGACCCCTCGTTGCAATGAGCTCGATGAGCTCGTTCCAACGAGGGGTCATAACCTATGTTTTTGAGACAAAAAATGAAAAAATATTGAAAATTAATTGGCGATTTTTAAGAATAGCGCTGGCCGGTTTTGACCATTACGTTGGGTAAAGGGTTAAAAGGTTAATCTGTATCAGTTAGCCCTTTACCCCAAAAATAAAAAAAATAAAATAAAATAAATTCCACTCAAGGGGGAAGAATTTCATCTCTATTTTCCAGTAAAACCATTCAGATATCGTTGTCAAAAGAACATATTACACCTTGCTTGTAAACGATGTACACTCACTAATTCTCCCACTAATTTTTGCTCAACATGTGTCAGATGGGATGACAAACATTGGAGGCGGTTGTCACGGTTCGTTGTTAGAGGCGAGAAGCCACTGCTAGTCCTCTCGCGATGAGAAGCCACTGTCGGTCCTCTCGCCAAAAAGTCACTCTAGTTTTTTAGTTTCTATTTACAGAGGAACAAGAACATGGTGATGTATACGTGACGCCGTCAGAGAGTGTGCTTCCATTGTCGCGTTTATAGTCAAGCAGAGCTAGCAGCAAAAGTGCTCTTAGATATTAGGCAGAGCAATAAACCACACACACGTGGTTTCAGCTCTCTGTCGCCAGCTAGCTCGACTGGTGAAGCGGTTACCCCGTCCATGGGTACCCTGATGCCGGGTGTGTCCGTTGAGGTCGAGGAGAGTACAAAGTGTCGAGCGAGCACTATAAAATAAAAATAGGCTCACCCTGCGACAATGAAGAGGAAGAAGCCAGCAAGTTTAGCGGGAAGCTCGGCGAGGTCTGAAGGATCACAAGTGAGAGAGCCTCTCTCTTTCACAACAACATCTGGGGCCAGATGTTGTGGTTCGGAACTTGCGTCAGTCGGAGCATACGTCCACGCCTTCCATTCCGGGATGCTCCATCCAGTTCACAGCCAGGGTCGGCTACAGTCCATTCTAGGGCTGTCGCGACTATCATTTTTTGTAATCGACTAATCGTGACCAGTAATCGACGGTCAGTCGATTAATAGTCGCTTCCCATGATTTTTTAGCAAATCATTCTTCTGTTCGTAAAACTCTGAAAATGACAATGGCACCAGTGTGTTCAGACGAAGTGGGGTTGTGGGAACAACAAATCGGTCCCGACTGAAGCTACATGTAGTCCAATCTTGGACCCACAGTCCGTAATATAATTTTTGGGGTTGGTACGTCCTGTAGGACGTACCAACCCCAAAAATAATATTACTGGTTGCGGGTCCAAGTTTGAACTAGATTGAAGCCGATGAATTTACCAAAGAACGTTCCTGCATATGTTTCCTTTCTGCAATAAGTTTCTCGAAATTTTGAACATTGAGATCTATGCATTCCCTCGTCAGTTGTTAAAATTGGATCTTAGTCTGAAGTTCCGAACTTTGAGAAGTGATCTGACGTTCTGACTTTCGTCATAATTTTGTCACTTCCGCGCTTTGGATTTTCCAATGGGTGCATTCGTGTGTACAAGACTGGAGAAATTCAGAAGAATCTATTCTTCTCGAGAATCTGTGAGTGTTCTTTCATACACAGTCAGTGACAGTCGTACAGTCTTCCGGATATGAATGTTAACTATGGTTAGATATTTAAAGTTATTCACCTTCATTGATCATTCACCTCCCAAAACAATGCAATTTAGCCCCGACGTGTAGTAGACGTGTACCACCTTGAAAATGAACGACGATCGACTAAAAATAAAAAACGTCGACTACTTCAATAGTCGACGGTTAGTCGACTAATCGAATAATCGCGACAGCCCTAGTCCACTCTTCGTCAAAGAAGTCACACCATCCAGTAGCCAAGGAGACGAGGCCTCATTCATCAGGACGTCTACAGAAAACAGCCATCTCGGACACACTGTCCCAGGAAGACCGCTGCTCCTCAGGCCTCCGTAACGGACATGCTGTCGCAGATTGCGCAGCTCATCTCAGCATCCCAGCAAGTGCAGAAGCAGCCGACGGCACTCTCAGAACCTGAGCTGTCAGATGGTGCTGGGGTTGGTCCAATCATCTGCGCGTTCAGATGCCGATGACCGTGAGTCTAATCTGATTCAGTCGGTTGGTGAAAGGGATTTGGAGGAGAATTACCCTTCCCTTTCGGAACAACACAGGGTGGCGATGGATTTAATGCATCAATACTTCCCTGAACTTGTTCCTGAGAATCAGAATGCTGCGACCGCTCAAAAGTAGCACTATATTTTTATACTGTACCAATGACCCAGACTTAGCTGGTGCTAACTCCTTAAATTCTAGGGCCAAACACAAATTTTGCCCCCCAATCCCCAAAATTTGCATCAAAACCTAAAATTTCAGTGACCTATGTGGTCCTCCATACTTTCTATCCACTGCGCATGCGCATGCGCAGTGTCAAAGTGGTCTCGAAATTGATGCAAATGGTATTCTTTGTTTGGCCCTAAAATCAGTAACATCTTACTGATATTTGTGCTTGTAAACCTCAGTTTAAATGATGCCAGACACATAATTATGAAAGAAATGGTGGATCTAAGGAGGAAATAAAAGGATGAGAGGAAGAAACAGTGGAAGGATGTGTTCAGGGCTGTAACTTGTAATTTTTTTATGAAATTATTTCATGTTCCCTAATTTCGGGGCATGAGCCTGATGTTGTCATTCTGGCTATGAATTTACCATTGTTTGTTCAGTGTTTCCTCTCTCCCTTTCCTTTATTCCCCCTTGCTATTCTCCCATGCTTTTGGCATAATTTTTGTAATTTTTTTTACTAAAATTTCTTGGAAGTTTTGGTTTGGTAACATAATAATTATTCTGTTTTTCCCCATGCTTACGTCCTCACCCTTGGGTGGTTAGGCATTTTGGTCTGCATCTACCATCCGATGAACTGCAGTTTCTTCTCTGGAAGTCTCTGTTTTACATCAGATAGTGTTTAAATTGGTAACTGATTTTGGGCCATGTTTACAGTGCCTGGAGTCCTTTTTCTGGTTTTTGTACACTTTTGTTTACGTTGACAACGGTTACTTCTGATAGTGATTACTTGTCTTCTGTTTAGTTCTGCTCATAGCCAGATACATTAATATTGTCCGTAAGTGTTACATTAATTTTTAAATATGTTTTAAAATTTTTGTTCACACTTTGGCTTTTTTGGGATCCATTTAGGCTCATTGTTCCCATTGGGAACTTGGGCTCTCATGAAATTTTTTCGAAAATTTTTTTTCTTTTGAATTATTTTTTCGAAATGTTATAATGGATTATATTATATCATGTATCTTTGTTTTCAAGGGTTAGTATGAGTACTATGACTGTTTATATTTTTTCATGATGAAAGAATACTGTTCAAATTGTAATGCGAGGAAGTCTTCCTCTGATTCTTATGTTCATTGTGTTCTTGTAGTCAATGTACTTGCACTAATTCTTGCTCAGTGTGTGTCATTTGGGATGACAAACGTTGGAGACGTGTGTCACCGTATTGTTGCCGGTGAGAGGTCCATGCCGGTCCTCTCTCCATAGGGTCACTCTAGTTTTTCAGTCACTTTTTCAGAGGAACAAGAACAGGGTGATGTTTCCGTAATGTCTTCAAGAAGTGTGCCTCCGTTGTCGCAGTCTAATCAAGAGCTAGCGGCTAAAGTGCTCATGGAAATACGACAATTGCCTAAGAGGTCCCTAGTAGGATTGACGGCGTTGTCGTCCGTTAGCTCGCCCGGTGTAGTGACCATTCATCGAATGCCTCGGTAGCCGGGTTTGTCCGTTGCGGTCCAGGGAAGCAGTTTGGGTGATGCGAGCACTATAAACATTGAATGTGCACACCCAGCGACGACGGATCCGAGGATAGTACAGAGGAAGCCTGTCAGTCCGGTAACTAGCTCATCCAGGTCTATCCGGATCGCGAGTGAGAGAGACCCCCTCTCTCTTACAACATCTGGGCCGCGACGTTGTTATATGTAACATTCGTTAGTCGGAGCATACGTCAACTCCTCCTGCTCGGCACGCTCCGATGCATAGACAGTCCGACACAGCTTGTCTATTGGCTTCCTCATCCTCACGTCAGCACACACGACCGCACCTTGGCTATGTGACAGATATCCAGCCTGCTTCGCCGACCAGGGAGTCCACGTCGATCAGGTCACGCCATCCGCTAGCCAAGGACACGAGTTGGGACGTTCGCATATCAGAAGTATGCAGGAATTAACGTCCCTGGAGCTTCCAGCAGCTAAATTACGTAAGACTGTGGCTCCACAGGCCTCCGTGACGGACTTGCTATCGCAGATAACTCAATTCATCGCAGCATCCCAGTAGCTATCAGAAACTTTTTCAGTAAAGAACTATCTGAGCAAGCTGGGACGGTTCGCTCCCCTGCAGAGTCAGTAAGGGACGACCGAGATTATTATGTGGTCCAGACGGATGGTAAAAGGGAATGGTCACAGCTGAAATTTTCCTTTTCCGAACAACTTAAGGTGGCCGTAGACTTCATCCAGCATCACCTTTTAGAAGTTGTTTCTCTAGACAAAATGCTGCGTTACCTGATAAGAAACTGAAAGTGTCACTGGACACAGACTTTTTCAGCCGGATTAGGGACACTGCCCCTGAGTTTCCGACCCAGTCCAGAAATGTCACAGACATTTGAACTTTTGAATTACGCTATATTCAAGCTAGCCTCTAAGACTGGCAAATCTGGTTTCTTATCGCCTAGCACAATACAGCTGCCTTTCATCAATGCTAGACATAAATTTGAAACGGCAGGACAAGGCGTGCCGAGAGTTCCTCTGCGTTTGGACGACTAGGCTGAAGACCTGGAATTGTCATTGCCGGCATCCATGTTTTTTTACTCTAGTATACTGGAGACGACAATATCGTCTAATAGATTTTAGATGCATTATCTCACGCAGATCACCTTACCAGAGCGTTATCACTACGTCTCGAAGCGAAAGAATTCCGGGATGTTCAAACTTCCTTAAGAGTTCTTTCGAGGGCTATAGCATATTCTACGTATAACTCCGCCCTTTCAGTGGCAATATGGAGTTAGTCAGACGTTATGCTGCCCTGGCTGCATCCACAAGAGTGGATAGTAAGGTGAAAAAACTCTCTTCCAGTCACTCCGGTCTCGGGAGAGCTTCTCTTCGACATTAAGCTTTCTACAATCTATAATCAGATTACTAAGAAAGCTCCAGATTCTCTGCTTTTATTCCGCTTTGAAAAAGTCGGACTCAGCAGGGAGAAGTAAGGCAGGTTCTTCGGGGGCGAATACGTCCAAAGGAAGTTCCTATAGAGGATCAATGAAAGCCTCTACGTCTTACTCTGGAGACCGTCAGAGTAGCGACTCGCATAGGGGTCGTAATGCTGGCCGAGATATCAGGTCAGATGCCCCTAGGTCAACTGGGCAAGGTGCGGGTTGTGGAGGACGTGGTTTCTCCTTCCGCAATCCTCGCAGGACCAGGAGGTGATGCATTCCCATGTTCAGAAGGCTGTCAAGATTCTTAACCAATTGGTTGTCAATTACGGACGACCCATGGGTGCAAGGGGTTATTTCCGAAGGTCTAAACTGTCCTTCAAGGAAAAACCTCCGTTAACTTGAAGTCTATGTTGGTCTCAGCTTCTGTTAAACGTTCAGAAGAGAGATTCGCTTCTATCAAAAGTTAAATCTCTTCTGGACAAGAGTTGTAGAAAACCAGGAATCTCCAGTTTTCTGCAGTCACCTATTCCTGGTTCCAAGATCAGATGGCTCGTTTCGTCCAGTTTTTGATCTGAGCTGGATAAACAAGCTGATCGGGGCTCCAAATTTTTATATGGAGACCATCCGATCAGTCAGAGCGAGCACTTGAGTGAATGATTATGCTTTGAGCATAGATCTCAAGGATACATACTTTAACGTCATGGTACATCTGGCGTTTAGAAAGTACCTTCGCTTCACTGTCCCAGGAGTTGTTTTCAGTTCCGAGCAGTGATGCTCTGGCCTGAACCTAGTGCCCTGGGCCTTCACTCGAATAATGATCTCGGTAATGACTCATTTCTGAGCTCATTCGTCTGTGCTAATGTCGACCTACTTGGACTACATTCTTCAGGGTTACGGCAGCAAGTTAACGCTTCAGAATGATGTTCAGAGTCTGCTTCAATTGCTCCGACATCTCGGTTTCATAGCAAACGAAAGGAAGTCGGATCTAATGCTGTCCTAATCATTCACCCACGTGGGAATGAGCTTAGAGACGCACAGCAATCACGTTCGTCTGCCGTTAACCAGAGCAATATTAGTCAGTTGTTACGCTTGCTTTTGTCTTCACTCAGATGTAGTAATAGCGAGAGAATTCATGAGACTGACAGGTTTGTGTGGACCTGCTGCGGATCTTATTCTGATGGAGCGGCTACGCACTCGTCCACTCCACATATATTTTATCTCAGAATTGGAGTGTGAAGACTCATTCGCGCGAATCGAACATCGTCTTGTCGAATCAAGTGAAACAAGAGATTCAGACTTGGGCAGATATTCAGTAGTTAACTCAGAGAGTACCACTGCAACTGCCGGATGTAACGATAATGACGGATGCAAGTCAAACAGGTTGAGGCGCAACTCTGAACCCAATTGATTCGAGTTTCCAGGGGCTTTAGGATCCGCAGTTCCTAACAAGTACATAAACATCAAGAGATGATGTCAATATGGCTTGCGCTACGTCAATGTATGAACATTCTTCAGAATTCGCATGTTCAATTCTGTCCGACAATTCGACAGTATTAACGTACATTCGGAACCAGGGAGGCACTCATTCCATTACGCTATTCAATTTAACGGAAAGGATCCTTCTGTTTGTCCTAGATCATCAAGTTCGTCTATCGGTCTGTCATATACCGGGTCTTCTGAATGTTCTAGCAGACTTCCTTTCTCGGAAAGGTTGCATGTTGCCGTCAGAATGGACTCTCAACAAATGAGTATTCAATCAGATTTGCTACCAATGGGGTCATCCAATAATAGACTTATTTGCGACGTATATCAACAATCAGTTGCAGATGTATGTGTTGCTATGCCCAGCTCCTCGAGCGTTTGCAGTAGACGCTCTATCGATCTCTTGGGATGGAATGATAGGATATGCGTATCCTCCAGCTCCGTTTATTCAGCAGATATTGTTAAAAATCAAGCAATCTTACTGCAAGATTCTGTTGGTAGCATCTCTGTCACCCCAGAGACCATGGATAAATCTACTCAGGTGTCTGTTTGGGGACATTCTGCGGAAGCTTCCTCCACGGGAGGACCTTCTTTCGCAGGGGAAATCGCGCACACTGCATCAACATCCGCAAGGTCTCAACCTTCATGTATTTCCGTTGTGCGGTCCTTCTTGCACAGCAAGCATTTACAGGACGGGCAGTGGATGCATTTTCTAACTGTAGGAGGACCTCCTCTTCGCTAAATTATGCTGCTAAGTGGAGGGTTTTCTCACGGTGGTGTAGGGATCATTCTGTTGATATTTATGATCCCTCCATTCCAGACATTGCTAATTTTCTAGTCTACCTGTTTGATAAGATCAAACTGCAGCCTGTTCATCATGATAGTTTACAGATTGGATCTAATGTCTCTTTATCTAAGTTAGTGAAAAACTTTTCGATAAATAGACCTCGAACCCTTAGATTAATTCCTAAGTGGAATTTAGCTTGGGTTCTTCTTAAGCTAAAAGAAGTGCCATTTGAGCCTCTTGACACAGTAGACTTCAAATTCTTATCTTATAAGACAGCTTTTCTCTTAGCCTTCTCTTTGGCTAGAAGAGTTAGTGAGCTTCATGTAGTATCTGTTGATGATTCTCACTATCGTAGTGTAGGTAATACTATTACCTTGACTACTAATGTTGGATTTTTAGCTAAGAATCAGGCTCCTAATAAGTATCCTGAACCTATTGTTATTAAGGCTCTTCCGTCTTCAGATGGGCATAGGCCTTTACTCTGTCCTGTTAGAGCTATACGTATTTACAAACGTAGATCTGAGTTTATCAGAAAGGGACATAACGTTTCTTTCTGTCTCTGCTGCCTAATAGAAGGGACATTACGGTCCATTCTATTGCAAGGTGGATTCAATTAACTATCCGTACTGCTTATGAAAAGTTATCTTCAACTCAGCAGTCTGTGCTTAAGATTTTGACGCATGAAGTAAGAGCGCTGTCTACATCTTGGGCTTATGCTAATAGTGTTGCTATTACCGATTTGATGACGGCTGCATATTGGTCTCAGCCTTCTACATTCACAAGTTTTTATCTTAGAAATATTGAGTCCATTTCTGGCGACATGCGTTGTTTATGTCCGTTATCTGTTGCTCAGAATGTCGTCCACTAAACAGTTGAAACTATAGTCATGCAGGCTTTCTGTCCCGGCAGCGACTCTCTCCTGCTGCCCTCTTCGCTCTTGAGAATTTGACCCAGGGCAAGGGGAATGAGGGGGGGGGGCGCATATGGTGTTCCCTTAGGTCACCTGCTTTATAGTGAAAAGCAAGGGAATACCGTCTTGTCGAACCAGTAATTCCGAGTCGGTACCGGGATGGTTTTTAAGTGCAAAGCTAATGTTTAACTCATTCATGTAATATTTTTAAAGTGTAGCTCGGTGTGAAGCATTTGTATATGTCACGTGTCATACGAGTGCTAATATACAATCCTCGAACACTTTTAAATTAAATGAGTTTAAAAAGTCTGACTCTCTGGACTATCTTTATTTATTGGCTTTCCTTTAAAAAGATTAGTATAATGGGTTACACTGGATGTTAATTGAGATCATTGATGTTGTGCTCAATTACGGAATGGTATTGTGTCTTTCTTTTTTGATACAAACAAGAAAGATACATGTAAAACCTGTTCTCCTCTTCTCCTTGAGGGGATAATTCTGTTACACGTAATTGAGATTTTCCTTTATTTCCTAGGCTCTCCAGCCTTTTTTCTATTCAGCTAAGTCTGGGTCATTGGTACAGTATAAAAATGTTAAAAAATTTATAGTAAATTTATATATTTTTTATACTTACCAATGACCCAGATGGGGATGGCCCTCCCATGAGTTGGGAACTCAAACCTCCCTTTTGATTACATAATGCTTATCAGGCACTGGTTGTAAGCATGACATTTGTGCCAATTTTGAGACCACCTTGACACTGTGCATGCGCAGTGGATAGAAAGTATGGAGGACCACATAGGACATTGAAATTTCGGATTTTGATGCAAATTTTGGGGATTGGGGGCAAAATTTGTGTTTGGCCCTAGAATTTAAGGAGTTAACACCAGCTAAGTCTGGGTCATTGGTAAGTATAAAAAATATATAAATTACTTTAAATTTTTTAACTTCCTCTGCTCCTCAGGCCTCCGTAACGGACTTGTTGTTGCAGATTGCTCAGCTCATCGCAGCATCCCAGCAAGTGCAGAAGCAGCCGACGGCACTCTCAGAACCTGAGCTGTCGGATGGTGCTGGGTCGGTCCAGTCATCTGCAAGTTCAGATGCCGCTGACCGTGATTTTCAACTGATTCAGATAGATGGTGAAAGGGATACGGAGGAAGATAACCCTTCCCTTTCGGAACAACACATGGTTGTGATGGATTTAATCCATCAACGCTACCCTGAATTTGTTCCAGCGAATCAGAATGCTGCTACTACTAGGAAGAAACCGTTAGCGTCGATGGACGCGACTTCATCCAGACAAAGAGGAGGTCATGTCTTTTCCGGTTCAGTCTAGACAGGTGTCGCAGGCCTTCGGCCATTTAGACGATGCCATATTCAACTTTCCAGTGGGAAGAAGTAAGGCGGTTTCTTGTCATCATCTTCTGTAATTTTACCGATTGTTGAACTACGTGCATTTTAAACGGTCAGGGAAGATGTATAGAGAGTTCCTCTGCGTTTGGATGAGCAGGCTAAGGACCTAGTCATGGCCTTACCTTCGTCATTCACTATTCGCTCGGACACAATTGAGACAGCAATTTCTTCATTCAGAGCGATTTTAGATGCAGTGTCTTACGCAGATCACCTTTAAGAACTGTGGCGCAACGTCTCAACGGAAAGGAATTTCAGGTTGTTCGTACCTCTTTTAGAGTCCTTTCCAGGGCTATTATGTTTATCACGTATAACTCTGTCTTAACAGTGGCTAATTTGGAGTTAATCAGACGTGAGGGAGCCCTTGTGTCGTCATCTTTAATAGATGACTGGGTGAAAAACTCTCTACGGGTCGCTCCAGTATCCGCACACTTAATTTTTGACGATAAGCTTTCATTGGTTTAACTGCAGAAAAGAGTAAATGAGGATGTCCTAGACAGAAAATCATCTAAAAAGGACTCCTCACGAGGGTATAGGTAACCCTCCTATAATTACTCTCTGGATTGTCAATACAGCGACTCAGATAGGGGGCATAGGTCTGATCGAGACTACTGATCAGACGCCCCTAAGCCGGTGGGTCGAGGCTCTTCATTAGGGGGACGTAGTTTCTCCTTCCATAGGCCTCCCAGGCACTACAGATGAGGGTTAGGACCTTATTGCGTAGCAGTTGGTGGATGGTTATCAAGATTTGCATCAAACTGGTTAACTATTACAGAAGACCAGTAGGCTAGAAATGTGGTCTCGGACAGCCTACGGTTATCTTTCCGAGAGAAACCACCACTAACGTGATGTCTGTGATGGACAAAGCTTCCGTCAAATCCTTGCATCAGAGTCTCTCCAATCGGAGGTAAAGGTTCTCTTGACAATGAAAGTAATAGAGGTCGTCGAGAATCAAGATTCTCTAGGATTCTACAGTCGCCTGTTACTCGTACCGAAGTCAGAGAGGTTGTTCTGTCCGATAATAGACTGGAGCTGGATAACAAGTTTATCATGGCTCTAAAAGTTTATTTATGGTAATCATTCAGTCAGTAAAAGCAAGCGTTCGAGTGATCGGCTATGCAGCAAACATAGATCTAAGGATCCAGTCATGGAATTCTGACGCAAGCGATTTTTAGCTTGCCTTAACTGCTCACGCAATTTAATACGGCATAAGCCTTTTTTTAGCTCACCTACTTTCAGCTATTTTCGACGGTGACAGAGCATGGAACGTGTGTACAGAATATGCTGGGTACATGTGTGTGTTGGCCACTACATGTACCAGTCCTCCTGAACTTCTTGATCGATCTGACCTCACTGGGGTGGAGGGGATAGTCAAAAATGAATACAGGTTCATTCATTAACATTTTATTAATTCATTTAAAATTGATTGCTTGAATGCACTCAAAGGAGAAATTACCCAACCTCGTATTAAGTAAGTCTTTAGAAGATCTTTGTGAAGAAAAAAAGTGAAAAAGATTTCAGGAGAGCAATTTGCTCTCCTAAGTAGGTTCCAGGTGAGCGATTTATTGCCAACCTGGATTTTTCAGAAATCCAAGCCTGAGGATCTGTTCTTTCATGTCCTGATATATCCGGCATTCAGAAAGTACCTACGGTTCATCGTCCAAGGGATAGCATTTCAGTTCCGAGTGATGTGCTTCGGTCTGAATCTAGCACCCTGGGCGTTCACTCGAATAATGAACTCGGTAATGTCTCACAACAATCTGGTTCATCTGCCGTTACCCAGAACGAAATTAGTCAGTTGTTATGCTCGCTTTTGTCTACACTCAGACGCATTAACAGCGAGGGATTTTATGCGACTGATGGGGTTGTGCAGAGTGGCTGCGGATCTTATTCTGATCGGTCACTTACGCACACGTCCCCTCCAGTTATTCTTTACCCAGAACTGGAGTATGAAGACGCTTTTGGTCAAGACCAGTATTGTTTTAACAGATCTAGTAAACAAAAGGTCCAGATTTGGGCAGATATTCAGTGGTTAACTCAGGGAGTTCCGCTGCAGCTTCCAGATACGGCTGTCACGATTATGACGGATGTGAGTCAGTAGTTTGGGGCACCACCCTGAGTCCGACAGACTGGAGAAACACATAAACATCAAAGAATGATGTCAATATTGTTAGCGATCCATCAATGGATTCACATTATAGCGGACTCACGTGTTCAGGTATTGTCGGACAACTCGATAGTGGTAGCAGGAACCAGTTCTGCACCCATTCATTTTCGTTATGCCAACTAATGGAGAAGATTTTGCTATTGCATCATGTATCATCATGTTCATCTCTTTATCCGTCTTATACAGGTGTCCCAGTTTTTAGCTCACCTGACTGAAAGTCAGGGTGAGCTTTTCTGATCACTTTTCGTCCGTCGTCCGGCGTCCGTCGTCCATCATGAAGGTGGTGTTTGGGCCTTTTTCTCCCAAACCACTGGCCACATATTAATGAAATTTCATGTGAGTAGGGGTTATATAAGGGCATTTTGATTTTTTGTCAAATTCGGTTTCGGCTCATATTGAGCAGTGGGATGGGGCATAAATGCCCCAATTCTTAAAAAATCTTCTCAAGAACCAGCAATAGCAGAGACTTGATATTTAGTATGCAGCTTCCTTTTGAGGTGTAGACTCAAGTTTGTTCAAGAAAAGTTTGTCAGGCTTTATTTGCCTTCGTTATGGGAGGGGCAAAAATTTTGGCCACGCCTAAAATTTCTATTTTCAGAAACATCAGGTCGATTTGAACCAAATTTGATATGAGATGATAATGGGTCATAAGTAGTTGATTGATACAAAAAAAATTTTTCTCGTTGCCCCGTGGGAACCTCGGGAGCTAAAAATAGGAAAAACCTGAAAACTCCCATATCTCCAAAACTACACTGCACAGAGAATTCTTATTTTGTATAAAGCTTACTTTTATCCAGTAGAATAGAATGGTTAAAAAAATCCCTATCGGTTTGATCACAAGGTACTTTTTCAGGACTTTGAAAAAGTGCTGAGTCAGCACTTTTTAACACTGTAGGCAATGGGGAAAAGATTAAAAAATCTTCTTCTCCAGATCCAGCAGGCAGAATCTTTTGATATTTGGTATGCAACATTGTAGGGTGGATCTGATTCAAGTTTGTTCAAATCGGCCCCCTGGGTTCATATTTGGGCTCAGTATAGGAGCCCGATTCCGAACTAAGTGCATTTCAGGCAAATTTCTTAAAAAATCTTCTTCTCCAGATCCAGCAGGCAGAATCTTTTGATATTTGGTATGCAACATTGTGGGGTGGAGCTGATTGAAGTTTGTTCAAAGCGGCTCCCTGGATTCATATTTGGGCTCACTATAGAAGCTCAAATTCGAACTTAGTGCATTACAGGCAAATTTCTTAAAAAATCTTCTTCTCCAGATCCAGCAGGCAGAATCTTTTGATATTTGGCATGCAACATTGTGGGGTGGATCTGATTCAAGTTTGTCCAATTCGGCCCTCTGGATTCATATTTGGGCTCACTATAGAAGCCTGAATTCGAACTTAGTGCATTTCAAGCAAATTTCTTAAAAAATCTTCTTCTCCAGATCCAGCAGGCAGAATATTTTGATATTTGGTATGCAACATTGTGGGGTGGATCTGATTCAAGTTTGTTCAAATCGGCCCCCTTGGGTTTATATTTGGGCTCAGTATAGAAGCTCGAATTCGAACTTAGAGCATTTCAAGCAAATTTCTTAAAAAATCTTCTTCTCCACATCCAGCAGGCAGAATCTTTTGACATTTGGTATGCAACATTGTGGGGTGGATCTGATTCAAGTTTGTTCAAATCGGCTCCCTGGATTCATATTTGGGCTCACTATAGAAGCCCGAATTCGAACTTAGTGCATTTCAGGCAAATTTCTTAAAAAATCTTCTCCAGATCCAGCCGGCAGAATCTTTTGATATTTGGTATGCAACATTGTGGGGTGGATCTGATTCAAGTTTGTTCAAATTGGCCCCATGGGTTTATATTTGGGCTCAGTATAGAAGCTCGAATTCGAACTTAGTGCATTTCAGACAAATTTCTTAAAAATAATCTTCTTCTCCAGATCCAGCAGGCAGAATCTTTTGATATTTGGTATGCAACATTGAGGGGTGGATCTGATGCAAGTTTGTTCAAATCAGCCCCCTGGATTCATATTTGGGCTCACTATAGAAGCTCGAATTCGAACTTAGTGCATTTCAGGCAAATTTCTTCAAAAATCTTCTTCTCCAGATCCAGCAGGCAGAATCTTTTGATATTTGGTATGCAACATTGTAGGGTGGATCTGATTCAAGTTTGTTCAAATCGGCCCCCTGGGTTCATATTTGGGCTCAGTATAGGAGCCCGATTCCGAACTAAGTGCATTTTAGGCAAATTTCTTAAAAAATCTTCTTCTCCAGATCCAGCAGGCAGAATCTTTTGATATTTCGTATGCAACATTGAGGGGTGGATCTGATTCAAGTTTGTTCAAATCGGCCCCCTGGATTCATATTTGGGCTCACTATAGAAGCTCAAATTCGAACTTAGTGCATTTCAGGCAAATTTCTTAAAAAATCGTCTTCTCCAGATTTAACAGGCAGAATCTTTTGATATTTGGTATGCAACATTGTGGGGTGGATCTGATTCAAGTTTGTCCAATTCGGCCCTCTGGATTCATATTTGGGCTCACTATAGAAGCCTGAATTCGAACTTAGTGCATTTCAAGCAAATTTCTTAAAAAATCTTCTTCTCCAGATCCAGCAGGCAGAATATTTTGATATTTGGTATGCAACATTGTGGGGTGGATCTGATTCAAGTTTGTTCAAATCGGCCCCCTTGGGTTTATATTTGGGCTCAGTATAGAAGCTCGAATTCGAACTTAGAGCATTTCAAGCAAATTTCTTAAAAAATCTTCTTCTCCACATCCAGCAGGCAGAATCTTTTGACATTTGGTATGCAACATTGTGGGGTGGATCTGATTCAAGTTTGTTCAAATCGGCTCCCTAGATTCATATTTGGACTCACTATAGAAGCTTGAATTCAAACTTAGTGCATTTCAGGCAAATTTCTTTGAAAATCTTATTATCAAGCTCCAGCAGGCAGAATCTTTTGATATTGGGTATGCACCATGCTTACAGGGGTGAGATTCAAGTTTGTTCAAGCCAAGTCGCTAGGTCCATATTTGGACTCACTGTGGGAGCTTGAACTCTTCTTCTTCAGATCCAGCAGTCAGAATGTTTTGATATTTGGTGTGCAGCATCCTTAGGGGGGTTGAGATTCAAGTTTGTTAAAGCCAAGTCCCTGTGGGAGCCCGAATTATAACTTAGTTCAATATGAGGAATATTCTTTAAAAATCTTCTTTTTTTTTTTTTAGATCCACTGATCCACTGCTCAGAATCTTTGGATATTTTGTATAAGCTTTTCTTAGGAGGAGCAGATGCAACTTGTTGAAATCAATTCTCTGGGTTGATATTTAGGTTACCTTGTCAGGTGAGCGCCCTCAGGCCCCTTGGGGCCTCTTGTTTTTGCCTCCCCCTCCCCCCCCCCCCCCCCCCCCCGGTAAAACTTTCCAGGGGAAAAAAAAACTAGATTTTACAGTATTTTTGGCCCCCTTTGGGTTGGGGGGGGACTAGTTTTTCTTTTGCCCCCCTGTCTGAATTTTTTTTTTCTTCATTTTTTATGTCATACTATTTGCTAATATGGCAAGAAAAACAAAAGATTTGGGTCGTCTGAACATACTAGCAGACTCACTCCTCGGAAAAGTCGCCTGTTGCATTTGAATTTGACGCTCAACACGCGAGTATTTGGACAGTTTTGCTACCAGTGGGATCGCCCCATGATAGTTCAGTTTGCGACGTACCGGAACAATTAGTTACCGTCATTTGTGTCGCCATGCCTAGACCATTGAGTACATGCAGTTGACGCTCTGCCGAATTCATGGGGATGGATGATAGGATACGCGTATCCTCCAATTCCTTTGATTCAATAGATTATGTTTAAGATTAAACAGTCTCGTTGTGAATCCTACTAGTAGCACCTCTGTCGTTACAGAAACCTTGGATCAGTTTTCTCAAGTGTCTGTTATGGGACGCTCCCCAGAAGCTTCGTCCAAGAGAGGGCCTTCTTTTTCAGGGGAAGTTTTGTTCTTCAAGTCCTCCTCTGCCCATAGTGGCATAATGGAGTCAGTTAGGTGTGAGGGAACCATCGCGCGGTTCCTATATTATTTGATGACTGGCACTGGAACGATTAAGTAATGTGGGTGAGGAGATTTCAATATGACTTCGAATTTCCCCACCACCCCCCCCCCCCCCCCCACACACACACACTCACACACACACACACACATACACACACTGCCAATGTGTTTAGAGGCAATTACTGGGCAAGATGCAGTTTTCTTCCCGCAAGCCTCGTATAATTTAATATATACATACTATGCATTTGTTCTATGGTGACCTCATGGGCACATCCGATTTTAGTTGGATTAGTTTCCTGTGATTATTTGTTTTTGCCTCCCCCTCCCCCCCCCCCCCCCCCCCCCGGTAAAACTTTCCAGGGGAAAAAAAAACTAGATTTTACAGTATTTTTGGCCCCCTTTGGGTTGGGGGGGGACTAGTTTTTCTTTTGCCCCCCTGTCTGAATTTTTTTTTTTCTTCATTTTTTATGTCATACTATTTGCTAATATGGCAAGAAAAACAAAAGATTTGGGTCGTCTGAACATACTAGCAGACTCACTCCTCGGAAAAGTCGCCTGTTGCATTTGAATTTGACGCTCAACACGCGAGTATTTGGACAGTTTTGCTACCAGTGGGATCGCCCCATGATAGTTCAGTTTGCGACGTACCGGAACAATTAGTTACCGTCATTTGTGTCGCCATGCCTAGACCATTGAGTACATGCAGTTGACGCTCTGCCGAATTCATGGGGATGGATGATAGGATACGCGTATCCTCCAATTCCTTTGATTCAATAGATTATGTTTAAGATTAAACAGTCTCGTTGTGAATCCTACTAGTAGCACCTCTGTCGTTACAGAAACCTTGGATCAGTTTTCTCAAGTGTCTGTTATGGGACGCTCCCCAGAAGCTTCGTCCAAGAGAGGGCCTTCTTTTTCAGGGGAAGTTTTGTTCTTCAAGTCCTCCTCTGCCCATAGTGGCATAATGGAGTCAGTTAGGTGTGAGGGAACCATCGCGCGGTTCCTATATTATTTGATGACTGGCACTGGAACGATTAAGTAATGTGGGTGAGGAGATTTCAATATGACTTCGAATTTCCCCACCACCCCCCCCCCCCCCCCCCCACACACACACACTCACACACACACACACACATACACACACTGCCAATGTGTTTAGAGGCAATTACTGGGCAAGATGCAGTTTTCTTCCCGCAAGCCTCGTATAATTTAATATATACATACTATGCATTTGTTCTATGGTGACCTCATGGGCACATCCGATTTTAGTTGGATTAGTTTCCTGTGATTATTTGTTGATTTGTTATATAGGAGCGCTAATTAAAAAATCATCACAATTAAATTGCTACTCTGAGTACCTCGGAGGCTGCATAACCAGTTAACTGGTATTCAGATGATTACATGCTGGATTTTAATGCTGCCGTGCATTATATTATTAGGCTAACACTTTATTGTATTTTGTGGACCTTGAAATTATAATCTATTTTGGGGGCGGTCCGTGTCAGAGCCTGTTAATCATATCTACTTCCATTTCTAAATTCCAGGTTTCTATTATGTCAGGTTGCAAATCGCATATTCTCACTTGTTTACGGTCATAGATATCGGATAGTACACATTGGAGAGTGTTGTTACTTGAATTTATTGTACAGAGGCCACCTGTGGGTTACCTCAGAAGTGAGTTTTATCTCCAGGGATCATTTAGTGTAGCTCGATTGGACATGTGTATGTTATATTTTATATCACCGGTTGTCGACGTATCTGTCTACGCCATCTGCGGTGTATTTTAAAAAGTGGGCAATATTAATTACCAGGATCATCGCTATAGCCTCAACTCCTGTAGTGGCATTAAGCACCATTTATTGTCCCTCGACCCTTCGGGGGACTATTGTAATCAGCAGTGTCCGTCCGTCCATCCGTCTGTCTGTGCATGCGTGCGTGCGTGCGTGCGTCCATCCGTCCGTCCATCCGTCATACCCTTGTCCGGATGATAACTTTAGTTTGGATGATTTTACTGAAACTAAATTTGGTATGTGTCTTACTTGGGTGGAAATGCAGGTCAAGTTCGAAAATGGGCACGCTCCACTGATTTCTACTGGATTTATTCCCCTTTTTCGACTTAAAAAATACAGTTTTTGTGTTGTCCGGATGATAACTTTAGTTAGGATCATTTGATTGAAACGAAATTTAGTATGCTGCTTATTTGGGTGGAAATGCAGGTCAAGTTCGAAAATGGGCACGCTCCACTGATTTTTACTGGATTTATTCCCCTTTTTCGACTTAGAAAATACGGTTTTTGTATTGTCCGGATGATAACTTTACTTTGGATCATTTGATTGAAACGAAACTAAGTATGTGGTTTAATTGGTTGGAAATACAGGTCAAGTTAAAAAATGGCCATGCTCTGCAAACAAATTGCATCCTAACAGCTCCCTTGAATTTGCCATCTTGGTCGGGGGACCGGGGGCGTTGCCCTTGTTAATCATGGATTAATACCTGAGTGCCTGTTCGACGATTATTTATATTGTTTTTTGGTACTGCTCTTATTGATTCCAGAGCTCTCCCCTCTTTCCTTTGAAGATTCCTTCAAAAGAAAGTGGGGGGGGGGGGATTTTTACCTCTTCTCTGGCTTGATGGGTATGTAACTATGAAGGAAGCTGTTTTATCTGTAATTATATCCTGCATACAGCTGAAGTGTTATTGTATGATGTATGTTTGTGAGGGATTTTCTCTCATTCTCAGATACACCATCCTAATTTTTGGGGCTTAGTCTGGACTAGCCTTAAAAAGTAGGAACTCGTTACATCCTAATTAGCATAGTCTTCATGCTTAGAATAAGGAATTGCTTAAATTGGGCTCCTTATTTAGGATATGTCTCCTCTATTACTGTATAGAGAGACATACATGTAATTCCAAATTATTTCAATTTCCTTTCATCATGGATTGCAGGATTGGAACTATGTTGAACTACTATTTCGGAAGTCCTAGGCCCTCCATCTTTTTACGATTCAGCTAAGTCTCTGCCATTTGGTTATAGTATAAAAATATTATAAATTTAAAATAATTTGTATATTTTTTATACTTACCAATGGCCCAGACGGAGATGGCCCTCCCATGAGTGGGCATTCATACCTCCCCGCTGAATTATTATGTAATACTCTCTTTTACAAAGAATGATGTTGGCGCCAATTCCCGTCACTTCCTGGCGACTGCGCATGCGTGGAGAGTAAATGTATGGAGGGGCAGATTTTTGGTTTTGCATGCAAATTTTGGGGATTGGGGGGGGGGGGGGGGCAAAATTTGTGTTTGGCCCTTGATATTTTTGAGTTAGCACCAGCTAAGTTTGGGCCATTGGTAAATATAAAAAATATACAAATTATTTTAAATTTATAATTTTTAGCTTAACTTAACAAAGTCAAGTTAAGCTATTGCCAAGATCTGTCAACCATGACCGCTGCTCATGCCCAAAACCAAAAAAACTTTTAGCACAGTCTACAGGTCGTATTTAATATGGAGGGATTTCATTGTAACTTGGTAGGATGACTCTGTATGATGTCTAGATGAGAACTTCTACATTTGGCCGTGATCTGTCAACCATTATGGCTGCCCGAGCCCAAAACCCGAAAAACTTTTAGCCCAGTCTACAGGTCGTATTTATGGCGGGATTTCATTGTAACTTGGTAGGATAACTCCATATATATGTCTGGCTGAGAATGTCCCCTTTTGATCATGATTTGTTAACTGTGACGGCTACAGGGACCCGAAGCCCGAAAACCTTGATCACAGTCTACGGGTCATTTATGAAGGGATTTCATAGAAACTTGGTACGATGATTCCAGATAATGTCTAGATGAGAACGTCCCCTTTTGGTAGTGATCATTCAACCGTGATGGCTGCCCAAGCCCAAAACCCCAAAACATTTAGCATAGACTACTGGTTGTATTTATGAAGGGTTTTCATTGTAACTTGGTAGGATGACTCCATATATGTCTAGATGAGAACGTCCCCTTTTGGTTGCAATTGGTCAACTGTAATGGCTATAGGGGCCTGAAGCCCGAAAACCTTTAACACAGTCTGCAGGTTGTATTTATGATGGGATTTCATAGTAACTTGGTAGGATGATTCCTGATAATGTCTAGATGAGAACATCCTCTTTTGGTAGTGATCATTTGACCGTGATGGCTGCCCGAGCCCAAAATCCAAAAACCCTTAGCATAGACTGCAGGTTGTATTTATGAAGGGATTTCATTGTATCTTGGTAGGATGACTCAGTATAATGTCTAGATGAGGACGTCCCCTTTTGGTTGCGATCGATCAACAGTGATGGCACACAGGCCCGAAGCCTGAAAACCTTTAGCACAGTCTACAGGCCGTATTTATGACTCTTTTTGGAATAATTTCACTGTAATTTGGTAAATTTACTTGACATACATTCACTGTGAGGGCCACATTAACCTACCCCTCAGTTCATTAGTACAGTCTACACCGCAAATTA